>OV743430.1:53774659-55007552 GCA_928269145.1 Agriphila tristella | reverse complement strand
AGGATACTTTTTATTCCGATATTCCAACGGGAACGAGAACCATGCAGGTGAAACCGCGGGCGGCCGCTAGTCTTTAATATATGCATCAAATTTTTTTTTATCTTAATCTAAAGTATAATGCGTGAGAAAATTAACTGTAATATTAAAACTTTTCTCTTGCGTTTTTTTCTCGTGATATAGTTACTTGAAGTTAGCGCGCAGCAGCACCCGCCGAAAACGCTCCATACAAAACGGTGACGTCACACATCACGTTTCAGGTGTGTTTCGGCGCGTTTAATATGGAGTTAGCCAATAATCTTCAATTATCTCCCTAAATTTTGCGTTTAAGTACATATGTGTCATACAAAATATTATTTCTCATTGGATATTCTATCTGACTGTAAAGTGCATTATATCCGAAAATGAAAAAAAAAATATCGTTATTTTCCCCTGATTTCATCGTGTGATAAAACTAAAATAATACATTTTTTTTATTTTTTTTCCTGTTCCATCATGTTTTTATAAGTGTCCGCAGCGATCAAGCTCAATTTCATCAAAATCGGTGACTTATGCATATTCCCTATTGCAGCATTGGAGCTGGTAATTCTGATTTACGAGGGTGGATTGATAAGTCCATGACTTTGAAAAAAAGAAATAGTTTTTTATCATTATTTATTTTTGTATCATAAAATTAACTCCTTAAGGAATCTTTACTTACACTAATTTTTTCTCAAATTCGGTAAAAGATTACTTAACTTAACTTTTGGAAACAAAAAGTATGAGCGACTTCTAACTTTTCTTAATGACCCTGTCGACCCTCTCGGCAGCACTCATGAAATTGAAACTCATCGAATGAAGATACGAATCCTTCTTATTCTCTAGATTCAACCCACTGAGATTTTTTCTCCTATCAAACATGAATAAATGTCTTGGCGGGCAAAGATTTTCATCAAGCCAAAAGGTGGTGTCTGAAATGGGCCTTCATTTCAGTTACCAGTCTTCAGGCGATGAAAGAAAAAAATAATGGGTTAAAGAGTAGGAACTTCGTTGGACTGAAAACGCAGAGCTACAATAAGATTATGTAGAGAAATAAAACAAAATATTTCGAAAATAAAATGTTTCTTCATCACAAAGTCATGGACTTATCAATCCACCGTCGTAATCTTGTTTATCATGTAGGAGGTGGAGCGGTTGTCTGGGGATGCACATGCCCTACACATGGAAGGGTTAGCAGTTCGCGAGCGAGTGTTAGGCCGCACTTGTCCCGATCTCCCCCACCCGGTGGTGTTCCGAGGCGCCGTGTTCGCGGACGAGGCGCGCTTCGACCGCTGCCTCGCGCTGTGGAGGCACGCGCTGCTGCTGAGGCAACACAACTCGGTGAGAGTAGCTTTGGTTAGTTTTAGACAAACTAGATATCTGTCAGGTCGCACTTTGTCGGATCTCCCCCCCTCGGTGGTTCCGAGGCGCCGTGTTCGCGGACGAGGCGCGCTTCGACCGCTGCCTCGCGCTGTGGAGGCACGCGCTGCTGCTGAGGCAACACAACTCGGTGAGAGTAGCTTTGGTTTGTTTTAGACAAACTAGATATCTGTCAGGTCGCACTTTCTCGGATCTCCCCCCCTCGGTGGTTCCGAGGCGCCGTGTTCGCGGACGAGGCGCGCTTCGACCGCTGCCTCGCGCTGTGGAGGCACGCGCTGCTGCTGAGGCAACACAACTCGGTGAGAGTAGCTTTGGTTAGTTTTAGACAAACTAGATATCTGTCAGGTCGCACTTTGTCGGATCTCCCCCCCTCGGTGGTTCCGAGGCGCCGTGTTCGCGGACGAGGCGCGCTTCGACCGCTGCCTCGCGCTGTGGAGGCACGCGCTGCTGCTGAGGCAACACAACTCGGTGAGAGTAGCTTTGGTTAGTTTTAGACAAACTAGATATCTGTCAGGTCGCACTTTCTCGGATCTCCCCCCCTCGGTGGTTCCGAGGCGCCGTGTTCGCGGACGAGGCGCGCTTCGACCGCTGCCTCGCGCTGTGGAGGCACGCGCTGCTGCTGAGGCAACACAACTCGGTGAGAGTAGCTTTGGTTAGTTTTAGACAAACTAGATATCTGTCAGGTCGCACTTTGTCGGATCTCCCCCCCTCGGTGGTTCCGAGGCGCCGTGTTCGCGGACGAGGCGCGCTTCGACCGCTGCCTCGCGCTGTGGAGGCACGCGCTGCTGCTGAGGCAACACAACTCGGTGAGAGTAGCTTTGGTTAGTTTTAGACAAACTAGATATCTGTCAGGTCGCACTTTGTCGGATCTCCCCCCCTCGGTGGTTCCGAGGCGCCGTGTTCGCGGACGAGGCGCGCTTCGACCGCTGCCTCGCGCTGTGGAGGCACGCGCTGCTGCTGAGGCAACACAACTCGGTGAGAGTAGCTTTGGTTAGTTTTAGACAAACTAGATATCTGTCAGGTCGCACTTTCTCGGATCTCCCCCCCTCGGTGGTTCCGAGGCGCCGTGTTCGCGGACGAGGCGCGCTTCGACCGCTGCCTCGCGCTGTGGAGGCACGCGCTGCTGCTGAGGCAACACAACTCGGTGAGAGTAGCTTTGGTTAGTTTTAGACAAACTAGATATCTGTCAGGTCGCACTTTGTCGGATCTCCCCCCCTCGGTGGTTCCGAGGCGCCGTGTTCGCGGACGAGGCGCGCTTCGACCGCTGCCTCGCGCTGTGGAGGCACGCGCTGCTGCTGAGGCAACACAACTCGGTGAGAGTAGCTTTGGTTAGTTTTAGACAAACTAGATATCTGTCAGGTCGCACTTTCTCGGATCTCCCCCCCTCGGTGGTTCCGAGGCGCCGTGTTCGCGGACGAGGCGCGCTTCGACCGCTGCCTCGCGCTGTGGAGGCACGCGCTGCTGCTGAGGCAACACAACTCGGTGAGAGTAGCTTTGGTTAGTTTTAGACAAACTAGATATCTGTCAGGTCGCACTTTGTCGGATCTCCCCCCCTCGGTGGTTCCGAGGCGCCGTGTTCGCGGACGAGGCGCGCTTCGACCGCTGCCTCGCGCTGTGGAGGCACGCGCTGCTGCTGAGGCAACACAACTCGGTGAGAGTAGCTTTGGTTAGTTTTAGACAAACTAGATATCTGTCAGGTCGCACTTTCTCGGATCTCCCCCCCTCGGTGGTTCCGAGGCGCCGTGTTCGCGGACGAGGCGCGCTTCGACCGCTGCCTCGCGCTGTGGAGGCACGCGCTGCTGCTGAGGCAACACAACTCGGTGAGAATAGCTTTGGTTAGTTTTAGACAAACTAGATATCTGTCAGGTCGCACATTGTCGGATCTCCCCCCCTCGGTGGTTCCGAGGCGCCGTGTTCGCGGACGAGGCGCGCTTCGACCGCTGCCTCGCGCTGTGGAGGCACGCGCTGCTGCTGAGGCAACACAACTCGGTGAGAGTAGCTTTGGTTAGTTTTAGACAAACTAGATATCTGTCAGGTCGCACTTTCTCGGATCTCCCCCCCTCGGTGGTTCCGAGGCGCCGTGTTCGCGGACGAGGCGCGCTTCGACCGCTGCCTCGCGCTGTGGAGGCACGCGCTGCTGCTGAGGCAACACAACTCGGTGAGAGTAGCTTTGGTTAGTTTTAGACAAACTAGATATCTGTCAGGTCGCACTTTGTCGGATCTCCCCCCCTCGGTGGTTCCGAGGCGCCGTGTTCGCGGACGAGGCGCGCTTCGACCGCTGCCTCGCGCTGTGGAGGCACGCGCTGCTGCTGAGGCAACACAACTCGGTGAGAGTAGCTTTGGTTAGTTTTAGACAAACTAGATATCTGTCAGGTCGCACTTTCTCGGATCTCCCCCCCTCGGTGGTTGCGAGGCGCCGTGTTCGCGGACGAGGCGCGCTTCGACCGCTGCCTCGCGCTGTGGAGGCACGCGCTGCTGCTGAGGCAACACAACTCGGTGAGAGTAGCTTTAGTTAGTTTTAGATATAGTTGTATGTAAGTGAGTGTTGGGCCGCATTTTGACGGATTTCCCCCACCCGGTGGTGTTCCGAGGCGCCGTGTTCGCAGACGAGGCGCGCTTCGACCGCTGCCTCGCGCTGAAGAGGCACGCGCTGCTGCTGAGGCAACACTCGGTGAGAGTAGCTTTGGTGAAAACTGGTCATTAAACTGTAGATTACCCATACATATATTAATAACAAATATATGATAAACTGATCATAATAAATAATATGATAAGAAAAAATAGTAAACACTTTCTCATAATACTATTGTTTAAAGATTAATTTTTAGAATTAAAATGGTAACTTATAAGTGTCCCTACACTATGACACTATGCCGCAGGCATACCGAAGTTTACCGGTGGAATTTCGGCACATTTTATTTTTTATTTTTATTTATTTATCAAAAATAAAATATTACATTAGTGTTACACGCACCAAAAATCACGTAGATTTGTCCGGTGCGGATTGATTTGATGCTAGTACGTATGACAACATTAGGTAGGTAAGTACTATTATACTATTACTTAGGTAGGTAAGTACGTAAAGATATTTTAGAACTTCATCGAGTTATTCACTCACTAGTCTTACTACAATACAAGCACAGATTATGTAATACTATAGCTACAAGTAAAGACTTATACATTTATCTATAACAAGTAAAGGTTATTTGTCTGTAGTGTTGAAAATACGACAGAACTATAATACTGCGTGAGTAGGAGGGAGGGATAGATAGTTACAATTGTGAGGTGAACGAACAGGTGTACACAGAGTGAATGTGAAGGAAGGCAGATTCGCGGCGCAGGAGCCGGTACCCGTTCGTTCTTCTATCTATAGGCTGTTTATAAAATGAAGTTTAAGTTTTTTCTTTAAATTATGAACTGTGATGCTTTTTTTAAAAGAAAGATCTAAGTCGTTTAACAATCGAGGAACAATATATTGTGTAGTTCTTTCACCATATGTGTTATTTGAAGCAGTTGAAATTATTAATTTTTGTTGGGTAATCTGACGTGTATTAATTTTATGTTGGATTTTCTGTTGTAATTCTTTATTGAAAAATTGTTCTTTTAATATGTTATAGTGAAATTTATTTTGTATTGGTAAGACATTGCAATGTTTGAAAAGTTTGTAATCATCGTTTTGATATAATTCTTTTATTTTTGGAGATACAATTAATTTTAAAATTCTAATTTGTAAGACTTGAATGTTATTAAGGTAAGTTTTATATGTTCTGCCGTAACTTGTAATACCGTAATTAATAATTGAATCAGCTAATGCATTATATAACAGAAGTAAAATTTTGTAGGGTATTCTATTTTTAATAATTATTATGTTAGACAAGAACGCTCTTAATTTGTCACATACATTATTAACATGAGGTTGCCACTTGAAGTTGCAGTCTACAGTCAGTCCGAGGTAAGTATACTTATCAACTGATTCTATTACAGGGCATTTGCATTGTGGTTGTTTGGTATGTAAACAGTTGTGTGTATGGGCTTTTACTCTATTGTTTGTTTCGCTAAATGTTTTAGTGTATGGCGATCGTATATGGACTAGTTTTGTTTTTGATGCATTAAGCACAAGACTGTTATCATGGCACCACTTATTTAATGAGTCAAAGTCCATTTGCAGTTTTTCAAGAGCCTTGTTTACGTCTTTGTCAGCTATTATAAGGCACTTGTCATCAGCATATTGGTACGATGAGCAGTATTTAAATACATTGTTCATGTCGTTGACGTATGCTAAGAAATGGAGAGGGCCGAGTACCGATCCTTGAGCTGTCCCTTCAGTGACAGGTATTACATCGCTAATGGTGTCCCCAATTTTGACATAATAAGTTCTGTTTTTTAAATAGTCAGCGCACCAATTCAGTGCGGGACCTTTAATGCCTGTATTGCTGAGCTTTTCTAATAAGCATGAGTGGTTTAGAGTGTCAAATGCCCGTGAGAAGTCTATAAAAAGAGTTAAAACATGTTTCCTGTCATGTAAGTGTGTATTAATTTCATCGGTGAACTTTGATAGCAGAGACGTAGTGCTTTTCTTAGGCTGAAACCCGTATTGACTCTCACTTATTATTTTGTGCTCTCGGTAGAAAGTATGAATTTGGTCGCTGAAATATTTTTTTATTTTTTTGTCTATTGATGGCAATAGGGAAATGGGGCGATAGTTACTTGTATCGTTTTGTTGGGAGGCGTACACAGCTTTGCTTAAGTTCGTCTGGGTAAACTCCACAAGTTAGGCTAGTGTTAATTAATTGTGCAATTGCATATGATATTTTTTTAGCAATTATTTTAAGATCAGTAACTTTAATTCCATCATTTCCCGGTGCTTTTTTAGTATTAAGATTTCTAATAATTTTTTCGATCTTTCTGGGTTCTGCTTTTTTTAAACGTAGACTAACTTCAGCCGGAGTGCTGTATTAAATAAATAAATAAATAAATATAAATAAATATTTGACAACATCACATACATTGCTCTAATTCCAAAGTAAGTAGCTATAGCACTTGTATTATGGAAATCAGAAACAACGGTGGTATGACACACACCCAGACCTGAGACAATATTGAAAAGTTCATTTTCTACATTGACCCAGCCGGGGATCGAACCCGGGACCTCAAGAGATGGTGACGCCTTGAAAACCGGCATGCGAACCACTCGACCACGGAGGTCGTCAAATTATATTATATTCTTTTTTATCCACTAGCTTTATTGAACATGTTGGGAGAATAGTTTTTACAGCGTTCTTAAATTCTATAGCAAATTTATTAACAATTGCACTGACACTTTGTTCCTGTATATCAAAAGCTTTTAGGATTATATCATCAATTGATTTAGTTACCCTGCCACATATTTGGTTTAGAATTCGCCGTAAACAACGAGGGTTATTTATGTTTTCATTAATTTCATTGCGATAATATTTATTTCTATTATATTCCAATATTTTATGTATTTTGTTACGTAATGAATTATATTCTAATCTTAAGCAACTATTTGTCGTGTCTTTTTTCCATTTATTATATAGGTAATCCCTTTTGTTTGCTAACTTTAACATATATTCCCTAATCCAGGGTTTTTTAAACTGTTTATTTGAATTTTTATTTTTATTTTTTAATGATTTATTATATTATGCCGATTCAAAGTTTGATTTAATAAATTTATATAAATTTTTTGGACGTGCTATATCTTTTGTATTCAGCCAGTTAACGCTATTTAACTCTTCACTTAAAATTTTACTATCGTGGTAATTAGTTTTACGCATGTTGATATCACCCTGTATGCGAGATGACTGCATTCCTTCACAGGCCACTGCTATAATACGGTGGTCCGCCAAAACGGTATCGACTGCCGCCGTGCACGGATGCATAGAGGTTAGACGTGTGAACAAATGGTCAATACATGATTTAGTTACCTTGTCAAGTCTCATTTCAATACGAGTGTAATCTGTTATACCTACTATGAATCCGAAGCCGGAGAGCATGTCGATATAATGATTTCTTATTCCAGTATTCGTTTTGAGGTCGATATTCGCATCCCCAAGTATGATCGTATTTTTTGTTCCGTGCTTGCCTATCAATGAGGATCAGTAACGATTTTTTTTTAGTTGATAATAAGAAAGCTAATGCCACTACATGATTAACTGTGAAATTTTTTTTACGATATCTCTTAAACTTGAGAAGTTATAAGAGGTAAAACACTGATTTTTTGGGGGTCCCTATGACGTCATCGCGACGGACGCGAACCTATGTCGTACGTGATAAAGCACATATTGCATTGAGCTTGGCATTTCCTTTAAACCCTTTTAACTCAACCATTTCTAAACGGATTTCAAAAATTCTTTCACTAGGTTTCATTATATCAATATGTATTATTATATCAATAAAACTATAGGATTCAAACCTGTTACTGATCCTCATTGTGACAGTTCCAAGATGTTCCAAGATGTTCAAAATGGCTGCCGCGCGCGGTTTTGACGCAGATCGTCTCTTTCGCAAATCTAATGACTTACACACATGGTGGCCTTTGCTACTGAATATGCGCGCGGAGTTTTGACGCAGATCTTCACTTTCGCAAATGGTCATCGCGATAAATTTGGTCACTTTCGCAAATGGTCACTTTCGCAAATGGTCACTTTCGCAAAACGTCACTTTCGCAGAATGTCATTCACAATTTTAAGAAAAAAGAAAAAAATAATGACATTCTGCGAAAGTGACCCTTTGCGAAAGTGACCAAATTTTTGGCGATGACCATTTGCGAAAGTGAAGATCTGCGTCAAAACTCCGCGCACATATTCAGTAGCAAAGGCCCCCATGTGTGTAAGTCATTAGAAATGTAACTTCAGTGAAAACTGTAGGGTTGTCCACGCATTTCCCGATTCAAGGCGAAACTTCAACATAACTTATTTTGTAATTTATTATTCATAAGTTTCAAATATATCATTTTGTTTGCAGGTATCAGTTGTGAAGGATTTGCTCAGATTTGCTCAAGTATTTTCACAGATGATCCACATTGGAATAGAATTGCCACTTGTTCAGGTAAGTTCTAAAAAGACCAAAACATCCATAATAATTCATTTTATATTTAGTTTGAGGTAATCTGTAGTGTTATCTCAGAAAATTAAAATAAACTTTAACTACAGTACATAAGTTTCAATTTACTTTACCTAAAAATCGTCATAATTTATAATTCAATTTGCCAGGTTTGCTACGTTTTAGAAGCTTGTGCCGAAGAACTGAGGAGAGGAACAGAGCGACTGGAGAAGCCACAGACCAACCACGACCCAGAAGCTCTATCAGTATGTAAATTAACCTTTATGACGTTCATAATTAGATGCTTTTTCGTTAGTTTAGTTCAGACATAGTGCTTTAAATTAAACAAAGTGTTTATTACCAGTATTCACAAACTTTACTATGAGATCTCGCAGTGCCCGCAGCACAGCGTCCCACGAACCAATCACATGTGAGACGTAAAACAAACGAACCAATCATAGAGCTCTATTTATTTGGTTGTGAATACAATGAGTATGTAGATGCAATGTTTCATTGAACAGGCTGGTTTTGCTTAAATCTAATATTTGCTAGAATTGCTTAAACATGTTTTCAATTTAAATTAAATTGTATATAACGAATCATCAGAACCTAAGTGAAATTAAGTAGCTTAAATATCATAGAACTGGGTTTATTGAAGTTTTTTCCTTTAATGTACTTTAATCACTTTTAATATGGATGGAGAATATAGATCAATAAAAAAAACTTGCTTACTTTTTAGGCTTTTTATAGAGATAAGTTTGTCGAGTGTATTAAAAGTATAACTTTTGCAAATATTTCCGAACGTTATCAGTGAGAATTTAATGTTTAGAATCGATAAGAATAGTGATTTGTCTTGTAAAACGTAAGTGATTATAAATCAATCATAATAATTACACGTATCGACTCTTTATCTTTTTATCGTCATAATCCTAAAAAAACTGTTTCAATGTAACTCAATTACAGAGTTTGACATAATCTCTCTGATTTCGAAGAATTTTTTGTTTCGACTTATACAACGATTATGAATTTTAACGAGCATCGTGCTAGTATTTTTGAAATTAGTTGTAGAACTATAGCACTTCACTTATTATTATGTATATTTGAGGAATTTGATGGCTTGCACTTTGCACGATGATAGTAAAATATCTATTGTTTGATTTGCAAGTAGTCCTACAATTAACTTATATTTATATATCAGCAAATAAATAGCAATTGGTAAAACTACTAATTTTTAGATTCAAACATATTTATTTAATTACCGATAATGTGTTTGTATTTTGATTGGTCGTGGGTATAGACACGAAAAGCTTTAGTAAATAACTTTTAATTTCAAGTAATAAATTACTATAAAATCATAATTATGATTTATTATTTTTTACTTTTTACAATTATTTATAAAGGTCAAAGCTACGCTATCGGATATATTTACGACTGGAAATTCTATAATGATAAGAACCGCATACAAACTCAGCTGGGCTGGGGTTTTTTTTCCTCTTTTATACAACGTAATGCAAAAAAACCCTAATCCCGAATATGGTAGATAGGGTCAATCAAACTGAACAATTTTTACGATGAGAAAATCTCTGAAAGCGCGAAAAAATCAGCTGTTTCATACATAAATGAATAACGAAAATATCAAAATGTATGAAACAGCTGTTTTTTTTTTCGCGATTTCAGAGTTTGTTTCATGTATGAAACAGCTGAAAACGTGGTTCAATGGTGTTTGAATTGTAATGCTTATTGTCACAGTTCTTGTTTCTTAAACCCAAAACGGAAACACTGTGTTTCGATTTTGGGTTTAAGAAACAAGAACTGTGTCAAAAAGCATTACCATTCAAACACCATTGAACCAAGATTTCAATGTTAACATTAGCAGACTTGACCAAATTCAAACCAAAATACCAACTTCTCCACGTAGTTTCTAATCTTATCCAGCGTGCTGGTGTACTATATGACGACAACTTCCGCTTCCATCACATCAGTAGTTATTGAAAAAAGTAAATACATAGGAGCGTTTTACCTACCATTAAAACGCATATTGTGTCTAAAGCCTTATTCAAAGCCTTGGTAAACAGATTGATAATAGCGGAGCCTTTCCGTTTCCCTTTTCAGCATCATTATTATAGGCACAGAATAGATAATAGTACTAGCGTACAGAAGTTGCACTCCGCAAAATCGTTTAAATAAATTGCGTCTCTTGCTCCGACACAGTAAAGTGCAATTCAGGTCGCACAGAGCTCCCTTCGCTCCAAAACATTCACTTAGTAGTTGCCTCTCTTTCTATCGCGTAGGTCTTATCTTTTCTGACGTATGAAATTTGTCCTCTCAGAGGACGCCAAGAGCTTCATACTCGCTCGCGGAGTGATAGAGCCCTGTTAAAGGTCTATCTTACCAAATTACGTCACATCCGCATCCGTGCGAAGTAATCCCCCACCCCACTATGTTCACCAGATAAATAAAACGACTAACCCACAGTACATTTAACCCATTGCTGTTGAAGTGTGTGTGAGTTGGTTCGGTCGTGAGCACTGACGCGTAGAGCTTGGCGCACACTTACTCGTTGCAGGAGGAGTTCGAGAGCAATGTGAGGACTGCGCTGTACCTCGTCGCGGTGGCCGCGAGGCTGCTCGAAGACCCGGATAACAGTGAGGTGAGGAAATAAATCAACTTTTTTAATGAAAATGAAAAAAATCTTTGTTCAAATAAACATAGATAAGTGCTTTTGAATTATTCACAAAATTCAAAATAATTTATTCAGTCTAGGCTGTTACAAGCACTTGTCACTTGTGAATGTCATAGAAGCTATGCCATCGGTTCAAAGCTATTCATCATCCTCCTGCCCTTATTACATTTTATTTGGGGTCGGCTCAGCATGTATTTTTTACACGACTGCCCAAAGCAAAAAGAGTGTATATGTGTTCAGGGTTCATGTATGTTTGTGGGTATGTGAGTTTCTTTATTCCACTGATTTGAATAAATGGGGTATCGTTAGAATCCTTACAGCCTCCTGAGTGACACTGGCTATATTTTTTTAGAAAAAATCAAAATGGCGACTGTTCGACGCTATTTTCAAATGTGAAAAAATCATTTTTTTCTTCTATTATTATAATATGGGCATCAAATGAAAGGCCTTGATGAGCACATTCCAAAACTATATAATATGTCACTAAAATGTGTGAAATAAAAATAAATAAATTAAAAAAATATTAAAAACAAGGAAACGGCCGAAAAACCGCCTTCCAAAAACGAACTAAAAAGTTAAACAACAATTAACATTGCAGTCGGGGGACCTCTTTGATCAAAAATTGTTCCATAATAAGGTCCCCCGACTGCAATGACACTTGTTGTTTAACTTTTTAGTTCGTTTTTGGCACGGCAGTCGTGTTTTTTTTTAATTAATTTATTTTTCTTCCATACATCTCTATCACTCGTCATCTCAAAGTTATCTTCCTTTCTAGTCATTTCCTCCTTTATACAGTCTTTTATTCCACCTTCATACTTAAAACCTTTCGCGTCACATGCTCCTCATTCCTCCACATTATATGCCCATACGACAACCGGTTTCCCCTTAAATTTTCCGTTATTGGCGCCACTTTCAAATATTTTCATTCACAATGCTATAAGCTATTTTTTTTACGTGAAAAACAAAAACAATTCTCCAATCGAACCTTTTGCAATCAGGGTGAAGTCGTGGCGTGTGTTTGACTCCTATCTTCATACTTATCTGAGTAACAAGTTAGAGACGAGTTATTTTTTAGGATACAATCTATTTTATAATGCTGTGTCCACTGTAATAGCTGGAACCCAACGGATGCGTACACGTTAATGTGCACGTGCACGTTAACGCGTACGCATCCGTTGGGTCCATCCATTAAGATAATTATGTTAGTTGTAACTATATGAGAGACAGTAAACCGCACGCGTGCGGTGGGTTTAGACCTTAAGGCTTAGCCCCTATAAAGTAATAAACGTTAGACGTACTTTAAAAAAATGTAATGCAAACGATGATTAAAGACTTCACATATTTGGCGATATAGTTTAATCGTAATCCTTCTAACACAACAGATTAATTTATGCGCTAATTATTTAATGTTTTTTTTTTAAGTCGGCACTCTAGCGCTAAGGATGGCCATCCGCGTTTTCCGCTTCGCAATCCGCTGCAAAACAACCGTTGAGAACTATTTAAAACTATAAACAACAGTTTAAATCCTGAAATCAACCGTTTTAAACGGTTGAATACCCGACTCCTACGAAAAAAGGAGTAATTCTTTTTTGCCAGCCAACAGTCATTTTACATGTATAAAAATATTTTTTATAAATGTAAAATGATTATAGTGATTTTTAGGGTTCCGCAGCCTAGTTTTCAACGGGTGAAAACTATGTTTATAAAAAACATAGTTTTCGACCGTTATAAACCGACAATTTTGATTTAAAACGTTTAAAAAAAACGATTTTAAACAGTTTGGTTGAATTCATTTTAAACCTCATCTATACTCTAGATATGCACTAATACGTAAAATGAAACGCCCTCGTCGAACAGACGGTGAACCGAGTGTGCGGCGAAGCGTTTCGATTTTATAATATACGGTGTCGCTTGAAAATAGTCAAATAGATGCGAAAGCGGACGGAGGACGAAGACGTGTGAGTGTGACGTTATGACAAATCAAGGTTCGCTTTCGACGCGTGCTCGGTTCGCTGTTTGTTTGACGAGGGCTTAAAAGTATCTATTCTTATTTATATGTAAGGGCCTGTAATATTTTAAGCTAATAGTCATTAATGTTCCCTAAAATTAAGAAAATAAATCTTCAACAGGGTGTTTCATAATAACTTGTAAATTTTTGTTTTTTATTTGTATGGAATACTGCAAAGTGACAACCCAAGATACTAATATAATATTTTTTGATAATCTCATTCATGGGCAAAAGAAAATCACACGGTTGCCACTATTCGTGGTGGTTTTCATGCGTTGTATGCATGGTACCCTACGTACCTATTCGGCTTTAGAGGTTTTTGTAACACGTTATATATCAATAGGAAACATCATGCGCAGTGCGGCGGGCGGTGTTCCGGCTGCGGCACGCGCGGCTCCGCTGCGGACAGACGCTGCTGCACCTGGCGGCCGACCGCCGCACGCCCGTCGACGACTTCCACACCAGCGACGTCTGCCAGTCAGTATACATGACATACCATAACTAGCCAGATCAATCCATAGGGGGTCGGTTCATGTTAAAATATCTTGTCAGAAAAAAATCAGTTTTCAAGTGAAATTTTCCCTTAGTAATTCCGAGTTTTGAAAGGGGGAAATGGCGGAGAAATGAAACCATCAAATCCCCTTCTCGATACACATATGCAACAACATCATCATCATATTAGCCGCTCGACACGACACCCACTGGCTAGGTATAGGCCTCCCCCAAGGATCAAATGTGCATCCAGCGGCTTCCCGCAACCTTCCCCCTCACGCCGGTCCCCCTTGTGGAATGTGAAATGGAACGTACCATAGCCTTCTATATCTTCCAAGCCCTGAAGTTGAGCAGAACGGCAACATCGCATGTGGTCAAGCACATAGTATAAAATTTATTTATTTATTATTTTTCTGGCAACAAACAGTCATTCAAAATTATTTTAAAAATTAGTTATTATTTGTTTTTCCTATATTATCTATGTTTAAACTAGTTTTAAATTGTGATGTAAGGTTATTTCAATAAAGTTTAATATTTATTATTATTATTTATTTATTAGAAGATAAGGTTTGAGTCAAATTATTTGAACTTTTCGGGGGTCCTTTAGTACGATGAGCATTTTGATTTAAGCCTCCTCTAGCAATAAATCTTACATCATTGGAAAGGAATTTAAATTTGAAAGACTTTATTGTAATACTATAATCGTGAACTATTAGTACTTTGAGAGTTATAACGCTCTAAACTTGACCAATTTTTTTAACATTAATGACCTAAAACTCCGAAATTACTAACAATTAATAGAAAGTATGTTTGCAGCAAATATTTGTCATATAAAAACCTTTCTTATGATATATCACTCATTTCTATAGGTGTGGTAGATCAACTCCCATAGACAATAAACCACTTTTATACTTTAATCACCTTTAACTCCAAAAGTATTAACAATTGATATAAAGTATATTAACAGCAAATATTTGTCTTTAAAAGACCTTTCTAATGATATATCATTTATTGCTAGAGGGCGTGTTAATCAACTCCCTGCCGAAGAAAATCAACAAAAAAGATGACATCTTTAACAGGCATTTTTTCCTGGTTAACATTGATATTTTTCTCATTGTTTAATATACAAAGCATTTCAATAAAGGAACTAAATTATTTTCATATTTTAAACCTCACACGATTACTATGAATTAAAATATCGACCTCTTAAAATTGAAATATTCCCATACATTTAGTATGGAGACTGGCGGACGACATGACCACGAACTGACAGTAACAGACGTTGCCAAACTTATGTTCACGGCTTGGAAATAAAGAAGGCTATGGGCCAGCCCACTGCCACTTCAATTCGATTCAATATGATATCTAAACATATAAATCTTTAATTCATCGACTGATTGATTGTTGGTATACGCCTAGAGTCTTAACCGCTGAATGAGACACAATTTTTGAAAAGTAGATACCTTTCATAGTGTAGATGAGCACTAAGAAAAGATTTTGGAAAATTCAACCCCTTAGGAGATGATATAGGGGATGAAAGTTTGTATGGAAGTCCCTTAGTTTCAAAGCTAGGATGTTCAAATTTTGTGCTGACAATGACGATTAAAAATTATAAGAGGAAGGGCAAAGGGAAGAAGCAAGCAGAGGGGGAGGGGGGCAGGGGACGGAGACGTGGGAGACAGCGATAGATAAACCGTTAAACTTTATATCTAAAGTTTTACGGTTACGGTGACGGTAAGTGTAAGCGGAAGTGAGAAAATGAGGAGTGAAAAGTGGTAAGGGTAACGCCTTCTACAGCATTTTAAGAATTCTAAAGTTTTTCTAAAATGTCCACGCGAATGAAGTCGCGGGCAAAAGCTAGTTAGTGATATGGTCATTAATTGGTTTGAGCAGTAATCCTTGTTGCAGGTTTCCCTGCATGAGGACGACGCGGTTGCTGCTGGACTGCGGCCTCGATGTGGACGCGTCAGACGACACGCGGCGGACGGCCTTACACGTGGCTCTCATATCCTACCAGCTCATACCGGGTAAGTTTATTTATATGCATAGTTTAGTTTAAAGTCTGCCTAAGGCCAGACCATAGACATAGAAAAATTTTCGCTGTGCTCAAGAAGACCAACAAAGCGTGGAAAAGAGAAGTTAACATTATACGGACACGGTCTATGTAAAAAAAAGACAAAGAAACAAGTGACATGTAGCAACATTTTTTACAGTAAGAGCCCCTAGCGTCCCGCCTAGCAAATGATCAATCACAGTTTCTTTAAAATATTTGTTAATCTTAATTAGAATTTAAAATAAAGGTATCGTGGAGCTACGGTGTCTTGTGCTCTAAGTAATTGTGATGTGACAAAAAGAAATAATCCAAGTAATCACACTTTTCACAGGTTAATAAGATATTGCCAGATTGCCACACATTTCTCTAAAACCAAATTTCGCTACATTTATTCGTTTATCGATGAATAAAACAGTATGGAACATAGTTTATTGATTTCCTTTGCCATTATATAGTCATCCTACTAATATTATAAATGTGAAAGTTTGTGGGTTTGGATGTTTGGATGTTTAGATGTTTAGATGTTTGGATGTTTGTTCCTCAATCACGCAAAAACTACTGAACGGATTTAGTTGAAATTTGGCACACAGATAGTAGATAGCCTAGATTAAAATATAGAATACTTTCTATCCCGATATTCTCACGGGAACGGGAACCACGCGGGTGAAACCGCGGGCGGCCGCTAGTATTTTATGAATCTGAGTCATATTTTACGTATCTCATATAAAATGTATGCATTCGTTTTCGGATCACCTGTTTATTGACATTGTTGTTCTTTGACATTCTATTTCTATGGGCCAGACAGTTCACGAAATTTACTCTTTCACTATGTCTTTAGAATAAGGTTGAATATTGCATAGCTTTAATTGACGCTTCGCCAGAAATTTGTCGAAATTTAGTTAATTTTTATTGATTTCTGAAATACTGGATCATTTATAAATACTCGGTTATAATGTTAGCTCAATAAAAAAGCTATCCTTTTTGCATAAAAAAATCATATCACTGTCGTTGAAAATTACGAAATCTGACGATTGGAAGTTTATTTTTATAAGTTTTTATGGTGTTATTCAGGATTTTTTACAGAGTTACCAAGCCATTTTTCAATATTCTGTTCGGCTATTGTGTTTTTTGGTTTATTTTTTCAGTCTACAGTAATTTTTGTGAAGTAGAATTCTACATCAGTTCTGCACATTGGAAGCTCAAAATCAATCTTTTCATCACTTCGTGAACTGGTCTCCTCGCTTTAATAAGATTAATGTTTTGTTTTCATGATTTTATGTAATAATTACTAAAGAATAATATAGTTTACATAAGAATAATTTTCAAACGAATGAAATGGGCAATTACAAGGAAACATCATTTTTAACTGAGGGGAAAAAAACAGACTTTGTAGTATGTTAATGGGGAATTTATAAAATATGTAAAAAAAATCGAGATCTAAAGTCATTGCGACCCACTAATAATTTTCCTACAACGGACGCCTGTTATTGATGTAGATAGATACAGTTGTGGCCATATAATTAAGAACGATTTTTAGTTTCAAAAAAAATCGATTACGACCTATGATTTCTCGATCGTGTTTCTTCTTAAAAGTAATTTAATGTATTATGAAATAGGTACATGGATAAAGCAAACTTCATTAGGAGTACAAATATAAATTACACTTGAGTTTATTTACTAATGTACGTTTATTTCAGAATTAACAAATATGCATACAAATTAAGCTGGACAACAAATAATTAAGAACGATCAATAAAATATTCATCAGATGAAACTTATAGTCAATGAAGTTACACAAAGTAAAAAAACTTACATTAAACAAGGCAATTGAATGCTTTTTAGTCTAATTTAATATTCTGTGGCATGTCCACGACTCTTAATTTCTGCCTTACACCGGCGATGCATTGATTCAATGAATTTTTGACATGTTGTAAGTGAAAAAGAGTTCAATTTTTCTAAAAAAAAAGGACGTACAGATCTCTAAAATTGCCACACTGTCTATTTAAAACCTTTTTCTTAACTTCACACCAAAGATTTTTAATCAGATTTAAATCCTGGCTGTTAGCTGGCCAATTTAATACAAACAGATTGTGAGTCAAGGAATTCCGTTACTGAACGTGCAGTATGCTTTGGTTCATTATCTTGCTGGAATATCCAAATGACCGAAAGGACGGCTTCAGCATAGAGTAACATCGTTTCCTCTAGTATATTTATGTATTGGAACTGATCCATGTTTCCTTCTATGAGCCTAACAGGCCTGACTCCATGACCAGAAAAGCATGCCCAGATTTTCACATTTCCACCGCCTGGCTTTAATGTCACTTTTGTGAACTTGGGGTCAAATATTTTTTCGAAAGGTGCTGTAAGTATTGCTTTTCATCAGAGCACACTCTGTTTAATTTAGTTTCATCAGAAAAAATATAATTTTTCCACAGTCGGGATGTCCAGTTTTCATAACGTTTGGCAAAAGCAATACGGGCTTGCAAGGCGCAATGTCAACATCGGTTTCTTCCTAGCTATCCTCCTAAACAACTTCTCTTCCACTAAACGCCTTCAGATGGTCCACGCCGAGATTCCCGAGGGGTTGTTTTTGCAAAAAAAAAACGTTTCTTATCTCATTGGACCCTTTAAAAGGATATTGTTTGGCGAAACGTATGGTGTTTCTATCGACTCAACAACATGTCTTCCTATTTCTAGGCACATGTGGAACATTTGAATTAGTTGGATATGTGTTAAAATGCTTTACAGCATGGAAAACTAATTGTTGTCGAGCATTGCAAGTGGTCTGCTATATTATTGGACGACCAGTTCTTCTCATGAAGTTTTATTATAATTCCTCTTATAGATTTATCGCAACTTTTACAATTTCCCAGTTTTTTTAAAAAAGCAAACAGATTTTCATAGTTTTCAGCAATAAAGAGTACCGAATAGTACCGATATTAAACAAAAAGTGACATATCACAAACTGTTGTTTATTAAAATTATAATTATAAGAAAAATATTCAGCGTTCTTAATTAAGTGACCAGCCTGTACCAATACTTCGGAGGTTCCGCTGCCACGATATATCCTGTATAAAAATTATCTCTCTGTTTTTTTTATTACTAATATTTTAAACGAATGTCCTAATAGTACGGAAGTCTTTTGCGATACCACAAAAAATAAAAAATAAAACATATGTAATTTATTATGAGACATTGTTTGTAAAAAAGAATCTCATAAAATAATCGTTTTTAATTGTATGGCCACAACTGTATAGATGGTGATAATTGAGCGATAGTTGCTACTTCGGGATGTTTTTATAATATTTATCAACTCTCAGCATACAGACTTAGGCTCGTATTACAGAATCAAACTCAAACTCAAATCTCTGCTTGAGTACAGTTAGATAGGGATGGCGCTATATGCGATGAATAGCACCATCCCTTTCTAACTGTACTCAAGCAGCAAGCAGTGCTTGAGTCTCGTCCTATAATACGGACCTTACAGCTTCACCACAAAGAGTAGAAAAAAATTGGGGGCGCTACTTTCTATGCAAACACTTTAGAATCACGTATAACTTGGCAACACTGGCTAATCTTTTACATTAAAAAATTTTAGTTCCATTCTACTATTTTTGATCAAATTGTATGGTAGTGTCTAAAGCCCATATTTAAAAACCGCTGAGAGCTATCTTCAGATGAGATGCTCTTCTTATAGGAACAGATAAAAGGGGGGTTTATAAATACGGGTCTTTTACTGGCGGAAGTGGAATTTGGAATAAGTTTCTCCACCAGTTCGCAGTGACCACCGAAATTTTTTTTTTTCTCCTTTATAGACGAACGAGCACAATGGAGCGAATCTTTGTGCGGTGTTGTATGTGAGCTGCTGTCTCGAGGCGCGCACGTGGACGCCATGGACGCAGACGGAATCACGCCATTAGTGGCCGCCATAGGAGGTACTAGTCCATTTATTAAAGAGAGCCTTATTACACGGTAAATTTTTAAGTACTTATATCTAAAAATGTAATGAGTGTATCTCTTCCCTATTCTAGTCCAGTATGTTTTTTTTTTATATTGAATGGGTTTGCTCTTGACCCCAGTCTTGCCCAGAAAGCAAAGACAGGGTCTACGATGGAGTGAGCTTGCCCAGAAGGTGCTTATTCACTCTGGCCTTGAATAGAGTCAGGTTGTATGCGCTCGGAAACACAGACGCCGGCAGGGAATTCCATTCCATAGCTGTGCGCATTATGGACGATGATGAGTAGCGTTTGGTACGCAGAAAAGGTATATCAACTAAGAACGGGTGGTAACCTGCAGTGCGTCTGGATGTCCGATGGTAGAAAGGAGAAGGTGGAATGTGTTCATGCAGTTCTTGAGGACACTCACCGAAGTACAATCTATAAAAGACCGATAGGCAAGCAACTTTTCGGCGGTGAGCTAAACTGTTAAGCTTAGCTGCTACCAGGTCTTCATCGCCTATTAATCTCTTGGCTCTGCGTTCCACCGAGTCCAGTGCAGCAAGTTGATATTTCGCCGAGCCATCCCAAAGGTGGCAGCAGTACTCCATGCAAGACCGGACTTGAGCTTTATAGAGAGTTAAAAGCTGTCCAGGCGTAAAGTACCGCTTGACTTTATTTAGGACGCTCAGCTTCCTAGCTGCAGTTTGAGCCTTGGACTCGGTGGAGGTGCCGAAGTTGAGATCAGAAGATAACTCCATGCCAAGAAGCTTAGTCGAATCGGTTACTTCGATAGATGTACCTCGGAAAGTAGGAGTTAAGGTAAATGGACTCCTTTTCGCGGTAAACAGACATGCCTGCGTTTTAGAGGCATTGAAGCTGACGAGTTAAAAGTTAAAAGTTTAAATGTACATTTAAAAGTTTCAATATTTTATAATTGGTCCAGATATTGAGGTTTGTATATGTCCAAACATTTTACATTTCTGGATTTAGTGCTCATTCATAGAATTACACACGCGTAATCAAAAGAGACTATTTATTTACCTACGTAAATCATGAAAAGAATGCTGCACTGCACATTCATATTCAGAAACGTGGTCTGATACCCCCATTTCATTTTTAGATATACTTAAAAATTTACGGTGTAGTCTGGATTAAATAAAACATAGGATACTTGTATCCCGGTTAAAAGTCCCCTAAGGATCAATTCATAGATTGGGATAGGCCTGATCCAGATTAGTTGCTATACAACGTTTGATATTAATAAGGAATGTTTGAAAGTTGCCTAGGTGTTGCCTGGCCATTAGTCTATGGATTGGCTGTTAGTCACTTCGATCAAGAATACTCTAGATATCCAGTCGGAGTCTCAGAAACGGCACCTTGGATCGAAATAACGCTTCACTTTCAAACTGGGCGCTTATTTTGTACAAACTATAATCTTTGTATCTTACTATTTAAAGTTGACTTTGGAAAGAAGAGTAAGTCATACCTAGATAACAATAATAATATGGGGATTCGAATTTCATAAGAACAATGGTGACCAGCCATACATGAATTTAATTTATTTAAAATTTTAGCGTTTAGAAATGAAAAACTGCTTAAACGATCCAGAATAATTTTTTGGGGAACTTAGCATCAAAATTCTTAGTAGGAAAAGTCTCCAAATAAAGATATTTCATTTTGTATTTATTAGGCTGGCGAATCCCTCATAGTAAAAAAAATAATTAAATAACTTCTTCTGAGCTCGGATATAATCCGTTCGAGTTAAACTGAATGTTGACGCCCATTCAGTACCTAGTGAAAATAGACTCTTACATCTTACTGGGTTATACTTGGAAGTCATTTTGGCTATGAAAAACCAATACAAATACACAAAAATATAATATTATTATTATATTTTCTTTTTTTAAGACAGTTGATTCTCTTACGTATAGTTATTGGTTATTTATTATTATTATTTGGCATATAAGGTTGTCTTATAATAACAGAATTGGTCATTTAGGTGTTTAAAAAACTATTATTTTTATACAGACTTTCTTGAATTCAGTTAAAGTCCTGAAAATTCTTAACTATATTATTTTACACAGATTTTTAAAATATTTTTTCTAAACACTAAACGTTTTAATGGGTATATTTTCGCCGTTTATCTTTAGCTTTTGGTTTTGTCTGTCGGTGCCACATTTGCGTGTTGTTTAAGTTCGTGAAGCGTTATCTAGGATATTCTTGATAGTAAATTAGTCAACACACCTTTTATTGACCACAGGCCCCGCAGAGAGCCTAGTCCGCGGAGCCCTAAGGCCGCGCCTCACGTGCCTGGCGGCCGCCGTGATGGCGTCGGCCGGCGCGCGCTACCGCCCCGCCGCCGTCCCCAGGGACCTGCACGCCTTCCTCAGAATGCACGGAGTCTCGCAACAGTAAAATACTCTACGTATATCACAATTAAAGAAAGATAATGACAATTTAAACGACGAATGCCTTGGTGTTGCAAGCCATTTTGTATAATTTATAAAAAAAACACATCTTCCTCCTCTAGGACTAGCAAAAAGTCTAGTCCCGCGAGATCTATTCTACACGGCTTCCTCAGAATGCACGGAGTTTCGCAACAATAAATTACTCTACGTATACCACATACCACCTAATAAATCATAGAGATGTAATGACAATTTAAACGACGAATATCTTGGTGTATGTTGCAAGCCATTTTGTATTCTAAAAAGATAGGATGTGAAAAAAAAATAACTTCCTCCTCTAGGCCCAAAAGAAAGTCTAGTCCCGCGAGATCTAAATGGCTTCCTCACAAGGCAAGGTTTTCGCAACCGTAAAATCGTCTACATATACTACATACGACCCAATAGATCATAGAGAGATACTTACAATTTAAACAACGAATACCTTGGTGCATGTTGCAAACCATTTTGTATAATTTCTGAAAACACTGTTGCCACTGACAATATGTAAAAAACTAACTTCCTAAAAACGCCTAGTCTCACGAAATCTACAAGGCTTCCTCAGAATGCACGGTGTCTCCTAACAATAAATTATAAAGAGATAGTGACATTTTAAACGACAGATGTCTTGGTGCATGTTGCAAGCCATTATATTGTTTTGTGTAATTTCTATAAAAACGGGACAGTATGAAAAAAAAACCTAAGACCAGCAGATCTTCGCCTAGTCTTGCGATCTATACGACCTAATAGATCATAGAGATATAATGACAATTTAAACGACGAATACCTTGGTGTATGTTGCAAGCCATTTTGTATAATTTCTGGAAAGACTTGCCACAGTATGTAAAAAAACTAACTTCCTAGAAAAGCCTAGTCTTGTGAGATCTACACGGATTCCTCAGAATGCACGGAGTCTCCAAACAATAAAGTAGTCTACGTATATAATATACGTATACCACATACGACCTGATAAATCAACGTTTCCGAACCTGCATTCCGCGGATCCCTGAGTATATGTAAGGGGATCCGCAGTCTCAAGAACCTTTGATGCAAGAGGGTCTTTAGATTATGTGCTTTATTTCCTAGAGGTTTGCGGTTGAAAAAGGTTAGGAAAGTCTGTAATAAATTGTACAAGAGATAATGGCGATTTTAACGACGGATACCTTCAGTGAAGTAAAATTTATTTATTCTTGAATCTAGATCATCTTACCGCACTAAAAGTCATCTACGTAAGCCTGATACGACCATCGAAGTCAAAAAGAAGAAGAATTATGTACTTAAACTAAAATCTGTATATTTTTATACGATGACAATCCAAATGACGTATATACCTTCAGCAAGGTATTTATTTATATCTTAATTCCAGAATTTCTAGATCATCTGATTGATCAAGACGCGAATGTATACATATAAGAACATTCTGTGAGAAAAATAACACTTTCAACGACGGTTTCACTTCTCTGGATATCATTATAATATGAAGTAGCAACACCATAATATTACAATTCTGGAAATACTTAACCTCAAAAATTTTACCGACAGCTATCATGTATTACGTATGAGTTTAAAAACTGTAATGCGCAATGGAGTTTGTCATTAAAAAATTTAGCTATTTACAGTCATAATCATTCAATACTCTAACCAACTGATATTAAAAAAGCAGAGAAAATATATTTCTATTATGCAAATCAAAGACGCTTACAATAAGGCGCACCATATTTTTAAAATGAATTCACGACAAAGATTTTTTTTTACAATTTGACCGGTCTATATTTAAAGCGAGTTTTATTTTTAAACTCCAATAACGTAATTTTTATGTCTAAAATTATGATATTAAATGCCCATATTGCTGCTATTCGATAAAGCTCTTTATTTTTGTCAAATCTTATGGGAAATAGTTTTTAACAGCTATAATACGTAATCCATTAGGCAATATGGGCTAATTTCATTTGTATATTATTTTTGTATGATAAATACATAATGCAATCTATTTTTCTAACAACAGAAGTTACCTATATTAAAATAAACTCTGTGAAAATACTTGATCATGATATTATAACAAACGGTATTTAAGTCGTTTTTGGTTATAAAATAAAAAATAAATAAAAAAAACTGGAGTTTTTGAACACAGGGTAATATTGTGTTCAAATGAAGTGGTATATTTAATGGCTCAAATATATTGTTGTATATATGAAAATTATCGAAACCAATCGTATCGTACGACGACCGTTGTGATAATAATTTAGTTTTAATATAAGTTAAGGTTTAGTTAAACGCCGCTAGGTAAGCACAAAATCGTAGGTATTCTTAAGAATACGTGTTATCATTGGTATGTGTATTTGATGACCTATGAAGATGAAGTATATCGTCATAGATGGTTACTCGCCAAGGAAAATATTTATTTTCCGGCACTATTGCAAAATGCACAAGTAAATAGTCTAGACATCGATAGTTAGAAAGGTCTTATTCACGAGAAGCATGTAGCTCTTTCTCTTTCCATCACTGAGAAACATCGTCAGAGCGAGAAAGCTACTCGACCGCGTTCCCGCGTTTCGGTATCGGAGAACCGGTGGTATTCTCGCTCTAGAGTAATAACGTCTCTAAGCGGCAGAAAGAGATAGAAATACGGACAAAATTGCAGTCGTGTGGTACAACACTTGAAACAAATACAAATTATTAGAGTCCTATAAATTCAGTTACCATATTTTCTCGTTTGTTGCGGAAACAAAACGTGAATAAGACCATAGTGCCTTCCCATTTACCCTCAAAAGTCTTACCTTTGAGAGACAGAGATAGAAGGCCAATACGTAGTCTCAGTCTCAATACGTTTACAAGGAGCAATTGTTACGTAGATTAGTAAAACCTATACTTACGAGTATATATAAAGGTGACGCACAAATATGACAGATAAAATGGTAGCTTATTAGTATTCTATGGTTTTCGCATGTGTCGCACATTTTACCGCGTTCTCACGAGCCAATTTTAGTTGAACAACTGCTTAATCTCTTGCTGACTTTCATTCTAGTACTGCACTGTCTCGGCCACTTTTCGCAATATAAGATTACATACATTTTTAAATATATTTCAGTTTTTTGTTGCTAAAGTACAAAAAGTTGTCGTTTCGATCAGTTATTTGAACTGGCAAATACGGTAACTTTTTGTACTTCAGCAACTCGAAACTGAAATATATGTTGAAATGTCCGTAATCTTATATTGCGAAAAGTGTCCGAGACACATTTTTCACTTTTTTTAAGAAATCTTGAGAAAACATGAAATGTGCGAGCGAGAGAGAGGCAGTCAGCGGCAAAATCGCTACGGCCTTTTAATTATGCGCCAATATTCTGAAAGCTACCTACGAACTGTTATCTTTTAATGTGATGCAGCGAAACCATAGATCTAACTAACCATAAATAGAATCTGTAACTCTAGTAAATGCAACGAAGTAATGAATTGACTATTTTAATAAATTAAGTATAAAATGTATCATGCATGAGTAAAGTTACTCCTTTGTTGTTTGTATGTTCCAAATGTTTTAATTAGTGATAATAAATCTAATTCAGTGGCCATTGTAATAAAATAAAATTATTGATTAAGGCGGATGAAAACATAAAGGTATTAAATTGATATAATGAACGAATGATGTTATAATAGCAGTTTATAGGATTACCTATATGTTTGACAAATATGGACAAGAAAGCTATATTACATTGCTGTGAAATAAACGAGCTTACGAAACTCGTCTGTTAAAGTCGGATAAACTAACGAAATTATTTAAAGCAATATTTTTCCACTCAGTCATAAGTAGATTAATATTCTGATAAATATTTCGCAATTATTGTGTATTTGTACAGAAAAAAAAATCGAAGTATTCTCTAAATATTTTAATCATCTAATTGACAAGTTGGATATTTGAATGGCATATTTTAACAATGCATATTATTTCTAAACGTCAGTTTTCATAGTCAAATTGCTTCTTTATCTCAGAAATCTGCTTAAACTTCCCTTCAAAACTTCTGACTTATAAATATATTTGTAAAGACAATAATTATTATAACTTTCCACTATGACATAGGTAACCAGCAATAGCTGTCTCTGTGAAAACTGACTTTAGGAAAGTACAATATTTGGACAGCTGATGTTTAACAATTTTTTTCCTATTGATATTAATCAATGCAAAAGTTTATAAATTGTGACGTGTTGTTTGTCTCCTAATTTTCGTTCCTATTATTTTGTACCTATTGAGAAAATTATTAATTTCTATATGTATTTGGAAATAAACCTAAAACAAAGATGAGCGGCTTCTAAACATGTAACTGTAATTATTTTTAGTTATAAATTATCCTTTTTGTGTAAAATTCACACTCGACATTAATACGATATTAGGCTCTATTAAGGTAGCAAAAAGTTAAACTTTTTATGATAACTTCGCCCTGATTGGTGGCTTCGATCAAGAATACCCTTGATATCCGGTCAGTCTCAAAAACGGCACCTCGAAATAACGCCCCGCCACCACCGCCCCACATTCAAACTGGGCGCTTATTTTGTACAAAGTATTATGTTCTTTGTTTCTTACGATTTAAAGTGGAATTTGGAAAGAATAGTTGTACTCGGATCGAAATATTCCTGTAGGGATTCTAATTTGGAAATTTCGAATCGCTTTTTGTTTGGCAGTGTCTGTTTTAGTTCGTGATGCGTTATCTAGGATATTTGTGATCGAAGATTGAAGTCTTAAGGCCCTCCGCTGCCTTAAGCGGGATCCCGCCGCGGGTACACGGCACGGTAATATAGATTGCTGGTTTTTGACAGACAGATGCTTGTGCAGTGCATGAGTAAGCTCAAATCTATGTCGCCCCGCGCGCGTGTCCCGCTTAACGCAGCGGAAAACCTAAAATTAGCTGTTATAAAATTATTGTCTTAGCGAGATATTACATCATTTGTAGCTTATAGTTTATTATTAATGTCGTTAAATTTATCATTAAAAAAAATAATGTCATATCGTTTTAACTTGAAATCTAGTCAAATTATTTTATTTAGGTGCTAATAGTGTTTGTGTAAATATTTATTATAGCTTTAAGCTCGTTCGTTCTATGCTGAAACAGCTGTTTTGCAAGAAATCGACGCCAATCACCCTTAGCACGAAACTATCGAGTGCGAATGAATGAAATATTCTTCATTCATTCTCATTCACGAGGACCTCCGTGGTCGAGTGGTTCGCACGCCGGCTTACAAGGCGTCACCATCTCTTGAGGTCCCGGGTTCGATCCCCGGCTGGGTCAATGTAGAAAATGAACTTTTCAATATTGTCTCAGGTCTGGGTGTTTGTCATACCACCGTTGTTTCTGATTTCCATAACACAAGTGCTATAGCTACTTACTTTGGGATTGGAGCAATGTATGTGATGTTGTCAAATATTTATTTATTA
Organism: Agriphila tristella; assembly: GCA_928269145.1. Classification (NCBI taxonomy): domain Eukaryota; kingdom Metazoa; phylum Arthropoda; class Insecta; order Lepidoptera; family Crambidae; genus Agriphila; species Agriphila tristella. Next base: position 54,980,055 of record OV743430.1, on the reverse strand, counting down.
TTTATTTATTTATTCAATAGAATTCCTATCGAGTACAAAGGTAACATTTTTGTTTTGAAGTCTCAAGCGAGGTTTAGATTAGCAATAAAAAGCAGAAATTGACTTCCGCAAGCTGTTACCTCTTTGTAAACAGGTCTGCAGCTTGCAGAACTTGGTCGCAAAAGAAATTTGCAGGAAAAACTTGCTAGTCTAAACTTTGCTTTATTTCCCTTTTACGGTGGTAGGTGGCGCTGTACGAATTTATTGGAGGAATGCTTTGCAGGATTTAATTACAGTTATTTTTTCCTATAACCACACCCCGGGCATTCCATACAAGCGCCGCGTTTCAACTACCTATTACACAGACGCTACACACACAGTGATGTTTTTGCACACGCGCAACTGTGCGTGAAGTCTGGGGCTATTGAATGAGCACACGATTCGGCACACGAACTCGCGCGGTGGGGCGAGGTAATTGATTATGGGGCGGGGCGGAGAGTGTCCTTTTTGTACGGTAGTGCTTATATCTATTCTGTGCTATAACGATAATAACGTAATATATTGTTTGTCAAGTAATAAGTCCTATCGTAGTGTCACATGGTCTTTAGGGACCATCTCATACAGTTGGTTTAGCATAAAACGAACGAGCTCTAACCAAGTTAGGCTCTGTAAAATAAAGAGGTTAGTTTCACTAAATAATATTATGTTATGGGCTCAATATGATTTGTTAATTTTATTTTGTAAATTTAGTGCTATATTTTTTAAGGAAAAATATAATTATGATGTCCATCCATGTGGATTAAGATATATTTTTATATAATATAATAATACTATTGATGAATTGTACTTATCCAATCGTGTACCTGGTTTCTGTACAAGATGTACTTTCGATTGAAATTATGATTCTTATTGCAAAGGATTAAGACTCATAGTTGACTATACCGCCACAAGCAATATCATGTTGTGCGTTAAATGTCGTATATGTATCACTTATAAAGTTACAAGTAGCTGTTAGCGTCCTTAGTGTAGCATCAATAGATCATTTTTAAAAGCAAACAAGTTAGATTGATAAAGATGCGTTTGAATAAATATTTTCACTTAAATATTTGGTATTTGACACCATTAACCGGTTTTGACACAGATCGTCACTTTCGCAAATGGCCATCGCGAAAAATTTGGTCACTTTCGCAAATGGTCACTTTCGCAAATGGTCACTTTCGCAAAACGTCACTTTCGCAGAATATCCATAAAGTTAATATTACCTAGCGGAATAGGTATATTAACTTTATGAGAATATCACTCATTTTTTTTTCTTTTTTCTCAAAATTGTGAATGACATTCTGCGAAAGTGACGTTTTGCGAGTGACCAAATTTTTCGCGATGGCCATTTGCGAAAGTGACGATCTGCGTCAAAACCGTTTGTTTCATGACTCTATTTCTCTAAAAAAAAACACTGGCTCAAAAACCCTATATCTTTGAAAAAGAAAACAAAAAAAAGAGTGACGTCACAATATGCTATCTATTGCCATACAAAATATATGGTAAAATCGAATCGTTTTGATAGCTTTTAAAAATGTCAGTTTATTGGGGTGTCAAATACATGAATAGTAGACTTTTACTAAAATGCTTTGTTAAAGATACTGGAAATTGCATATTTTTTGAATTCATTATTAACAGTAAAGGAAGTTCTCTGAAAATTTTTAAATCTATTTTAATTATCAATAGTAGCTAGTATTTCTATTTCATTAAAAATAAATTAAAAGTTCTAAATTTTGTCTTCGAGAGACCACAGTATATAATTAATACAGTAATGTAGTTAAAATTGTGCCAAAAATTAGTAATATGTGGAGCTTTTACAAGTGGCGTAGTTATCACAATGTCCACGCAGATTGTAGATGAATATAATGTATTTCCTGAAATAAAGTTTAATGTTTTTAAGATTTTGTTTCTTTTGTAAGTTAATACCTACACTGCTGCAAATTCTAGATGCGAAGACTGCTAGCATAACATAGAACTTCGTCCTTTTTTAAAGTAGGTTAAAAATAGACTAGGTGTTAAGTCGGGTCTCATGCGCTTTATTTTCAACAAAATATTGTTGGCAAAACATTATTTTCACAACATTATTTTCAAACCGCACGTCCGCTGCGCCTAGGTTTTGTTGAGAAAATTTGCGTCCAATCACGGCTCTGTAGTAAAGTAACGGTCTTTCTCTGACCAACTCAATTAAAAATAAAGTAGGTATTCTCCTTATTCCACTCCATCACTAAGACAATACGCAAATCACACAATAGCACACGAACGCAGGCGAGGCGTCTGCACCTAGTGAGCGCCAACACAAAATGAGTTACTTCCCCTCCCCGCAGGCGAGAGCGGGGGATGTTTTCTGTTCGTCTCGGCAAACAATGTTTGTGTTTTTGCTCAACAAAACTCATAGGCCACGCCCCCAACATGTTGAGAAAACATTGTTGTGATGTTTGAAAACACAAAAACACGGCGCAGGAGACGCGGCTTAATAATATCAGTTTTCTAGCACCCATATTTGAAGCTTTGCTTAGTTTGGGGCTGGATGGCGCTGTGTGAATTTGTCCAAGCATTTTTTATTATTAGTTGTTTTAGAACAAAGCAGGTAGCCAAACTTTGTACTATTACTTTGGCCAAACCAATAATGATTTATTGTTTGATATGCATGGATGCATGCCATTATAAAATAGCAAATATGAGTAAACCTATGTTTTATTTCTTTTAAATTATGCAATAAGCAATTCTCTCATTATGATAAGCAATTAATAAGCAATTTTTAGACACAATTTCAAAGTTAAATACGACGGTTGACCGGCGATTCAATTGACCCCTCAAACCTTTTGTAATATAAACGCAATTAGCAACATACGTCACTTTGCTCTCAAACTATTAACAGGCGCTGGGGACTTTTAAACTCGTACCTAGCTAGTTTATGGAAAAAATAACAGGCTCTAGGCTTGCAAATTGTGTAATAAACAATTCATAGGTAAGCAATTTTTGGCCCATGCAGTAATTCTTCATAGTTATTACTCTACAGGAGGGTTGACCGGCCATTTTGATGTCAGGATGGACGGTCAACCTAAAATGTTTTATTTCGTTTAAATTATGCAATAAGCAATTCATAAGCAATTTTTAGACACTGTTTCAAAGTTAAATACGACGGTTGACCGGCCATTCTGACGTTCACAAATATGATTAGCTTGTAGCTGTACGGAGCAGTACCAAAAATAAATAGTCATCTGATGTAAAAAAAAATCTTTTGGATTTGAAGCCACTTCAAAGATTTAAAAGATGCACGTTCGGCTTGATTGATCGTGATAATCAAAGAGCTTATTGGAATTTGAACTTTATCAAAAAGATACAAAAACGACTTTTGCAAAACGTGATGTGACGGCAAAATCGATCAACTGTGAACTACAACAAATTCTTAAATTAAGTAAATACCTACCATGACGTCGCGCCTCTATGTAAAAGCATCTAATAGCCTAAAATCCAATTTAAAACAGCGGTATCCACTACCGCCGTGGGTAGCGGTATACTACCCGAGCGATATCCCGCCGCCTGTGGCATTTTTGTAGCTGTCTTGGGTATGCGATACGTACCGGGATATCGTTATAACGCCACCGGTAGAGGATACAGCTCAGATTTGAATAGGATTGCAGTCCAGCAAAGTGGGATCCTGCGATCTAGCATAATTTTAGGAACTGCGTGATCCCGCAGCCTCCCTTTTTTCTAATGGCACATAAACATAATAGTCGCTGATTTTAAGTTTTTTATTCACGATGAAAGTATTTACTAATTGGTGTAATAACATGTCATGGCATTCCCGAGATGAATGCGAGATTTAATACAATTGCGTATAAGACAACAATGGGAGCACAATTGCCATAGATTGAAGCAACAATGGGTTGCACTTCCCACAACTTAACCATCTTCTTAAACTTTGATGTGCGAATTTAGGTCTTATCGGCACAACCATAGAGGCGTTGAAACAGCAAAACGCGAAAAAATTATTTTACGGAACCACAAAAGAATATGAGGCGCTGTGTCAACAAAATATTCATAATTGGATATAGTCTTGGAGACAGTGTGTGTCATGAGGGACCATTTTTTTACCAATATCCTCATCCTCTATGAGAGTGGCCAAATACAGTCGGAATTTCGATTCGGAATTCCGAAACGGAATCATTCTGAACGATAAATTTTTCCATTAACATTCCGAATTCTACTTAAAAATTCCGTTCCTAGAAATCTATATTCATACAAATCAATCATGGACCCACACATATGCGGGATGATTCCGTACCTACGGAATTTTCATACATTAACGATATTCCGTTTTGGAATTGCGAATCGGGATTTCGTCTGTTTGTAGCCGGCTTGAATCAATTTAGTGAATATGAAAAAAAACATTGAGATCTTTGCGATAAATAAGAAACACGTAGGTTCCTTTTTTATTAAACTAATAAGTATTGAATTTAAAGTATTGTGTAATTAAAGGCGGAGCGTATAGTATTATTAGGCCGCGATCCGAATCTCGCTGACAGCACTGTTAGCGCGAATTCGACAAAAATTTATAGTAGGTAGTCACAAAATATAAGGTTTTTGCATTTATACTGCATTTATATGGATTCGCGCTAACAGTGCTGTTGGCATGGTTTAGGACTTGGTATTACAGTACTTGGTAAAAAAGTTACTTACACTATAATGACGTAATAGTGTTTGAGCGGAAGTATGTAATTATAATCAATAAGAAGCTGATATGTAAAGTAACTACATAGGTATTACATAAATACGAAGAATACCTAATTATACATTTATTAAAAATCGTTGTACCACTTCTACCTTTTCTGACGGATAACGTCAACAATGTGCACCATGTCCCCTGAACCACGACAAAGACGGCGGATGTGCAGAGTCGTTATGATGGGGATTAATGGAAATAGCTGGCATTACCTAACTCCGGTAGCATCTGGAGGGGCGGCAGCTCGGGACTTTCAGTTTCTATAGCTGGTTGCCTCGGTGAACACGCGTCGCCGACACCTTACGCAATAAGTATTCTGCGAAGGCCCGCATTCTCGTGACACACATTTTTCGTACATATGATTATCAAAAGTCTGCACCAAAACTATACTGATTAGTAACATCTTTTTTTTAAATTGCAACACTTTCGGAAAGTTTGGTCATTTAAACTTTTTTGAAAATTCGAATTTGGAATCGGTTGCGTTCAAAATTACGGCGGCGGCTGTAGTACCGACATTAACGTGTTTTTTTTACTTTTTTTTCAACAATGTGCAGAAGAGATCAGTGCATTTGTTCAGTGAACCAACATGTGGTACAAGTTGAGTGAAGTGTTAAATTCGACGGCACCACCATCTGTCGAAAGGTAAGTCGTAATTTAAAATTAATTTTCTGTATGTATGGATGAAGCTAAGGTACAAAGCTATCTCAAAGCTTTTCCGGCTACTAACTATTCTACTGGTAGTTCAAATGTCCAAAAGTTAGGTATATACCAAATCTAACAAAGAAGTACTTAATAATAATAAAAAGACGAGTGGTCCCAGCGACTCCCCGTCGACCAAAGATCGCGAGTTCGATTCCCATAAGCTGAAAATGTATCGGTGGGTGATCAACCCCTTTTGATTTCAGTAAGTATTATTTACTAGCGGCCGTCCGCGACTTCGTCAGCGTGGAAAGTTTTTTTGTTATCCCTCGGGAACAATACTTTGTTTCGGGATGAAAGGTATCCTATGTCCGTCTCTGTACCCCTGACAACATGTATGTAAAATTTCATGATGATCGGTTTAGTAGTTAAGACGTGAAGGCGTAACAAACAAATAAACAAACAAACGGACTTTCATTATTAATATTAGTAAGGATAATACAAGCTTTATTTAGGTAGCACTAAATAGGTCTAATTATTAAGTAAGACTATTGTGTTAATTAGAACTGGGGGCTAATTGTCTAATTCAAAAATCTATCGCAGTCGCTTTCGTTTGACAGATGGATGTGACACATTGCTGCATTTCTTTGGTAAGTCTTTATTTGTGCCAAAAAGAAGCTTCAATGTGTTATATCCCGAAAAAGATTGTGATAGATTTTTAAATTAGACAATAGAAAGGCAGGGTCCCATCGCGCTTTCTGAACGATAAAACCCAAACCGCTGCTATTTCGATTATTTCCACTACTATATTAAGTATTCTGGTTATTCTTACCCAAAAATCTTTGGTTTTCCTTCAACATTCTCATCGGCATTGTCCAAGATTGGCATCTTGCTCCCAAGGCATAGCTTTCAACAATTTTAACCAAACAAAAGCGCGTATTTTTCTGTAAACGGAACTGAAAAGGTGACGATTGAATTTTGGTTTTATCGTTGGAAATGAGCACTAATTGGGTTCTAGGATATTCTCATTACGCTCGTCTTATCGTTTTAGGAAGACGGTTGGTGAAAAGCAATGTTTTCCTTCCTGGAGGCATAATTTGATGCTAAAATGTGATACTTTGTAACAAGACTGTAGATTGCTGTCTCTAGTTTGTACACGACAGGGTAGGCTACCAACCACGCTCAAATAATAGTATGTCGATTATTTTTATGTTACAGTACCTATGTATAATAATAATAATAATAAAAAACATTTAAATCAATAAAAAAATTCAAACAGTAATTCTTTAGGTATTTGATTGAATCAGGCGTCACTTGGCGGAAGTCCCAAACCATTTTGAAAAAAGAAATATATTATATAGCTTACTTCCGCAAACAATGTATTGTTTGCGGAAGTAAGCTACATATATTTCTTTTTTCAAAATAGTAATTCTTTCTCTAACAGAGTTACTAAGTCAACAGGAGATTCAAAGTGCAAAATTGACAGAATAGATAAAAACATACAGTTGAATTGAGAACCTCCTCCTTTTTTTGAAGCCGTTTAAAAAGCAGAATTAAATTAAATTTATTATTATGTTATTTAGTATTCATTGGTCTTTAATAACTTTATTATGAAACTAGCTTCCGCCCGCGACTTCGTCCGCGTGGATATTAGAGAAAATCCTTAGGGAACCTTCAACCAGGATCCGACCAGCCGTTTTTACGCGATTAGGCGGGTCCCCACCAAGCGCGCTACCTCGCGAGGCAAATCGTTTGGATCGTGTGGCAGGCCTCGCACGAGGCTGCGCGCTTGGTCCGGACCCGCCTAATCGCGTAAAAACGGCTGGTCGGATCCTGGTTGAAGGTTCCCTAAGGATTTTCTCTAATATCCACGCGGACGAAGTCGCGGGCGGAAGCTAGTTTATTACAATTATCAGAATTGAGTCCAGAGATATTAGTAGTATCCCGTTCCCGTTTCTTTATACTTTCCCGTTCCCATTCCCGTTTGGTCCCATTCCTGTTCCCAGATTCCGTTCCCGTTCGCGTTCGCGTTCGCTTTAGCTTTCGCGATCCCGTTCCCGTTCCCGTCCCCTGGGGCTGAATCATGTCCACCGTGTTGGACTACAAAATAAATGTGATTTTCGCATTCCTCATCCAATAAAACCTCAAGAACGATATCCTCATCGATTTTTATGTTTACTTACCCCTTTTACTTTCTAAAGGATGATTTTCAAAATAACAAAATATGTGTTTGCCTACTTATTTTTAGACATGCTCCCACGAATTTTAAAGTTGTAATGTCTATTTTATATTCTTTTTCCATACATAATTAGAACCCCATTTTCACCCCTTTACTGGTTAAATCATGTCCCTGTGTTGGACTTCAAAATAAATGTCATTTTCGCAATCACAATCCCATAAAACCTCAAGAACGACATCCATATCGATTTTTATGTTTACTTACCCCATTTACCCCTACCTAAGGGGTTGATTTTCAAAATCACAAAATCTATGTTTGCCTATTTATTTTTAGACATGCTCCTACGAAGTTTAAAGTTGTAATGTCTATTTTATATTATTTTCCATACCAAATTTAAACACCATTTTCACCCCTTTAGGGGTTAAATCATGTCGACTGCAACCATGTTGGACTTCAAAATAAATGTCATTTTCGCAATCATCATCCCTGAAAACCCCAATAACGACATCCATATCTATTTTAGGTTTAGTTACCCCATTTCATCCCCATAGGGGTTGAAATACTAACAATAACAATAAACTTTGCGTTATATTTCCATCTGTAAGCCTAAAATATAAATTTTGCGATTTTACTTCGAAAATTAAGGATTTTCTTTTATACACAACTTCATACCCCTTTTCACCTCTTCGGGGGTAGAATTTTGAAAAACGCTGAGACACGTATTTATTTATTTTCAATCATCAGCCTAAACACAAAATTTGAAGATCCTAGCTTCAAAACTGAGGGACTTTCATACAAACTTTCATCCCTTATTTCATCCCCTTAGGGATGGAATTTTCAAAAATCCTTCCTTAGTGGATGCCTACACTGTATAAAGTATCTGTGTGCAAAATTTCAAGTCTCTAGGTTCAGCGGTTTGGGCTGTGCGTTGATATCTCACTCAGTCAGGACTTTGAATTTTATATATATAGATTGTTGATTTGTATAGAGAATTTTCAAGGAGTTGCATTTTTCATACTAGCATTTTCTTTGTTCATTTAACAGCCGTGAAAACTCATGGAACAAAACTTTTATGTAAGTACCTACTAATGTTTGAACACTATGCTAAGTTATTCCATTTACGGTCACCCTTTTTTACCATTGAAAATGGTTATCAGATGCAAATCGCCTGAGACGTATTTTTGGCCATATCTCCAAGGATTTTGGGAGGACCGAAATAAAAATAGTACCAAAAGTTGAGGAATTTATCGAGACACGTGTGAACGTTTGAATTTTGAAAATCTACTGGTAACTTTTTTTGGAATTTTGCGAAATCCCCAAAATTCCGGGTTTTTTGGGGGATGTTTGTTTACTAAATTGTAAATATTTCGGAAAAAAACCGACTTAAGAAAAAATTAAAAAAAGGGTCCTAGGGTATTAGCTTAGCTATCAAATGGCGAAATAATTTTAAAAATCGGTGTATAATTGTGACCTGTAGGTGGTCCCTTTACGAGGGTGGTTTGATAAGTCCATGACTTTGAAAAGAAAAAATACTTTTTTTTCATATTTTATTTTTGTGTCTTAAAAATAAACTCCTTAAGGCATCTTTACACTATTTTTTTTTTTTTCAAATTCGGCAAAAGATTATTACTTTTGGAAACAAAAAGCTCAAGCGAGTTCTAATGACCCTGTCGACCCTCTCGGCGGCACTCATGACATCAAAACTCATCGAATGAAGATGCGAATCCTTCCTATTCTCTAGATTAAACCCCAATGGGATATTTTCTCCTACCAAACATGAATAAATGTCTTGATAAATGTCTTGGCGGGCAAAGATTTTCATCAAGCCAAAAGGTGATGTCTGAAATTGGTCCTCATTTCAGTTACCAGTTTTCAGGCGATGAAAGAAAAAAATAATTGGTTAAAGAGGTAGGAACTTCGCTGGACTGAATATGCAGAGCTACAATAAGATTATGTACAGAAATAAAACAAAATATTCCGAAAAAAAGTCTTTCTTCATTAAAAAGTCATGGACTTATCAATCCACCCTCGTAGATTTGGAATTGTAGAAAAACGGCCGTTTCCGTACATAAAAAGTGATGTAAACTCTTAGCTTAATGGCACCTCAGACGAGTTGATGAACTTAGTCAATCTAAAGCGAAGCAGAATAATAAAACTAATTTATTAATTATCAGTACTTTATTGAATCACTCAGGTAAGTATGATTATTGACCGATCGTCATGGTAATAGTGTTAAAAGATGCAGAAGCGAACGAGAAGTGCATTCGTTGGAATTTTGAAAATTGGTTAATATTATTTCGGCCACGTCGAGGCAGTCAGCGGGCGCTTTCACACACACACAATCGTAAAAATAAATAGGTACTACCTACCTAGGTAACTTTAATAATAACAATGGACTTCGCCTTTGATTTGATTTTGGTTTTTAGTAAATTTTTGTGTTCATTTTCAATGCTCCGATTCTTGCGGGGACTGTAAAATCTGTGAATTTTTGCTCACAAAAAGCCACTTTCAAGAGCTAAAATAAGGACTTTGTTTTTACTGATAGTTGACTATCATGGTCATAATTCGTTATAATATCAAGATATTGTTAATATTTTAAATCATAGAAGTTATTATTTTCTCTGTAAGTATGTGACAAAATATCGGCAATTTCATAGGTAAAGAAAATACCTTATATTATGTTGCTGTGTTGATCGTACGATTTCTTCAGCATTATGTACCAAGTGTGTTTAAATAATCTTATTATGTTAATACGGTGTATTAACCGCCTCGCATCCGCTGTACAAGGCGGACTGATAAAATCGGATAAGCCAGCCGATTATTGCAAAATCGCCGAATTAACTAAACTGAGGTCACTGTTTGAACCACTTGAACTGTGGCTTGTAGGGAGACACTATAAGTAGTCTTATACCATAAGTACACTTTATTTTTAATATTATAAGTACCTATGTCGCTAGGGTAAATGTTCTGTTATACCACAGACAATATAAGTAGTAGTGTTATACCATACCTAGGTACATGCAAATTCAGTTATGGATTGGTACTATTATGTATTCTGTGGTTATGGATAGGTATTTCGCTTAATTTGCATCTAACCGATATTGGTTAGTAAAATAATAATGTTAAATTATTTAAAACTTGCATTTGATTGCTCGTCCATAAATTATGAAGACCACGAAGCCAGGAAATGAGGGACAAACATAATAAATAAAAATAACAACAATTTTTTCATTGACCCGATAAGGCATAGAACTCCGAACCTTATCTTATGGTGGCTCTTCACTTGTGTATGTGCAGTTGCCATATTTCCCAAATATGACCATGTGGGCGGATTAAATACTTATTATCAAAGGGAAGTTAGAATGCCGACCGCGCGCGGCCGCGCACCGGAGGACGACGCATCGTGGGGCTGGTGAAGGTCGAGGTGCGGGCAACGCAGGACCGATCGTTGAGGAGATCCTTGGGGCAGGCCTATACCCAGCAGTGGATGTCGTGCGGCTGATATGACTATGGGGTACACCTCTATGACATCTTTCAAAAACTCGATGAGGGAATCACATAGCAGATAATATGGCGGCAGTCTGTTCTCGCGATTTACCCAAGTAGGTCGTTATACCGTTTGTCTTTTGTTTTGTTGGTTGTGCGCTCTGCGCCGGCGCATCTCTTTGCACAAAGCAAATCATCAATGTTATGTAATGTTGACTATGCTTATCGCAGAGGTCGCGTCGCGGGACTCTCTCTATTTTAATTGCCCTGTTTGTATTGTCGATGGGCCATCATTAAAACTAACCTTTTTTAACATAGGCAAATATAGCTTGTCCATCAGCCATTCTTATGTCCCCACTGCTGGGGCACAGGCCTTCCTTATGGGTGGATAAGGAGGACGGGGCATAACCCACCACGCGGGCCCAATGCGGATTGGTGGGTGTTAACGACTGCAAAGGCAGCCGGGCCTTCCGAAGCACGGAGGAGCTCGAAATAATAAATTTTTGGTCACCCATCCCACGACCGACCCTTGCGAAAGTTGCTTAACCTGCGCAATCGCTGGACCAGGCGCTAAACCACTACACCACCGATCTCCTCCCGATATTTTAGACAAAAAAATAAAAAAAACACCGGCCTATTGTGTCGGGCCACGCGCGGCAGGATTCCGTAGTTACCTACATCAAACCTATACTTACCATACCATATTTTGATACCACTATCATTTTACGACTGCAAAAATAAGTTTGTTTTTCACAGTGTCGGTATGAATGACAAAGTTATATTTGCGGTTTGGAAAATGTGCTTTATCTCGATAACTGATAACTACGTTCATCCCAATTTTCGTTGAAAGTGTTTATTAAAATCTATGTATTAGCATATATTTTTTGGAGATTTTTCACTCTCTTATTTTAAAAGTTAGGGGGGACACACATTTTACCACTTTGGTAGTGTACCTATATCTTTCAAATGGTTGACTTTAAAATGGTTGTCTTAAGAACCTCAATGTCATTTTTAAAGACCTATAACCTATCTAAAGACACACCGCACGTACTAGTTTGATGAAAAAAAAATTCCAGTTGCCTGTGTGGGGTGCCCCCCCTTAATCTTTTTTTTATTCTTGTGTAAAGGTCGTAAAGCGGTTTGCAGAATACATCTAAGTACTTACTTACCTACTACCTACCAAGTTTCAACTTCGTAATCCTAATACTTTAAGGCTTGCGACCAATCTAGGTATAAGGGTTCCATTTTTTGCCATTTAGACTACGGAACACTAAATATTCATCAAAAAATTACCTAAATTGATTGAAAATAAACAGCAACTTTAGTAATTGCTTCATAACGATAACTTAAAAATAATGCGAAAATTAAAGCTGTTGCGAAACGCAAGTTAGCGTAAAATACGATTAGCTCTGACGATGTTGATTAAAATCGATTTTGTATAGAATTGATCTTTTCGACATGAAGCGACGCATTCGTTTCACCATTACACTAGATTATTTTATTGCCTAACTTTGCAATCATAGCACGGAATAGATCTCGTTTATTACATACTTAGATCTATAGATATCACGAAAAAACTACCAGTATTCTATGTTGAAATCACTTTATTTTGAGACTGGTAATCATTAGCACTTCAGGTAATTGCATTATTGCATGAACATATTCTTTTTATTGTTAAGTAAAGGTTGCACCAGAAAATTTTTGAAAATATCTAATTCATATTACCTACTTATTTAAAATTAAAAAATAAACAGATAAAGAGTTATTTTTCTTTTTTTTCCACGAAACGTGCAAAATAATAATCTCTATTTTCTATTTCTAAAAAAACCCGGTCAAGAGCAATTCGGACTTGCGCACTGAGGGTTTCCGTACCATCATAAACATTTTATGATAAATATAAAATAAAGATATAAATAATAAAGATGCAAACCACTCTTTCATATGATACCCCACATGCCCTAGTAGCCCCACTTCTTTTAATGACCCCTTTTCAGTCTATATAGTAAAAAAAAATCTTAGTTGCAAAATAGTTAGGCAAACGTCATCTTAAACTATTCTAAATTTCATGTTAATATCATTAGTAGTTCTCGAGATATCCAGCTGTGACAGACAGACAGACAGACTGAACCTCACCATAAGGGTTCTTTTTAACCATTTTGGTATGGAACCCTAAAAAAACGATTCTTTTAGCACTCATATAATCTTATCGGTTTACAGAGTTATTCTCAAAATATAAATGGACACTTTCAAAGCATCAGCCGAATCTCAGTGTTATGGAAAAGGTTGAAATCAAACATAGACTTTGGGTCATCTTGCATGTTTACAATAATCTGTCGCGGAACTGTCACAGAACACGTTCAATGTTTTGAAAACCTTAAACTTATGTTGTTAGTTGTCCAGTTTGGGAGCTACGGCCTGTAAACATTGTAATTTGAGAACAAGTTAATAAATAATCTGGGAAATGTTTGATGTTTGCTGCTCCGGTCGAGCTAACAGAAACATTCTGTATGTGATTGACATCTTGGGCTCTTTAGGACTAAATCCAATGATATTTGATAGGTAAATTCGAATATTTTTCATTAAACATAAACGAAATGGACTCCTTTTTAACCGACTTCAAAAACTTTGAAAAGGAGGAGGTTATCTATTCGTCGCGTATATTTTTTGTTTTTTATATGTATGTATACCGATTACTCAAAGACGGCTAAACCGATTGAAATGATTCAAACGTTATAACATGAGGTTTGTTTTCAAGATGGTCCCATTTTTTGAAATTTTGAAATCGGTTCAGTAGTTTTCAAGTAATCTTGAAAATACTGTCGTTTTCGTTACCATTTTTATATGAATTGAGACAGCTTTCCAACCATTACTTTTTTGTTTATGAACCGATTTAGACATTTCTTTTTTGTTTGAAAGAAGACACCTTAAGAATGATGCCATATTAATTTCATTGGTATTGGACTTTGGATTTTGAAGATACACGAGGGAACTCCTCAAAATCAAATAGGAACTGTACGTACAGTGATTGAAATATTGGTAGGTTTATTATTGTCAAGGACGTTCTGAACTAGAATTGAACTGCGAAGACCCAACGGAACACCTGTGGACATTGAGTTACTCGGGGTATACCATTGAAAAATGTGAAACATTAAACTTAACGTTTTATTTTATAAAATCATCGCTTACATAGCTACCACAAAAACGTTTAAAATAAAAAGCTTTTAAAAAAAAGTAAAACCTCCTTCAAAAACCTTAAAAAACAGCTCTATAAAAAGCAAGAAATAATGTTCCAATTGATTAATTAAAACACGTCTATTGAAGTCGGGTGGGGCTTTTAGAATATAAACATCACAATAAGTAAAAAAAATACTTCCAGCTCCACCCGACTTCAATAGACGTGTTTTAATTAATCGATTGGAACATTATTTCTTGCTTTTTATAGAGCTGTTTTTTAAGGAAGTTTTATTTTTTTGAAAAAGCTTTTTTAGTCTAGCTAGAGGATAGGTTTAAGTGAAATTATTTCAGCTTTAGACTTCTAACTACCTAGTTAATAGAATAGAGCTCTGTTGCTTAGTGGATTAGCGCCTGGCCCTACGATTGCGTAGGTTAAGCAACTTTTGCTCATGGGATGGGCTACCAAAATTTATAATCTCGAGTTCCTCCGTTGGTCCCAGCATTTGCAGTCGTTAACACCCAGCAATCCTTTGGTATTGGGTCTGCTAATGGGTTATGGCCCATCCTCCTTATCCACCCATAAGGAAGGCCTGTGACCCAGCAGTGCGGACATTAAAAATGGAACTAACATGGCCTAGCTACTCAGCCAATGCAATTCACAATACGCCAGCCTTTCTGAAGTGTGGTTGTTACGTTTTTGTTATGTTTTACGTAGGATTCAAATCAGTATTATCAAATTAATTACAATCTAAAAAATATACTGATAACGTTTACAAATTACCTAACAGAGTTAAAATAAGGTTATTTCATACAAAAGACATCAACGCCTTTAAAAAAAGACTAAATATTTTTTTACTGTCGTTTTAAACGCAATCCTATCTATCATTAAAAAGGTATGAAAATTTGGATATTGGGATGTTTGTTACTCAATCAATCACGTAAAAATGGCTGAACGGATTTGGATGAAATTTGGCACACATCTAGTTTATAGCCTAGATTAACACATAAGTAAATAGGATATTTTTTATCCTGGTCAAAGATTTCCTAAGGTCTACGCGGACGAAGTCGTGGGCGGTATAACTAGTGAATAATAATGCCTAGCTGCGGTAATCTTGCTAAACTCAATAAAATCAATACAAAAAATATTTTCAATACATTTCAGTTTACGTCAAAACTTAAAGATTTAAAATGCTTATTATTAAAATGAATGCATAATCAATTAGTATTACTAAGTTGTTTATGAAAGTGCCGCGAAATCAGCAAGGTCGCGTCGGCTGTGACTTTGTCTGTCTGTACGTTGTCGATTAGATCTTTAATCGTAAATCTATCGTAACTATCTAGTTACGAGTCCGTTAAAATCTTAAATCTATGTTATGAAATGCTCTTCCATTTCTGCTGTGCTAAATCCACTTATCGCCTTGACGTGTATGTGTTATCTTTTGCTGACGTACGTATTAGCACATTGAGTACTTACCTGTTTAAACTGGGCTATTGGTGATAACTAGTGCGATTTTTGTCCGCTAAATATAATGTACATACATAAGATATATAAGTGTATCATCATATCAGCCGCACGACACCCACTGCTGGGTATAGGCCTCCCCTAAGGATCTCCACGACGATCGGTCCTGCGCTGCCTGCAACCACTGGCTTCCCGCGACCTTCACCAGATCGTCGGTCCACCTTGTCGGGGGCCTACCCACGGACCGTCGTCCGGTGCGCGGTCGCCATTCCAGAACCTTTCCGCCCCAACGGCCATCGGTTCTTCTCGCTATGTGTCCCGCCCATTGCCACTTCAGCTGAGCAATCCTTCGAGCGATGTCGGTTACTTTAGTTCTCCTGCGGATCTCCTCGTTTCTGATTTGATCACGTAGGGAAACGCCGAGCATGGCTCTATATAAGTGTATATGATCATCATATAAGTGTATATGAGGTTGCATGCAATAGTTGG
Source organism: Agriphila tristella (assembly GCA_928269145.1). Classification (NCBI taxonomy): domain Eukaryota; kingdom Metazoa; phylum Arthropoda; class Insecta; order Lepidoptera; family Crambidae; genus Agriphila; species Agriphila tristella. Next base: position 54,963,882 of record OV743430.1, on the reverse strand, counting down.
TTATGTAACATTTACTACATCTTTTTGCACAACGGGATAGTGCTTGGCTTCATCTCACCTGATGTTAAGTGACGATAAGGCCGAAGGTGGAAGCGCACTACTCCCGGAATCCTCAACTGAGGAACTGGCTATCTTACCTCTAACTGCCGGAACATGGCAATTTTTAAATTGTTGGTATGGCGTCAGACTTAGGTAAGATGGTGGTAGCTAGCCAGGCGGACTTGAAATAAGCCCGACCACCAACCAAACCGAGTACAAATTGTAGCGCCCCTGGGAATCGAACTCGGGTCCGCTGCGTCTTACACGGATGGGCGAACTACTAGACCACAGAGACGGTTACACTTATAAATTATCACGGATTTCAAAAATTCTACCATAGATTTGAAAGTTGTATGATAGTGGCAAAAAAATGGGATGAGGACAATCATGTATTTTTACCCGACTACGGCGAAGCCAAAACGGAGGGTATAATTATGATTTTGACCTGTATGTATGTATGTATGTATGTTTGTAAATTCATCTGTTCCCTCATAACTTCTAAACTACTTGTTATAATTTGACAAATGAGGTATCGTTAGAAGCGTCTTAATCGTCCAATGAACATAGGCTATATGACGTTACATTAAATTGAATGTGGCGCCCTCTAGAGGAGTTAAAGACACGAACTAAAAAAAAATATTTTTTCATAATGCCGTGTTGGGTACCAAATGAAAGGGCTTAATGAGCACTTTTCAAAAATATATAAATTGTTAGCTTTTGCCCGTGGCCTTGCTTGCTTTCACCCTATTGACAACGCCAAAATTTTTAAAATAAAAAAGAAGTTTAGAAACTAAAACCCGACTACGGAAAAATCGTGCTCTAAAAAGTAAGAAACAAGAAAATATTCATAAAAAGGATAACCGTAGTCGCATGCCACCTCCAGCCCGTGCCGTGCGTGTCTAGGACAAAGTGTCCGGGCACGAAAATGGCGGCGGCGGGGCGGCAGCGGGGCGGCGCGACAGCGGAGCGGCGGCGATGCATTCAACAGTATGGCACAGTATGGAGACGCGCACGAAACGGGCGGTGGCGGAGCGGGGCGACGAGCGATGCACGGGCGGGAGGAGAGCGACGAAAACAAATGAACAAAGTAGTTTGATTTGGTCGCCCGCGATGACAGTAGTGTTGTGTTGAAACATATAATAGTGTCTGTTTGATTACTGGGTACTTATTTATTATTATTTATTTATTTAAAAATATTTTACAATAAATATATCTAATAGGGTCAGTTATTCTACGGGACATAATAACCTATAGAATTCAGCACTGTATATCTAATCAAATTTTTTATTTTTCGGTATTAATTTAACAAGAAATTGTTTCCATAGCAACATCACATTTAAAACATCAATAGAAATAAAAAAAAATAAGAAGTTTCTTTAACATACAATTTAGGTTTGTCACTACGATATTCTAAAGAGCCCTAGCACATAGTGGTATACCGTGGTCCTACCAGTAGGTCAAATCGGTAGGTCCACGGGCCCTTAATGGTATTTAGCCCATCTGTCACAACACTACTAGCGCGGCTGACCGGCCGCTAAGTTTCGTGCCCACGTTCTCATCGCCCCGCCCCGCCGCCGCTCCGCTGCCGCGCCGCCCCGCCACCGCTCGGCCGCCGCCACTTTCGTGTCCGGACACAAAGTGGCATGCGACTACGGTTATCCTTTTTAGTGTCCGGGCACGAAAACTGCGACGGCGGAGCGGCAGCGGGGCGGCGCGACAGCGGAGCGGCGGCGATGCATTCAACAGTATGGCACAGTATGGAGACGCGCACGAAACGGGCGGTGGCAGAGCGGGGCGACGAGCGATGCACGGGCGGGAGGAGAGCGACGAAAACAAATGAACAAACTAGTTGGATTTGGTAGCCCGCGATTACAGTAGTGTTGTGTTGAATAATATAATAGTGTCTGTTTGATTACTAGGTAGTACCTATTTATTCAGTATGGATGTCGGCATCTTGGACATCATTTAAAAAACACAAGATGAGCAAAGAATCCGGTTTTGTAACTAGTTAACGCCTATACTTAGACCATTTTTTCGAACTAAATAAAATTTTTAGACATAGGATATATTTCGTGCTTTGAATATTTTTCGGTATTGATTTAACAAGAAATTGTTTCCATAGCAACATCACATTTGACACATCAATAGAAATAAAAAAAAATAAGAAGTTACTTTAGTGGTATACCGTGGTCCTACCAGTAGGTCAAATCGGTAGGTCCACGGGCCCTTAATGATATTTAGCCCATCTGTCACAACACTACTAGCGCGGCTGACCGACCGCTAAGTTTCGTGCCCACGTTCTCATCGCCCCGCCCCGCCGCCGCTCCGCTGCCGCGCCGCCCCGCCACCGCTCGGCCGCCGCCACTTTCGTGTCCGGACACTTATGAATATTTTCTTGTTTCTTACTTTTTAGAGCACGAATTTTCCGTTGTCGGGTTTTAGTTTTTAAACTTCTTTTTTTAGTCATGGTTGTTCTTCACCGTTATTTAGTCACCATAGTAGAGTACATGTATATGGGTATTACTTACGGTGGCTCTACTATGCGATTAAATGTGGTGTAAGTTGTTAGGAATTTATTTATTTGTAGATAATACCTTACCGAACCTCTTCTTTTCGCATCCTTTAATTAGCATCTTAGCACAGCCCTAAGAGCCCGTGCCATAACTTTTTAATCGATATGTGTTACGCAGGATTATGCATTATTATGCCATCATAAGTACTTAGGCCCGCACGCACGCATAATCCGCGCCTTTGTGGCACCTTTTTGACATAATCGCATCGCACTCAGCTCTTAGTAGGTACTCTCGCCAGAAACTCTAACCTGGGAAGAAAAAAAATCTTCACAGATAACCAGTTATCTGGCCATGGTTATCTCCGAGGAATAAGGGATTTTTTCGCCTCTTTGAGTTTGAAACAAGAGGTTATGTTATAAAATAACAACGTTATACAGGTAGGTACATAAGTACGTAATTGTTTTATTTTGCATAGTACAAATAGGTAACTAAACAATCGGTATGTGTTACGCAGGATTATGCATTATTATGCCATCATAAGTAGGCCCGCATAATCCGCACCATCGTGGCACCATTTGACATGGTGGCATAATTTCGGAGGAGAGACGGAGAAAGTGACGGCACAGCTGACCGCGAGACGGACGGCCTTATGCGAAGAGAGCGCAGGATTCACTTGCATGAAAACAATATTTAACAATGGAAGCAAATATTTAAAAAAATACCTGTTGTTTATATCACAATTATATAGTCTGTACAAATATTTTAAGGGTTTTTTTTATAAAATTAACATTTCAATAGCCGCAATACTTTTCAGGAAGTATTAGCTTTAAAAGTTTTCACTAGCGACAACGGATGTCTTCGACTGTCGTGCAAGCACTCACAATGACATAGCAGTATGTTGAAAAAGTTAATTAACTATATTTTTTTATTTTATTATTATACTCGACGCATTTTACATGTAAGTATTTGACCTGGGAAGGTCAAAATGGCAATAAAATCATTACATTATATTTCTTATTGTTTCAATATTGCATAGCGGCAGTCCTGCGCTGACGCAACACGCATACAGTACTTTTCACTCGATTACGGACTTTGCGGCGCATTATACAAGCGACATTGAAACCGACTGACCGCGATCTAAGAGGCATGGCCGTAAAACACATACGTAGGTCTACGTTTACCAAATGTTGTTTCAAGGAGTTATAAAAAAAGATTTTGTCCATACAAAACAAACCTACGTAACATTGTTGAAGATTTTAAATGACAAAAGAAGTTTGAACTTTATGTTCATAACCCCATAAAGTTACGCGAAAGACCCTGGTGTTTTCTATGCAGTTGTTTATGCGGCTAAATGTATGTGGAAAGCTGAAATAGTATTTATACGCGTATATAGTAGTAGTAGACAATCGTTTGGTATGTACAAAAGCTGGTTCAGACTAATAAGTACCTAAGTATTATAATTATCTCTTATGAACTACTTTTTCAATTGAAATTGTCGCTATTTCTACCAGCCAGTAGCGGTTCAGTAATAAATGACATTGTGACGGTCAAAATAAAAACAACATACCTAGAGCTTGCAAGCTATATTAAATTTTCACCTTATTTTTTAAAAGTACCCACGGCTCACCTATTTCACCCGATTTCTGACACAAAAGAAGATGAAGAGGTTAGGTAATAAATATACATCTTCATCTTCTTTTGTGTCAGAAATCGGAACAGTTATGAAAGTAAGTATATTATTTATTTATTTATTATTAATATTTATTGCACAACAATACACAAAGTATGGTACAAAGGCGGACTTAATGCTAAGAGCATTGTGTAATTATGATCATAAGTATGATTATATTTCGTCGCTTCATACTCAGATATAAATAAATATATAATTATTTATGGTTTACTTGTAGTACCTCCCAGGTACTCGGCAGATTCGCACATAATTATATATTTATTTATATCTTTCGTATGAAGCGACTCATAATATCGATCGAACTTCACTTCTAATGATCTTATATTATAAATGAATTGAAACAAAATTGAAAGTCATCCACACAAGATTATCTATTCTTATACTCATTTCAAGGTCTCCAATGAATATAATCATAATAATGTGGAACCAGGTAAACATTGAAACAGTAAATTTTGGGTCATTGTATTAAATTAAGGTTCAAGTTGACACCGGAATTTATAAAATCACTCGGAAATTGACTGGTGGGAGATTCCATGAGAGGTAGCGGAATATTTTAAAAAGTATGTATTTCTTCTTAATTAAATCATTTAAATAAATATGCAATACGTAGTTTCATAATTAATAAAACCATTTAAATAAATTATGCAATGCGCAGTTAGATCTTCACGAGCTTTCTACCATATTTTCACGTGTAGTTTAGTTTTTGTGCAACATGCAACATTCAAATGGTGCTCTTCGTTTTTAGAATTCCGTAGCCAAAAGGCAAAAAACGGAACCCTTATAGAATCGTCATGTCTGTCTGTCCGTCCGTCCGTATGTCACAGCCACTTTATTCCGAAACTATTAGGATAGTTGAAACTTGGTAGGTAGATGTATTCTGTGAACCGCATTACGATTTTTACACAATAATAAAAAATAAAAAAGATTAAGGGGGCTCTCTATACATGGAACTGAAACTGTATTTTTTTTCATTAAAACAATGCGTGCAGCGTGTCAAGGTATTTAAAAATGACACTGAGGTTTCTAATACATATTTTCTCAAAGTAGAGTGAACAATCTAAAAAAATATATATACTTAGGTACTGTAGATCTTAATAAACACTTTCAACAAAAATTGGTGTGAACGAGATATATTTAGTAGTTTTAGAGATATAGCATATTTTCCAAAACTGCAAATATAACTTTATCATTTATACAAACTCTGTAAAAAAACAAAGTTATTTTTGCAGATGAAAAAATGACAGTGATATTATAAGGCATGGTATATGGTAACGACGGAACCCTATTGCGCGTGGCCTGACACGCACTTGGACGGGTTTTTTTTTTTTTTTTTTTTTAATTTATTTTCCATTAAGTGAGTATACAGTGTTTCACAAAAATAACACCTGCCAAACTGCACAGCAGTTTGTCGGCAGTAATTCTCGCCTTAGTTTTTAACTTACAGTCTAATTATGTGCTATAAACTTATTTTATTTTAACATAACAAATCGCACCCCATTTTGTTCATAATTGGTAGGTACAATGACTTATTGAAACTTATTAGGTGGTATAATTTTCTGTCTGAGATCTATGAGTGTTTGATACTTTTTTTTTTGCTTTATGTTTTTTTTTTTGTTTTGTTTTTTTTTTGTGTTTTTTTTTTAAGCTTTATTAATTTATGAATATATATAGCATGCATTTGTTTTTCTATTGAACTGTACTTATATTATTTTTGTCTCTTTACATGTATTTATTTATTTATCCTATACTAATCTTTTGTTATGGACTATTATATTTTTTACTACGGGCATAATGACAGGTAATGTTTTTTTAATATGGTTTTGAGATGGTTTTTTGAAATAGCAGCTTTCAATAAATCCGGAGGAAGCTCATTATGTAGTGTCGGTATGATCCATCGCCTCGTACGTTTGCCGAAGTAGTTATTGACGCTTGGTACTACATATTTTATTTTTTTAGATTGACGTGTTGGGTAACTATATTCCCTTTGCTTTTTGTGCTCATTTTTATTATATTGTTCTAAAATTAGCTTCATTTTTACCTTTTTATCAACAGGTACAATTTTACATATTTTATACAATTTTTCATAGTCATTTTTGCACGTGTTTTTAATATTTTTATCAACTAAATTTTTTAATAACCTTATTTGTAACGCCTTAATCTCGTTTAAAAAGGTTGGAAACGTTAGGCCATAGCTTCCCAGTCCATAATCTATAGTTGCTTCAGCAAGCGCATGATATAGCATAAATAATATTCCTCGATTCGTTATAAATTTTAAATAATACAGTTTGCCTAAAACACTACGTAGTTTACTACCAATTTTCTTTATATGTAATTTCCATGAGAAATCAGTATCAATATTCAAGCCTAGATATTTATAGGATTTTACTTGTTCTATGTGTGCGCATCCGCAATCTATTCTGTCGTTTTTATGTAAACAGTCGTAGGTTTTGTAGTATTAATTAACATTGATCACGACAGTTTTATCCTAATTACTATAATGTTTAAGATAAAAAAAACTATTGTTAAAATATTTGTTTTGCTAAAGTTCAAAACGTAAATTGCAAGCGATTTTCGATGCAACTACCGTTTGTTTTTTTCAATTCCAGTGATTGACGTATACGTACTGACTTATAGATTACCCGCTAAAGTGTATCACTTGGAAATAACAAATGACGTGGAAATAATAAAATGTCCGCTGACGTGGTATCAAGTTGCGCAACTAATCAACAGTTATGGAATCACATTCCGAGTAGAAATGACATTATGTCGACTCCAGTGACCTAGAGGCAGTCATCATCACTATCAGTCATTTTAATATCTCCGCTAATCCACATTGGGCCCGCGTAGTGGGTTATGGCCCATAATCTTCCTTTTCCACCTGTAAAAACATGTTTGTAATATAGATACTAGGTACCGATTTTTTTTTATTTCCGAAAAAGTTCTTGTCTTTTCCAAAATATTTAAAAAAAAATTTTTTACATTACTTATCTTGAAACCCGTCGAATTTAATTTTCAGTAAGAACGCGTAATTTTTCGGTCGAAATTTTTCTTTTTTTCAAAACCAAAAAAAAAAACTTTTAAAAACCAATGTTTCCAAAATATTTTTACGTCATCTTAAAGCCCTTCGAATTCCCCGTCTTTTGAGCTCTACGTCTTCTTGGCAGCACGCGAGCCGCCCACCGCGTGATATCGCACCTCGCGCCGCGCAAAACTCGCGGCTAAGGGCACCTCTACAGCCTCAACCGTCACCAATATCGAGAAAAGTGTAATGACCTAAAATGTTCCTTGGTTCAATACCGAGGTGCTTTGTTTCATATTTTTAAAATTCGGCCCCGTTCTCGAGATATCGGAAATTTTCTGCGATAACACATGATTTATCGGTCGAAAAATGACAGCTTTTTTCGATTTAGAAAAAAGGTTTTAATTTTTCCAAAATAATTTTAACATTTTCTTAAAGCCCTTCAAATTCCGCGTCTTTTGAGCCGTCATACGTCCTCGTGGCCCTAAACTTCAGGGTATCACGGGCGAGTCGCACTTTCAGCGAAAATGGAGGCCAACTGGAGCGAATGAACATCTAAGCTCGTCACATGTCTAGCGATACCTAACGCTCCGCCGACGTCTATTATTTTTATATATCTTATATATCTAGACTTGATGATATTATTTTTAACTTTTTAAGAGTTAGCTTTTTGTGTTGGGATTTTTTTAAATTATCAATTTAAGTTTTATTTGAAGCTTTTTAAACTTAATTTTGTTTTGACTTTTTGTTTTTTCATTACACCTTTTGCCCAGGGTGTACAGACCTACATTATTTTAGTCAAAGTACCACCTCTGTATCTTCTACCGTTTTGCCAGGCAGTTGACCATCTCCATAAACGGCTGGATGGATTTTCATCAAACATGGCTAAGAACCATCTCGATTAATTTAGCTTTCAATTAAAAAAATTACATTGAAATCTCTTGATCCGTTTAGGCACTACGATAATACGTACAGACAGACAGACAGACAGACATAGGCTTCAAACTTATAGCACCCCTCTTTGCGCTCCGACGGGGATTAAAAATTGTGTACCTTATGCCGGGTTCATAGCGCGTGTTTTGCTCTGCACAATCAACAAAAACATCTCAACATTCAACAAAAAAAAAGTATGGGGATTTCGTTTCGCGAAACAATGTTTTGTTGATTGTCTAAGGCAAAAATTCACAGATTTTACAGTCCCCGCAAGAATCGGAGCATTGAAAATGAACACCAAAATTTACGAAAAACCAAAATCAAATCAAATTTCCTATTATATGTTTAAAGTTACCTAGGTAAGGTAGTACCTATTTATTTTTACGATTGTGACACTCGGCTCCGCCTCGTGTCACAAAAGCGCCCGCTGACTGCCTCGAAGCAGCCGAAATATTATTAACCTATTTTCAAAATTCCAACGAATGCACTTCTCGTCTGCTTCTGCATCTTTTAACACTATTACCATGACGATCGGCCAATAATTATAAAAGCTACAACACTTTTTATGTACGGAAACACCCATTTTTCAACATTTCCAAATCTAAAGGGACCACCTACAGGTCACAATTATTAACCGATTTTCAAAACTATTTCGCCATTTGGTAGCTAAACTAATACCCTAGGACCCTTTTTTTCATTTTTTCTTAAGTCGGTTTTTGTTTCGAAATATCTATAATTTAGTAAACAAACACCCCCCTAAAAACCCGGAATTTTGGGAATTTTGCAAAATTCCAAAAAAAGTTACCAGTAGTTTTTCAAAATTCAAACGTTCACACATGTATCGATAAATTCCTCAACTTATAGTACTATTTTCATCTCGATCCTCCCAAAATCTTCGGAAATATGGCCAAAAATACGTCTTAGGCGATTTGCATTTGATAACCATTTTCAATGGTAAAAACGCGCTATGGACCCGGGCTTACCATAAGAAAGTCTAGAATTCGTAAGATACAACGTATTTTCTAAACAAGACAAGATCAATGTTTTCAAAAGTCGTGGGCAAAGCTTATCGCGCAAGCTAAATGTCTGCCGGTCTGTCCGCCCACCAAGCAATTGAAGTCTTTACCTAATGAAGTTTGATATTTGGCATGATTACGACACAGTCACGGCCTTTCATACAGAATGTTAACTAAATAATAATAATCGTATAATAGCCTACCACAACACTCTTAATACTTCTTCCCCTAGGTTTAGGAAACTCACTCACTAATTATAACTGAGGGTATCACTACACCTAACACGAACAGCTATCGAGAAAAAAAAATTGCGTCTGTAGGTATCTCAGGAGTCTAATCGATAGAGTAATTTTCTAGGGGAAATATTATTTTACTTTTAAAATTAAAATTTCCCATACAAAACTCTATCGAATCTTTTTACACGCGTTATTTTTTTATAGCTGTTCGCTTTGATAATTAAGAGGAGCATTTCATTTCTGACTGACTTTTAAAAATAATAGTGCATATATGTTGGTTACTAAGTTCTGTAACTATGGAAAACATGAATAATACTAAATTTACAAATAATGCTACAATGAATTATATACCAAATGAAAGCACAAATATTTAAGATTATCATGTATTAAAATTATTCGAAATGACCGCCTCTGGCATGAATACACGCCTTTAGACGACGAGGCCAGTCATCGATGGCAGCACGAACTACCACCATATCCAATTCTGCGACTGCCTTGAGAATAGCGCGCTTAAGAGAGTCGAGATTCATGTGGGGCTTAGCACATGCTTTCTCCTCAATAAGTTGCCATATGGCATAATCCAGAGGATTTAAGTCTGGGCTGGAGGATGGCCATTCTTCCTGCGCGATAAAATCAATTTTGTTAGCCCGAAACCATGCTTGTGTAGATTTTGCTTTGTGCGCAGGGGCAGAGTCCTGCTGGAAGACCCATGGCTGGTTTTGAAATAAAGTGTGGCTTAAGGGTTTGACAACAGGTTCCAGAACGGTATCTTGATAGACTCTAGCGCCAGTTTTCACACCTTTTTCACAGAAATGAACCTTACTTAGCCCTGAATAGGACACCCCCAGCCAAATCATCACTGATGAGGGGTGGTGACCTCGTTGGACCCTCGGAGCAATCATGCTGGCTTCTTTACTATTCTTAGCGTATACTCTATCATTTTGACGGTTAAAATTTTCTTCGACTGTGAAGATTTTTTCATCAGTAAACAAGATTTTTCGATGGCCGTTTTGTGCGTACTGCTTTAGTAGAGCGCGACTTCGTGCTAACCTCATAGCCTTCAATCGTGCGTTTATTGGTTTATCGGTGGCTGCCCACATTTGTGCAGAGCAATTACAGCGACACGATTCTCCTTCAACTCCCATTCCATGGTGAAATAAACAAAATATGATATACGTGTGGTATGGAATTATAGCTTATAAAACTGTCAATAATATGTCATTTTTATTTTTTCTTTTCATTTGTTTTAATGGCCAGTAATCGATAAAGAAACTCAGTAACAGAACTTTTGACCAACCTGTGTAGTGCTTTTCTTAAAAAAATGCAAGGAAATAAAAAATGGCCTTTTACCAAAGAAAATAATTATATACTAACGTAAATATGATTTTACATAATAAATGTAATTAATATTAAAAGTTATATTGCCAAAAACACTGTTTCGGAAAACAATTTTGCATTTTTCTCGTTTTTCCAGAACATGAAATTTTCATATACTTTCATATATTTTTCATTTGATTTCGCTGGAAGCAGGTTTTCCATCGCTAATTAAGCTTTCGATCTTAAGTCTGGTGGAGTGCAGTCAATGTTCAATTTTCAATCGCAATGTGTATGGTATGATTTTAGAATAATAATACCTAGAACGATAATTTCCTACAAAGCACGCTGTCAAAAGTGAGGCAACTAAAACAGCCAAAATGGCACCGTTTTCAGATTTTTATTGTCCATTATTAAATAATCATACCTAATAAGTACAAAACAGTTTCAATTTCCCTGCCTTAAAGAGATTAATTATTATATTATTGGATTTTAGTTACGATTAGGTAACGTATGAAGGATATAAATCTGAGAACTGAGCCATTTTGGCTCAGTATAAGTTGCCTCACTTTGCATACAACGACACGGCTTCTAGGTGTAATTATTCTAAGGGTATGATAGATAAAAGAGTAAATTCAAACAGCACACCGTTTCATACCACATTGCCGGCGCGCTCTTCGTTCCAAATTCAAAGAACGCGCCGTGAAGTGATTTAGGTTTTTCAGTCTACGTAAATATGATACTTCGCGTGTTCTTTATTCAAAAGTAATGACAATATTTCCGCGCATGTTTAAGAAAATTCATTTTTAGCTATTGTTTATTGTAATAAATAACAGGTAGGCCACCTGTTGTATTATATTTTCTGGTTAATACGAGTATACTTTTTTCGTGTGCAATTATAATATTAATTGAATAAAATTGATTTACTTATTTTTTAAACAATGATCGAACACCAAATTTGTTTGAAGCAGTATACTGATTGGATCACAAAAAAATACTTAATTTCAACACTTCACTTTAGAATCACAGTAAGATTGGATATATCTCTGAATTTTCTTTATCACATTAGAGAGTTTATCGTAAAATTAGAACTACCACTAGTCAAAGTTAACTAATTGCTGGTAACATCGAACCGGCTCTCGTTAGCTAGGATATCACTAGCTCTAGGGAGAAAATAATTAAATTAACATATTGATTTACATTACTACGCGTAGTTGTGAGGTGATAACACTGTGAGCTGACAATAATTTATTTAGTTCTCTCTGAGAAACTGAAATTAGCAAACGAAACTTTGAAAGTCAGTTTGATATTAGAAATAAGATGATGTGCGACCGAGCTTTTTTTATTACTATTTATTGTAATATGGTGGTGTTTAGGTGATAATCTACATTGTTATCTCAAATATTAACTAATTTTTTTTAAACTTGTCTAAAAACAATAAAAATAACAAAAATATAAACTTGAACATGTAAAATTTAGTTACCGAGCGGGGTTCGAACCCGTAACACTCGTTTCTTGCCGTCCGCGTCTTAACTCGCTGGACCAGACGGACAGTGGCCGGCGGAACGATATTAGGGACCATATTCTGCGTAGAAAGAAAAATGCATGAAAACTCGAAAACACGCGTTTTCCCAAACATAAGACTAATCTAGATTGATTGTTTACCCCCGAAAACCAAAATTCAGAAAAATCATTAGAGTCGTTTCCGAGATCACAAAAATAAAATAAATAAATAAATATTCAAGAAAACGGAAAAAAGTCATTCTCTTAAATACCCACTTCAAAATAACATAAAAAATATTTATCTGAATCAAGGCTTCTTTCACGTTAATATTTTTTTAACCATTAAGTAGTAGTAGATAAAGCTTAAAAAGATCTTTCTGTGTACATTTCATAATATTGTCAGTCGTGTAAAAATATAGAAGAAATCTGATAAAAAAATTTGCTGGCGACGCGACAGTCTCGCGATTTCGTAAACAATTCCTTACCTTGATGTTAATCAAATGACTGATTTAGTGTATTATTCGATACATAATTTTACACATTTAGAAACATTAAAAGTGAGGTCAAGGATTCTCTCATATTATCTTTGTTACCTTCACGTCAGTTTTCAAATATTTCAGATTTTTATTGGCAATGATATCTACATAGAAATATTTTATATAGATAAGTAAGTTCTAACTCAGACTAATTTAATTAGTTCACTTAATAGTATTTGTTCAATTAATTGGTAGATTTTGATCAAACATTTGCCAAAGACCAATCCAATTTAATTGGAAAGTGCCATTTAGTTGACATGCTTGAAACTAAGTCAATATCGAGTTCTATATTCGGGAACATTTTATTAGAATGATTCATGTTTTAAATGGTTCATGATAAGTTCTGCAAGAAAAATCTCTTACGCTTTCCATGGTTTTCATAATACATAATTTCATGATGATGATGATTTATTTAATAATATTCGATAGAAAAGAATAAGTTTGTATCAATAGAAAATGATTTTAATAAAACTTTACGTGGTATAAATTGCGATATTAAACTAATATTATAAATGCGAAAGTCTGTTTGTTTGTTTGTTTCTTTGTTACTTCTTCACGTCTGAACTACTAAACCGATCATCATGAAATTTTGCATACACGTTTTCAGGGGTACAGAGATGGACATAGGGTACTTTCATCCCGAAAAACAATATTGTTCCCGAGGGATAGCAAAAAAACCACATCACAACCACCAAAACCAATTTCCACGCAGTCGAACTCGCGTGCGGCCGCTAGTATTAAATAAAATTCACCGTGGTGCCACTTTCGGTCGGGGTGCCACCTTAAAGAAATACCAATTACTTTACAAAAACTCTTAGTAATTATTCATATTATGAATAGTCAAGCAGAATAGTGCAGTTATTCATCAATTTGATAAATTATTATTTTTTGTATTAGGTACCTTGTCAAAAAAATGGATAGATTTAACACACCAGTAGGTGGTTATGAAACCCAAAGCGTGAAAAAAATAATAAATCAGTACGTAATGATTGTAACTCGCATGTCAAACATCGTCTGTTTTAGCACATTGATTTGATAAGGTTCAAGTGAGCCTGTCAAAAGTTAATGGTTGTAACCTTGTTACAATCAAATCAATATTCATGCACAATATGTACTCAATTACTACATTACAAGAGGCTTCTCCATTTATGCGATACATGCATTGATCCGATAGGTTTTAAAGGATTGCTAATAGCGCGGCCTAAAATGAAGGTGATATGGTTAAATTAAATGGTATGTAAAGGTTTTTCACATGTTGTTTTTTTAAGTTCAATTATTTCAATAACCATGTGTTAAAAACTATAGTTGGTATTTACTCTACTACTACATAAGCTTATCGTACAAATACATTGAATAATTATTACCAAAGCCTTAATTTAGATAGATCAATGATTTGCCTGTAAACGTTTGCCTGTAAAGTGCTTTGGAATCGAACGATTCGAATTATAAATTACTTGAATTGGTCTCCTATTCTTCTCTTTCCGTCAATATGCTAACAAATGGCGAAATTGGATCCCAATGTCGCATTTTTTACTCATTTGTTCAAGTTTTTACTATAACAATCGACTGGTGTTTCTCACAATCTATAAACCTAAGAAAACCCAAGAAAATTTGTAGCGAAACCACAGAATACATAATACACTAGATACGGCCTCATAATACATACGGTTCTATAAATTAATTCTAATTTGAATAAACTGAACTATGTGCGCAGGCAGGTCATGCGCAGGTGCCAAATATTTCCCTGGCTCGCTCCAAGGTGTGGTAACGTTCTCGTCTGTCAAAATTGTCACATTTCAAGTATCTGCGAGTCGTGATCCGTCGGCATCGGCGCGTGACCACGTCTGCAGTAACCACTCGTGGTTGCAACTAAAGAGGTTGTGCAACCGTATTAATTACGATATCGAGACGAGGCATTCACACCTTGCGACTCGCATGAGATTTCATGCGAATGCATCTGTCTGATATTTGGGATGTGACGTGACTTTATGGAGTTTGATGATTTTGTTTTTTGTTGTGATTCTGCTGTTTTTGCCACTTATTCTTCAAACCGATTGTGCTAACTTACCTAATACCTTTATGTTGTTTCAACCGATTAGGAGCCTACGGCTTCTTTCAGTCAAATATGTATAAGGATTCAACGTTTACCTAACCTACGTATATCCCACAATAATGAAAAGTAACATAGGTATCTATCTACCTAATTAGGAAGAATTTTTCTAAAATTCTACGTTTATAAGTCCAATCATTTACATTCTAGTCTAGTATAGGGGCTCTATCGGCTACTAATCGCTCTGATTTGACAGATGAATGAACATTGCTACTTTTCTTTGGTAAGTTTTTATTTGTGCCAAAACGAAGTAGCAATGTATCACATACATCTGTGAAATCACAGTTTACATTAACTTTATTGTTTTTACCCGATAGATACGCTGCATGGAATAGCTTTGCCAGATAAGGTCTGCAAATTAAGTCTACAGCTAAATATCTTAATGGAAACATGACCTTACTTATTAACTTAACTTAACTTATAGGTATATTAAATATATATATATCCTGTACCGCATTCGCGAATATCGTTTTGTCCCAAAGGTTGACTGGTAGAGAATGCTACTAGCATTAAGTCCGCCTCTTGTACCACTTAGTATTGTACAATAAAGATATTTAAATTAAATAAATAAAAAACTTAGAAAGCTTTTCAGGAATTTGTAGTTATTTTTAAGGCATAATCGAAATCACGTTTGCATGATGATGATGCATATAAAACTTTTCAGAGCTTATTCTAATGGCATGTTAAAATGATCTCCATACTAACTTAACCCAGAATTAGTAAAGCTCACCAAATCTTCTTGGCTGATTTGGTGAGCATTTAATAATATTGGAGAACAAAATGTTTTTTTCTGGTATGCTAAAGTATTAATTACCATTCTCATTAAATTTGTTTATTCGTAAAAGGGTAACAATAAATTATTTCACAAGACTCCATTAAACCGAGGTTTACGATTTCCACCGCCACAACTAGGGCCTCCATAAACTTCGCTTATAAGCATATCTTGATCATTATAGTGTTACAAAATATCTTAATTACGCGCAGATGTGCGATATCCGAATTTAGGCATACACAATTATGCTATTACGAGATGCATTAGAAATACATTAGAAGTGCGTTTACTGGTCATTTGCACCGCCAAAGGCCGTAAGCCATAACGGTTCGCGTCAAAGTTGCTCAATTTTTAATTGAGCTTTCAAAAAATGCATATTTCACATAACTGTTGGTTAGGTACTGTGTCCGAAAAGAGCGACTAAGAATAAGTAATATTTTCTGTAATTTAACACACTGTGCACATTAGTTTGGTATAAAGATTTTGTATTTGTACTTGACGAGTGCTTAGTGTAATATAATGCTTTGTCCGATGGTGTTAAGCAGTGAGTTTTCTAAGCGGCCTAAGCCCTAAAGCACAGTATACATAATAGTCCCATAGTGTTTTCCAAATAGAATTAAATTGGCAACGTGCAAGCTCGGTAAAATTAAATAGGTTCTAAGTTGACTCTTTTTGGCCTGAGGATACCAACAGCTGATATTATGGTAAAAGGACTACCACCATTCTTTTACATCGACATCTGGAGCACAGGCCTTCCTTTTAGGGAGAAAAGGGGGATGGGCCATAACCCACCATGCAGGCCCAATGCTGATTGCTGGGTGTTGAAGACTGCAAATGCAACTGGGACCAACGGCTTAACGTGCCTTATGAAGCAGGAACTCGAGATAATAAGTTTTGGTCACCTATCCCATGACCGACTAGCGAAAGTTGCTTAACCTCCGCAATCGCAGGGCTAGGCGCTAACCACTGTGCCACCGAGCTCCTCATACTTTTACATATTTATAAAAAAATACTTGCTCATCATCATCACAGTCATCTCCATCACCCTCTTTAACGTCCCTACCGTTGGGGCACAGGCTTTTCTTATGGCCAGCCATAAGAAAAGCCTGTGCCCCAACGGTTAAGAGGGCGCGGGCGGTTGTGTCGGTGAAGAGGGTGGCTGTGTCGGTAAAGGGGCCGCCCCCTTCAACCCACCATGCGGGCCCAATGTAGATTCATGGGTGTTAACGACTGCTGTAGCCAGACCAATGGCTTATCGTACCTTCCTAAGCTCGTGCTCGAGATAATACATTTTTAGTTATTCATCCTCCACACACCCATCAACTGATGACCTACCCTAGCGATAGTTGCTTACCCGCCGCCATCGCGGTCCTCAGTTTAAGTGGTACACATGAATGTAAACAATGCACTAACAGTTAAGTTAGTGTTACACAATGCGGTAACGCACGGGTCACAAGAAACTGGGCCGTCCGTCACGCCGCTGAGCCGGCGCAGCATCCGCGACAAATTACTGTATACCTGCTAATTGACGTCGCTAACGATTTTAGTCAGATCTTAGATAGTCATTCTACTTACATAGAATTATGTTCGTGCTTGCTACTTACGGCACAGAATATATAATAAGTAGTACGGTTGTGAAAAAATGGGTCTTTCGTCGATTCATCCCACGGTATGAATTGCATAAGGACGCTTTTTGTATTCGCTGTTTCATACCAAGCAACTTTTTTAATGTAATTTTGCCAGCATTTACTTTGAATTTCTTTGGTAACATTGATTTTATTTTCATACCATGGTATAAAACAGCGAAATCAAAAAGCGTCCTTGTGCGATTCATACCGTGGGATAAAACACTCGTGGGATGAATCGACGAAAGACCCGAAAAATAAGCGGATCGGTTGATTGCCCCTCGCTGATCATGATTAACAGAGCTTCTTTCAAAAGTATATTTTTACCATTGAAAATGGTTATCAGATGCAAATCGCCTGAGACGTATTTATGGCCATATCTCCGAGGATTTTGAGAGGATCGAGATGGAAATATACCAAAAGTTGAGGAATTTATTTTTACCATTGAAAATGGTTATCAGATGCAAATCGCCTGAGACGTATTTTTGACCATATCTCCGAGGATTTTGAGAGGATCGAGATGAAAATAGTACCAAAAGTTGAGGAATTTATCGAGACACGTGTGAACGTTTGAATTTTGAAAATCTACTGGTAACTATGTTTTTTAATTTTGCAAAATACGGGTTTTTTGGGGGGTGTTTGTTTAATAAATTGTAAATATTTCGGCAAAAAAAAAACGAAAAAAAGGGTCCTAGGGTATTAGTTTAGCTACAAAATGGCGAAAAAAAATGAAAATCTTTTTATAATTGTGACGTGTAGGTCCGTCCCTTTAGATTAGGAATTGTAGAAAAATTGTGACGTGTAGGTCCGTCCCTTTAGATTTGGAATTGTAGAAAAACGGTTATTTCCTAACATAAAATGATGGATTTGATGATGATTTAGCTTCTATGATTATTGACCGATTGTCATGGTAATAGTGTTAAAAGATGCAGAAGCAGACGAGAAGTGCTTGATTCTTATATTATTCACAGTTACGGAAATGTAACTAAAAGTCTTCCATCCCTCAATAAGGAATATGCATAAGTCACCAATTTTGATAAATTTGAGCTTGATCGCTGCGGACACGTATAACAACATGATGGAAGAGAAAAAAATATAATGTATTATTTTAGTTTTATTACACTATGAAATCAGGGAAAAACAATGTTTTTTTTTTCACTTTCGGATATAATGCACTTAACAGTCAGATAAAATATCGAATAGGAATATTTTTTCGTAAAACACATATGTACTAAACGCAAAATTTAGGGAGATAATTGAAAATAATTGAAAATTCTTGGCTGACTCCATAGTAAACGTGCGCCCGAAACGTGACATGTGACGTCATATATTATCATGTCCGTTTTGTATAGCGTTTTCGGCGGTTGCTGCTGCGTGCTAATTTCAAGTAACTATATCACGCGAAAAAAAACTCAAGAAAAAAGTTTTAATATTACAGTTGATTTGTTCACGCATTATATACTTTTGATTTTGATAAAAAATATTGATGCATATTCCCTATTGGAGATAAGTATACAATTAGCAAGCTGATCTTATTCCGGGCAACCGGGACATGGCGGACGGTCACTATAGTTTGAACACTTTAGTAGTAGGTGTCAACGATATGTCAAAACAAGTTGTTTTAACATATCGTTGGTAGGTGTGTATTTTTGTATATAACTCGTTGCTAACTCGGAACTCCTAATCTACACCTTATACAGTAATATGATGTGAATTTAAATTGTAAGGAAAAAATGAACTTTTCTATGATGTTGTTGTGCTCCCCGATTATTTCTGGTAAACAGCATCGCAAAATTAAAATCAAATTGCCACCCAATCTACGGTAACATCACAAATCACAATACCACTATCAAAGAACAAATTTAAAACTGTAGCACTTAAAGTTGCATCTTCAAATTATTAAAAGTAGCATTTTCAAACTATTCGAATAAATTACGTTTACCCAAGGTCCGTAGTCAGTGATAGCTGATAACTGCAATATTATACATACATACAGAGTTACATAAAATACAAAGAATGCTTTGTTTCTAAGCCATGATGTTATCTCTAGCTATATGAATAATAAATCGACATCAGTTTAGTTGTGTATACTTTTAATGACAGTTACTGGCATCATAACTTTGAATCTATGGAAAGTTAAATGTGCTGTGTAAAATAACTAGAAATTATAAACAAAATTTTCTTTACGAATTTCCTTTTGATCATTTATTGGATTGATTATAGGTATCCGATATTCAATGTCCAGTTAGAATTTAGATAGGTAATCCTTATTGGTTATTGAAACTACCGGATTTGATCAACATCAACATCATCATCATCATCAGCCTATCATCGTTCACTGCTGAACATAGGCCTCTCCGAGTGCACGCCACTGAGCACGATCCGCGGCTACACTCATCCAGTTTATGCCTGTCACCTTGCGAAGATCGTCGCTCCCCTTGTCTGAGGGCGTCCCACACTACGTTTGCCTATACGCGGTCTCCACTCAAGAACTCGTTTGCCCCAGCGGCCATCGGTTCTACGGCTAATATAGCCGGCCCACTGCCACTTCAGCTTGCTAATCCGGTGGGCTATATCCATGACTTTAGTTCTCTGTCGGATCACCTCGTTCCGGACCTGATCTCTCGGAGAAACTCCGAGCATTAGCCCTTTGCTTAGCTCGCTGCGCGACTTTAAATTTGTGAACCAGCTCTGATTTGATAACAACCTCAAATGAAATGCTCTGTCGGCCCATGAATACCTTAGGTATCATGTTTAAATCCTACAAATCAGTTTTCCATAAAGGGAACAACGAATAAATCTTCAATCTGTTTTTTGCTAAAAGCCTCTCTGTATTTGTCTAATGGTAATTAGTTGCTAATTATATCTCCGCTACTTAGTTGCAGACAATCGACCTTACAGATTTCTCAACCCAGAGAAGAGGTAAAACAGGCCCGGGCCAAAAGACGAATCTTGCGACACGAACATTGCCAGGCCAGACTGTGGCCATTTAGACGGCTAACTTTGATGTTACTTAAGACACCTATTTAAAACAAAAATGTTTTTACTCGTACTTTTTAAATTGAACAGAAATGTAAGATCAAATGTACATTAAAACAAAAGATTGAGAATTGATTCGCATCTCTCATTTGTTATTTTTTTCTAAGTAGGTAGGTACACCTTTAGTGCGCTTTCTTGACCGAAAGTGGTGGCGCGGTGAATTTGATTTATTATTGTAATTCTAATACACAATCGCGGAAATTTTAGGGCTCATAGTTTAGAATTTTTTAGACGGTACATATCATTACCTTCCCTCGTAATCACTGCTAGAAATATCAAAACTGCTAAAAGTGGCCGTTTTTGACACATTTGTTATCTACTTCTACAAATGACTACGAGGGAATGTAGTGGTACTGTCCGTGATACCATTTAAAAATATACTAGACTATGGGTGACTATGGGCCGTACATGTTTACGTAAAGTTTTATTAAAATGCTTTTTCTATTAAAATCTTGTTAAATAATATCCTTTAAGAACGCCACTTTCTGTGGGCTATCCACCTTAAGGGAGACATGCCAATGCCACACGAAATTTCATATATTGACCCTTTCTGCGTTGCGAATTCGCACCGCAGCCCAAATTCGAATCTTTGTATTGTTGTTATTCCGCTAGATGGCACTAAATCATTGTTGTTGTTTTCAGGGTGGAGGGAGACGGGAGTGCGACGCGGCGGGGTGCGCGTGCGGCGATCGGCGCGCCCTGCCCGCGCCCGCGCCCTCGCCTCACCCCCTGCGCGCCCTCGACCACATGCCACCAACCTTACTCAGGTATAACTACCGGCACGTTACTTGGCAAGAAAAGAACGAGACAAAAGATGCGCAGTAGCTACAAACACTAAACTCGGCGCATCTTTTGTCTCATCTTTGTCTTGCCAAGTTATATGCCGGCACCTATACGCATCCTTTATAAATTTTGTCCATCAGCCATTTTTATGTCCCCACTGCTGGGGATCAGGGCTTCCTTATGGGTGGATAAGGAAGTCGGGCCATAACCCACTACGCGGGCCCAATGCGGATTGGTGGGTGTTAACGACTGCAAATGCAGCCGGGACCAACGGCTTAACGTGCCTTCTGAAGAACGGAGGAGCTCGAGATAATACATTTTTGGTCACCCATCCCACGACCAACCCTTGCGAAAGTTGCTTAACCTCCGCAATCGCTGGGCCAGGCGCTAAACCACTGCGCCACCGAGCTCCTCAATTTATAAATTTTAGCATCGGTTTATTTTACCAGTTTTCAATCTACATTTTTTTTACCGAATCTGAAGAACTGAAGATGTAGTGTGAATATGAATGATCACAGCAACGATATGTCAAAACAAGTTGGATCACAGTGTATTATGAATGCGGATTTTGTTGCATCTCTTTTTAGGGTTCCGTACCTCAAAAGGAAAAAGCTCACTTTGTTGTGTGTCTGTGTGTCGGGAATCGGCATTCATAAAACACTGTGCGATGGCAATGACCGACCTGCGGTTTCCTTTTTGCATGCGGCCGTTGTCTGCACTACGCGAATTACATTTAAATCACAAATATATCGAAATGCAACCATGGATATTCAGGTTGCATAGGCAAGGTGTGGGTGGGACGCGAATACGCGATGCATTTATGGCGGTAAATTTTTGGACGTCATATTATTTTTTTAAAACAAGTAGCTGCTGTAGCTTTTTGAAAGTACCTATGTGAGTTGTCGGACCGCATTAACTGAGACAGGATTGAGACATTAAAAATTCCTTTTGAACATGTAGCGTCCAGTCAGTTGGCCAGAAAGAAAATCGTGAAAAAAAATCATTATGTTTGGAGGACCTAAAATAAAATAAAATTCTGCTATGATCGTCGAATACGGGCCGGTTTTACGTTTTTTTTAAAATGCACAACGGTATAGAGCTTGGTCTACACCTCCGAAAGGTGGAAGCATACTACTCCCGGAATCCTCATCACTGAGGAACTGACTATATTACCTCTAACTGCCGGAACACAAACATTTTTTGAATTGTTCTTATGGCGTCAGATTTAGAAGATCGTGGTAGCTAACCAGGCGGATTTTTTTAAGCCCTACCACCAACCCATCCGAGTACAAATTGTACCCCCCCTGGAAATCGAACCCGGTCCCCTGCGTCTTTGCCCAC
This sequence comes from Agriphila tristella, assembly GCA_928269145.1. Lineage (NCBI taxonomy): Eukaryota > Metazoa > Arthropoda > Insecta > Lepidoptera > Crambidae > Agriphila > Agriphila tristella. Next base: position 54,941,413 of record OV743430.1, on the reverse strand, counting down.
CCGTGAAACCACTAGACTAATTAATAACTACCCAAGTCTGCTGACTGATAATCCTTACTGTTTGTCCAGATCAAACCCGCTGTACACAGAAGAGGAGGAGCAGGAGGTAGTGATAATCGTGGACTCCCTGGATGACTCCACGGAGGGCGACGCGCCCGAGCCGCCGCGCGTGCCTCGCCGCGCGCCTTCAACCTCGTCAGGTAACTCAACTCAGTTCATCATATCAGCCGCACGACACCCACTGCTGGGTATAGGCCTCCCCCAAGGATCTCCACGACGATTGGTCCTGCGCTGCCCGCATCCAGCGGCGCACCGCGACCTTAGCCAACTCTGTTAGCTATCGAATAGGGTAATTTTATACTTACCATCCAATCAAGGATGTGTCTAGTCCCTGAAACTGAACAACTTTCTCCAAGAAACATGTGTCAAAAATTTCGCCACAAAATTTTTGCCATCTCATACTAAATTTATCAGGTGATCTCTTTGATTTGTATAGATAGTCATGTTTTTTACATATTTGGCCCTGTGTTTTGTTCAATATCATGGACTGAACACGTACTTGAAATTTGGATGGTGAGTTTAGAATGACCCTGTATAAAAAATATTTTCGGTCAACGTAAACTGAAAAAGGGGGTAAAGGGTCTAACTTTAGATTATGTCCACGAAATATTGCGCGGCGGCGTCTCAAAATTTTCGTCGGCGCAAAATGAAACATGCGTACATTAAAGTTGAGGCTGTACCATAGAATAACTAATATAACCATAAGAATATTTATTTATTCTTATGTCTGTTCACCCTCCACCGATTTTTTATCGGCCGATTTAGAGGATCGTAGAATTTCTCTATACCTACTTACAATCTACATACCTACAAACATTTTGTCCGGTGATGTGTGTATGTTCTATTCACCATGCCTTTTACGATTTGATGCTCCTTTAGGTCTTTTCAAGTCTTTCCAAATAACCAAACTTTCTTTAGGTTACGGCAGCAATGCTGGCAGCCACGGTCGCGTCTCACCGACGCTGCCGAAGAGCGAGCAGTTCCCAGAGCCGGCTCTGACCGGGCAGCTGTGCGCGGCCGCGGACAAGTCGGACGGCTCCAACACCACGTCCGACTCGGACAGCCCCGTCTGCACGCTGTCCAGGAGCTTGAAGGAGGACATCAGGTCGTGTCTGGGAGGATGCAGGTTAAGACAGACTTATATAACCTTCATTACTTTGGAGTATAAATCGAAAAACATGTGAAATAACATTAGATTTTGAGTTGTTTTCCATTGTGGGATTTGTGGGTAAGAAGCCTCTGTGATTTTTAGAACCTATTTATTAGTTAAATAAACCACGTAGCAGAAAATAGTGACTTGCAGAGTCAGAAGTGACGAATCATTATCGATTATTATCCATTGTCCGCTCTACTTGTACGAGTCTCACTGTCTACACTACAACGTCACCAAAAAGTAGCGTAACTTAAGTTTGGTCTTTTGTAAGGTAGATGAACTTTCCTGGTTCGAGTTTCCGTTAATCGCATTTTCTTAATACGAAGGTATTTAAATAAATACCTTCCCATGACTTTCAGCCTTGACCTCATCAAACCTCAGCATCAACTTTATGTTCCTAGATGGGAAAGAGACGTAGGCGATGTTGTTGAAGCAGCGGTGCGAGGCGCGGGTGGTATCAGCGCTGCACGTGCCCGCCTTCACGCCGCTCTGCTTGCGCTCCACGATGCGCCCCGCGTGCCCAACCGGGGCCCCTCGTTGCCCTACTGCGGGCCTGGCGTGCGCCCCGGGGACGTCACCATGATGGCCAAGAATACGGAAATGTCGTTGCTGGTAAGTAAATATTTTGTGTATACATTCCCTACCAAAGCAGCCCGTGATTTATCGCAGTGAATATTCTTCGGTATGTGCGTGCGTGTCTATTAGCATGCATTTTTTACATAGTGGTGATAACGAGCCTTTCAGTTTTAATAACAAAACCTTCGTCCAAGAACAAAACACATGGATGTCAAAATGTCAAATTCGTAAAAACACCTAAATCCCAAAATACCTGAAATCCGAAATGACTTGACTACTGTAATGCCTGAAAAGAAAAATGGCGAGGTAGGTATCGCAGAGAGGTAGGTATCGCAGTGAGGCATTTTAAAAATAGCAAAAAAATATATATTTTTACTCTTAAAATTTATTATGTAGGTGGGTAGGTAAAGCTAATTCATCTTATAAAAAAGTATATATATATCTTTAGTATTTCAAATTACATTAGTTATTATGTTGTTGAAAGCTTAAGGGCATTCTGATAATTAATCTTAAAGCATTATTTCATCGTGAAGTAGGTGTATGGTGTAATTAAACTCCCTACAATTTGGCCCTTTTGCCTCGAGTCAAATAACAATTATTTTAAATAAGTATAGTCCGTGAAATTGGTACTTTATGGACTAAATCGTGATGCAACATCAAAGGGCTAAAGAATTTTAAGGTTAAATATGATTACTTACGTACAATAAAATTAACACGTAGAATCTAAATGGGCAGAAAAAATGAGGAAATTGGAGGACATTGTTTAATGATCTCGATGGGTTTTTATTTGTCTATTCTTCCATATTAGCCGAACTTTGATATGTGTTGCCGATGACGACAACCTCAACACTGTACCATAGGATGAAACGCCAAGCAGCAGGAGCGGGAGCAGAGCAGAATGAAAACACCTTTCTTGATATATGCCCATATATTGTGGTTATGGTTACAACTTGAGATGGGCGTGCGAGCTTACAAATTTTCCTACGTTCACACGTCCTAAGGTAACATTTTGTATGATAGCAAATATCCACTAGTACAAAAACTTATATTTTCTACCTATCTGGGGTAGTTTACAAAATTCAAATTATGACTACCCTACGCTATTACAAATTGTTAGCAGTGGTGGGGAGTGCGCCTACCCCCACTCCTCGCCTGCAATCAACTTAGCAGAGGTGGTGGGGGTAGCGAAGCCCCCACTCCTTTTTCTTTGCGAGACTACCTACTTCATTTTATTATTTGTCTACCTTTTACATTTTATGTTAGAAGATCTAGGTATTTAGGCACCTCATTATTTTAACCAGAGACCTATACAAGAGGCCTTTATTTATAATCTTACCTCTTAGTACCACATCAAAACCTTTAGGGCTTATGGGACAAAGGTTGGTGTATGACCTAGACATCTTTTAGGTCGAAACTACCACCTCCTAGACCCATATTACCTAGCCCATTACCTCAAAACCTTTACCAGTACCTTTGTAAGTAAAACACAAGCGTTAATATCATTTAATTCCTAGGATACCTAAATACCTAAACAATACCTATTTGAGCTAAAACTTGAATATCTCACAAAGTATAAAACTTACAGCTACGCTAAATATCTCATTTTACAGAACATTTTGAAAGCAACAATTTAAAACCAAATAGAACGTTACACATTAATAAACTTCAAAGTAATTAAAAACACAAACTAATTAACTCAATTAGTTATAACAAGCTACTACAGTACTTACATGAGAAAATCACAAACACAGATTTTATCACTAGGAACGCACTTAGTGTCCACAAATAGTCTTTTTGCTATACACATTTTAATCACTTTTTCCACTGATTTCACTTGATTGAAGCTGTCCGTAACAGTCTCCCCCCGGTGCAGCACTCGCGGCACCTTCCTCTTCAGTAGGGAGGACAGCCAATCTCGCTGTCGGGCGACGAAAAACTCCTCCTCTTGTCTTGACATCAGCGTTGCGAACCTCGCCGTCTGGTCCAGGATACACCGCCGTCACGACGCCTCGCGGCCACACATTGCGAGGCAGGCTGGAGTCGACGATGATGACGACGTCACCGGGCTTAAGTGAGCGGCCCGTGACGTCACGCGCGCCCCCGCGCGGAATGAGCTCTGGCAGGTACTCGCGCACCCAGCGGCGCCAGTACTCGTCGGCCAGCGCCTGCGCAGCACGCCACAGCTTGCGCGAAGCTGGCTCGCACGGCCCAGTGAGTGGCAGACCGCGCGAACCCCCCAGTAGAAAGTGATTTGGGGTGAGCGCCTCTGGATCTTCTTCGCTGACTGGTACATGGGTTAGCGGGCGAGCGTTTATGGTGTGCTCTACCTCCGCCAACAGCGTTGCTAGTACCTCTTCTCGCGGCGACTTCTCGTTCAGTGTGACTCGTAGCGCGCTTTTGACTGAGCGCACGAGTCTCTCCCACGCGCCTCCCTGATGTGGCGCGCCTGGAGCGATGTAGCGCCACTCCATACGCTCTGTTAGTGCGTAATCACGTAGCGCCGGTTCCCATTCTTCTATCGCACGACGCAACTCTACGTCGGCGCCTCTGAAGTTTGTTGCATTGTCTGAGTACATCTCGCGCGGCCACCCGCGGCGCGCGCCCATTCTTCTTAGAGCCATGATTGCCGAGTCTGTCGATAGCGCCTCCACCATCTCTATATCTTCAGCAAAACATTGGCGCTGCGATTTTCGTTGCAATCTCATCTCCGCCTCTTCTAAAAGCTCTACATTCATCGTAGCGGCACGGTCACGACATTTGCGTACGAATAGTAATACTCTCGCCATCGCTCTCACCAAGCGTTCATATGAGGAAAAACGCTCGGCTCGGGGCACACTATCGTTTGCTTCTCCCATTGTCGTGAGCACTATCTCTACCGTGTCTTCTTCAGTTACGACATCACATGTTGGCCATAAAGCCTCATCTTCATATAAAAATTCGGGTCCTTTAAACCATCTGTCATTACACGTCTTCATCTCTACATTAGGGCGCGTTGCGTCGTCCGCCACATTCAGCGCTGTCGGAACCCATCTCCATTGGCTAGCGTCCGTAGTCTCGGCTATCTCTCCTAAGCGGTGCGCTACGTATGGTGAGTAACGCACGCTATCATTCCGTATCCAATGCCACACGGTACGCGAATCCATCCAATATACAATTTTCTCGGGTTCCCAGCCTTGCTGTCTCTTGATAGAGCTTGCCAGACGCGTCGCTATCAGAGCCGCTTGTAATTCGAGTCTTGGTACGCTATGATGTTTCATTGGCGCTACCCGTGCTTTAGCGGCCGCTAATGTCACCTCTATTTCACCATCTTCATTCTTGACGCGCCAGTAAGCCGCGGTCGCGTAAGCCACTTCACTTGCATCACAAAATACATGTAGTTCTCGGCTCGGCTCTCCCCCCGTTCGAGCGTAGAGGCGCGGTAATCTTAGTGTTCGTAGCTTTTCTATGTCTCTAAGCCATTGGATTATCTCTTCGGCCTCCGGCCCTGGTAGAGCCTCGTCCCACTCTATATTTAGTTTCCAAATATTTTGTAATACAATCTTCGCTCGAATGGTGTAGTAGCTTAGTAAGCCCAACGGATCGAAAACCGACATCACCGCGCTTAGCGCTTCTCTCTTTGTCGGCGGCCTCGCTAACGTCTTTACTTCAGCCGGTACCCTCGCGAGCGTCGTGTTGAACCCCAGTGTGTCGGTCGCCGCATCCCATAGTAGCCCCAGCGTGCGACCACAATCGTCTAGGTTGGACCCCAGTTGCTTAGGCGATGACGTAGCACGGCTCTCCAATGGCAGCTCAGCTAAGACTCTAGCTTCGTTTGAGTTGAAGCCTGTCAGCTTGAATCCTGCTCGCCTGTGCACTTCAATCACTTGTTTCATCGTAGCAATCGCCCGTTCCTTATCATCGAAACTGTCCACCCAGTCGTCCATATAATGATTGCTCGTTATCGCTTGACATGCTAGCGGGTACTCGTCGGCGCTCTCTCTCGCGTTCCAGTCGCGCACACTATGTGCTAAGAATGGCGAACTCTTTGCACCAAATATCATCGACGTCATTTTATATTTTCGTGGCGGTCCATCTCTATCGCCGCCTCTCCATAGAAACATCTGTGCCGGTTGGTCTATAGGCGCAATCTTCACTTGTAAAAACATCTCTTGAATGTCGGCTGTTATTGCTATCCTTTTCTCACGGAACCGCAAAAGCAACCCATTTAAATCTTGTAATAAATCGGGCCCCTCTAAAAGCTCATCATTGAGGCAAACATCATTGGCTTTTGCTGCCGCGTCGAAAACCAATCTTATCTTCCCCGGCTTGTTCACGTTTGTAACTGCGAAGTGAGGCAGGTACCATGCTCGTGGATCGTCTGTCTCTTTCCCACTGCACTGCTCCGCGTAGCCTTTCGTGAATAAATTTTCTATCTGTGTCGTATAAGCTTTTTCAAAGTCGCTTGACCGGTCCATCTTGCGTTCTATAGACTTCAAGCGCTTTACAGCGTTATAATAGCTGGGTGGTAGCGTGACGTCATCTCTCTTCCACGGTAGTCGTACTTCGCACTGGCCGCCGACTCGTTTAATACTCTCATTGAACGCTTTAACCGCTCTCACTTCCATTGGGTTTTCGCGTTCCCTCCTAGCGATACCGAGTGCGTCTATTTCAAAGTAACGTTTCACCATGTCGTGCAATTCAACCTCGGGTGCGATGAGCTCCGTCTTGTATACGTTCGACGCGCCCTCTAGCGCCGTGATTCGAGGCGCCGTTCCATGTATGACCCACCCTAGTTTCGTTAATGACGCTACCGGTTGTCTCTTATTGCCCATTAACAACTTTCTTGACACAATCAAATGCCAATTATCGGCCCCGATCAGTAAACGTGGTTTCACTCTGTCATAACACACGTCACTAGCCGTTAATCTTCTTAAGTGTGCGTACTGTAAGCAATCTTCACTAACTGTCTGATGATTGAGCGTCAAACTTGTCATCGTTTTAGCGCGAACATGATGGGTGCTTTCATCTCTTGCTACTAACACCAGGCTTACGTCTTCACTGTTCGCTACGCTCCCTTGCGCGTTTATACTACATATGCGCAAGTCGCTTACAGGCCCTTTCGCACCTATTTCGTCCGCCAGGTCTTGATCAAGGATCGTCACTGTGGATCCCTCGTCCAGCAACGCGTATGTCTGTACAGCGCCGCTGGGTCCTTTAACTGTCACTGGACACACCTTTAACATGACATTCGCCGCGACGTTGGCCCTATTAATCGTGGCGATCGTCTCAGTCTGCGACTCTCGCACCAACGTCTCTTCATTACTAGCGGCACGGTCCTTATGCAACGTAGCGTGGTGACGCGCATTACAGTTGTTCACCCCGCATAGTTTGTGTGTACAGCGGAACCTCCGGTGCTTATTGTTCACACACCGAAAGCACACTCCATTATTTCTTGCCCACTGCCATCTCTCATCTACCGTCATGGCTTTGTACTTGTTGCAGTGAGGTACTTCATGATCGTTTCCACATAGTAAACACGGTGCAGACGGCGTCTCTTTCCGGCCCAAAGTGTATATTCTTGCCACATTTTTCTTCTTATCGGTGCGTTTCTCGCTACGGTTTTTTACAGCGACGTTTTCTTTTTGCTGTGACGTAGTCGGTACGTAGGCAAAACGCAGCGCGCAGTCGGCCTCTTTCATAAGAAATCGAGATAAAACAATGATTTCAGGTTCACTCGATTCATTCTTCTCAGCGTAGGCGACCCAGTTTGATAACAAATGCGGGCTGAGCTTCTTGACTACCTCTCGAACCAATAGCGGATTTCGTAAGTACCCTCGGTCATCAACCGCTTGAAAAACGCAAACTATATTTTGCAATTTCACAGCGAGGGTATTCAACTCTGTGGCACTCGTACCAGAACGCGGTAAACTTTTCATATCTTCGAGTGCTCTATCTATAAGCACTTCAGGGCGGCCGTAGCATTGCTCTAGTGTGGTCATAATACGATCGGGGTCGGTCGCACTCCATAATAGCGCCGACACACTTTCTCTCGCCTCCCCTTTCAAGCTCACGCGTAATCTTGCTAGATTTTCCTCTGCAGTGAACTTGTATAATCGTGTGGAATCACGCACTGCGGCCTTGAATAACAACCATTCATTCGGTGAGCCACAAAACACGGGCAGCTCTTGCGCGTACCGCGGCATCGGTCGTCTAGTTAGAACCCTGTCCAATGTTTCAGCGAGGTTTTCCACCCCGTAGCCCTTTTGCGTATCGACTACGGGCCTCGCGTCAGTCTCCATTGGATTTACACAAAACGTTCGGTTTCTATCTGTTTCAATGGCGCGCGCCTCATTGCGCTTCATATTCCTGTCTCTGTCTTGCACGATAACGGGAGCGATCTCTCTGTCTCTGTCTTGCGAAACGACGGGAACGATATCTCTGTCTTTCTCTAAATTTTCGTCTACCCGACACCGAGGATCGGCTGTGGTATCAATTTTTATACAAACGAGGTAAATTAGAAGCCTGATGATGGCCATCAGGAGTGAATGGAGGAGATCCAGATTCCTTTACATTACCAACTGATCTGACCAGGATTCTAAGAGATATAAAGAATCAGAGTTTTCAGTTTCACGATTTCCATACATTTTTATGCTAATTTCGCGGTTTTTTAAACATATCCTTATATCTCTTAGAATGCTGATCAGATCAGTTGGGTGTGCATAGCAATCTGAATCTCCTCCATTCATTCCCTGGATGGCCATCATCAGATGACAGCTAAGTCAATCCTTGGCGGAGAACCAAGGCTTCAAAGTTACCTCGTTTGTATGAAAACCAACTGGTTTCTTTAATTATGTGACCGGATCGCCACTGTATATACCTAGGCTACCTAATTTCTTTATTCCTTGTTTTCTCTTTGTTGGGTAGGCAAAAGTTTTGTGTAATGGTAAACTTCCGTAGTAAAAACAAAAAACCGAACTTTTAAAGGAAACCAAAATGTTGATTAGGTATGTATATTAGTTCTGCTAGCTCTATGCCTTGAAAATGCACGTTAACCTTAAAAAATATGGTAAAAACATCACTAAAGGATTGCGTAACGAAAGATCGTATCGGATGAATTGCTGGTACTCAGTCGAGGAAGAGAGATGCTATCAGGTTTCTGCTTTCCGTTGATCATGTTAGCATGCAAATTGGTAGAACAAAGGAAATCATCTGGGAGAATGGCCTTTAACTGTGCGTACGTAGTACCTATCAATTTGTCTCGCTCTCGCACCGTTTTTGAAAACGAGAGCTCTTGATGATGTGGCTGTCCCGAAAGGGGTATTATCTAATTTCGTTTTTCTATTAACGTTGGAGGCACCAATAAAAATGTTTGTGTTATTTCTCCATCACAAATACCAGAAGTTAAGTAAAGAAAAGTAAGAAAGTAAGTTATAACATGGAGGGTTTCATATTTGTGAGGGACTGCGGTGCCTGAAATAAGTTTCAGAAATAGAAACCTGCAAAAATCGAACCAATGAACTGCTTATTTGTGTGATTGTTGGCTAATGTAGTAGAGTAGAAGTCAGATAGTTATCCAGATGCTTTCGGTTACAAATTGGTTATACCTACTTACTTATTAGCTCTCTGCAGATTTTCAGAGCTAAGAGAACAGACAGAAAATACGGTAAATGGCTGCGGGTTTGATGTCATTCAAATATTGACTTGGAAAAAGATGAACTGAATTTACTAATGGCCACCTGGTTGTGGTGTAGTTATTTCCGATAGCTTCCGAATAGGGTATTTTCCACATTTTTGAAAACTGCTTATATTTAAGGATTGGGACGAACAATTTAACAGAAAAATAAAAATTAATTAATTAATGTCTTTTTTTCTCTATTAAACCAATTAAAATCAAATTTATTTTTAATTGTTTTGAATTTACCGCCAAAACGCTCGGTTCACTGACATCTACTGAGTGACGTCAGCTTTGTGTAAACTATAGAGTAAATTGTAACACAGACTACAAAGATGTTGAAATTGTTTACACAAAGTTGACGTAACGCAGTAGACGTCATCGAACCGAGCGTTTTGGCGGTAAATTCAAAAGTATTAAAAATATATTTGATTTTAATCGGTTTAATGGAGAAAAAAGACATTATTTAATTTATTTTTATTTTTCTGTTAAATTGTTCGTCCCAATCCTTCCTACTAATATTATAAATGTGAAAGTTTGTGGGTTTGGATGTTTGGATGTTTAGATGTTTGGATGTTTGTTCCTCAATCACGCAAAAACTACTGAATGGATTTGGTTGAAATTTGGCACACAGATAGTAGATAGCCTAGATTAAAACATAGAATACTTTTTATCCCGATATTCCCACGGGAACGGGAACCACGCGGGTGAAACCGCGGGCGGCCGCTAGTCTTTAAATATGAGCAGTTTTCATAAATTTGGAAAATACCCTATTCTACGAAAAAAGTCATACAATTCATAAGGCATTAGAATAATCATAGTAGTCGAATCATCTTGAACACTTCAACAAAATACCATTGCAAAAACTAAACACTTGGAAACATTGGATCGTAATCAAAAGTACATAAAAAGTGAATCGAATGATACCTACTTGCAAATATCGCACGAACAAACACCCTCCACTCCACACGATTGCATTTGAAACCAATCACATGCTGTGTTTGACACGCGTTAAGATGTATACTGCTTCGTCACAATGAAAGCGAGTCGACGGCAGTTATTAAGCTATAATATCCGGATTTCATCTTTTTTTTTACTATGAGTACCATCGTCATCATCATAATAATAAAAAACTCTTGTCGTAAACCTAAGTTAACCTCTGTCAAAAAACGGTGGTTCAGCCACTCACATGACTTAACCGTAGTTATGGTCTCCATACTCTTTAGGAGTTTAGCTCCCCTAAAGCTAGGGTTTCCTAGGATGACGGTGCCGTCATATTACGGCCGTAATTTAGCGGCGTAGAATGTTGTCTATGTAAAAAATATGGCGCGCCGTATTATATTTTGCCGCCGCCATATTGTTTACATAGACAACGTTCTACGCCGCTAAATTACGGACGTAATATGACGGCACCGTCATCTTAGGAAACCCTAGCTTAATATGGCCACTGAAACACCATATAAATATACATATATGTATAGTATCGCATGATATGCGTATTGTCTCTTGACAGTCAAGCGTGATAAATCGCTTATTACATCGCGTTTCGTTCGGTGTCCATGCTAAGGGGGTTTGAATACGCTTAATTTACTTGTTATCAGTTAAGTGACTGTTATTACAGCATTTTGCTTATTTGCTATAAAATAGGAAAACTCTTAGTATTACTACCAACTTTTAAAGGTCATTAGAGGATACAGAGTCCTTACCTCAATCTACATGTTTTATTATTTTTTCTTGATCGCTAGCATGGATGTGGATCTTAAACTTTATTTAAATCGACTGAATCACGAATGTCGTCGTTAATTTCTGTCGGTAACGGTCGTCAGTACCCTTAGCACGAACAGCCATCGAGAAATCTTACGCGCGTAAGAAAATACTACTCGAAAACGGACTCGATTCGAAAGCTAGCAAAATCGGCAGCACGAATTTTACAGAGCTGGCTAACGTCAACTCGATAGTAGCGATAAATAAAGCTAACCTGACACAATCCAATTATCAATCCAATTGAAGCAAGGTGCGTTCAAAAACCATGTTGTATATCTATGTAAATCATAAATATGTAAATAAAAATTCAATCAAGTTGTTTATCATCATAATTTTACATTTATTATTCTTATTATTAATAATAAAACTGTTAACAATATTAATTTCATTTAATAACTTAAATTAATTTGCAAATATTATAATAATTTTTAAAATGTTCATGATTTTGCCCATGCTTTTGAACGGTCATTGCACCTTCCCGTGATTGGTTTGAAAAAGAAGAGTGTCTCTATTCTTTCTCTCTTTCTTTCTCATCCTGTGATTTAATGAAAAATATAACCTAAAATAATAAAAAGCCATGAAGCCATTTCTTTATTTTGTTTTTGTCTAAAATGATTTGTCTGTGTCGGCTAATAAATAATACAATTGCGAGGAAATGATATTATGACCTAGGAGTAAACTACAATGTTTCATAGTTTCATCAAATTGTTCTAATTGAAGATTTTTTATGAACTTGAAGAATAACAATGGAATATCGTCAATGAATAATAAATTGTTTACACATAAACAATAAAACCTTTGGACGTGCTATGAAAATATGTGAATATCATCGGAATTAGTGCCTAGTGTTTGAAGATTCGACAAATTAGAGACTTTGTTAAGTTTGCATTGTTATACCTAGTTAGTTTTCATCATAGTTTTATGGTCTTATTTTTTTAATATCTACTTAAATAAAACAATAATTAATTAACTGTATCCAAACTGTGTGATGTGTTGTCTGAAAACAAATATTATACTTATAACACCGTATTCTATAGTTTTATTTGAGTTTTGTAGGTAAGTTCTAAAATATTGCTAAAATAAAGGTATGGAGGGTGTGGGGGACACCGTGGATAGCGTAAAATGACGAGATTTTTATTTTACAAATTTCTATGTTTAATGAGAACATTTTAAGTAATATTGCCTGTGGATAATTCAGTGGACATTTCATAGTTCTCAAATTTAATTTTTGTTACTACATAAATGCTTTTAAAATTTAATAATAAATAATACAAAGTCACTCGAAAAGTCTCTCACTGAAAAAATGACAGTGAGTAAGTTGTCGATAGCCAGCTTGCGAGTGTCTCGATACCGTATGTCAAAAGTGGGTTCGTGCTACCGATTCCCATACAAGTTGTAACTTTATTATTCGAACTCGATTCGAAGGCTGCTCGATACCTTATGTCAACATGTTTCGTGCTTCCAAATCTTAGTTCCGTTTACGGACGTAGTGGCGCTGTACAAATTTCCATACAAAATTGTAGGATTCGAGTAGTTTTACGCGCGTTATTTTTCTCGATAGCTGTTCGTGCTAAGGCTACAGATGTGTTTTTAATGTGTCTGAATTTCTATTTATCAAAAATCAAATAATAATATTGTAGCAATGGCCTTGTCTAATCCAAAAGGTTGCGTATTGTGAGATGTCATTATGAGTCTGTAATTTATAAATAATAGATACTTAATTGGAAATAAATAATTTAATAATAACCTAAGGAGAATGCTTTACTATATTTTGCCGTTAATTGACAACATTTCAAAATATTAAGGTACGTGTTTTTATGGATATAATGAAAATTTATCGTTTTTTAGGCAATTTTGGTTTTATGGTTTTCTAGTTTTAGTACTTTCTCAAAATGAAATGTTGTCAATTGAATGTTAAGATTTTTCACTGCTAGGTACTGAAATAAAAACACTGCACTTTGAAATGTGTTAAAGTAGAAACGTTCTGCTATAAAATATTCTCAGTAGAATAAGTACATCTACCAATATTAATTTATATAAAATTCTGATTAAGTTTATCCTGGCACAAACCTACTTTGATATTTCCTCATTATCATATTATTTTCTTAAATTCCATCTTTTATGAGGTTATAACAAAAGTATAATTTCAACATAAACGTGAAAATGAAGACGAAACCTAACCTTATACTTATGGCAGAATGTTAATTACAGTTATTGTTGTATAAAAGGTGCTACATTCGAATATTAAGGAATGTAGATTTACTTGTTTTCTCAGATAATTTTTACCTACATTTTTTATTAAAAAATATTAAAATCACTTCTGCCCGCCACAAAACGAACTAAAAAGTGAAAAACAAAGTGTCATTGCAGTCGGGGGACTGTTCTATGGAACAAATAGGTCCTCAAATCAACAGATTTTTTCTTAAATGTATGAATGAATGAACGATTAGATAAATGAATGAACGAATAAATGAATGAATAAAACTTTTTTATTATTGTCAGCTTATGATGTAAAGAAGTAATTTTCCAAAGTTGGTACAATCGATCTCGATTCTCTAATAAGATGTTTTGATATTTGTATGCACAATAATTATTGATGACTTATTACTTGTTGTCAAAATAATGTAATTTAATGTCCATTTAGCTGCAGTAGGTGTTGCATCGCAGATAACATCGTGGCGAGTGCCAGCCTTGATATTTGTGGCATATTTGGCAAACCACTCGTGCTTAGGTTAATGTTGATATTATATCGCATTCTATGAATTATGAAAACATATTTAACTGGATACAAAACAAAAAGAATACGTAGGTATAATGCTTAAACCAATTTTTAGAAATAAAATACTTTTTACGGATTACAGTGCGTTTTGTTGGTTATTTGCGTTTCCAGACGTTTCGACACCTTTCCCGTTTCGAAAGTTCCAAGTGGGTAATTTTTATAAATATATAAGCAGCCTTTTTGCATTGGTCGTCCCGTGACCACGGTCCCTGGAAAGGTGCCGAATCGGCAGGAAACTAAAAAAAACAAGAAATCAGAAATAAATAATTCTGAAACAATAATAATCCGTAAGGGGCGTCCATTAATTACGTGAGGCATTTAAGGGGGGAGCGGGTCGAGCCTCCAGGGTCTGATGATGAAGCTGGAAGGCCATGCCATAGGAACTCAATATTGAAACCGTGCAACCTCATCGAGTTTGGGCTCGTTTGAATCGTCTTGATGAGTACTTTGTTAGGAAATAGTTTTCAGGGTCTGATGATGGAGCCGGAAGAAGGACACAGGAACTCTTTAATAAAACCACGCAACCCATCGAGTTTGGGCTCGTTTGAATCGTCTTGACGAGTACTTTGATGGGAAATAGTGTTCAGGGTCTGGTCAGGGATGGAGCCGAAAGAAGGCCACTGGAACTCTGTAATAAAACCATGCCAACCCCATCGAGTTTGGGCTCGTTTGAATCGTCTTGACGAGTCATCTAATGGAAAATAGTTTCCAAGGAGCTGATGATGAAGACGGAAGAAGGCCATAGGATTTCCATAATATAACCATGCAACCCAATCGAGTTTGGGCTCGTTTGAATCATCTTGAAGAGTACTTTGTTGGAAAATAGTTTCCAGGGTCTAATGATGGAGCTGGAAGAAAGCCACTGGAACTCTGTAATAAAACCATGCAACCCCATCGAGTTTGAGCTTGTTTGAATCGTCTTGACGAGTGTTCCGATAGGAGATGGCATATTTTTTAGCCGTTAACTAAAATGCAGAAAATAATAATTTACTGAAAAAAAATCTTTTTAAAAACACGTTTTTAAAACGCACTAAAAATAATAAAAATCGGACTAAAAACATTAAATTAAAACAGACTAGCAAAAACAGATCCTTAAAAGTATAAAATAAACTATTATGTAATTATTTATATTATAACCCTATAGCTACAGAAGTTTTAAATCTAAAAACGTGGGGCGCATGCTAAAGACAATTTTACAAAATGCGTTTTTGAAGTTCAAGAATTCGAATCGTAGCTAAGTTTTAAATTGTATAAGCAGCGTGTAACTAAATTACAGTCGCATTTAGCTTAGTCTTTTCTTTAATAAAGCCTATTTTATTAAATAAATCCTTTGTAAGGCGATTGGCGGGAATGCACACTCTTTATCCAAACGATCCAAACTAACAAGTGTTGCCACATCCTAGTCGGACTACATTCACTCGCAGTTGAAATATTTGAGATTGGGCAACGGACGCCACGAACTGGCCACATCGTAGAGCCGGTACTAAAAAAATATTCATATCACCTATCTTGTAGAGTCTGTTTACATGAGAAATTATTAAATTATCTATAAAAACTTATACTGGTAACCCTGTTAGTGCTGTCAAAATTCTAATTGTAAACCATAGACTTACACTCAATTGCAAGAAACTTCACTTTAAAGCTTCTTTAGCTAATGCCACAATTTATCTCTAATGGAATCATTAAAATAATGGTTTCATTAGTTTGTTGCATCAAACAACTTTAGGCTAAAAACTCGATCCTTTAACTAATGAGATCCTTAAACATTGTTGCCAGTAATAAATTTAAAAAATGAATGGGATGAACGAACGTTTTGAAAAGTTTTCAGTATAAATGACCAAAAAAACGTTTGAGTCGGTTTAACAACTTTGACGTTTTTCTTTCAAATTCTTTGGATGTGATTATTTTATTATTTCGGTATTATTTTCTTTGTGAGAAAAATGTCTCTAAACCAAAATGAAAAACGTGAACGAGGTGCAAACTATACTCCAGAAAAAAGCACTATTGGCTGATCTCATAAAACAGTAAGTTTTACTTTATTTTTAATACGTAGGTACCTACTCGGTGCGTAAGTTTGTAATTTTGTACTTATTATTTATTTTCTTTGTTTTCTTCTAGATTATGGACAATATAAGAACGCGGGGACAATATTTATCAACAAAAAGAAAGAGAAAGCCTAGACTGAAATTACTAGGCAATACAATAGAAACTCTACGACTGGGAAAGACAACAGAACAAACAGTTGGAAATGTTGAACATGGCCTAGATAATATATACCTATGGATTATTTTAAGTTGTTAAATTAGTCAGAGATTGTATTTTGGTATGCGATTGTACCAAAAACTGTCCTAATAATTGTATCTATTTACCTAACCTTTGAATAAAAATTCAATACCTACTTAAAACTGAATGTTTTTTTATTTCTTAGTACCTATATACATATAAAAGAAAGATCAACATCAAGGTACATGTCCATCAGCCATTCTTAATGTCCCCACTGCTGGGGCACATACCTTATGGGTGGTAAGGAGGATGGGCCATAACCCACCACGCAGGCCCATTGCGGATTGGTGGGTGTTAATGACTACAAATGCAGCGGGGACTAACGGTTTAACGTGCCTTCCGAAGCACGGAGGAGCTCGAGATAATAAACCTACACTATCTACATACTAGGCGAATATTGTCTTTACAAAGGCTGATCGCACAATGTTTCATTTTCATGTGATGTACCAGGGGACAGTAGAGATGCCTGTGTTCGTCAGTTCAGCCAGTACCATCTGGAAGAACCCTGTCGCAAAGAACTGCAAACAGATCAGAAGCTGGATAAGACCACAAATGGCCTTAGTCCTCAGGGTTTGTGGCTCAAGATTGAGGCGGTATCGAAGCAGCAGCGCTGCCTCCTTTGAGATTCGGTAGCGCAGCTGGAATTCTTCTCCGTCATGTTTTTCGAATACATTTATTCAAGGAACATCTTCTGGATCCGACAACGACGATAAGCTGGTCGGTCAACGTCGTATCCAGCGAAAATACAAAGTAAACACGACGTGAAATTGGTTTAATGGCCCATCATCGACCCATTAAAAATTCTACCTTTAAAATGTAATTTAATGAGCTCTGATGCGCTAAAGTCGCTTCGTGCAATACAATATACCGTTAATGGGTGATTTGACACTTCATTAGATAAGTTTGACATTTCCATATTTAAATTTTAAAGGAGCTTTAAAATGCATCTTATTTTCTTTCCTGCAATACTTTAATGAAACATTAGGGTTTAAAGTGGCATTAAAAAGATAAAAAAACTTTCTTGCAATTGAGTGTTAGAAAATTTTTCGCTAGAATATGAAGTTTATGTTGTAAACATATTAATTTATTTAGATGGGTATTGGTGGGGTGGTTGGGGATTTCGGTGGGTATTAAAATTATTTTTGAAATTACCCATGTAAACAGACGTTTTAGACAGACTCTATTCTTTTCATAGGTTTTTTAACGATCTCACAAAATTGAAAGTAAGTACGGTAATCTTTTTTCAAAGTGCCTCCGGTAGCTCAGTGTGAGAATGGACTGAACTTCCAAAGATCGCGGGTTCCATTCACGTCCGAGAATATGAGCTATATAATAATAATAATAATATTTATTTATTTTTCTCCAACAATCTACAATTTCAACATAAATTCTAAGTGTACAGCTAAAAAGTATTAACATATATATATATATATTCTTTATTGCACTTGTAACATAATTACACAGGTAAATATGAAAGTTGTTTACAAAGGTGGACTTATCTCTAAAAGAGATCTCTTCCAGTCAACCCAGCATTGTTTGAGATTTTTAAGTAAGCAGGTAATAGAAAGTACATAGTAAGTTGAAGATAAGTAAAATCCTAAATAAAATTTATATCAATTTATACACATACATATACTCATAAATATATACTTCATAGTATAAACATAACATAAATAAATATAAATAAATACATACATATACATAAAATAATATATATGTAATATAAATATATAAAACTGGTAGTTTAACTATCTCGTGAATCAAGAATGAGACAATTGTGATAGAAAATGAGCTTTGACTTTGGATTTGAAAGTAATGATGTTCGGGCAATTCTGGATGTTTGACGGGAGTTTGTTCCAAAGCTGCACGGCTTTGACGGAAAAGGAGTTACGCAGGAAGTTGGTGTTGCTCCTAGGCAGCTTAAGCATCTTAGTGATACAAGCCTGCCTAGGGCGGGTGGGAGGAGGAAGCGTCTGGAAACGGGAAACAAGGTAGTTGGGTGAGTTAGGGTCCTTGAGGATTTTGTATAGAGCAGAGAGGATGTGCATATCACGGCGAAGGCGAATGGGAAGCCATTTTAGTTGACAACGAAATGATGACACATGGTCATATTTGCGAAGTCCGTAGATGAAACGAATGGCTAGATTTTGCAGCCGTTCCAGCTTGTTCAGCTGTTCCTCAGTTATGTCCAAATAGCAAACGTCGGCGTAGTCGAGAAGGGGAAGGAGAAGTGATTGCGCCAGCATAATTTTGGTTTTAAAGGGAAGAAAGTATTGAAGCCGTTTTAGAGAGTGAGAAGAGTAGTGGATGCGTTTGCTGACTTCGCTGATTTGCGGGGACCAAGATAAGGTGCTGTCCATAATGAGTCCAAGATTTTTAATTTTGTCAGTGAGCGGAATAGGCAAATTGTTATAGATAAGTGGTGGAACAGAATTAATGTCAAGTTTGCACCTTAGCCGGTTGCTACCTACAATCATGGCTTGACATTTGCTTGGGTTCACAACAAGACCAAAAGAAGAGGCCCAGTCCCGGATCGAAGTCAGATCCCGATTTAACGAATCTATCGCTTCCGCAGCCTCAGCGATGGGAAAGTGTCTGTAAATTTGAAGGTCATCAGCATATAGGTGGAAAGGGGAAGATATAGCACAGGAAATATTGTTGATGAAAATAGAAAACAGTAATGGTGAGAGAACACCACCTTGTGGCACACCCGCTGATAAAAGTGACCAATCGGAAGAGGCGTCATTATAGACTACACATTGAAAACGGTCGAGAAGATAGGATTTGAACCAATCGATAACAGGGGCTGAGACATTAAAGGAACGAAGAGCACCGAGGAGAAGATCAAAGTCAACACAGTTGAATGCACTGCTAAAATCCAGTAAAACCATTGCCGTGAGTTTGGTGTTGTCCATCGCCCAACGAATATCCTCCGTGATGTTCAGCAGTGCACCAACCGTGCTGTGGGAAGGGCGGAAACCGGATTGGTAAGGACACAACAGGATATTGGAGGAGAAGAAGGAGTATAGTTGCTTGTGAACGACAGATTCAAGTACTTTGGAGAGGATAGGGAGAATAGAAATGGGACGATATTGAGACAAAGAAGATGGATTTGGGGTTTTAGGTAGGGGTATGACGTGAGCTTTCTTCCATGATGCTGGAAAGACATTGTGTTGCAGCGAGAAATTAATAATGTGAGTGATGACTGGCACAATATCCTCCAGCACGGGAAGAAGCATATCCAGACTAAGTCCATCGCTACCAATAGCCTTAGTGGAAATGGACTTGATGCTCTTCGTAACGTCTGACTCAGAAACTACACTAAAAGAGAAAGAGGAATGGTTTGAAAGGTCAGGACTAGGTAGAGAAGTGAGAGCAGCTGATTTAGAGGCTGAATCTAAAATAAGAGGGGGTGATGAAAAGTGCTTGTTTAGTGAATTAAGGTCCACGGTACTCGGACTGGTTTCCACAAGCTTGCCCACGCCGAGAGATCTCAGGAAACTCCAAATTTGTTTCTGATCTAAACTCTCAATTTGTGAGTGTATATATTTACGTTTGGCGTCCCGACACATTCTGTTGCAGAGGTTACGTAGTTTTTTATATACCGCAAGGTTTTCCGGAGAAGGTGACATTTTCTGCCGACTTTTAGCTTTGTCACGTTTTGCCATAACTTTTCTAATTGTTTGAGTTAGCCAAGGAGCCGGCAGATGTTTAACTCTTACGGGGCGTACTGGCGCGTGAAGATCATAAACCTTAATGAGCATGGCAGTAAAGTAGTCGACCATGGCATTGATGCTGTCAGACATAAGTACTGGAGACCAATCTATTTTTCTCACATCTGCTTTCAGACGTTCAAGAACCATATGCCGGAAGTTGCGCAGAAGACGGACTTTAGGTTTGACTTTGGGAGGACGCACTTTGTGGGTAAGGAAAATCAAGTCATGGTAAGAGAAGGGAGCATTCATTTGCCCATGTGATCCAACTAAATCAGGATTGGAGACAATGATGAGGTCTAGAAGAGACGGCTCAGAGTTTGGGAAATAATGAGTAGGAGATTTAGAAAGAACGTGAAGATTAAGAGAAGATAGGAGAGATAACAGTTTTTTGGACCTGGAGTTGTCTTTTAAGAGACAGGTGTTTAAGTCACCCATGAGAATGATATGGTCGTAATTAGGGACGAGGTTTTCGAGAGTGTTCTCCAGGTCATTGAAATAATTTATATTCTCATTAGGGCTATATAAAGCACCAAGGAGAATCTTCTTGTGGTGAAGAACTATTTCTAGGAATATATATTCTAGAGAGCCTGTGTATTGTGCAGGAGAGCATGAGACCACCCGGGAAGGAATGTGACTGCGCAAGTATATACCAACGCCGCCACCACCCATACCTGTGCGGTCGTTGCGAAACAGATTATACCCTGGTAGAGAACAACTACTTGAAGGAAGAGATGGCTTAAGCCAAGTTTCAGAAATTAGGATGCAATCAACTACGCCGTCGCTGAAGGATGCTATAAAATCATTGTAGTGTGCAAGAATACTTTGCGCATTGATATGCACTAAGGAAAGGAAATTGGGATTTTTGTCAAACACACCAGACAGTTTTAATTGTAAAGGTTCCGAATCAGAAATAAACGAGTCATTGTCATCTGCACTTTCATAGTTATCAGAAGAACAAGAAAAGTATTCATCATCCAAGACCATTCGAGTAATTAATTAAAATATATGTATAGAAATAGTATATATATTTATATAATATAATAAATAAATAAAAATTATAATATAACGAAATACCTAGATACTAAAATTAATAAAATAAAATAAAAAATAATAATCTCTCCATATGCCAAAGTTGACTCGAATTTCTCTCCAATCAACATTATTTACACAACAAACATTGATTTTTTGTATTAAAATTTGCGCTTAATGAAAAAGAAAATTACCGAAATAGAAAAAGAAGAAGTTAAGTTGAAACATTGAAAGTACACAAAACACGAACGAAACGCAAACTACGTATAAGTAAATGATGCCAAAGCCGTTAGAGAAAAAAAAAAAAAACTGACATTGGCATTTGTTGACAGATGTGTGTGTGATTTGATTTAACCATAGCCTTCTATAATTGCAAGCCGTGAACATAAGTTTGGCAACGTCTGTTACTGTCAGTTCGTGGTCATGTCGTCGGCCAGTCTCCATACTAAATGTATGGGAATATTTCAATTTTAAGAGGTCGATATTTTTTTTTCCTAGTAATCGTGTGAGGTTTAAAATATGAAAATAATTTAGTTCCTTTATTGAAATGCTTTGTATATTAAACAATAAGAAAAATATCAATGTTAACTAGGAAAAAATGGCTGTCAAAGATGTCATCTTTTTTGTTGATTTTCTTCAGCAGGGAGTTGATTAACACGCCCTCTAGCAATAAATGATATATCATTAGAAAAGTCTTTTAAAGACAAATATTTGCTGGTAATATACATTATATCAATTGTTTATACTTTTGGAGTTAAAGGTTATTAAAGTATAAAAGTGGTTTATTGTCTATGGGAGTTGATTTACCCCACCTCTAGCAATAAATGAAATATCAATAGAAAGGTTTTCATTTGATAAATATTTGCTGCAAACATACTTTATATTAATTGTTAGTATTTTCGGAGTTTTAGGTCATAAATGATAAAAAAATTGGTCAAGTTCAGAGCGTTATAACTCTCAAAGTACTAATAGTTGACGTTTATTGTGATACAATAAAGTGTTTCAAATTTAAAGACCTTTCCAATGATGTAAGATTTATTGCTAAAAGAGGCTTAGATCAAAATGCTCATCGTACTAAAGGACCCCCGAAAATAAATATAAACCTTATGTTCTAATAAATAAATAATAATAATAAATATAAAACTTTACTGAAATAATCTTACATCACAATTTACAACTAGTTTAAACATAGATAATATAGGAAAAACAAATAATAAATAATTTTATACTATGTGCTTGACCACATGCGATGTTGCCGTTCTGATCAACTTCAGGGCTTGGAAGATATAGAAGGCTATGATTTAACAAAACTCAAAAGTGAAAGTTGCGAATGGATTTTGTGAATGTACCTTTCACAGTAAAATAAAAATTAGATGGTGATTGCGGGTTTCTAAAATAATTAAAAAGATATTCATACCTTACAACAGATACAAATAACCCGACTAAATTCAGATGTACAGTGAAGTAAGGGACATTATAATCATTTCACCGCTCTTCCTCGGGACGCATCCGTCGACTGGCTCGGATGCTGTGAGATCAGATGTTGCAGCTCTTTGCTCACATATAAAATTGCGAGAGAACTGGTACCTGAACTAAGCAAGGCTTGTGTTTCAGTGCACCAGTACCCTCCTCCTCGTGACGTGATCATGAAATATATTACAAAGTCTTAATTATATAGTTATATACTATGGAGAGATTATCTATTACACTTTTGATTTTAACTTTGTTTGATATTAACTTAAATTTAAATTGAAACAAGACTTTTAACATCTAAATATAAAATTATGATGACTTATTCTGGCTGGTGCATGTCGATTTTTCAAGTAAATTATTTAGTAAAGTAATCTCTGCAGGATCACATCGTTGTCAGTCTCATAAAGTAACTTTTACAAATCTTCGATAATGTTTGCTTTTGAAAGTTGACGTTTTAAAATCGATTGATTACGATAACATAATGTCAATCCCATTTTGAAAGCGAAACGGTAAAGGAGATTTGCAACTCTTTTTGTACTATACTTAGTATTAAAAACCCACAATACATACATACTTTAGCCAATTTACGGAAATAATGTTTCTAAACAAAAACTTTTTATTATCCGTTTCATACATTGTGTATATTATTTTAAGCTTACATAAGTTGTCCAAGAATGGCCTTAAGTTAATGAAAGCAAATAATGAAAGAAAAAATAATAAAGTTTTTATTACACACAATAATTCGTTCTGTATTGAGTGAAGAGTCAAGAGTTGAAATAGCAGCAACATTATTTTTATTTTCTCTCCTGCAATAATTGTTTCACCAACATTTTTATCTTCGTTACGATAAATCTTAATAACAACTATACAGGCTGTTAAACATATATTAATAGATAGCCAATAGCCATAGCCACCTTTTACCATCTCGAAAACATAAGATAAATCATCGATAATTTGTTTTCCGATACAATCTAACAATCTAATGAGTACATCTACATTCTAATGGGTACAAAATCATTACATATAAATTAAAACAATTTACGATTATTTAATGCATGTCTTCAGGGCTTAGAGCCATAAACAAAGATAGTTGTTAGATACGTTTAGATCGATCGATCGTTATAATATTTTGTTAAACGATGTCAAATCGGTTTTATTGTCCGATATTTTTGTGTTAACGATTGTTATTGATTTTATCGACTGAGATCTAATAATGTAATTATAATTAGTATTGGTAAGCTATTGCTTTGTTAAGGTTTTGCCGAAGACTTTGAACTAGAGCTAAAAAAACTCTTTGTCATAATTGATTAATGATTAAGTCTTAAAAATGGAGCTGCTTAAACAATATACACGGTAATATTTTAAGTATAGGTATCTAAAAAGTAATGAGAGTATCTCTTTACGAGTCAAGTATATGTGTTAAATATTTAAATACTTACTTCTTAATATAAAGTCAAGATATTGAGGGGTTGAGGACACAAACTGGTCTCAAAATTTTACATTCATAGACTCACACGCGTGCTATTTTTCTGTTTTTGCCGAATAATCAAGATTTATTCCGATTTTTAGAATTGATTTTAAGGAGTTTTATTACTTAAAGAAAAATACAATCTGACGAAGGTATTAAATTTGCTTTTGATCTTTTTTCGATAAATGTCCGTTTTTTTATTCAGGCTATATATATAAATATTAAAATACCAACCGAACTTTTTTTCTTTAAAATCGTTTGCGCCGAGAATAGAATATTTTCATTATAATGAAATTTCATATAACTTACTTCTATTATTAAGAGCCAATTTTACTTAGTTAGGATGTCGAGTTTGATTCTCCGTTTATTTCAAATTTATTTCACCAGCTCATTGACAACATTTATACAAGATTTTCAAGGCATTGTTTATTATAAGTATAATGCCAAATCCGTAATAATTGTAATTGTAACAAATTTTACTTCGTTACAACAGTGACAGCCTTAAACAGTGACAAATTCCGTTTAAAATCAATGGTGAATTGGCTCTTACATTATAGAATATTCCGTACATTAACTACAGACAGACTACATAATATATAGAAAAGGTTATCGGTTACATGATACATGATAAGTACATGATTGATTGCTTCAGGTCTAATTCATTACATGGCGTTATTCAACTCGTTACGTAGTATACGTATAGCACAGATAATATGGTAGTAGGCTAGTTATGATAAGTATGAATACTCGCAAGATATAGGGCCTCTTTCACATGTTCGCACGGATAGCACCTATTTTTTGATTTAATAAAAATATAACAAGACAAAGTATGAAATTATCAGTCAGGACTGTTAACTGGTACTTACATCCAACCCCCGTACTCAAATGGCCAACTTTTTATTCGTTCGCTAACTTAAAAATTAAAGCTAAGCTAAAAACTCTTACGTGTCGTAAACTTATCAATTCCATACAAAATAACAATATCTGTGATGTACATAAGCTTGCTAGATATGATTTGATCGTTTAATTGCTTATTTTTAAGTTTAAGTTAGCAAACGAATAGAATTTCGGCCATTTGAGTAGAGGGGCAGGACTTGTGAGCTTGTGACACTGGCCTATTAGCACAATGAAAATCTAACTTCAATTCATATTAATGTTTTATAATTAGAAAACAAATTCATCTAATGATTTAGACGTGTCACACCCCTGTTATGCTTCACGTTAGATACTTCAGACGTGACTGAAGATTGTAGTGACAACCCTAAACTTAACATATTAAACGTTAAACAAAAATATGTGAATAGGTACTTAAAAATGTACAGCAAGTACTTTGAGAATTTACAGTATACCAACTTAAAGAATTTTTGCGGTTTTAAGTTACTTTTAAGTTTTTAGAGGTCCGTTACACAATCTACGTCGTTCTAATCTCAGTGACCTCACGCAAATCGGTCATAGAGCATAGACAAATATTTAGCTATGGACTAATACAGATTACCGAATGATGCAAGTGCAAGTTAGAACAAACGATCACTTGAGCACAAAAGAGGTTGAGCAAATACAGTATTAGAAGTGTTAGGACATTTAGGCAGAAGTTTAAAAATATGCTAGGTTTTTTGGTCTATTCTATAGAACTAATAGACCGTGGAAGTGTGTCGTCACACAATGGCGGAGTCTGACATTTTGGGTAAAAACAAACATCTGAAGCAAATAAAATATTAAAAAAATGCTCAAATCGGTGCACTTTGACATGTTTTTTTACTGGTATTTACAAATTCTAAAGTCATTTTTTATTTTTCTTAGGAGTAATGAGGTATTTGTCTATTGTATTGGGTGTTTTGTGTATATTTATATCTATTTAATAATTTAATAGGAATTTTCAAAGTCGCTCGAAGTACAGCTCGCGCAGAGTTCTTTTAGTCATTTGTATTGAAAATTTAAAAATGGAACGTGATGCGCGTTTTGGTAAGGGTAAGCTTGTACTGGGCTAGACACCACCATCGTCGTCGGTGAGATGTCACAGTGCGGGCGGGGCAGCTGCCTTGCCGCTGGCAATGACGCTTGCGACACGCGCCCGCCGCCCGTGTACACTCACACACAACCTTTACAGATGTTCAAAACAAACTTTTTAACTTGCCAAACTTAGAATAAGTAATAACAACTGGAAGCCGAGTCCTTGTATGTAAAGTGAGGCAAAGAAACTGAGCCAAAAAGCTTCTGTTGCCAGATTTATATCACAGTACATATATAAGTTTTTTCAAACAGTATGAGAGCTCCATGGAAACGTTCGAATTTGACGGCTGACGTCACTCTAAGAGCTCTAAGCAAAGTTCGCAGTACTTTGGTCAGGGTTGTGACATCGCGTAGCAGTTGTTTTCATAGCGTTCGCGCGTAGCATTCCACGAGACGGCCGGAAAATGCCAACCCTAGCGATCCCGCGGAGTGCAATGACAAAAGGGCCTAAGTGACGTTAGCTCCTCTACTGTTTGAAAAAACTTATATATGTACTGTGTTTATATTCTTCAACTAAAATACAACAAAATAGTAATTAATCCCTTAATTAAAGATGAGTAAATAAACGGAAGTATGAAGAATAAAAATGAAGTTTTAATTGCCTCACTTTTGACATTGCGTTTAGTACTATTATATATTCTGTGATTGGGTTTTGTAGGGATCTATCGTTCTATACGTTGCGAAATAGAAATAAGATTAAAAAGAAATCGCAATAGGCCTTTTTGTCATTTACTGGCAATGGCAAACACATACCTAATATAATCTGTCTAATTCTAGCTACTTTAGATTTTTTACTTCTTAAATCATTCTTGATTCAATAACTTTCATAGTTAATCACTATCATTTTTGTAAGCTCTGGAAGAATGGTTTTCATCACTTCCATGACAAAATAAAAAGCATGTTTAAAACAATAATAATAAATAATAAGGAATCATAAATTATAACTGTTATATTGACAAAACCCACGAGAAATCAAAAATCCAGACAAAATAATGATTTATCTCAGTGACTGTACCCGTGTTGTGAGTTTCAAAAGAATTCGATGTATATTTTTACTAGTTTATTTATTTCACAAAATCTGTCGTAATATGCAATGTCAGCATTCCATTGTGCTTAATAAATTGTGCAAAAAATGGACTTACTGCGTGCTTGTCGATTATCGATAAATAATACTATTATTCTACTTTACATTTCATTCAAAACAGTCGTGAGATTTTTTAATACAAATAATTATTTATCACTAAAGAATAACCAAAACATTTGAAGATAATTAGGGTTCCGTACCCAAAGGGTAAAAACGGAACCCTAATACTAAGACTCCTCTGTCCGTCTGTCTGTCACCAGGCTGTATCTCATGAATCATGATAGCTAGACAGTTCAAATTTTCACAGATGATGTATTTCTGTAGCCGCTATAACAACAAATAAAGTACTAAAACATAATAAAATATTTTTTTAAGTGGGGTTCCCATACAACAAACATGTTTTTTTTTTGCCATTTTTTGGTACGGAACCCTTCGTGCGTGAGTTTGACTCGCACTTGGCCGGTTTTTTTATACATAAGTATTAAAGCTGGGCGTATAACTAATGTGATTAATTTAACAATGTACAACTGAAATTTCTGAATTCTGGCATCAACAGTTTTACAGACGTTGCTCAGTACTGTGGTTGTCAAAAATAATCCTTAATACTAATATTAAAGTCCGTTTGTTTGTTTGTTTGTTACGGTTTCACGTCTTGACTACTGAACTGATCATCATAAAATTTTGCATACGCATTGTCAGGGTTACAGAGAAGTACATAGGGTCCCTTACATCCCGAAAAAAGGATTGTTTCCGAGGGATAGCAAAAAAACTTTCCACGTAAAAGTTGATAAATTTCCACTGCGCTAGACTTTCTCTAGAATTCATCAGAATTTGTGCGAATCTTGAATCTCCCGTAAACTTTAAAACAATAATTACAAATCTTAGATCTAAAACTTATAAAACAAAAAAAAGTTTGTCTTCAATGCGTTATCGCGTTCCATTCTTGCGTGACAAGCTAGATACAGCTAAGTTTACGTACAACTTGGAAGTTAAGTTAATCATTAATTTAGAGATAATTTAGCGATGATCAGTTGCATTGCGAAATTGCAAATAAATTGCAGCCGGTGATCGCCAAGACACTCGTGACGGAGAGCGGATGGGTTGGCATGGTAGCCCCAAGGCCGACGACGACCAATTTATTGTGATTTACAGGCACAATAGTTACACGTTAGTATTTTAATAATGACAACTTCATCCTTCAGTTGTTTGACGATTAAGAAACCAATGATTCCTGTCCTTGTCTGTGGTGAAAAACAATTCTATTCTTATTTTATCTTATTCTCCTCTGTCTACATTTTTAGGGTTTCGTACCCAAGTGTAAAAACGGGACCCTATTACCACACTATTACTAAGACTCCACTGTCCGTCTGTCTGTCTGTCACCAGGCTGTATCTCATGAACCGTGGTAGCTGGCCAGTTGAAATTTTCACAGATGATGTATTTCTGTTAACAACAACAAATACTCAAAACAGAATAAAATAGATATTTAAGTAGGACTCCCATACAACAAACGTGATTTTTTTTGCCGTTTTTTGTGCGCGTGTCCGACTCGCACTTGGCAGGTTTTTTTGTTTATTGGCTAATGAGGAGTTTTTAAGTGTAATAAAAAATCGCAGTGCGCCGCTGGATGCGGGCAGCGTAGGACCGATCGTTATGGAGATCCTTGGGGGAGGCCTATACTCAGCAGTGGGTGTCGTGCGGCTGATTATGATGTTAATAAGAATATGGAAATTTATATTTGTTTTCCTCAATTTCTTCATTACTTTTACTTTTAACAGCTATGAAGCCACAAAGAATTCATCGATAGCAAAATTGTTAAATTAAGTTGTTTGAACAACAGCAACTTTGAAGTAAGCGTTTATTGCGCTACTTCGCAACAAAGTATCATTAATATCATGAGGAAGTAGCTATAAAGCCATAAAATATATAATCCGACCGGTTAAATGAGTCCTCGCCTGCGGGGCACACAATGTTTCTTTCAGACAATTAAGGGGTTCGGGGGAGCTAGTCCGTCAATCACTACACTAGTTTGCCCGTCTACCTACACACAACACATTTTTCTCCGGGGGGGCACTAAGGCTGCTCCGGGGGGGCACTGCCCTCCCGGAATAGTACCTGAAAGAAACACTGGGGGCACAGGGGTGCGAGGGGCGACGAGAACGGGGGCGATGCGGGCGACGGGCGACGAACGCCTGCCGCGCCGCCCGCACCTCTCACGACCCCCGTTCTCGTCTCCCCTCGCGCCTCTGTGCCCCGCAGGCGAGGACTCATTTAACCGGTCGGCCTTTAGACAATTTTCTATTGCTTGTAATCGCCGTTGGCAGATAGTATCTTAAAAGTTAAAATAATTTAATGAAAAATAAGGATGGGAAAAATACACGCCAAAATTAAAAAAAACATATACGTACGTGGTTGGTTCCGAATTCTTTTTTGTTAAACGTAAAATAATGAGTATCTGAATAAATTATGTTCACAGCTTTTTGAAATATTTTCTTTCTGTCTATGTCTAGATACAATATGCATTTAGGTGCATTAGCTTTGAAACATTGAATAAAACGCATCTTGCGGAAGGTCTAAATATGGCCTCAGGGATCGCTTGTGTTTTTCGATAATTCGATATCGGTGCTAATTTTTCGGCCAAGTGCGATTACCCCAATATTGCCACCCCATCCCTCAGGATGGGGTGGCAATATTTCACCCCCAAAAAGTTGTCAAAAAGTTGATAGTTCTAGCAGAGAAAAGCTTTCCGCGAGACGTCCATTAAAAAAAGAAGAGCGACAAATTATAAAAAAAATACCACGCTTGATTGGTCAGTGATTAACCGCGGAGACTTTATTGAAACTAATTTTATTATTTCAGAAAAAAATACTATAAGGCTAACAATATTTGGAACAGGCTAGGTACATTACGTTATCTTTGATATCAAGATTTATCAATTTCTTTTCGTAAATGTAACAGCATTAGTTTTAAACCAGGTTTAACTTTAGTCTGCGTTTAAGAATAAGGAGGAATCAGTCTGCAAGTACTCAATACATCCGTGTTCCGAGATCCAGTTTTTCTACAAGATTACATCGTAATGAAAAGTTATCTGGCTAAATGAAAGTGCATTAAGATTGTTGACAATTTATCTCCGAGCAAGAAAATAAATGCATACCTACACGAGTAAGAAAACTGAGCTATTTTGTTACAGACACTTTGTTTTACCTTATTTTTGTTTTAAATCTAAGTATTTAATCAATCTTGATATTTACTAGCGAAACAAATTTGTTTTAAGATTTGATGCCTTAAAAAATTTGAGCACAAAAATACAGATTGCAAAATAAATAAAATTCGCAACGTACAATTATAAAGGCTTAACTAACTCATGCATATTTTAAAACTTAAAATTACAACTGTTGTGACACCATTTACCTTACACCATAAAAGATTATAAATCTTTATTTCCTCTGGCGTAAAATTTGAAAGTATGTAAATTACTTGCATTACAAAAGAGAATGCACAAATTGACTGACAAACAACTGTGTCATTGCCATTAGTAACTTAATTACGAAGATCCTATTTAAAATACTGAGGTAAATGACCCCTGAATTTTCATTGGTATTTTGCGGTTATTAACCTTGACGTGAAGATTTTCGCAACTCTAGTGTTTAAGAAAATATCCAAAGATTAAATCTATAAAAATACCTAAATAGTATTTGGAATTCTGTGCGGTTTTTACTTGTTTTTTATACATCAGAAAATCAGAAGATAGCGCGTGCTCCACCTATCTTTATTAGGACTCGGAGTCCTGGAGGCCTACTCTATATTGCACCATCCGCGATGTCGTCCATATTTTCGTCAGAAATTCGGATGGGCTAACCTAAGAACAAATATTTGGCGATACTAAAATTTGCATATTAATTTCGACGTGTTTATGCTCGGTCGAAATGTATTAACTCTGCGTTTAATACATTTTTGGTCCAAATATGAAAGTGCCGGCCAAAAGACAAAAGTGCTTTATTTTGAAAGATTTTGTCTATCTTAGCATTTTTTATTATGGCACAGAAGTGTGAAGAAGAAAGATGGCAAGTACAGCGGTGCTACAGCTTCGGTGCCATAATAAGAAATGCTTAGGCGGACAAAATCTATCAGAATTTGCTTTTTGGACGACTCTTTTACATTTATGCCAAAATGTACTTATGAAAAAAACAGACTTTTGAACTTATTTAAAATTGAGTATAGCGGTGCTACAGCTTCAGTGCTTTAATAAGAAATGCTTGAGTGGACAAAATCTATCAGAATAAAGCACTTTTGCCTTTTGGCCGGCACTTTCACATTTGGACCAAAATGGATGATGTCTTTTGTCCCTTTACGTGATCCCAGATAGCGCTTTTGCGAAATGTATTACATATGTTGCGAAACGTATCAGTTCTCTGTGTTATAAGACGAATAAAACAATTCCCTTTTCATCGAGCTCATTACACATACAATGAGACTAATGATTGTCAGCCATTAGCACTGGTAACGGAACGTGATGTCACTTCCCGTGTCATTTGTGGCAGTCACGATTGTGTGACATTTGACTTGTCTTTCGCGTTACGTCATTCGCGTCATTGTCGATGCATCTCAACGAATAGAAAGGCGAACAATGGACTGTAGTAAAATGAGCTACGAGTAAAGGTCATTGGGCATTTTGTTCGGACGTTTGACCTACGGCGTATACAAATGAAACAGGGCTAGGTATGTAGATAAATGTATCTGTTACGCAGTGGTATGGGTTGCACTGCTGCAGGACATGTTTCATTATTTATCATTATATCTGGCGTTTCAATAATAAATAAAATTAATTAAATAAATAAAGAGAATACAAACGTTTATTATGGTTGTACCACACATTTTCACAATGGTGAAAGTAAAAAAATCTGTTTTGTTAACAAAAGTTTAATAACATTAATTTAACATAATTATACTCACACACATGTGAAATAACTTTTATCTGCCGGTCGGTACATTAAAAAATATATATATTTAGAATAGTGGGATTGAATTCTTCAATTTAAAACTGGTTTGGTTTCTGTACACGAACTTTCATCAAGCAGGGAAAATATGCCCAATGACCTTTTGTTCTGTGAAAATGAGTAGTAAATTTTGTGAAATGAGTGTAATTATTATAACTAAACTAGTGAGCTAGTGAGTAAGATTATGGAATCACAGCCTCACAGGCCTATTTTATTTTCATACAATCGAGGTAACCTTGCAGCTTTGGTTGGTTGGTTCTTTGCCCAGGATTAAACGGGGTGTATCGGTTCAGTTGATCCGAATGGAAAAAGGGGTGTAATCTGATGATGGCAATTTATAAATGATTGGCGGAATGAGTTTTTTGCCAATCCAATCCAGTGAAATATCATTGTTTGGTACATTATTTGTCTAGATAATGAGCACATTTTGTGAACAAATAATGTATTTTTTTTAGTTTATAAAATATTTAATAACAAAGGCTTAAGAAGCCGCCAATGTCAGCCTTTTCACCAAAATTTTGATCCAAATTATTTTTTAACTTTTCATTGACCTATCTTGAAATTTAGCAATAATGTTTATTATTATGTATATTTTACCAACAAATATGTGAGTATTGTATAATGAATGTGTAATTTTCTTTTAATTATCCCATTTTCCTTTTACAAACTAACTTACTTTTGCGGTCAATAGCGTAGCACAGTAGCCTTGCCCCTTAGTCCTATTTGGTACGGAAGTACGGAACCCTAAATGTATGAAGTCCGATATGCACTTGGCTGTTTTTTTAATGGAGTTGTTTTTACATAAAATCAACCTACGTGTACATAATATCTACCCACTAACGTAATTATTTAATGTATTAAATTAAACTTCGTATTAAATATAATTACGTTGCACAAATTAAATTGACAAACAAAATTATTTTCCACCATTATTATAAATTATACAGAGGCATAATAGCCTATACTTATAGTTAAACGCTCTATTTAAGTTATAAGATCTGAAGGCCAGTTGTGTCACTGCAATAAACGGCTGATATAAAACAATGCAATTTATTACTGCGCCTGAGGATGTACTTAGAGCAATTTGTATCATTAAATAGTTATGACTGTGATAACTATTAAAATATAGATTAGTTAAAAATTGATCTGTCTCACGAAGTTCATTTTGCTACGAATGTGTTAAGCTAGGGTTTCCTAGGATAGCGGTGCCGTCATATTATGGCCGGCGTTCAATGTTGTCTTTGTAAACAATACGGCGACACCGTAACGTCAGAAACCTCGCCGTATTGTTACCGTAGACAACGTTCTACGCCGTTAAATTACGGCTGTAATATGACGGCACCGTCATCCTAGAAAACCCTAGCTTTAGGCGTGCACATGTATATATTTTAGTGTGCATCTCCAAGTTCTCTCTCGTCTTACGCACCCTAAAATAATGTATATGTATGTACGCCTAACAACATTCATAGCAATACGGTCTTCATGGGGTAGAATAGAAGAACAAAACATTGTAGATGAAATAAGTAATACAATTAAATAACGGGCAATTATTACAATATTTATATTGTCTTGTTGAAATAATTGATCACAATTCCAGGGTTTCTCTCTGCACAGCGTGATTACGATACAGCTCGTCCAGGGTATCCTCCGAGAGTGTAGTAGGAAGTTTGTTGGGTATGGCTCCAAATCGAGTCGAACCCCTTATAGCCTTGTTGCTTGCCAGGCACGGGGTCTACACATGCGTAAAAATAATTCTCATTACCTACTAAAAAGGCGGGTCTCTCTCCGCGTCTGCAAACTTGGCAATTTAGCCACTTTGATTGTTTTGTCTGGTAGACACACTTATGGGTATCGCAGCCGCCCGACACCTACTGATGGGTATAGGCCTCCTCCAAAGATCTCCACAACGATCAGTGCTGCGCTGCCCGCATCCAGCGGCTTCCCTCGACCTTAACCAGATCGTCGGTCCACCTTGTCGGGGGCCACGGAGCGTCGTCATTCCAGAATCGCCCGGCCCAAACGGCCATCTGTTCTTCTCGCTTTGTGTTTTTGAATGCATACCTGTAATTTATAGGTAGAATTTAATAGCGGGGTGCCCACGTACCTCCTTGGATTGGACCAGAAAGTGGCGGCCACAGGAGAGGCATCTACGTCCTGCCGCTAGACTATTGTCTGTTACGACACCTCATTTTAATGCCACCTAGCAAAAAAAAATTATTTCAAAGTAACTAGTACGTATGTTTATTTTTATAATAATAATGGCTGTGTTGTAAACGGACACTTAATAGCTCATAGTGACAGGAGTACATCCATCAGCTCAAGATGGCTCAAGGTTCGAGTGTTAAGACGAAAAACATTATAATGCAATCGTGGATCCTATAAAATATGGGAGCCTCTAAGTTGGCAATCTCATTGTAATCTTGCGCTCTTGACCGCGTTCGCATTGTGTTTTCATTAACTTCGACTTTACAGTAGTTAGATGCGTACGTTTTGTTCACATCACTTGCTGTTTGGTAGTAGTTGGTTGTTTATCTTATCTTGAAAGATTTTTCGTGCCAATGTCGCCATTTTCGAGATTCCGATTTGTTTAAGGGAGCTATCACATTTTTTCGTCGAAATTTCGATTTTGACGAATTTTAGCGATACAACCTAGAGAAACCTTTGGGTCTACTAAATACATTTATATGTGTCCACGACAAAAAATAATATGATGATTCACTGGAAAGTTAAAGGGTGAGAAAGGAAAATTAAAGTTGGTGAACGATTTCTTAGAGTCAACTTTGCAGAAAGACAAACAAGTACAAACAACAAATAAAAGTATGAAATTTGATTTTCTTATGAAGTAAAGATTATTATGATACAATTTTTACGTAATAATAATAATGTATCTAGGAGAAGTCCACAGTTAGTTCTGAGCTTTTTTACTAGTTTTATGGTTTTTGATTGGGATTTTTTTCACATATTCTATACATAATTTCAAAATTACGAGGCCGCTATGAACTATTCGACTATATAAGAGATAACATTCATTTTTTTTATTTCAATTGTTTAGCACAGTTGTTCAATCCATGAGCTCAAAAAAGTGCCTTCGCGCATTTTATGAAAATCTTTCTCTGCAATTTCGGGTTTAATTATAAAGTTAAGCAAATTTTCAAAAAAGCGAGGCCGCTATGAACTATTTCAATAGCTATTCTGCACCATTCAATAAGTCAAAAGTGTTGATGTATTTTTGTTTCTGAGATCGAGAACGCCAAGATTGGCCATTTTACGCAAAAATCACAGTCGAAATGTAATATGCCTCTTAACGTCCCTGTAGCAATACTACTTCCGGAGGGCGCGCACAAACGTTTATTATAACTCTTAAGAGGAAACACCACGGTCGAGAGAATTGAAAAAAATCCTATAGATAGTTGACAAAATCATCGTTT
Source organism: Agriphila tristella (assembly GCA_928269145.1). Taxonomy (NCBI): domain Eukaryota; kingdom Metazoa; phylum Arthropoda; class Insecta; order Lepidoptera; family Crambidae; genus Agriphila; species Agriphila tristella. Next base: position 54,905,942 of record OV743430.1, on the reverse strand, counting down.
CGTAGTCCTCTGTTTCCGCCTTCAAAACTAGACCGATTTAAATACTTGTTTTCATAAAAAAATAAAAAAAGTTTTCGCTGTGTTCCTAAGCATTGATTTTTTTTATATAAACACGTCAAATTTTATTGCTGGATGTCTAATTTTTGACAATAATAATAACACTGCCAATTTTTTTAGGTTTTTTGAAGATGAATATCTCTTTTAATAATTAATTCATGAAAGAAGGGAAAACATAAATCCTTTCTTTATAATTTATTAAAAAAGTATTTAAATCGGTCTAGTTTTGAAGGAAACAGGGGACTACGAAACGTTGATTTTGGAAACTTTCTATTATATAGGAATTTTTCAATTCTCTCGACCGTGGTATTTCCAACGCGCATCACGTTCCATTTTTAAATGTTGAATACAAATGACCAAAACAACTCTGCGGGAGCCGTAATAAGGGCGAACTTAGAAAATTCCTATTTAATTATTAAATAGATATAAGTATATTAGTAGACAAATACCTCATTACTCTTAAGAAAAATAAAAAAATACTTTAGAATTTGTAAATACCAGTAAAAAAACATATCAAAGTGTATACCGATTTGAGCATTTTTTAATATTTTATTTCTCTGTGATTAAAAACATTTTATTTTTATTTTCTCTAAATAGGGCACTCCTTGACAATACCACAGAATATATACTCGTTAAAAATTAAATATGAATCGTATTCTTATTTGTTACACCTGAAACGTTTGTAAAAAATACCTCTGACAAGCAAATTTGAAATTTCACATGAACAGATAGTCTTCCTTTTAAAATACCTGATAATTGATTATGTTTTTCTCTCTATACGGCACTAATTTAAGAATTATGTTTTCTAAAACTAAAGTTTACATCAATAGTAATGCTTTCATTCTTTAGATAACATCATTCTAAAAGCGCTAATTTCTTTGAAATGCGGATTAAGGCGATAACTAGTTGCGCTCCATATTAAAAAAAAACTCGCTATTTTAATTAGTGATAAAGTGGCAATTTTCAGCAACACGAAATTTTTTAAAAATTTTTATTTACCACAGAGAACATCTAATTTAAACCTTGAGATTACTGGAAAAATCTTCCAAGTGATTAGAATTTTGATTTTTATACATTGTTATTTGTAAAACACCAACAACGTCGTAGGAGCAGATTACTAACATCATAAACAACAGCATATTTTGTTTTACGACTTTTCCGAAAACAGACAAAAAAAACAACTTTCGAGCGATCGACCTTTTCTCGTATGAAAAGTCGCTTTTTTGTCACTTTTCAGAAAAGTCGTAGGACAAAATGTTGTATTTTTTGTGATGATAGCAATCTACCCTGCGAGGTTATTGGTGTTTTATAAATAAACCTGTATCAGATGACGTTACAAATTAAAATATAGTATTTTATATGATAACTTTTCATCTCTAAGAATGCAATCTTAATCGTAAACATTTTATGGGCATTTAAATTATTTGTTAAAACTTTGGACTTTAATCTTTGCATCATCATCCGTAAGGACTATATAGTAATAACTAATAGTAATTAAAAAAGACGCTATGTATATACATTTAATTACACTCTATCAGTAACTACAAAATTGAGTAGGTTTATTTTAAAATATTTTAGACACTTCTCGAAGATAAAAAAAAAATACTTTAACATTACATTATAATCAAGTACAAAATACTTTTGTAATTTTTTGTGTATACCTACGTATGATGTCCACAGTCACTTTACAACCAATCAATAAAAATATTATTGTTACTTCCTTTTTACCCAAGAATTCTAGAAATCATTTTAAATTAAAATCCTTGGTATTTTACCCATAAAATTTTCTTTGAATTCAGACAATGAGGATCCGTAACGATTTTTTTTAGTTGCTAATAAGCGAACCTGTCGTACGTGATAAAGCACATATTGCATTGAGCTTGGCATTTCCTTCAAACCCTTTTAAATCAACCATTTCTAAACGGATTTCAAAAATTCTTTAACTTGGTTTCATAAATATCAATATGTGTTTATATTATATCAATAAAACTATAGGATTCAAACCTGTTACTGATCCTCATTCAATAAATTCAAATTTTGTTTTTCCAGGCCGCCAGTGCGCTGTTCACGCTTGACGGCTCTCGAGGTGAAGCGCTTTCCAGACGCCTGGCGCGAGGAGAGAAGAGGCGGAGACGCTGCAGGGCTGTCCTGGCAGTGCTGGCCATCCTACTGCTGCTGGCAGCGGTGGGAGCCGTGGAGCTACTCATGTCCAGGGGACAGAGGGTCTTTGGAGCCGTGCTGCGGTGAACGGGCATTGGAACTTCGGCCAATCAGCTTACTTCACGAGAATTATTGGATGTTCGATCAATCAGCTTTCTTCACGTGTACGGGTTTTAGATCTTTGACCAATTAGTTTACTTCATAGGCTATGGAAATGTACTGGGATGGAGGGATGTTCCTGCTCATCAGGTAGGTAGCAAGCCAGTAATCTGTACGTCTCTGTAGGTCTATGTGTATCTATCGAGGTTCTTGATGCTTTTATGATGAAGGTCGGATTTGTAAGATAGGATTTGCTGTCATCAAAGGCCTGTTCACATAATAACCGTCATTTAGGGGTCGGAAAGAAATGAGACAGCTCTCTATTTGGCATTTGGGAACTTGGTAATCTAATCCGAACCCATAGCTCGAACAGCTATCAAAAAAACACGCACGTAAAAAAATTATCGATAAGTACAGTAATTTTGTATGTAGACAGCGCAGAGAAGGTTATGTCACAGTATATAATTATGTTATGACAGCGATAATGTCTACCGCCTAAAAGCGAAATGGGATTTTCCATACAAAATTACTGCGTCGAGTACTTTACGCGCCTTTTTTTCTCGATAGCTGTGACTTTTTTAGATTTTTATATCAACTCTGATCAGATTTAATCAGATTTGTCCGTGGTAGACGTTGACTTGTGGTAAAACTCTTTCAGACAAAATATGTGGCAGCGATAGCAAATCGCTATGCTAGGATTTTTTTGATACGATTGGAAAATTACGTGACACTGTTTTTTTTAAATAAACCAGAGGATCAACCCTTTGAGTTTCCCTATTGCATCCAAGTAAGAATAAATTATAAGTTTTTTAGCTAAGTACGGAATTCTCATTGATTTCTATGTTTCATAATTATGGAAAATGGGATGGGCGCAATTTAACTATTACCAGAGTATGGTGTAAGGGCAGTTATGAAAGGTTTGAATTCCACTATCGAAAAATTTAGTTACTTCTAATTTAAATTGTGTAAGTTGAATGTAGTAATAGGATAATTTACAATAGTGCCTTTAATAGACAGCGTTGTTTTGTTTCGTTTGCTTGCTTTGCACTATGACCTACTACTTCCAGGGATTGTGGGGCTCCTCTCTCACCATCGTCTGTTCTAAACCAGCATTGTCAAACATGCGGCCCGCGGGCTGCTGCCTGCGGCCCGATTCAACGCGGAATGTCTAAAAAAAAGAAAATCACTGAATATGTATTTCTTGGTAGGAATAAGCTCCCTTAATAAAACAAAGTTTTAGTTATTTAGTAGCGTGAAAGAAAAGCACTTGGTCTTAGCAAATATATACTGAATGGAGATTATTCCCTAATCTAATCACCAATACTTAGTAAAAAAAAAGTCAACCGCCAACCGCCTCTTTTCACATTTCTGCATAGCCATTTTATGTAAAGTCAACTGAAAACTGGTAGTCAGTTTAACTTTTTTTTAGTGGTGATTAAGGCATATTCTCTATTCTGCTGTAAATTTAATATTAAAAAAAAAATCACTTAAGCAAAAACTATAAAACTTTTTTTCGGAACTTTTTCCTGCCTATAGGTAAAAAATTCACAGATTTTACAGTCCCCGCAAGAATCGGAGCATTGAAAATCAATACCAAAATTTAAGAAAAACCAAAATCAAATCAAATGCAAAGTCCTATTATACATATTTTTAAAGATACCTAGGTACCTAGTACCTATTTATTTTTACGATTGTGCGAAAGCACAAAAGCGCCCGCTGACTACCTCGACGCAGCCGAATTATTATTAAACTATTTTCAAAATTCCAATAAATGCACTTCTCGTCTGCTTCTGCATCTTTTAACACTATTACCATGACGATCGGCCAATAATCATAAAAGCTACTTCACTTTTTATGTACGGAAACACCCGTTTTTCAACAATTCCAAATCTAAAGGGACCACCTGGTCGTAATTATTAACCGATTTTAAAAATTATTTTACCATTTGGTAGCTAAAATAATACCCTAGGACCTTTTTTTTCATTTTTTCTTAAGTCGGTTTTTGTTTCGAAATATTTACAATTTAGTAAACAAACACCCCCCTAAAAACCCGGAATTTTTGGAATTTTGCAAAATTCCAAAAAAAGTTACCATTAGATTTTCAAAATTCAAACGTTCACACGTGTTTCGATAAATTCCTCAACTTTTACTACTATTTTCATCTCGATCCTTCCAAAATCTTCGGAAATATGGTCAAAAATACGTCTCAGGCGATTTGCATCTGATAACCATTTTTAATGGTAAAAAGATTCAGCTAGTTTGATTTTATCAGCCTCCTGATACGACTTTACCTAGGTATGCAATGAGTTGTTTTTTATAGTTGGCCCTTAGCCCACTGATTCTATTCTACGTCTATATATGCATTTGGCCAGTGATTATGAGTTTGACATGGCTGTTCTAAAATACGTAAGTTTGTAATATGCAATTTCATAGTTTTTTGGACTATTGATTTATTTTTATTGGGAATAAAGTATTTAAATAGCGAGGTAGGAAAAATGTTTTGTTGAAAAAAATGGTCGTAGTTTATTATTTGTGAACGGTTTATATGTCTTCTAGTGTACTACATACGGTCTTTTATTTCGGTAACGTTTCATCTTAGTAACGTTTTTAGTTTTTAGTTTTAGTAAGATAAATAAATATAGATAGGCAAGTAGATATAGTAAAAAAGAATATTTCTTATCGTATTTTGATAGTGGGATGGAAACTTCAAGTAAAATTAAAACTTCTAATGTTACTTTTACCTGCCTGCCTAGCATGACCGACTTATATCGCGTGATATAGTGTTTTATCACGTTTAAATGTCAAAAAGACAAAGGAGTTAAACAGTTGAGTGTCGATAAAATGCTATGTCACGCGATATATGTCGGTCGGAGGTATATCGGTCATGCTAGGCAGGCTGGAAGCCAGTAATTTTATTGATGTTATTTTTCACTTAATTTCTTCTGGTATTGTGCTATTAGTTTACAAAAAAATCGAATTTATTCACAAAGTTTTTATTTTTGCTTGTACATAAGTACCTACATACTGTGATAGTCGATAAGTAATATAATAATAAGTAATTGTATTTTTCAAATATTTTTTAAAAGTTTTCGTATTATTAAGTCATTTTCCCTCTTGCAAATTATTACAATATTTGTATCTCTTTAAATAACATTTTAAATATTATTTAACACATTTTTTATCAATACATATGCCTTCATTACATCTTTGTACTGTACTTAACACCCATGGTTCATTCAAATTCTGTTAATTTAAGTTCTAATTACTGAGATTTGTATCCTAGTATTGTACAACTTACTTAAACTTACCACAACTTACTTTTTTTATCAGTCGTACGACGCCGAGTGCTGTGTAGGGGTTTCCTATGTAAAACTTAACAAATGTCAAAAGAAGAAATAACAAAATATTTAAATGATCACCATACTAACCTAACCAAACCACCAGAATTAGTAAATGATCACCAAATCACTGGGCAGTTCAGAATTTGGTGATCATTTTACAGGTCAAAATGATTTTTTTGGTATGTTAAAGTAGGTAAGTACTTATTAAATTCGCATTACAAAATCTCGAACACTATTGACACAAAATATATAATAGTACAATACTTATAAACCTATTGTCCAAAGCTTCGTTTGAAATGTTAAGGGTTCAAAGTCTCGAAAACAATTTTGCAGCTGTTTTTGTAAAAGAAAGGTTATCTTGGCCTTACGTTATTCGATTTTTCCTTTCTTATACCGAAAACTAATACAAATTAATGGTAAGTACCGGTTTATTATTAAAATCAATTTTCTATTCTGAAGGAACTCATTCATAAACGAATCCTAACACAAACTAAATGCTATGAGGTATTGTTTCTGTGACTGTATAAACATCGACATAATTGACAACATTTAAAAATTTTCGTCCTGTGTCTTTAAAGTACGATTTCGATTTAAGGTACCTTGTAAAAAATGAAAACAGGTAAATTTTAAAGATTCGTAAATTGAAGCGTCAGTGAATGGTGTTCGTGATTTTGTTATTGGTCGTTCGGCATACAACATTACTTAGGAAATCCTCGGCATATCTAGGCCTTCCCTAAGACTTTATTGAAGGCCTATGACATAGTACTATTGTAAAATTCCAGTGAACTTCGACCACCAGCAGTTGTAGCAGTGAGCATTGCAGATTCATATTTATTATAGGTGCCATACAAGTTATTTCTTTACGTTTTCCATATTATTTACCTATTTTCTATAGATATTCTATTGCATTTCAGAAAAACCAACTATTCCTTGTTATGAAACAGTAATTTTGTAAAGTCAACTTATGTGTCAACAATTTCTTTTGTATTTTTATTACCTATTTAAAAAGGATTTAATTTAAAACATTTTTCCTATTAAGTTTGCAGGTGCAATGTAAGTAAGTAATTATTTTTAAGCATTTTTATGATACCGATATAGATTAAATATTACTTTCTTTGTACAATAAAGAAAGTGAGATTTGATCTAAAAGATTGAGTCTAGTAATATTTAAGCCAATGCAATGATTTCAAATATATTATAACGTTACAAGAAAACCCCTAAAGCTGAATATGGTAGAAGGGGACCATCAAACTGAACACCCTTCACTATGGGACCAACTCTGAAATTACGAAAAAAATCAGCTGTTTCATACATTTTGACATTTTTGTTATTAATTTTTGTATAAAACAGCTGTTTTTTTTTCACGATTTCTGAGTCGGTTCTTTAGTAAAAGTTGTTCAGTTTAATGGCCCCTATCTAACATCTAGTTTAGATATTAATTCTGTTACACTTGGTATAAGTCAATGGATTGATTATTTTTTCACCTTTACTTCTGTGTTGTTTCATTATCCATTACTTTGTAGCATTTTCTCAAATATTTGACGAACTTGCATCGCTTTGTGATTTAGTTATATAAGAACTTTAGGTACCTACACCTATGTTATTGAATTATATTATTGTGATTTTTATGGTACCTTACTCCTTACCAGGAATTAGTTTTCACATGTTTGAATTATTTCATTGAATAAAAATCAGAAATTAAGATGGTTATACTTATTTTACTGCATATCTTTATAAATCCATTGTCTATATTTACAAAATCATTTTAAAATATACATGAGTATTTTCAATCAGCAAAAACAACTTCATCCACCTTCTGGTCTTGAGGATCCATTGGCACACCATCCACTACTTGAACGTTGAAAGCAATGGCCACCACCTAAAAATAAAAGTAATTAAAAAAAAACTCAAAAGACTGATCATTTTTGCTAAGTTGTTCTAGAAATCTACAGTTGTAAATGATTACGAAATTCTCAGTTTCTAATGATAAAATGAAGAGTGCCAAGCCAAACCATAACATAACCATATATTTCTTCCTATGACTAATAATAAACAATCACAAAATTTCTTCAGTATCACCGATTCAAGTTTGCCTTTAAATAACTACGTTGACCAAAAACCCGAGGGTCGCTCCTGGGTTAGGCTTACCAGATTGTATTTTTAATAAAAAAAGTCCCGACATTTTGGTAAGTTAATAATATTTATTGCCAAGTTAGTTGATTATTTTACTGAAAAAGTGCTACTTGATTGTTACCAAAAAAAGAAAGATAAATAAAGCTTAATTTTTGAGGTTTCTTTTCTATCATGTGAATAATCTAAAAAGTCTGACTTTTTCCAAGTCCGGCCGGAATCCTGACAGGGACCCAAAAAGCCTGACATGTCAGGACAAATCCTGACGTCTGGTAACCCTACCCACAATGGGCACCGACGGCAATAATCTGGCAAAAGTCGCAGGAAACCACTAAATGTGAGCAGTGCAGGCAATACAAAATAAATAGCAGTTGGCGCCGAGTGTCAAGCAGCTAGCAATGCCGATGATACTACTTCTTCTTGAAGAAAATATTATATATTAAAATTTTATATTATATTATATTTTACCACAGCTTCAAACTGTACCTTCGGTGCAGCATCAGAGCCCCTGAGGCTTGTGATGAACTTGTCGTAGTACCCCCCGCCGTGGCCCAGCCTGTCCCCAGACCGGGAGAATGCCACGCCGGGAGCTATGATGAGGTCTAGACCACCTGGAACGAGGACAATTTGATTTGAACTTATTCTAAGTGTTTTGATAAGGGGGGTTTAGAAACAATTGCGATTTGCCGCTGTTGAAGGGATTTTTGCAGTAAATTGGTGTGGATCATAACAATTTTCTATCGTTAAACCACACCACTCGTCATCGACTATCGACAGGGGATTAACCGTTAAACCTATGTTTGCTAGATCTAAGACTTCAGTAACTGCTTTTCCGTTCGGAAGGCTTGGAACATTCCTGTTCCTGTTTTGCAAAACATTAGATTCTTTCCATCTGATGCCGTACCTGGTTACCGGCATGGCATGCTCGTCTTCCGTCTCTAGGTGCAGCATCTTCATCACACCGCCAGCGTACTTCGGCACGAAGGCAGCCCCGCCATGAGAGCGGATGTGGTCGATGATGGCGTATGTAATCTAGCTATCAGTATTCTTCTTACCATTTTCCAAGGCGTCTTCCTTCCCTCGGCTGATTCTTCCCATGTTGCTGTATGCCGTGTCTGGCATTGCTTGCTCATCTTCTGCCTGGTGCAGCATCTTCGTCACCCCACCAGCGTACTGCGGCACGAAGGCAGCCGCGCCACGGAGTGGATTTGGACGATGATGGCGTGTATATCATCTAGCTGTCAGTATTCTTACCATATTCCAAGGCGTCTTCCCTCGGCTGATCCTTCCCATGTTGCTGTATGCTATGTCTGGTGATTGGCATGGCCTGCTCGCCTCCCATCTCCAGGCGCAGCATCTTCATCACCCCGCCACCGTACTGCGGCACGAAGGCAGCTGCGCCACGGAAGCGGATGTGGTCGATGCTGGCGTGTATGCCATCTAGCTGTCAGTATTCTTACCGTTCTACAAGGCGTCTTCTCTCGGCTGATTCTTTCCATGCTGCTGTATGCCGTGTTTGGTGAGTGGCATTGCCTGCTCGTCTCCCATCTCCAGGCGCAGCATCTTCATCACCCCGCCACCGTACTGCGGCACGAAGGCAGCTGCGCCACGGAAGCGGATGTGGTCGATGCTGGCGTGTATGCCATCTAGCTGTCAGTATTCTTACCGTTCTCCAAGGCGTCTTCTCTCGGCTGATTCTTTCCATGCTGCTGTATGCCGTGTTTGGTGAGTGGCATTGCCTGCTCGTCTCCCGTCTCCAGACGCAGCATCTTCATCACCCCACCAGCATACTGCGGCACGAAGGCAGCTGCGCCACGGGAGCGGATGTGGTCGATGCTGGTGTGTATGCCATCTAGCTGTCAGTATTCTTACCGTTTTCCAAGGCGTCTTCTCTCGGCTGATTCTTTCCATGCTGCTGTATGCCGTGTTTGGTGAGTGGCATTGCCTGCTCGTCTCCCGTCTCCAGACGCAGCATCTTCATCACCCCGCCAGCATACTGCGGCACGAAGGCAGCTGCGCCACGGGAGCGGATGTGGTCGATGATGGGGGAAGTGTCGACTTCTTGGTCGGTGCTCATGAAGAGGGAGATTCGCTTCGAGGATTTGTAGTAGGGGTGATTGATTAGCTGGAAATAATGGAGTCATTTTCATTTAAGAAACGTGTATGAAGTGTGAATGTGACAGTCGAGTCATATTTTTGTCAGAAAGCGAATTTTGATTTATATCTATTGGATAAAGAGAGTTAGTAAAATATTGTAATTAACACTTTTAAAGAGGACTTTTAATATTTTATTCTGTGAAGTAAGGATGGGGTCAGGCGCGGTCGCAGCCTGAAATTTTGGGGGGGGTCACTAATAAATTTTGTAAATTTATAGAAGCAGTGCCGGTTTTAGCACTACCAGCGCCCTGGGTAATATTTCTACAGGCGCCCCCTATATGCGATTACAAGATTTTCAATTTTAGTCAGTTTCAACTACTAATCTTGTAACCTTGCTTGTTAGTGGAAAAAATGGCAGCGTAGCGCAGTTTTTAGTCAGTTTCATCAGCTAATCTTCTAATTTTGCTTATTTCAGTAAAAAAAACCGCCGCGCAGCGCGTTTTTTAGTCAGTTTCATCTACTAATCTTGTAATCTTGCTTGTTTATAGTAAAAGAAAAGGCCGCACAGCGCGATTTTTAGTCAGTTTCAACTACTAATCTTGTAACCTTGCTTGTTTGTGAAAAAAAAATGGCCGCGTAACGCAGTTTTTAGTCAGTTTCATCTGCTTATCTTCTAATTTTGCTTATTTCAGTAAAAAAAACCGCCGCGGAGCGCGTTTTTTAGTCAGATTCATCTACTAATCTTGTAATCTTGCTTGTTTATAGTAAAGAAAAACGGCCGCGCAGCGCGATTTTTAGTCAGTTTCAACTACTAATCTTGTAACCTTGCTTGTTGATAGTAAAAAATGGCCGCACAGCGCAGTTTTTGTCAGTTTCATCTGCTAATCTTCTAATTTTGCTTATTACAGTAAATAAAAACGCCACGCAGCGCGATTTTTAGTCAGTTTCATCTACTAATCTTGCTTGTGTATAGTAAAGAAAAACGGCCGCGCAGCGCGATTTTTAGTCAGTTTTAACTACTAATCTTGTAAACTTGCTTGTTTATAGTAAATACCATTTTGGTGCGGAACCTTAAAAATGGCCGCGCAGCGCAGTTTTAGGTCAGTTTCGTCTGCTAAACTTCAAATTTTGCTTATTACAGAAAAAAACTACCGCGCAGCGCGATTTTTAGTCAGTTTCATCTACTAATCCTGCTTGTTTATATTAAAAAATAGCCGCGCAGTGCGATTTTTACCAGTTTCATTCGTCGCTTGGTCGCTCATCACCAGGTATATACGATTGATAGTCGACCGGTGGTCGGGCGTTTTCGGCGCCCCACACACGAGGGCGCCCAGTGCTATCACACCGCTTGCATCGCCCTACTGTCGGTACTGCTAAATAAGGCGTCAAATAGAAGATTTCTATTTGAAGTTTACGATTTTGGGGGGGGGTCATGTCCCCCGTGACCCCCCCCCTCGGACCGCGCCTGGATGGGGTGCCGTGGGGGACAAAAATAAACTTGTACCATAAGAATTATTCTTATGCTTGTACTTAGGTAAGTCTTTTTTTAGTCGATCGAGATCTACAAACCTTTTCATAAACAATTTTGGACTGCCTCTTCTTCTCCTCAGCGGAAAGCGCAGCGATTCGAGTAGCTATTTGCTCCCGAAGAAGCGCTTTCGCTGGGTTTGGGGTCATCTTGCAGCTCATTGCCAAAGTTCTGTAAAATATAGGAGATAAAGCATTTTCATATCCGATAGATCTGTTGTCAGTTATGCTATTATTGTCTTTCAGATAATTCCATACTTATGTCAGACTTCATAAAACACACTGTAGGTATTAGACAGATCTTGGACGTAACGCCCAAGGACGTTAATAAGAAGACCAGAAGACTTAGTAGGTATAGTGGTGTGGTACAGGCTAGTTTTTTTATATTCTCTTTGGTGGTTTATTGTACTAAACACATAAATTCAAACGACCACCTTTTCTAACAACGGTAAAACATGAAGTGTGTCAAAAAATGACTGCCGTTCAAACGTACTTTAGACCTACCGCGAAGGTTGAAAGCCTACTCCCTCAACAGTCAAATCAAATCAAATCAAATTTTATTTATTCAATCAAAAACAATTACATTACATTTTACTTTACAAAATTTACACAGATTTTACAGTTTGAGTGAACAAAATAACTCCAACTCCTAAACTAGAACGAATCCTGTATCTTAGGAGTTGGTGCTTCCTCCCTACATCATTTTCAAAAGCTTTGTAAAGCGCAAGTAAAGCATCTAAAAAACGTAAGTATTGTAAGATTAAATGTGTGTGTGTGTGTGTGTGTGTGTGTGTGTGTGTGTGTGTGTGTGTGTGTGTAGTGTATTGGGGTGATTGGGTGTGTTACATAATGGTCATTTGATTAAACATTCGGTCTCATCGTAAATAAGGGATAACAGATATTCATGAACTGTTTTTTTTCAATTTGTATTTAGTTAGTGAGTTTGTTCGTTTAATCTTGTGAACTCTGTTATAAAGTTTTGAACTTAGAGCATTGTATTGATATTTAGCCCAAATTGTACGACAACTAACCTGCGGACTAACAAGAGTACCATGACGCCTTGAAGACGTAGCGTTATCAAGAGGCAGTGAAGAATGCCTGCGAAGGATCATTCGCAAGATAGCCAACTGCCTAACTGTGAGAACCTCGCTCTCAGTGTACAGTTTCACTGTTGGGTATGTTCTAGGCTTACATAGTAAGACCTTGAGAACAGCTCGCTGAGCACGCTCAAGTTTTAGTAGGGATGATTTGTTAGTCCCTGCCCAGACAGAAATGCAGTAGGATAATATAGACTAGCATAATCCGAAGTAAACCGTAAAGAGAGTAGCACGGTCAGCCGAGTGACGAAGATTTTTAAAAATATAAATCAGTTTCCGGACTCTGCCCGTAAGAGTTTCAATTTGGTCGTGCCAATCAAGCCTATCGTCAAGGTGAATACCTAAATACTTTACAGTAAGTACTAACAGATTTCAATGGCTTACAAAACCAAGGATGAAAGTCAGTGGTTTGGCAATTATGTTATATGACGTCTGAGTTTAAAATAGGTTGTTCAGTCTTGGGAGACCTGTCGATATTGAATTTAAGAACCTGTGATTTTTCCAAATTAAGTGTTAGTAGATTTGTGGATAGCCATTTACTGACGTAGTGTCAGTGACAGAGCGGTCTCAGCATAGCACTTGGCAGAGGCCCAGTTTTCTCCATAGACCAAAAGGGCCGTATCATCTGCATAAGTAAATATGTTACAATTTTCAAGCGAGAGACGGCATAATTGATCTATGTATATGAGGAAGAGCGTTGGGCCCAGAATGCTGCCTTGAGGAACCCCGTAACATATGGGTGCCTCGTCGCTGAGCAGACCACCGATTTTAACGAATTGTGTTCGATCAGTCAGATAGCTTCTAAACAGTATAATGAAACTGACCGTAATACCTACATGAATTAAATTATCGTATTAAATTTTTTAAAGTACAACACGTTTTACAATATTCCTATGGAGGACGATTACAAAAAACTGTCAAAGTTAAAGTTATCGTTAAATGATAATGCTAAGTACCTATTTGTCACGTCAAACTTGTCAAAGGACATCATGCTGGCTGGCAACTTCTTTAGAGTATATATTCTGTGACCTAGGCTTAACCGGTACTATAACAAGCTTGTTATCGTTAAAGTTAGGTGGTGCAACTCAGCCAAGTGAACGTCTTATTTTGTTTGAAATCATTTCAAGTTGGTTCCATTGTTAGCAGGGTCAGGATCTGATGATGAAATCTTGGAGAAATCAAGGGAACTCTTCAAATATTATAGGCACACCTATACAGAGCGATTCAAGTGCAATTAACAGTTTTTAATATTATTTTATATTTTTTACTTTTTAATATTATTTTTTACTTTTTTATTTTTAATATTTTTTACTGAACAAAATACTAGCTTTACCAAGTTTTACTATTAGTTATCTAGGTAAGTAAGTTATTTTATAAAAAGTAGCTGATTTATTTTTTATTAATTAAAGGTTTTTTGGGTTAATTTAATCAAGACAACTAAAGTATAGACCTTAGAAGGAGAAAAAAAAACACAATCATAGACTTATTATATTTTATTGATGTAGCATCTATTCTATAACATGATTTAGACTTAAGTAGTACCTAGGGTTTGTAATGTCGGGTAAAGAAATTATCCCAAAGATTGCGTGAAGTTTGATTTTATAAAAAAAAAATATCATTAACCTATCTGATTTCTTGAAATTACATCAACACCATTCACGTATGTAGGCATATATAGAAATATGAATTATTTTTAGCACTTACTGATATCAGCTTCTGATTACAATGACATAGAAAGAACACTCCGCACTGATAGCTACTACGAAGATGATACACTTTCACATGAAGATATCCGACCAAACGGACTGTTATCTCAAAACATTCTACGGAACTAACAACCAAAACAACCTTGTTATCAATTTACCAACTTCATTTCCACGTGTTTGCGAAGAGCGCCATCTATTAGGTGATGTGAACGAGTCGTGGTAGTTGTTTAGTAGCGCCATCTTGGAAAATGTGTTGATAACTAGTAAGTTTTTGTTATTTGTTTTTACAGTTCAGTAAAGATGGCGCTAGTGACCACTAAAACTAGTAGCTCTGAAAAACTGTATACCTACCTACCTCGCGTTTTTGAACATTTTTCGAAATGGCTGAAATATATGATTTTTCCCTTAGATTATTTAAGATTTTTCCCATAAATCCGCTGTTTTGAAAAAAAAACCGAAGAACGAATCGACAAAAATAGTTATTTGTTATACAAGTGACCAAAACCAATTTGTGCTGCGAGTGCCGACTTTAAATCACGAACTTGCGAAGTAGTCTAGCGAGTGATTCTAATATAAACTAATGAGCACAGTGAGTAATTTAAAGGCACGAGGCAGAACAACATTTTGGTCGCTTGTAAAACATACAACTTTTCACCTCTATCAGCGAGAAAATGTTTACGTGACTTTTCTGGAAAAAGCTTAATTCAGCATGTTTACTTAACTCTTTTGGAGTTAGACAACTATCTTCATCGTTGTACGCATTCATTTTTGTAAATTATCACAAAAATAATTCGATCAAACCTAAAACCTGCTGAAAAAAATTATTCATAGAGTAGAGTCAGTAAAGAAGATTCCCGTCGTTTTGATTACATTACGTTGTGTTTTTCTCTAATTCATTAATATCCCATTTTATTTATTTATTTATAATCATAAAATATATAATTTGTTAATAAATTTCATTAATTTTTCTTATTTCATATTTGTTTCATACATGCGACCTCATTACGTCCATACTCTTTATTTCGAACTAGCTGATGCCCGCGACTTCGTACGCGTGGACTTTATGACTTCGGCGAATGCATATAAATGAACTAATGTAGTTACATAAGAAAATACTTGTAGAAGTGTTATGGTTCTGCATCAGGTGTTCCAGATCTTCAGTCTGAACAACTTTTGCAAAGATTTTTTTCATTTTTATATTTTGTAAAGTTTAGCTGGACCATTATGGTTCTGCATCAGGTGTTCCGGATTTTCGATTTTTATACCTCAACAAAAAATTCTTATCAGGCTGAACAACTTTTGCAAAAATGTCATTTTTATATTTTGTATAGTTTAGCTGGACCATTATGGTTCTGCATCAGATGTTCCAGATCTTCGATTTTCATACCTCATAAAAAAGGCTCATCAGGCTTTACAACTTTTGCAAAGATGTCATTTTTATATTTTGTATAGTTTAGCTGAACCATTATGGTTCTGCATCAGGTGTTCCAGATCTTCGATTTTTGTACCTCAACAAAAAATGCTCATCAGGCTGAACAATTTTTGCAAAGGTGTCATTTTATATTTTGTATAGTTTAGCTGGATCATTATGGTTCTGCATCGGGTGTTCCAGATCTTCGATTTTTGTACCTCAACAAAAAATGCTCATCAGGCTGAACAATTTTTGCAAAGGTGTCATTTTATATTTTGTATAGTTTAGCTGGACCATTATGTTTCTGCATCAGGTGTTCCAGATCTTCGATTATTGTACCTCAACAAAAAATGCTCATCATGCTGAACAACTTTTGCTAGGGTGTCATTTTTATATTTTGTATAGTTTAGCTGGACCATTATGGTTCCGCATCAGGTGTTCCATTTTCCAAAATCAATTATACCCTAAGTTATGCCCAGGCTTAACAGCTATATAACAAAAAAAGTTTTATTCGAATCCGTTCAGTATTTCCGGAGATTAGCGTGTTCAAACAGACAAACAAACAGACAGACACACTTTTTTTTTCAAATTCTTACTCTATTATTACTATGTCTCCATCGCGCCAGATATATATATTTTTAAATATATTTAATTTACAGACACACTTTTTCTACTGTTTTATTATATGTAAGGATTATCAACCTTCTTTTTTAACAATTCTTATTTAGAACTCCTTGGTATATCCGTGCATTTTATTTTTTTACTTTATATTCCATGCATGACCATAAAGTTAATTATAATATTAACTTTATGTGCATGACACCATAAAGCACTCTATCTATCCTTTTCTTACATATCAATTTTACAAGTGTCATCCTTGTCACTTTATTTCTACTTCTATTATTTTAAAAGTTGGTGTTAGAAATTAAAAAAAAAAACATTTTGCCTCACGCTCGCAGCAAAAATCGATTTTGCTGCGAGTTTTTACGCGCCAAAAGCGCCCTTTTCGTGCTGGAGAGGTGAAAAATATATTTTACCCAAGGAAATTATAAGTAACGAAGTACTTAAAATTTCCTTGATTATACTTTATACCATAGATAACGCTTCACGAACTAGAACAGTACGCAAAAATGGCGCCTCAAATAGTGTCCCACTTACAAACTGGCCGCTTATTTTGCACAACGTAAGTTTGTGCAAGAAGCTTATATCCACAATGGAGATTGCACGCCTAGTAAGTAAATGAAGATTGAAAAAGACTCTTTAGTGACGTCACGGCTTATTGCTATCTCTTTATTTTCGTTTTACAATACGTTTTCGTTTCTCACGAACAAACGAACGACGAACAACGAACACGTATTGTAACACTAAAGAAAGAGGTTGCAATAAGCCGTCACGTCACTCAAGGTAATTTTTTCTATCTTCACTATGACACTGGCCGTGCAATCTCCATATTTTGAGGGAGGTATAATATAAGCTTCTTGCGTAAGTGATAAAAGAGGTATTCTTTTATCACTTACGTTGTGCAAAATAAGCGGCCAGTTTGTAAGTGGGACGCTATTTGAGGTGCCATTTTTGAGACTGACCGGATATCTAGGATATTCTTGATCGAAGATTATACCTTATAGAACCTGCTCGTAAAATTTCACGAGAATCGGTCAAGAAATAAGCGACCTGTAGAGGAACAGACACGGACAGATTGACAGCGGGACGGAAGGACATACGAAAGCACTTTTGCCCAAGCTGAAGTAGAGGCGCTTCGCTCGCGCATTCGTCGCGCTCGCTCGGTCAAATACGAAAAAGGGTAAACGAAGGAAGGGTACCTAGATAAAACAAAAAAAAAATCCCTTCCGGGCCTAGAAGTAAGTACTATTTTACTATAAAACCCTTTATATTATATTATTGTAACGGGGCGGCGTACGGGGAGTGAAGAAAGACGAAAGGTAAGAGAATGAGTAGAGGTTTATTGGGTACAGATAAGTACGGAAACAATGGTTTTTGACCGATCAGGCTGAGTGACTACTACGGAAGGGCGGATTAAGGTGAGACACCGAACAGGTTAATTAATGGATCCTGAACTTTGTACTGCACCCAGAAGTAAACCACCGCTTTAGTAGCTCCCTACTGGATTCGATACAAAACAAAATATTAGCAGAGCTCTTATAGAACTGCGTAACACACTCGATACCGCGATTCAGAACTGTACAGCGCCATCTAGTAACCACATTAGGAACTTTATATATGGCATACAAATGTTTAGTTCAATGATGGGGTTATTCATGTTTATAAAATATTATGTTGTGTTACAGTCCCCCCCTTCAGGTTCCGATGTCGTCCCGACGAGGAAGATGGTCAGTTAATTCTTCTTGGGTCTTCCCCTTCGCTTAGTGGGTTGCGCCGGCACGGCTTCGTCACAGTCTTGGCTGGGAGTTTTCTTCGGTCTTCCCCTTTTCCTTATAGGTTGTATTGGCACGGGTAGATTAGACTCTTTGGTGATAAAAGGGACGAGAGCGGAAACATGATACGTCCCTATTGGCTCATTGGGTGGTTCTAGGTTACCTACGATATAAGAGGTTGGACCATGCTGTTTCAAAATAACGTACGGCCCATTCGTTCGTTCCCCATTCGTTCTCCTAGGTAAATACTTTATGGTAAGGTCGAATGCCTGGAGTTGGAGCGCCCAGCGCACCAATCTACCGCTAGGTGACTTCATTGACATAAACCAACGCAATGCTTGATGATCGGTGATAACTTCAGTGGGCACACTTTCGATATAGCTTCGGAATTTTATGACAGCCCAAACAACCGCTAGTGCTTCGCGTTCGGTTGTGGAATAATTTCTCTCAGCACGCGTCAGGAGTCTACTAGCGTATTCAACAGGATGTTCTTCACTTCCATCTCCTTGAGTGAGAACGGCTCCAACAGCGTAGCTACTTGCGTCAGTTTTGATTCGATAAGGTTTTGTGCCATCAGCTTGTCTCAAAACTGGGGCTGTAGTGAGGCATCGTTTTAGCTCTTGGAATGCCGAATTTTCCTTCTCTGTCCACATCCAAACACTGTTTTTCTTTGTCAACTTGGTTAGGGGTTCGGCTATGTGGGAAAAGTTTTCTATGAACCTTCGATACCATGAACAAGTCTGTAAGAATGATATTAGCTGCTGCAGATTCTTTGGTGCCTCTAATCGTGTAATGGCATCTGTTTTCTCAGGATCCACTTGTAATCCTTGTGGAGTTATATAGTGACCTAAATATCGTACTTTTGCACGCCCAAATTGACACTTCTTCAGATTTACTGTAAGATTATATTCTCTCAGCTTTTGAAAGATGGCTTCCAAATCTGCTAAATGGCTAGTAAACGAGGTTGAGAAAACCAGGAGATCATCAAGGTATGCCAGCATCTTGACGTTTTCAAGACTAACACGAAATTGATCAATCAATCTTTGGAATGTTGCTGGCGCATTTCGTAAACCAAAAGGCATTCGGTTAAAAATGTATATCCCGAATGGTGTGATGAAGCCAGTCTTTTCTCTATCCTCTTTCTTGACGCTAACTTGCCAGTAACCAGCTTTCAAATCAAGCGTGGTCATATACAGAGTTGGCTTAGCCTCATGTAAAAGGTCATCTATTCTAGGCATTGGATAAGTATCTGGCACTGTGATAGCATTTAGTTTTCTGTAATCAATACATACTCTCGTTTCCCCGTTAGGTTTTGGAATAAGAACCACAGGTGCAGCCCAGGGTGTGATAGAAGGTTCGATAATACCCTTGGACCGCATTTCATCTATTTCTTTCCGCAAAATTTCTTTGCGAGCAGGGGACAAACGATATGGAGGCAGTGCAATAGGCCTTTGATCTTTTGTATCTATATGATGTTCTATATGCAATGTAGGGTTACCATTATCAATAAAAACGTCCTCATACTGGAGCAAAATTTTATTTAAATCTTTACGCTGGGTAACAGAAAAAACGCTATTAGACAAAGAGAAGTCAAAATCGACTTCTACTGAGTTGAGGCTTACTTCTTCTGGAGTAAAAGGGTCGATGACAGGGAATAAATCCTTAGAGTGAGGAGACAATTCCACCTCTGTGTTGTGAATGGTGAGTTGTGCATCACGCATCATGTAATCCATGAATGGAGAGTATCCATCAAAAATACTGTCTTCGGGCTGAGCTCTTTTCTTACCGCGAGCGGACTCAAAGGGAACC
The DNA here is from genome assembly GCA_928269145.1 of Agriphila tristella. Lineage (NCBI taxonomy): Eukaryota > Metazoa > Arthropoda > Insecta > Lepidoptera > Crambidae > Agriphila > Agriphila tristella. The sequence goes on along the minus strand of OV743430.1, from coordinate 54,886,115 downwards.
AACTTATAATAGGAGCAAGCACTCTCCTCTGGCAAGGCAGCTACAGTTGGTTTTATCGGCACTTCCCAGGTCTTCGCCGATTCTATACGAGGGACATCAGGGTCCTTGATCATACCTTGCGATGGTCCAATCTGCGATATCGGTACTGGAGCTTGAGATTTCGGAACCAAGAAATCTTCGTCATACAATTCGTACGTCGTGTCAACGTCATCATTAAAGTGCCACGTGAATTGAGGAGGGTCTAGAATCATCCCTGCAGCCGCCAAAAATCCGATCCCCAACAGAGTCTTATTGTCTCGTGCCTCTGGCAAAACAATGAAAGTTGTGGGAATGATTCGTCCACACAGAGTGACAGGAACAGTAACAAGTGAGGTTGTTTGTTGTTTGGTAATACCATCCGCAAGTGCAATATTCATAACCTGCTTCGTAAACTGGTATCCCTTTTTCATCAATGCTGTATACAGCGAGTACGAAGCTACACTTGACTTAGCGCAGGTATCTACGTAGGCTATACCATGTAAATCTTCGATGGCGATGGAGATGACAGGTCTCGGACGTATAAAGGGTTGAGCGTACGTCGAACAAAAATCAACCTGTTCTACTTTGACTGTTTTCTGAGCGCAAGTCGGGCAATTAGTTCTTACAAAGCCAGGTGCTCCGCAACCATAACACGAAACCTTCGGCTGAGACGGTGACGGAAACTGAGTTTCCGTTTCAGCATAGTTGGTCTTATCAGTTGGCGGTGGTTTCGGTTTTTTCGACTTCTTACTACAGTTAGCTATTGTATGGCCAAAAGATTTACAATAGTTGCATCTTAACTTGAACCCTTTACGCTCATTTCCATAACTTTCCGCTTTCGGGTGCGACTCAGGCTTAATCTTTGCCAAATCTTGACGCTTCTCATTCAAAATTTGTTCAATATCTCTTGCTGCATTGAGAAGTTGGTCATAGGTGGTGAAAGCATTGCGGGGCAGCTTTTCCCTTATGTTGAGATGCAGGAGATAATAAATGAGGTCCAGCTGCACTTCTTCCGGGAACTCCATGCGGGAATATGAGGCAAACTGCATCCTCTTTTCCCTGATGAACTCTTCTGTAGTGATAGTAGGGAGTTGCTTTACAGAAGTGATCTCATATAAGACCAGGGACCCTGGTTTCTTTGGGGCAAAACTGTTGCGCAGCCTATCTTCAAAGTCCCAATAAGTAGTGACCTTATGCTTAATACCTTGCCACCACTTCGCAGCATCATCTTTCAGTAACAAAGGTAGACCGGCGAGTGCTTCGCTATCGGTGATGTGTTCAATATCTTTGAACGTCTTTACAGCCGCTAAAAATGCTTCGAGAGCCTCTACGTCTTTTCTGCCATCATACGAAGCTTGACATAACGCCAAAGAGCTGCGCCTACCCGTGCCAATTGTAGACAAGAGCTCCTTGAATTGCTCTGTAGAAAAGTTCGTCATTCTTGCGGAAGTACTTTTCTTCACTGTGGTTTGCCTCCCAAACTTCGTTACAACGAATTTTGGGGTGGGGTTCACGCTGGAACGTCCCGCCACTTTGCCAGGAGTGTGTGGAGAAGTCAGTGAACCCGTTAAGGTCGGAAATTGATTTGCAGGTCTTGCAGCTGCTCGTCCAGCTCCTCCAGGTGGTGACTTGGAAGAGCGTCAGATGTCGCAGAATCCCCAGGTAAGTTTCCAGATTCAACAGGTACGCGTCCACGTCCTCCAGGTGGTGTGATGGTGACCTCCAGGTGGCCACTCGTTGAGGCGCCAGATGTAACGGTACGAAGTTCGGGGAGTGAAGAAAGACGAAAGGTAAGAGAATGAGTAGAGGTTTATTGGGTACAGATAAGTACGGAAACAATGGTTTTTGACCGATCAGGCTGAGTGACTACTACGGAAGGGCGGATTAAGGTGAGACACCGAACAGGTTAATTAATGGATCCTGAACTTTGTACTGCACCCAGAAGTAAACCACCGCTTTAGTAGCTCCCTACTGGATTCGATACAAAACAAAATATTAGCAGAGCTCTTATAGAACTGCGTAACACACTCGATACCGCGATTCAGAACTGTACAGCGCCATCTAGTAACCACATTAGGAACTTTATATATGGCATACAAATGTTAAGTTCAATGATGGGGTTATTCATGTTTATAAAATATTATGTTGTGTTACATTATTATTTATAATTATTAAACTAGTGGCACCATGAGATATAGACCTTGCGTTAAAAATTGGCTCAAATTTTAAAAGAATGAAATATATCCATAAGGAAGTTTTCTTTCAAAGCACACAGTGCGTGAGTATTCGCAGCTAGATAGAGCTTCTAATTTTGATTATTTTTCGAAATGGATGAATTTTTTTTTTAGATAATTTTGGAAAAACTGATTTGACTAAACAGTTATAACTAATAACGCAAAATAAGAAAACCGTTTCTTCGGACAATCAAACTGAACAACTTTAACTATGGGACCAACTCTGAAATCACGAAAAAAAAACAGCTGTTTCATACAAAAAATAATTTCATGTTTAAATTTAATTTAACGTTAAATTTCTAAATGTTAATGTTAAATGAGGTCATACACGTGTCATCAAATCGTCGCGTAATGAATTTTGTGATCGGTGACGTACACAAAACAGACATATTAATAATCTAAGACAAAACATTGGTTCGCCATCCCTGTCATATAATAAGACACGATACGACGAAGTTCGCGATATAGCGCATATTATATTGACCTAGTAAGTGCCCATTTTGACTGGCAATTTATAATATTGGAGAAAATTTTTGATAGGTAAATAGTACATTACATCCGAGAACGGGAAGCTAGCAATGCAAGTAGCTTCCAGTACAAGGTTTGTATAATACTTTACTCACGAAATGCGAGGAAATACAATTTTCTTTGTAAATATGTGATATTTAAATGGGTTCGCGTGGCCATGTTTACTGACCGGTCAAGCAACCATAAAGTTTCATAAAGAGAATGCTAGCTGATAAGTTCTACCGATTTGAATTTGGAACACTTACTTCCCGCACTCAGTGCGGGAAGTAAGTATTGAATTTCATTTCCGTACTGAATTTCAAATTTAGAATGTGATGAACCAGACCTCCACGGAAATGTTGAACGCCCCGCATTCCTTTTTCAAATGGAATAATAACATTTCAGAGCATAAGTGAGTAAAATTACTTTTGGTATCGGAAACGACTAGAAATTCATGATTATGTGGAAAAATGCTTTAAATAGGAAATTGTTCAATTGGTTAAAAAAGTTTGGGGAATAAAGCGAATGGAAATTAAAATAATAGGGAAAAATAAATTCGATTCGGGGAATCTGCCTCTCAGTCTGTGCCGATAGGGATCTCTCAGTCAAATATTCAAAAGTTTTGCATATTATGTCAACGATATTGCAAGATTATCTAATGGATCTGATTTTTAACCAAAAAGCTGTTATGTAGAGTCAGACCGATACTCAGTCAGAGTTAATGTTTCTTTTGTTTAGACAAGTTGTGTAGACAATTGTTGCTACGACTGCTACGAGCATGGAAAACCGATAGGGGTCTCTCTGTTAAATATTCAAATTAGTAAGCGTCAATGATATTACTAGATTACTTAATTTGGGCTAACAACAAATATTGTTGATGTAGAGTCAGACCGATACTCAGTCAGAGTCAGTGTTTCTTTTGTTTAGACGTGGTTACCCATAGGTTGCGAACAACGAGTTGCTACGACTGCTCAGCTACGAGATGGAAAGCCGATTTGCGTTTTTGGCACAATGTGTCGAAAGGGATTTGATTTTGGTCTAATTTAAAAAATATTGACACCTCTTCATGTAAAGTCAGACCGAGATTTTAGTCAGAGCCCGTCAGAGTTTCTTTTGTATTGACGTGGGTTACCTGTTCTTGCCCCTGGTATTACCGGTGGTTCTACCGTTGGTACTACCTGTAGTACTACAACCATTTTGTTATCAACAACGAGTTTGCTACGACTGCTACGTCTCTACGAGTGCTACGAGCATAGAAATGTTAAATATTTAAATTAGTTTTGAATTGTGTGTCTTAAAAGTTAAGTATTATGTAACTCTAATTTTCAAAATTTTAAACCAGACTGTCAATATTTCAGCCAATAGATCATTAAGGCATGTGTATAAATTTATTCAAAATTGATTTATTCCCCTCTCGACAAAGTTACATTCGCCAATCTTTGCTAGCAAAGCCGCTTTAATTAAATATATGGTTCTGACCTTTTAAAATGGATGGTTAGCGATAACTTATGTAAATCCCGCACATTTCGAAGATTTGCAATTATGACACTGGTTACAGGAGCTTGTCTTTGTGTGGAATGAGAGTTCACATTATATTCCTGGAGTTTCGTGCTTCGAGCCACTTGCACGGCTGCTGCCGAGACAGTGCAGATTGACCAGCAGTTTAATAAACATTTAAGATTTTTTGGGTTTGACAATTGAAACCTTTAAATGAGTTACAAATGACATAAGTTCAAATCTCTTTGGTTTAGATGTATTTGTAGTATTTGAATATAATTTTTGAGATATGTGGGATATTAATTTGGTATGTACACTTAAATGATCTACAATAGATAAACGTGGATAAATATGTGTTCGGAAAACGATGTAAAGAGCTGTTCGGTTCGTTGTTCTTCAATATTTTTATAAGTACTTATTTGATTGTGAACTCCTGCTTCCTTCATCCTCAAATATAAGTACAAATATGCTGACGAACTAAAAGTAACAATGCGCCAGAGAAATGCGACTTCTCCAGGACAACTTGGATACTTTTTTTAAACTGGTGTAAGAAAGTCAAAACTGAACGGCAGAAACAGTTAAAACAGTACTTTACTTACCCTCATTTCTATAGATGAGTAAGTAATGACTTGAGTAAAACTTGCAATTTTCAAATGTTTCTAATATTTTATTCACATGCAATTTATAATATAATTTATCTTAAATGCAGTTTTAGTGTAGTTTTGTTGCATTTAAGATTAATTACTTTGTATTGCATGTGGATATATATTAGAAGCATTTGAAAATTGCAAGTTTTGCTCAAGTCATTCCTTACTCATCTATAGATACAAGGGTATTGTTGGTTCTGTGGTACCAAGTACTATCAGTAAAATATTAAATTCTCTGTCAATCGTTATTAGGGCTTTTAATTGTCCGTCTTTTATCACCACAACCCGTACTCCCGCGTAAGTTTTCAGTTTTTCAGGTCAAGGATTCGAGCGATTCAGTTTTTTGTATTAGGTTTCTTTCATCTGAAGGGGATGAAACTCTGAATTCGCGTCTTCAGTGGTCAAAGTACTGCTGCCATCAAGTGTACTATGGCGAACGGTCCAAATGGATGTGCGCGTGTGCTTTGTATTGTAGCCCCGGCTAGCTGGCTGCTGGCTCCGAGTTCTGCACCGCGCCGCGCTGCCGCAGTCACTCCGCGCTTTTTCTCAAGTGCGCACGTGTAGCGCGCTCTATTTCTTTAACCAAACTTTCTTACGTCAATCAATGGATATAACCTAACGTCAATCTTTTCCTAACATTCCATACAATGTGATTCTAGTGTCTCTCAAGATGTGTCACTGATCACCCCACGACCAATGACGTGTAAAGTTCAGCCAACCATGTGAAATGTGAATTATTTAGTGCAGTGTTTTGTGTAAAAAAGGAGCTATGAGTATTCAAAAGTGCCTCCTGGATAACTCCAGTAGAATGATAAAGGCTATGTCTACTACTAAATCGACGCCAGAAGTGAAGACGGTAAGTTTGTAAACATTTAACTTATTGTGTGCTGTTTGTTTGTGATCGACCTTGTACGGTTCCAACATTTTGTAGGTTATCTTTTGCAATTAAAATAGAAATACAAAACATTCCACACGGAAATTCAGATTCAGTTTGTAATTTCAACCTTGTTTTGGGTTTTAAACGTGATTTATTAATGGCGCTGTTTAATTATTGTGGCCAAATGACGTTTAAAAAAGAAAAGTTGGTCATGTAATTTTACATTGTCCAGCTGCTTATTATACAATTAATAACAATAGCCAATCTATGCTTATCTCAGTATGTATAGTAGGTACTCTACATAATTTAGTATCTCGCATAAAAACATTAGCAAGTTTCTGATTTCTACACAAATGTAGTGCCACTGAAGACGTCATTATCATGAAATAAAAACCGCGGTTACCTGTGATTGTAGGTCAAATAGGAGAAATATGAGGTTATGTTTATAAATAAATAATGTATTGCGAGATCGCGAAACTTAGTAAGGTGATATGATGATATCAGTCCAGTATGAGGTGTATGTACTAGTTTAAGATTTATAAGAAGTAATGGTATTTTTTTCGTGGTAGGAAAATATAGACGATTTAAAAGTACTTACTACTTAATAATTAAGTTTATTTGAATAACGCTTATTTGACTTTGACTTTCTGTTAATAAATAGATAGTTCGGGACCCAACGGAATTGCTTTAGAATTCCAGTCTATGTCTTGAGTTCCGGAATATCTAGAAATATTTCGGAATCTTAAAGAGTAGAGCTTGGCCTTGCAAAGTTTTTTAGCGGAAAAATTATGTTAAAAAGTCAATTATAAGAAATCAAAGAGTTCCAAAATTCACGCACTCATTCATGTTCTCTTCGCCATATTTGCACCAGCAAATCTGATCTGAAATACTTGCATTAACTTTCTTTTGGAAGTCTGTGTTTTGGAAGCATCAATCAAAGAAAATCTTCAGGTGGTTGAGGATTATGTTGGGTTAAGTCGCTTCATTTGGCTTAGCATTCACATACCTCTGGCAACATAAATGAAGGACCAAAGATTCTCAGCTGTTGTGTTAGTAAAAGAATTTAAAGCGAAGCAAACTATGATAGAGCTAACATTGACTACTGATTCGGGTCTCCTAGATTTCTGAACCACCACACCATTCACATTAATTCCAACCATAGTACCTTTGCTGAATGGTCTAACAGCGGACTGTTAAAGCTTGCCGAACAAAAGCTCTGTGATAAGTGAGCTAGGCTAAGTGAGTATAGGTATACTATAACTAAAACTTCAGAAAACTTCTTGAATTCTATAGGTAGTTCTATTTACTTTCATGGCTATAAGCCAACTTTAAATAATAAATGAATAAATATTAGAATCCTTGGGGGAGGCCTATACCCAGCAGTGGGTGTCGTGCGGCTGATATAATCAAATATATTAAAAAACATAACAAACATTGCTCTGATTTTAAAATAAGTAACTAATAGCACTTGTGCATTGGAAATCAGAGTCAACGGTGGAACTATTGACCCCAGCTGGGAATTGAACTCGTGACTTCAGACATGGCGGCACCTTGATAACCGGTGTACAAACCATTCGACCACGGAGGGCAATAACTTTATTTCATCAACGTGAGGAGCACCCTCAGCGTTCATTCGAAACAAACAACAAAGGATGTTTTTGTCTTGTCTAAAGTTGAATACAGTTACAATATCTACATTCTGTAGATCAAGAATGACCCAGAAGTTAATTTTGCTGAGACAGGGCCCTTTAGCAGCACACTTTTTGTTTTTGTTTCGTTGATTTAATATGTACAGTCAGTGGCACGAATCATGAAATCGGGTGGGGATTGCGCGGAACGCGTATTTTGGGTATGCGTTGCGGTGAGGGGCGCGGGCGGCGGGAGAGGGGCGCGCGCTATTGGTCGCTCACAAGAGCACATGCGCGAACTTATCCCCACTCCGTCGAAAAATTTTCATGATTCGTGCCACTGACTGTATTTATTTATTATCTGTTCTTGTTTCATTGTATACTGTTTTCTTTTACTTTGTGTGTTGTTAATTAACGTTTCTATTCTATTCTATCTAATATTCTTAGAATAATAATAACCTGAACGATAGTTCCCTTTCCTACAAAGCGCACTGTAAAAAGTGAGGCCTATAAAAGTGAGCCAAAATGGCTCAGTTTTCAGATTTTCATCCTTCATACGTCACTTAATCGTACCAACCTAAGAACGAAAAAGTTTAAATTATTCGACATTTGGGGATTAGTTACTATTTTATTTTTAGATTTTTGTTTTGGTTTGATTTATGTTACGATTAGGCAACCGTATGAAGGATATCAATCTGAAAACAGACTTTTTTTGCGTCACTTTAAATACAAGGACTCGGCTTCTCGGTGTTATTATTCTAAGCTAATATTGACTCTTTTAATTTTGCCAGTAAATATCTTAAGTTTGTGACCGCTAAAATGACCGCGTTGAAGGTTTTCCATCAAAATGGCAAACGTATGATTCATGCCAGACTAAAATTATGTATGTTACTACGCGGTAAGGTATTGTAGATAGATAAAAGATTTAATATAGGCCGAATTGTACGGTGTACCTAGTTCATATGGACTTCAATCATCCTTAAACTTATTCCATTGTTCGTAATTCGACAATGGTAGACCATTTTGCGTACTCATACATCATTATTGCTTTACTTGTAAGTCCATTTTAGATACGATGAGCATTTTTATACGACTTTAAATTTTTCACATGTCTATTATGCCCAACCTATCTCCCGAATGTAAAATTATTATATTTTGGTGAGCACGGAAGATCAGCGTTAGGACACACTCTAGAGCTCCTTAACTTATGTTGAGTTTGAGCCTTTTTTATGTTCCATTTAGACTAAGCTAATAATAATTAAGAAGATGTTATTTAATTTGGTCACAAAATAAATTCTTTCTTTTTTTCTTTCTTTCTTTTTCATTGTCAAATCGAGTGATTTTATAATTATCATGGTTCCGTGGATGACTCTCTCTGTTCTGAGAATTTATTAAATTAACTTATATATTATTTTCATTTAAAACTTTGCAATTTTGTTCACTAGATTTGGGCCATGTATTGAACCCGTTGTCAACGACACCACTGGGGTTTCGTTTACAATTTTTTTTGGTAATCACTCCAGCGTAAATAATGAAATTCTAATACTAAACTTATGCATTTAGGCATCGATATCAATTATCATTTTATTATTGTAATATCAATATCATTACATTATCAATTTTTTAAGGTCACAACACAACTTGACATAGATGAACACTTTGTGCAGATCTTATTTACGTTTAGGTAAACGATAGGTATAGGTACTCATTAAGTTAAAGTAACTAAAAAAAAATGTAAACGACACCAGTGGTGTGTCGTTGACAATAGGTACATGGCCCAAATCTAGTGAACAACAGAGCAAAGTAAAGTAAAATAAATAATTTACCGGTTAATGTAATTCTTACAGAAGAGAAAGATATACGGAACCATAAGTAATAATTATTAATTACTGTCACTCATTATAATTAATTACCCTCACTCAGTAAACTATTGTCGAATTACGAACAATGGAATAAGTATGATTGAAGTTCATAGGAATTACATACAATTCGGCCTCTACCTATAAACAAAATTTATGCGACAAGTTAAACATTTCAGTCCAGCTTACTGAATTATCATTACTGAATTCATTCTCTTTCAGTTGTGAATAGGATTTAAAATTGAATAATGGAATTTTGATGCAGTAAAGAAGACAATGGTAGGCTTACGTTTTTGTCGTCATGGTACCGTGAATAAGGCAGCTGCAAAAAATCTAGGCATTAATGAAGTGCACCTGCCATTAGAATGATAACAATTAAACAAAAGCAGTAGAAAACAATACGCTGAAGGGAAAGTTAAGAAAAACATTTATAAAGATATTTGGACACTTGTTTTACGGTTAACTATAGGTAGGTGTTTGGAAATGTTAAGTAATTTTGTAAGCTACTTCACCGTGGTAGTAAAATTTATTTATTTAACAACTTACACTCCAGCATCAAATTCAAATATTTCAAATTCAATACTAATTTATAACGTGTCGTTAAAAATAGAAAAGGTAATAAGTAAAATTTTCAACATATTTTGTAATTCGGCCACCTACGAACGAAATAAAATCGGTACGATTTCAATTCAACACTTCCTACTTAAAATTATAAATGTGAAAGATTGTGGGTTTGGATGTTTAGATGTTTGGATGTTTGTTCCTCAGTCACGCAAAAACTACTGAACGGATTTGGTTGGAATTTGGCAGACAGATAGTAGATTAAAATATAGGATACTTTTTATCTCGATATTCCCACGGGAACGGGAACCACGCGGGTGAAACCGCGGGCGGCCGCTAGTTTACAATAATCCAAAACACATTTTTATATTCGTTGTGCATAACAACACGGTACTTGTTTATACTATCACTGAACTCCACTATTGAAATTGAATCGTTATTTTGCCGGAAGCCAATTAAATTATTGAATTTATAGACAAGAAACACCTCGCTTAAATAAACAAACAAAAGTAAATTGCCAACTGTTTGACGTTTGTGTTCATAAAGATCTTTATCTTGTAAACTTCGCCTTTTGGAAATTGTTACGTAATGTTTCAATTGCCTATCAACTTGAAAGTCTTTGATATCAAATGTCAATGGTTTGTGATGATACTTTAACATTCAAATACCAAGGTATTGGCTTTAAATTTCATGAAACCACGTTGTCCGTTGGCCGTGTCACGTTGCCTTTGAAGCAGTAATGTGGTATACTATGTTATCTCGAGTGGTTACGCTTTTAGCTATCGATTTGAATAGGTATAAGATAGAATACTAACTTGCTATTTCTTTTGCAACATAGTATTCTACTTACATTTTAATCCATGAGAATTTGTGATGCGCTGATGCAATTTAATTACTTGCTAAATAAATAAACTTCAAAGTATAGGTACTTATAGTTTTGATTGAAACAAAAGAAAAACGAAATAAATTTTTCACTGAGATATGTACCATTTTTTTATATTTTTTCAAATTTAAGTAAAATGTAATGGAACATGGAACCAACCTTTTATTTTATTCACAGCCAGTGCGTGCCGCAATGTAGAAAACTTTTTTCATAAACTTTTTGCACTCTGTGTGTATCGTGTCGTGTCACAAAAACCACCGTATTCACTTTAATGGCTTCCTGGGTCTACGCCCTAAGACCCCTAGAGAGCTATTGTGTAATCTATGGACGTGTTCTTTGTGTAAACTTTGTGTGCAGTGCCTTTTAAGGCATAAAAACGATAAGTGGTTTGCGTGCTTCCTGCGAATTTGACCTTTAACTCAGCTATTTCTTTGCGATTGTGCCTTTTTCGAACGAATTTGAAGAAGCTTAACCAACCTTAGTCATATCTAGACTTATTGAATAGAAGCGCAATATTAAGCGAGCTTGGTGTGACAAAGTATTAGTCCAAGTCATTGCTGATGCCAGCTGAACATAAAACCGTAAAACGGCAGATTATCTAAATGTTTATTTGCTTATGCTATGACGTCTTGACAAGATGTTTATATGAGGAGAATGCGTCTTCTGCGCAAACTGCGCATGCGGCGAGCGTACCATGGCGTTTTTTTTAAATATTTCTTTACCGCATTACTAGGGTACCTCCCTGCATGGAGGCATTGAACTTTACATGAAATATACGTTGTAATATGCTACACTTTCAACATGGAGAAAAATATTCATATCATTTCCTAAATTACGCTATGACATTTATTTACGTACTACTTATTTGTCCATTATTATTCTATTCTATACGTTTTAGTACCCATAGTAAAGTTCTGCTTAGTTCTGGACTTAATAATTGTTTTGAATTGTCTAGAATTAATTATGTAAGTAATTCATTTAGTTTAGTTTTTTCTTCAGCACCTGTTTTCTTTTCAGCATTTTGAAAAAACGACAGTATAAATTGTTATAATGCGATAAAACTCGGATGTAAGCACAGCACGCTCTGTTTATTAAGTTCTCGACAAGTATTTAAAAAAAAACCTTATTCGTTTTACTGTATGTGCAGGTTCCCAAAAATCTACATGATCAGATTACAAAAAAAAAATGATCGCGGCACTATTGACTCACGAATAAGTTTCAATATCAAGTAAATTGAAAGACGAATTGCGTCCGACTATCGTGATTCTTTTTTGTAATAGGACCTCCGTTCTTTTTAACCGACTTCATCAAAAGGAGGAGGTTCTCAATTCGATTGTATGTTTTTTTTATCGTTGCTTTAGCGTATCTTCGACATTTATGGACCGATTTTGATGATTCTTTTTTTGTTCGATTGAGCTTGCTTGCGAGATGGTCCCGTTTAATTTTTTTTCAAATCGATCGAGTAGTTTTTAAGTAATCCTGAAAATACTATCATTTTGCATCAACTACCTGACGACTTTCTTATTTATGAACCGAATTAGATGATTTTTTTTGTTGGAAAAGAGATACTTTAGGGTAGTCTTTTTAACCGACTTCAAAAAAGGAGGTTCTCAGTTTGACCCCTATGTATGTATGTTTCTCCGCGATTATCTCACGTTTGGCTGAGTCGATTTTTTTACCCAAATAATATACCTAATACAGAAGGTACTTACACTAAAAATAAAAAAATGATAAATTGTTTAAAGAACAGAAAAACCGACTTCAAAAAACCTGCCTATAAAAAGCAAGAAATAATATTTAAATCATTAGATATGCATTATCATTGTTATAATAAAAACACGTCTGTTGAAGTCGGGTGGGGCTGGAGTACAACTTTCTCTTTTTAATCTAAAAACCCCACCCGACTTCAATAGACGTGTTTTTATTATAACAATGATAATGCATATCTAATGATTTAAATATTGTTTCTTGCTTTTTATAGGCAGGTTTTTTGAAGTCGGTTTTTTGTTCTTTAAACAATTTTCTAATAATTATTTACTGACTAGAAACCGTATTAGAACCGTGTTTCATTTTACCGAGCGAGCGCCATGACACGCACCAAAGAGCAAGTGAAACAATTTTTCTAAAAATGGCTTCACGAGAGTGAAAACGTGCCTTTGTGGGAGAGTGTATTGTACTGTGAATTCAGCTGTGTTGTCCCTTTACAAATACTAGTGAAATATCAAAACTCTAGGTGACCTTTTTAGTATTTTCCAATGGAGGTTTGAAGAAATTTTTTAATAAAAATTGGAGCTACACACTATGTTTGAATGAAACAAAAGAAAGATGAATGACCTCAAGTCTAGTATACACCGTTAATTTTTAAGTTCTTACCAATTAGTGATGCACAAGTCCTCCGAGTCCTTTTGTCCAGAGCTCGGAGTCGTTTTACAGGGCTTGCCTCGTTTGTATGAAGCTCGACGACTCGGGAGTCTTTTTCAGAGCTCGAGCCTTTTTCAGAGCTCAGCCGACTTCGAGCCATTTTCACGGCTCGAGTCTTTTTCGGCGCACTAGTTGTAATAGGCTGCTGATGAATGAGGATAAGTAGAGCAAAAGCACAATAGATTAAGCATCTACGGTGCTCTTTATAACATAAGACATTCATCATTTTTAGTTCTAATTTTGAAGACTAGAGTCAGATTTCTCGGCTTTGATATCTCCGTAAATAATATTATTGTAATTATTATTATTTTCGGAGATATTAAAGTCATAAACATAAACTCTAAGCTTTTTATGAGGCTCGCGTTCATGTTAAGATTCGAGCTTTTTTGAAGGCTCGAGCTCTTTTGAAGGCTTGAAACTCTTTTGAAGCCTCGAGGCGCGGCTCAGAGTGTTCGTTTTTCGGCTAGGCTCGGGCTTACGAGCCTACCGAGCTCACCGAGTCCTGCCAATCCGAGTCGAGTCTTCAAAAGTAGAACTCGACGACTCGAGTTTTGTACATCACTATTACCAGTATCTAAAAATGAAATTTCAGACCACGTGAATAAACAACTTTTGCTACGGGGCCAATTACAGACATTATGTCTGTGGGGCCAACCACGGAATCTCGAAAAAAAAACAGCTGTTCCATAGACAAGTACAACATCGTCTTGACTTTAATGTATGGAACAGCTGATTTTTTTTCGTGATCCGTGGTTGGCCCCATAGTAAAAGTTGCTCATTCACGTGGTCTCTAATCCCCTTTTCATTTTTAGATTTAGATATTGTAACGTTGTGTTTTTCACTATTACAGAAAACAACGTTTCATTCTTATATTTATTAATATTCCATCTTATTTATTTATTTACAAGTATAAAACAGTAATTTATTATTATAATTCATGAATTTTCCTTAATCTGTATTTATTTCATACATGCGACCTCATTTCATCCACACTCCAAATTCAAACTATCAACCTTCTTGTATAAAACTCTTTGGTATCTATGTATTTTAGTTTTTATAACTTTTTAATTCATGTCGACAACATTTAAAAATATTGATGTATTCTACTATCCTTTTCTTACACAGCCATTTTACATCGTTCATCCTTGTCACTTTATTACTTTTTTTCTTGTATTGAACGTTTTCGTTGCGTTTCCCGCGCTTTCTTGGGAAATTAACTACCTATGAATAGTTGGATGTTTGGTAATCTGTCCCTGAACCAAAGTAGAAATAAACTTCACAAAAATTGAAACAATCACATAAATATTAGGGGTTTAAGTATGAAATTGCCGTTTTGTATGGAGAATTAAAAAAAATATATTTTGCAATGTTAGTATGGACTAACATTGTCTTTTTTTATGTAGCATCCATGAACGCGAATGTTTTAAAACTTTTATACTTCCTATATGTTTAAAAAATCAACTAATTAATGCCACATGTGTTAAGTGAAAAAATAATAAGTAGCGGCTAAGCTACAACGACAAAAGTACTTATTCATTTTTGCTAAAGAAAAAAAGAAAATTTTTAGATACTTTTTTTAACGTTCAGGAAAGAAAATCTTAATATATAAAATCGTAAACTGAATGACTGACTGACTGACTGACTGACTGACTAACTGACTGACTGACTGATCTATCAACGCACAGCCCAAACCGCTGGACCTAGAGACTTGAAATTTTGCACACAGATACTTTATACAGTGTAGGCATCCACTAAGGAAGGATTTTTGAAAATTCCATCCCTAAGGAGATGAAATCAGGGATGAAAGTTTGTATGAAAGTCCCTCAGTTTTGAAGCTAGAATCTTCAAATTTTGTGTTAAGGCTGACGATAGAAAATTAATAAATACGGGTCTCAGCGTTTTTCAAAATTCTACCCCCGAAGGGGTCAAAAGGGGGATGAAGTTGTGTATTAAAGAAAATCCTTCATTTTCGAAGTAAAAATCGCTAAACTTATAATTTAGGCTTATGGATAGAAATCTAAAGCAACGTATATTGTTTTTTTTATTTGATTTTTACTCCAAAGGGGATGAAATGGGGGTGAAAAGGGTTAAAAAAACCTAAAAATAGATATGGATGTCGTTATCGGGGTTTTGTGGGATGACGATTGCAAAAATGACATTTATTTTGAAGTCCAACCACGGTGGACATGATTTAACCCCTAAAGGGGTGAAAATGGGGTCCAAATTTTGTATAGGAAAATAATATAAAATAGACATTACAACTTTAAACTTCGTAGGAGCACATCTAAAAATAAATAGGCAAATATATATTTTGTTATTTTGAAAATCAAC
The DNA here is from genome assembly GCA_928269145.1 of Agriphila tristella. Lineage (NCBI taxonomy): Eukaryota > Metazoa > Arthropoda > Insecta > Lepidoptera > Crambidae > Agriphila > Agriphila tristella. The sequence goes on along the minus strand of OV743430.1, from coordinate 54,870,652 downwards.
CCCTTAGGGGGTAAATGGGGTGAGTAAACATAAAAATCGATATAGATGTCGTTATTGGGGTTTTCTGTGATGACGATTGCAAAAATGACATTTATTTTGAAGTCCAACACGGTGGACATGATTTAACCCCTAAAGGGGTAAAAATGGGGTTCAAATTATGTATGGAAAAAAATACAAAATCGAAATTACAACTTTAAAATTTGTAGGAGCACGTCTAAATATATATTTTGGAATTTTGAAAATCAACCCCTTAGGGGGTAAATGGGGTGAGTAAACATAAAAATCGATATAGATGTCGTTATTGGGGTTTTCTGGGATGACGATTGCAAAAATGACATTTATTTTGAAGTCCAACACGGTGGACATGATTTAACCCCTAAAGGGGTAAAAATGGGGTTCAAATTTTGAATGGAAAAATAATACAAAATCGAAATTACAACTTTAAAATTTGTAGGAGCACGTCTAAATATATATTTTGGAATTTTGAAAATCAACCCCTTAGGGGGTAAATGGGGTGAGTAACATAAAAATCGATATGGATGTCGTTCTTGAGGTTTTATGGGATGGTGATTGCGAAAATGAGATTTATTTTGAAGTCCGACGCGGTGGACATGACACATATGGACCTGGACCTGGACATGCACATCCAGGGAACGGGAACGGGAACCGGAACCGGAACGGGCACGGGAACGGGAACGGGAACGGAACGGAACGGAACTAGAACGGGAACTAGAACGGGACGGGTATAGGAACGGGAACGGAAGGGGTACGGGACGAGTACGGGACGGGAACGGAACGGGAACGGAACGAAACGGGAATGAAACAGGAACGTAACGGGAACGGAACGGGAACGAAACAGGAACGAAACTGGAATGAAACAGGAACGGAACGGGCACGGGAACGGGAACGGGAACGGAACGGAACGGAACGGAACGGAACGGAACGGAACGGAACGGAACGGAACGGAACGGAACGGAACGGAGCGGAACGGAACGGAACGGTACGGAACGGAACGGAACGGAACGGAACGGCACGGAACGGAACGGAAAGGAACGGAACGGAACGGAACGGAACGGAACGGAACGGAACGGAACGGAACGGAACGGAACGGAACGGAACGGAACGGAACGGAACGGAACGGAACGGAACGGAACGGAACGGAACGGAACGGAACGGAACGGAACGGAACGGAACGGAACGGAACGGAACGGAACGGAACGGAACGGAACGGAACGGAACGGAACGGAACGGAACGGAACGGAACGGAACGGAACGGAACGGAACGGAACGGAACGGAACGGAACGGAACGGAACGGAACGGAACGGAACGGAACGGAACGGAACGGAACGGCACGGAACGGAACGGAAAGGAACGGGAACGAGACGGTAACGGGAACTAGAACGGGACGGTTATGGGAACGGGAACGGAAGGGGTACGGGACGAGTACGGGACGGGAACGGAACGGGAACGGAACGAAACGGGAATGAAACAGGAACGTAACGGGAACGGAACGGGAACGAAACAGGAACGAAACTGGAATGAAACAGGAACGGAACGGGAATAGAACAGGATGGGAACGGGAACGGGAACAAGAACCGGACGGGAACGGAACGGGAACAAGAACAGGAACGTAAGGCGTACGGGACGGTTAGGGGACGTTTACGGGACGGGAACACACCGGGAACGGAACGGGAATGGGAACGGGAACGAAACGTGAACGGAACGGTAACGGAACGGGAATAGAACAGGATGGGAACGGGAACGGGAACAAGAACCGGACGGGAACGGAACGGGAACAAGAACGGGAACGTAAGGCGTACGGGACGGTTAGGGGACGTTTACGGGACGGGAACACACCGGGAACGGAACGGGAATGGGAACGGGAACGAAACGTGAACGGAACGGGAACGAAACGGGAACGGAACGGGAATATAACGGGGCGGAAACGGGAACGAGAACAGGATGGGAACGGGACAGGAACGGGATGGGAACGGGAACGGAAACGGAAGGGGTACAGGACGGTTACGGGACGGGAACGCAAACGGGACGGGAACGGAACGGGAACGGGGAACGGGAGCGGGAGCGGGAACGGGAACGGGAACTGGAAGCCTTGTGCGAGGCCCGCCACACGCGGCAAATGTCTTGCCTCGCGAGGCAGCGCGCTTGATGGGGACTCGCCTAATCGCGGACTTCGTCCGCGTGGATATTAGACGAAATCCTTTTAAGGAACCTTCAACCAGGATCCGGCCAGACATTTTTACGCGATTAGGCGAGTCCCCATCAAGCGCGCTGCCTCGCGAGGCAAGACATTATATTATAGCAGAAGCTAGTCAGAAATATATATTGCTGATTGTAGGCCGTCATGATCATAATTCGAAATAATAACAAATAACTGAAGCAACTTTATCATCATAAAAGATATGAGAGCCTGTGTGTGAGAAAAAATCGGCTATTTCATACTTGAACCCATTATTTTAGTAAAAACTAAATTGAGCTCTTTTTTCTCACTTCTCTACAATATTATTCGGTTATCATCATTGAAAGTAGTAATACAATTTGGATGGTCATCATCTTCAAATTCTACACATTAGTGTAAAACTTGAAGCATTCCTCACACACACACGCGTAAATTAAAAGATTGACGGTTTATTAGGGTTCCGTTAACCGCACAGTTCCGGTTAAGAATAGGACTGTCCCATCTCATCCCGTGGGTATCGTAGAAGGCGATAGAGGGAAGTTTTAGGGACCCGGTGCAGACCATCGCACAAAGGGTCATTCGAATGGCAGCGAGGAAACTGTCAACAAAAGCATTCCCAAGGAGGGTTGCAGGTGTCAGGCAGGCGGCCGATCGTAAAACTTTGCCAAAACCTAATGCAGTATGTATTACATGCTGCGCCGACCCCAATAGTGGTCGTTCTACGAGCGCAAAATTTTATTTTGTGTAGACATAGCACTACAAATAAATTGGGATAAGGACAGGAGGATGATGATGGTTTATTAGGGTTCCGTACCCAAAGGGACTCCGCTGTCCGTCTGTCTGTCTGTCACCTGGCTGTATCTCATGAACCGTGATAGCAGACAGTTGAAATTTTCGCAGATGATGTATTTCTGGTGCCGCTAAAACAAAAAATACTAAAAGTAGAATAAATAAATATTTAAGGGGGGCTCCCATTCAACAAACGTGTTTTTTTTGGCCTTTTTTGCTCGATATTAATAACGACAACAGATAGACAGTTGAAATTTTCACATATGATGTATTTCTGTCGCCGCTATAACAAAAAATACTAAAAACAGAATAAAATAAATATTTAAGGGGGACTCCCATACAACAAACGTGTTTTTTTTACGTTTTTTGGTGCGGAACCCTTCGTGCTTGAGTCCGACTCGCACTTGGCCGGTTTTATTCACTTCATTGACTAAAAATCATACACACAAAATATTCACCCTTATTCAGATTAAGAACAGCTGTACGGACATAGCGAGATTCTGGAGTGGGCGATCAACAGCTGCGCTAGGGTCATTGAACTCGTCATGTTAGCGTTATAATTTGACCATGGCTCATCGACCTAATTGAAACCATTAGGTTCTGTCCAAATTAAATAAATACTACTGACACTTATGTATTCTGTGCTACTGATTTTAAGTTTTAACAACAAGTTTCGATTACGTTTTCCTGTGACCACGATTCTAAAAATAGTCAAAACTTCAGATATTGAAAGTCAAATCAAAGCACAAAATAATTGCGTAGGTACAATAATAGATAGTTATCCGCGGCAACTTCACTCGGAAATGTATGGCGAAGAGTATTATTTTTTAAATTAAATACTATCGTTTTGTACTGTAAACGCACTGAAGTTGCTCATTTCTGTTGCACATACTATGGGCAACAGCGTCGCTTAACCAGTTAGCAACAAAATTCGTGTGCGCGCGTATCACCCCTGCACGAACTAAACGTATGTTGCAAAGAGAATGTAAAAAAAACTAGGAGTTAGACCCGAACCACACTACTAACAGCGAAGCGATTTAGTTTAACTGGTCGAGTCAGTTAAAGTACGATTTTTGTATGTTGTAACGGCGCGGCGTGCGAGCGATTTTAACCTTAGCGGTGGTTAAGCGACACTGTTGCCCATGGTACTTAGATAAATTAATCATATCACATTATATCTTTATTTGTAGTTATTCAACCAACACTATAGGCTTCTATAGTGTTGGTTGAATAACTACAAAAAAAATACGACTCTGTCGGCGTGCAATTTGAGGGAATTAAAAAAAAATATGGCGTTGATGCCTAACGTCACAACTAAGTAGGTATATCTACGAGTATACATCCCGAGCCAGTGATTTCAATTGCACTATTGACAATAATAAAATCATAAATAGTACCTACTTAGAAGATTTTCCTACAAAAAATATTTCACTCCAATAAAATACAAGTAGTGTATAGCCTCAAAAAATATTAAATGTATTTTTAAAAATTTAAAAATAAAATGTTTAACCTACCTAAGTACTTTAACTCGTAATTAAATAATTTATAATATTCCGTTCGTGTTATTCAGCCCGACGTGCACTGCATGCAACGGCAACGTTACATTTACAATAATAAACCGAGCTAGTTCTTGGTAAATATGTAAACAGTGAGGTTATTTTAATTACCTTAATGTGGCGTGTAAACAACAATAAGCTGAGGAAAATTCAAGGATATAACAGCACAGAAAAATGTTAAACTTGCTTCCTGACGCCTGTTTTCAGAACATAAGCAATAAAATTGCAGAGCTAAAATATTATTTACTATCTATTAGGCGCTTTACAGTCCAACTTTAAAAAATATAAATAAACAAATAGAAATACGACTAAGTAAACAAACAGAACAAAAGGGAAATGAGCTACAAGCCAATAAGAATACACATAAAGTATTTATGGACAGAACGAATTATAAATAGATACTAAGGTACATCTATAAATTCCATAAGAGGCATATTATGATCTCATTGACGTCATCAAATAAGCAAGAACGTATGTGACTGAGAACGCTGAGGAGGTAAAAAAATACCATAAACTTAATATTATACCCAGTACGATCTTCAGGTCTTGAGAAATAGGTGTTGTGGTTGCTGTATGAAATATAATTAATGCTTAACTTCTAAAAATTTCTCTCATAAAAAAAAATATTGGATACGATATCATCTAACCACTAAACAATTTCAAATAGGAGGAGGATAAGCAATTAAAATAAAGTTGTACCAACCATTATTCATTGTAAATCTACACTTGAGAGCAATGAAATCGACTCAGTTTAGTTTGTTCTTTTTCAGAAAAAAATAATTGATGTAAGTAAAGAATTAAAATTGATAAAATGTTTCATTTTCAACTGATTGAAACCTAGCTCAGTCGTTTCTTTGGTTTCAAGTGTATTTGTGAATGCGAATCTTTGTTTTATTTCAAGTTACAACGCTATTTTCATGATAGTGTTGCAACTTTATGATTCATAAGCTTTAAATATCAATATAATAGTAATAATTAACTAATAATCGAGACTTGACACTGGCGTTATCAAGCGTAATGTCAGTAAACTCATCAATCATTTAAAGCTTCCGCGCGTATAAATCATTAGAAAAGAAATAAAGCACTTTTAACTTTTTTTTTGTGCAGCGCTGTAATCCGTAAAAAGAGTTTTATTTCTACTTTTTATAGTGTTTAATAACCTTGTTCTATTTCCGTTGAAGAAATTGGATTAAGTTTGTTTTACTTCTAGTCCGTGTTGCAACGACTGTTGTCGTTACGTAACTAGTGGAAAAAGTGAAAAACTTTCATCATCATCTTGCCTCTTTGGCTCCATTTTTGGACATAGGCATCCCTTTCTCTTGCCTCTTCCAATTCCACATGGTTTTTCAGTTTCCTCCTGCATGTATTCTTGCAGTGTCAGTCAACCCATTGAACTAAACTAATGATATTGAACTAATGGAATGGCACCCAATTTTGTAAGTACAATGACTTCCACTTATCACGAGGCGCCACCTCGCGTCAGTCACGGAACGGCAGCATGCAATAACCAGTACCCATACATTATTCATGTGCACAGATTAAATCCATTAGGGTATAATCTGTCGCGTTATTGGTCTGTTGACATGAATTAATCGTTACCATGGCATTGTTGCGACTTCTATCGAACAGGTGCACTTCTATTCTATACATAGGAATACACTAAGACGTAATGTTCATAGATATTAACGACAGTATTGTCGTCTACATTTTGCTTCTATCATTCTGCAATATTAACAAACAACGACTTTTTTATTAATCTGTGGTAGAACCATATTCCTATAGTAAAGTTCTAATCTAGGTGATTAATAAATATTAATTTCAAAGATTTCCGTATTTTATAGCTGAATTATGTGCGCAAAAGATCCATTAATCAAATAATTTCGCTGTCATGTCGGTCAATACTTTGGCTTTGATCTCCGTTAATAATAGAGTCTTTGTTATATTTTATTTTTATTTATGAAAGACAGTTGAAAATTACTGTTGTGAAAAAGTTTGGTCACAGCGAGTTAAAAAAGGTAGATTTATTTCAGTTGACCTTTTTTCTCGTGCTATAGATTTTGCTCGAAAATGTTTGTGTACAGTTTCGGCCAGCATGCATTTTTTTTAAATTGAACTTTTTATTTTTAACAGGGCGTGCAAACTGGTTTGAAAAAGATAGCGGGCTTGGCGATGCTGTCATTATCGATTTCCGGCGAGGATAAAAACAAAGTCAGTAGTGTTGGGCATGGTCTGATGTCACCTGTCACTGTCATCATCATCATCCATTATCATCAAAGTCATACGTTGTTGATCCTATGTGATTGAATTTTGAATACTATCTTGTATAAATAGACTGGTGTTACATCTAATTCGTCTATTTAATACCCAATGTCTAGATTCAAACCAGATGTTTTTTTTAAATCAAACAAAGAAATATTTTGATTTCTTGGCAATTGTGTTCCTCATAATCATGATTAATTTCGCATTCGTTATTGAGACAAATTATAACTTACCTGGAAATTAAGCCCGTATCATCATCATCACATCATCATCTTCATATCAGCTTAGGCCTCCCTCAAATTGGAATTGTGCCCTAACTACTTGAATTTTGTGTAAAGTGTTGAGCTCATTTTTCCTCACATAACCGATCCACATAATGTTTGTCATCTGCCCAATTTGGTTTAATATGATTGCCAGCATGTCAGTTTGCCCTTTCGTTGAAAGCCTTTCCGAGTGATTTATAATGAAAACTGATATGTCACAGCCGAACCTTTTTTCCCGTTTAGTGAGATAAATGGGTAATCGTGATGACTTATGCGGAAGTGATAAAAATGCAAGGTGTTTTACAGCGGGGTGTGATGATTCAAATATGAAGATAAGATTGTAATTTATCTGCGTAGACTTGAGTGAAAGAGAGTGGGGGGCTAGGGCGTAGTATACTCTAGCTAGCCTAATTTTACTTGTCAAGTTTGATATTAAAAACAAATTAGGCTTAGCCTGAAGTTTTCTGGAAATCTGTAGGTTACTGATGTCAAGTTTTGCTTAAAACTAAGATCAACTAAGGTAATCGCTTCCTCAAATGTGATGTGATGTAATGTTGTCCATCCAAATTCTCGTGCAAATACATCATAAACCATCACGAAATGGCCATTTCACAGGATGGCTAATAAAACGGTCTGGTGGTGACATAATTGTTATTTTATTTGAAGGAAATCCGTATATTTTTCTCAGAACTGAATTTATTTTGTCCAGAACCTTTGAAGATTATCCGACCCTCCTTCTGAAATGGCATTTTTCCCTCGTTTTAATCCCGCCCAATACCTTTTCATGGTGTTATTTTGTGTGTTTTTATTTTAGCCAACGAGAAAACAGAAAAGGTCAGTGAGTTTTTTATTTATTTTAAAACCTTGAACATTCGGCTTAAGGGGCCATAATAGGAAAACATGGTTTGCGCGGGCCATATTTTGATATAGAAAACGTAAAGTTGTAGCCACAAAAAACATACGACAAGCTAAAGAGATTATCTAGTAGCTACAAGTATTAAATTGCGTGTAAACCTCACAGAATATTGTAAAAAAAAACAGTAATATCATTAAAATCGCTTGTATTTTTGGCGTAAATAATAGCAGACACGTTAGAATTCTACATCAAAATACACTTTAACATACTGTGCAATTGCTCCAATAATTTTTTTTTTCAAGAAAGATAATTTTGCTTAAGATAATGATGAAAAAACAAGGAAAAACATCGAAAAAGTGCAGAAGTGAGGTTATTTTCCATACTCTTTACACGTAAAAAAAAGACAGAGATAAATAATTTCGCATAACGGAGCCTTAAGAAAGTAGCTGAACACTTTATTGCCATGCCCCTGATGCCCCCTAGCATGACCACCGAAATGCGATATAACATAACGATTTATCACGCTTAACTGTCAAAAGACAATAGATTTTGACAGTTGAGTGTAGATAAAACGCTATTTCACGTACCTATATCACGCGATATTATTTCTTGTTTCAGTGATCATGCTAGGGAATATGGCAAGCAAATTTTTGCGTTCCTTACTTAGCTTCCAAATAATCTGGTTTCACACAATTTGCTTAGTAGGCGATAAACGAGACCAGCGTCTAACATAAATCTCATGAGAAATAAAGTGTAAGGTGTCCATATCCATATCCAAAGAAACGTGATAATTATTTCACAGAGATAAGATAATCTAATGCCAGCATTAATATGATTCCCATTCATATAGGATCACAATGACATGGCAATTTATGAAATAAGAATAACTGATAGTAGTATCATTGAAACGTAGGACTAAAACATTTGTTAAGCAAGCAAAAAATTATAAGTATTTGAATCAAAAATATGCAAGAAATGATAACTTATAAACAGTGGTGGATACAGCTTTGCGGGTTTTGGACTCATCTTCGAAAGCATCATTCTAAAGCCTTAGAATAATAACACCTAGAAGCCGTGTCCTCTTCTGCAAAGTGAGGCAACTAATACCAAGCCAAAATGGTTTAGTTTTCAGATTTATATCATTCATACGTTACCTAATCGTAACTCAAATCCAATAATATAGTAACTAATCTAATACATGTGGGAAAATTTAAACTGTTTTGTACTTATTCGGTATGATTAGGTAATACTTAATGGAGAATAAAAATCTGAAAACGGCGCCATTTTGGCCGTTTTAGTTGCCTCACTTTTGACAGCGCGCTTTGTAGAGAACTATCGTTATAGTGTTATTATTCTAAGTCTGAAGCCTGTCTCAACTCAACGCCATATTAATGAAGTTTTGACTGATGGGTTACTTACCGGAATGATATTAATTGTGAAGGGAATGGACTATGGAGTGGATCATGATCCTATAATTGTATACCATGATCCAATTATTGTACCATGTACAATACATTGTGCAATATTTTCTAAAATAAACTCAAAAGCCTCGAGCACAGACGCAAGGTTGCAAGCTTGTCGATTTTTTATCGGTTACATTTCAGAGATAGCAGCGGAATTCCACAACTTAATTTCGCCATCTCCCTTCTCCCATCGGACAACCAGACGTACGAATCAGCGCCACCGTTTTTTGGTGGATCCAAAGACTCGCACTAAGCGTTTTGCTTCGAATTTTATCATCCGTAAGTACCGCTAGAGAGTAGAACTCCTTGCCTGAGTCTGTGTTTCCTGATAGGTACACGCTGGGGACCTTCAAGTCACGAGTGAATAAGTAACTTCAGGCAAGCGCGTTTCATTACTTCATCGCTCACCACCAGGCGTGATAGCTGTCATGTGCTTAATCAACGCCAAGCGGTCGCCGGCGACCAGACAACAATAGAAAATCTAAGTATTGTGTCTCGTTTTCCGGGCGTTGACAAGTTAAAATAAATAAATGAATTTACGGCGCCCGCCGAAGCCGTTTATAAAATGGCTTACTGTACTGTACTGTATGACCATTTCATATAACTCAGTCAGTGATAACAAGCAAATGATAATAATTAAATTGCAATTAATTTGTTTGTCTTATAAAAAGATAAAATAAAACATCGCAACGAGTTGCGCTGTGTGTGTTGAGACTAACAAAATATAACGAATCAATGTCAATTTGACAAATAGGTGTCAATAAACACACCACTGTTTCAAGTTTTTAGTAAGTACCTGTCGACTGTTTAACGAAGGCCACATTGACACCTCATATGTCACATTTTAACCCAAATTAAACCGTACAACAAGGCCACACCGTCCAGTATGCATAATTTAATAAATTACTGACTTTCGTTCCAGAACTGCCGTGTAACTCAGATATGAATGGAAAACTAATTATTCTTAATGTAAAAATGTGAAATAAGTGCCTAAAACATGAGTTAGTAATTTTCCATAGGTTTTTGAACCATAGAGGGATCTAAAATCGCCACTAGGATTAACAATTACAATAGGAAGTTTGAATAAAGTTTTTTTACATATTTTCTTATTATTTAGTAGTAGAAGTTAAAGATACAATCTTCGATATCTTTTTGTCCACAGCTTTGTATACCTTCACAGGGTACTGATAAAATTGCTTTAAATTAAAAATAACATAAGTTCACATACGCCAACTTACCACACGAGTGTGATTACGGGGATTTTTTTACCACTAGTCACACCATAGTCATAGAAAAAAATTCGCTGCGCTATTTCTATGAGTCACATCACACCGACTCGCCCTTGACATAAAAATGACAAAGAAAATTATAGACAGAACATTATTAAAACGTAAACATACAGCTATCACTCCTTTAAGTTTAGTTGTTTCTTTTCACATGCAATTTTTACAAAATGTCATAGTAGTATAAAAATAAGCTTTTATGTTGAACGAAAAGGTATACTGTATACGAGAACAGTGTAAACAGAGACTGTTTTCAATTTAAACCTACACTTTCGAGGGATTTTGCACTACCTATATTTGTTTTACAAATGAGAAAATAAAGAATAAAAGCTTTTAACCTACTGCAACTGTATTCGCATCCAATATTTTCCTAACTGCGGTATGCTACGGTTCTATTTTAAAACCTTAATTGCAGAATTTTCTCTCACTGATGGAAAGCTATATAATTTTTTGAGTAGGTACAACGTATTTTAAACCACAAAAACCACATTAATTAAAAATGTATACTGAATACGAGAATGAGTTTTAATATAAATTATAGTAACGAGCGATTCATGTATATTTATTTATATATTTCTGTGATCTCGGAAACGGCTCTAACGATTTCGCTGAAATTTGGTATATGGGGATTTTCGGGGTTAAACAATCGATCTAGATTGGTCTTATGTTTAGGAAAACACGTGTTTTCGAGTTTTCATGCGTTTTTCTTTCGACGCAGAATATGGTCGCTAATTTCGTCCTGCTGGCCACTGTCCGTCTGGTCCAGCGGGTTAAGATGCGGACGGCAAGAAACGAGGAGTATTACGGGTTCGAATCCCACTCGGTGACTTATTTTTGTTTTTTTATATGTTCAAGTCTATTTTTTTTATTGTTATTGTTTTTAGACAAGTTTAAAAAAAAAAAAAATGTTTGAGATAACAATGTAGATTATCACCTTAACACCACCATATTACAATAAATAGTAAGAAATAACCGAACAAACATAAAACTCCACATTTTTGTCCAAATCCCAGCCAACGAATCTATTTGTCGTTTTGAACTACGAATGGCTACAATAGGGATGTTGACTTATGAATAAAATAACGAAATACTAATAAAAATCGTAAACATATCAAACTTTTGGAGTAGCTTGTATACCTCTTGGTTTTATATATTGTGTATTATTTGTTTTATGACCCTTCAAAGTTGGGCGGACAAGTCCATTTAAAAAGTATAAAATTTCTTAAAATAAATAATACATTTAATTCATCCGTAAAATTTATAGCAAATTTGTCAAAGAAACCATTTTGATAAACACAATATTTAATATAGCTGCCGAACAAATTTCCTACGCGTTGCATACAACGTAGGAAGGCGTGACGTCATAACTTGGTAGCCGTTAGTATGGAGCGTTTTCGGGTGAGTCCAATTTGTGTGCATTTCAAACTGTGATATCTCGGGCAGTTTTCATGCTAGCGAAATAATTCTTATACAAATGTTTCTTTTTTTTGAGGGGTAATTTATGTAACATAAAATAAAAAAATTGTCAACATGCCTATTCCAAGTTTTACACAATTTATGAATACTTTTATTGCGATGCGAATGAACTTATTAATATGTTTTTGTGTAGCCTCATTTTAATTGCACATAATTTTGTATAATGCTTGAGTATAACCGAAAACACATAGCATTGCAAACTATCGTCTGGGGCCCAGTATGTTTTGTTGCTACGAGTATCTTATTAAATGGTATTTTTTTATTATATGTTCATGGTATACTTACTTATGCATTTTTATATGTAGATTTATTTATTTTCATACAATTATGTATGTAGGTATATTATTTAGGCATATTAATATCTATTCTTCTGATTATTATGGCAAAATGAAGGTTCATTTATGAAACTCTTTTGTATCTACCACTATTAATGAATGTGTTTTTATTGATAGTTGACTAGTTTATAATGCTCTTAGCATTAAGTCCGCCTTTGTACCATACGTTGTGTATTGTTGTGCAATAAAGTTAAATAAATAAATAAAAACGACAAAGTGGTACAGACTGATTTGAATTCTCCATCAATCCCAGGGCTCGGGTTCCAATCCTCTTATAGTAATAGGACCCTTCGATTGGGTCCACGGAGATCTGTCCATATGTATGAAAACCTTCCATTTGCCAAGATGGGCCCGAGGCGTATTTTGTATTTATTAACTACATTCCGAGACATAAGTATTTTCATCTATTGAGGATATTATTTACTTTGAAGTAAAATCTTTGCTTACGTGTTTTAATGGTTATTTTGTTACAGTTATTAACAAATTTTGCCTTGTTTGTAATTGTATTGTTTTTGAAATAAATATTTCACACTAGATTTGCAAATGCTTAGCGAGATTCGTTTTAAGTTGGTAAACTCATAGTATTATCACAGTTTAAAGCTGTGGTATTATTATGTGGTTATTATTACTAGTACGAGTTCCATCAAACTGGCGTATGGCCTTTTTTCGTTGCATTAACAGCTATAAAACTATCTTTAAGGATGTCCGTGATACAAAATTGTAAATGCAGTAACTAATATAAGTGATTGGAGCTCTGTTTTAAGACTCCTATATCCCTTAAGTAGCGTCTTCATCTTAATTGCTCGCTTAGTACATTATGTATCAAAAAATCGAAAATTACATATTGTAGAGCTAAGGTTCTTTAGTTTATTAAAAAACAATCACATCATTAAAATATAGTTCGTTGTAGTATTGATGGGCAAAAGTGCCTAAAGTGGCCACTTTTTGCTGCCTTAAGCAAGAGTTTTGCTTGTACTAGGAAGCACATAGCATGGTTTCAATGCGTTTACCGTGTTACGTATAAAACTGTGATAACGTCACTCTGATGAATAGCTGACATCACTCATGTCCGACACTTTATTAAACAAACACTGATATTATGAACTTGAAGAAATATTCCGACAGATTTTATGTCCCCTTTTAGCGAAACTGTCTGAAGTCTAATTATATGCAGAATGTTAATATTTGAGTCTAAGTTGCGATGTTTAGAACTAAAATATTTGATTGACATAATGTTCTCCTATGTTGTTGAAAAGCTGGTGAAAAGAAAGATTAGATATTTTACATTGTAATCATAATAATAACCTATGATAACAATTTATTTGAGTTGCTTTATGATGCGAAGAGTTATTATGCTAAGCTAAGCTAAAAGTAAGGGAACGGAACGGATCGGTGTGGGCAGTTTAGATGCATAACGACTGCATTTTATCAAAACAGAAACATCGCAAGATCTATTGTATCAGTGCGGCCATAGAGTTTGCGGAAATGCCTTCTATTTGCAGTGCAATTTTAGATCGTTTATTGCAGCCTGTGCGTACCAGGCAGGTACTTCTCGGTCATTCATTTTTGGAATTTAGAGAAGCCCAGTGTCGTAGATTTTTAGTTAGAATACTGCGTTGCGACATCATGCTGAGTGAATGCCTTTTTGGTTTAATTTCAATTTCTTTTTCCCAATTTCTACTAATTATTACTTTTGTATTGCAATGCACAGAATAAATTATTCTTACATTCATTCATATTTTGTGTTACTTACAGCTTTAACATTTAGATAGATAGATAGATAACATCTTTATTTCACAACTACAGACACACACAAAAAAAAGTGCATAAACCAATGAAACTTAAAAATTATCATGCATCTAAAACCTAAAATTATCACACTAATATTAAGTATGTGTACTGTAGTAGTGCAAAAAGGTCACAGCTCAGCGTTGTATTTGCTTTTTTAGAGCAAATCACTGATTTTCAGCTGCAACCATAGAGGGCCCGCTGAGGCAAAAAGTGCTCGGGATTTATTATTAACATGCATATTATGATCATTAATATAATAACAATAAAACAAATTAAATTAAATTAGTAATTGGATTCAATGTGTAAAATTAAAAATATATTCGTATTCTTCATCCCATTTCGTATAAATAAATAAATAATAAATAAATTGCTGCAAAATCGTGTAAAATGTATTCCATAAAAAAATGATTAAAATAATAATAATAATTACTACCTAATTAAACAAAAATTGTATACCGCCCGCCCATGCAAGAAGTGCTAGTACCCAAATTTCTGACACTCAAGTAGAAACATCTTAATTTTTTTCTTGAACGTGAACTTCGACGTCAAATTCCTCATTGGTGGTGGTATGTTATTCCAGCACTTCGTTGCGCTGTAGCGGAAACTGCCAGTAAATGCTGCTGTTCTGTGCTGCGGAATCGCAAAAATTGGACGTACGAGTCTGAGATCACGACCTAAAAAATTCTTACTAGCAGGATGTTTCAATTTGCAGTAAAGATATTCAGGACATTTAAACTTAACAATATCAAACATTAGAGAAGCGAGATGCAGTCGTCTCCGGGACTCCATGTTTAGTGTTGACGATTTATTCAGATAAGGTGTTATGTGACTTCGCGGTGGAATGTGATAGCAAAATCTACTGCATGCGTTTTGAACACGTTGCAGCAATCGCCGTGTTCTTGCCAAGAGACGTGGGCCATACACTATATCCGCATAGATTAGTCTAGATAAAACTAATGATTCGCAAACATTTGTAAGTAGTTTTGGAGATTAGTAACAAATAAAACGTATTTTTGTTGGAAATCGTCATTGTCGTAGTGGCATAATGAAATACCTAAATGCTGTTATACTATTCACAATTATCTTCTACGTCTTACAAGGTGACCGATCGTCCTAAAGTTAAGTAAATCTACATTTAATAAACACATTTTGATGATGAACTATTTATTCATGTTCTTAGATTATTATCAAAATAAGTGCAACTTTGTTATGATACATTATCAGGCGTTTGCTTACTGTCTGTCTTTTTACTATCATCAATAGCTTAATACATTTTGTGGTCTACATCAATTGAAGCTGCCGCTCAATTGATTGTGATTTGAAGGGTGAATGCTTTGATAAAAAGTTTATTGTCATCTATTAGTAACTATTTAAAAATAAAGCGGTTATACATAATTATGTATTATGTAGGTATCATTGTTTAATGCTATGCTATTGGTATTTTCTGTTTCGTATAAAATGGAGATGATGATGATAGGTTTTATCATAAATGGGGATGAAATATGGATGAAATAGGTGAAAAAATAATTAGGCTGGAAAACAGAAATGATCAAAGCCATTATTTTTAAGTAAAAAGTTCAGTTCTAAAAATGTCTACTGTTACTATTCTTTATTTTATCAATGAAATTTTACGCTCGCTGATTTCAGGGCTTGCCGTTGCAATATATTATCCCCGTCAATTGGTAATGCGCTGGAACCTTGTCAAATTAACATACACATCGACGTCATCCACAACTAAAAATGACAAAAAACAGTAAAATTCTAATAGGAAATATGATATATTAATTATTGAATTCTTATTTTCAATAATAAAGGGTCTAGGTATATGAGAAAATTACAATTGTTTTTCGATTTTGAGGTTTAAATCATGGCCGCCAGGCGCATTACCAATTGACGCGGATAGTAATAAGCGGTAATTCGGTGTTGAGTTGAACTGCATGGAGCTCGTAACTATATCGTTACAGCGATTATCGCCCGCTAGCACGGCCACCCGTTTCGTGGCCCTACGTAGCAACAGCGTCGTCTTACCTTACGATCCACACGCTGCACTGAGAAACACCAAACGTGTACGACATATGAGCCTTTAACGCAATTCCAGTGAGTTTAGAGTATATTCGTGGTAAAGAAGTTTATTTATAGTAAGGATACCAACTGCATGGTAATCTATATTTTAGTCAGCATTCGTGCGTTATCTACAGTATTCAGGGTCTTGTTCGCTCTATAGATAGCATTATGTGTTATCCTTACTAATAATATAAATGCAAAAGTCCGTTTGTTTGTTTGCTACAATTTCACGTCTTAACTTTCTGAACCGATCATCATGAAATTTTACATACACATTATCAGAGGTACTAAAAAGGACATAGGGTACCTCTCATCCAAAAAAAGTATTGTTCTCGAGGGATAGCAAAAAAACTTTTTACACAGACGAAATCGCGGGCGGCAACGAGCTCTAGTTAAGCTTTTGCGTAATTTGGGACATTATGAGTTTGAATTAGGTACAAGTACAACTAAAAATAGCTTTCTTCGAAGTTTTCTCAAGAAGTGTAACAAATACATTTTCTCATCATCGCACTAGGTTAGTTACGTAAAAGGGTCTACCCTTTATGGCAGAACTTTTTATGTCTTATTGTCTTATTATAACAGCTAATGGCATAAACTTCATGTCGCAGAAAATCGTTTGGCATACATTTCATAGAAAATTCATATCTAGAATAATTTTGTGTGTGTGTTTATTACACGCTTGTTTCATGCTGCATGCATCCTTACATGCAGGCAAATAAACATGCAAGCAAACAAATAAGCGTGCATGCAAGCAAACAAGCAGCATGCAACATGCGTGCAAGCCAGAATGCAAGCAAGCATGCAGCATGAAAGCAAGCATGCAGCATGAATGCAAGCATTGTGGAGCTCCGCTCTACCTACTGGTAGGTGCATTAAAAGTTTTTGTTTAAAGCGGGGGGGCCTCAGGCCTCCCGACCTGACCCCCTCGAGCAGAGGGGCAAGCCCCCCTGCACCCCCCGGCAAGCATGCAAGCAGCATGCATGCAAACAAGCATGCATGCAAGCAAGCAGCATGCATGTCGGTTATGCAGCGATTCGTTCTGTTGTTGACTTTTGTAGCACAACATAAATTTACAAAAACTCAACATACTGTCTTTTTAAGACAAACATTTAATTCAATTTAAGGTTATAATGCATTTTTTTAGAAAATACAATATGCCTATGACATTATTCTTAATGAAATTCTGCCATATTCGTAGTATACCATATGAAAATTATACCAAATAATTGTCGACTAAATAAACGTTATGCCAAACAAAATTATGCGAATAAAAATTTTGTCAAATGTATTTATGCCAAATGAAATTCTGTCATCTGAACAGTATGCCATTGTAAATTCGGACATATTAACATTTGGCCAAACAGTAATTATATATAAAAAAAAATTATGCCTTAAAAATATTCGTTTAAAGAAGATTATGCCAAGTGTGTTATGCCAAATAAATTTCGGAGCATCAAAATTCTGCCAGATTAAGGTAACCCTAGTTAAAAAGGTATCAATATGAATCTAATACGAACTCTCCAGATAGTAGTTTCGTGCATACAGAAATGCAATATGGCGCCAGATTATCTGCTTACGTCGATCGACAACTTCGACAGGCTGCTGGCTGCGTGCAAGGTTTCTGTTCCACGTCCTATTAGTTAGAATGACAGCCCCCTACTCAAATCACCATATTCTGCTAAATTTAACGCTAGTATACCAGATAGAATGAGGATCAGTAACGATTTTTGTTTAGTGGCTCATCAGAAAGCTTATGCCACCACATGATTAACTGTGAATAAATTTTTACGATATCTCTTAAATTAAGATGAATAAATAATGAAAAATATTAGAAAAAATCGGCTCACCCGTAGCAACTTAGACGGGCTACGGGTGAGCCGATTTTTTCTAATATTTTTCATTATTTATTCATCTTAATATAAAAATAGCATTGTGAATGCAAAAATCTAAAAAGTTTAATATCTCTTAAACCTGAGAAATTATACGAACTAAAACGTGCTAAAACACTGTTATTTTGGGGGGTCCTTATGACGTCTTCGAGACGTACGCGAACCTTATGTCGTACGTGATAAAGCACATATTGCATTGAGCTGGGCATTTCCTTCAAAACCCTTATAACTCAGCCATTTCAAAAACGGATTCCAAAAAAATATTATATATAATAGCTATGAAATTATGTTTTTATATCATACCAATAAAACTATAGGATTCAAACCTGTTACTGATTCTCATTACAATGTATGGGAATGACATAAGCTCGCTTAGCTCCTGTCAATCCCATACATTATCATTCTATTCTACTATCGTTAATTTTAGTGGAATGGGCATTTGAGTAGGCTAGCCCTCAGTTGTTACATTTATAGGAATCTATTGCGAGATATACATAATGCCCATTTACACTCTACGTCAGAAAAAACGCACCTCATCGAAAATAAATTTAGACTTGGCCACCTTCTTTTGCTATATAACGTTGTAAATGTTGATATCTATTAAAAGTACATTTAATCTAATCTATAAAAAGTAATTTTATCATTCAATTTATAATTGTTTGATTTAATAAACATAACATTTACCATAAATAAACGCTTAAAGCGTTATTGCTTGCGCCGCCATAAAAGGGAAATAAAAGGGGTCAATACAGTAAATGCGGGTTAATTCGCTATCGAGATGATGGAGAAAACACACACAACTGTTGAAAGTTCAATTAAAAAAAGGAATACCCAAAATGGATACTATTGCTCATGAAGTTGCTCAAATATTGCAAAAATGTGGCAATTGCTCAGAAACTGAATCTAAGTAGGTAATTAATTAAGTATATAGGTTAGATTCCGTTTGACGAGTATTCCAACAGTTTCTAGAGACTGTTAGCTATGTCCGAAGGGGAAGAAGTATATAACAACACTTACCATTTAATTAGATAGGAGTAAATTAACTTTGAAGAATTTTTGAAAAGGTGCGATTTTTCTGACGTCGAGTGTATTTAAAGGAAAGCTTTTCCCATACAACATAGTTCTAGCATTACAGACTTAATTTTTGAGTTCCCGAAAGACGGTTCAATTAGTTGAATAAATCGAATTTGGGTCGTCATAATAATGAAACCAAACCCGAATTCCATGCCGGAATTTTATTAGGGTTGTTTTTATTACTTTAGATTCACGATACAATATAAATACTCAGTATAAATATGAAACCGCTAAAGCTCGTTATAATGAAAAGTCTAAAAATGCATTAACAAACTTATCCATATGCATACAAAATCCTGCAAGGTAAAACAACTTTAACACGTAACTGAATTTCTGTAGCTTCAAGGCTTAGTCCTTGAGCTGTGCCTTGGAGCTAAGGCTGAATCGATTAGCTCGTAATAACGCTGTCTGTAATAAATTACTACCTGAACAGTTATCGTGCTTTTCATAAGCACACTTTACACCATTCAAAAGCTTCCATAAACTCGCCAGAGAAAGAAGAACTTACCTATGATTTATAATTTTATTGCTGTGTGTCTGTCGTCGGCGCGGTGGTCATATACTTACTTTACTATATAAGGGCCGATTTTTCAATCCTCAGATAAACAGACAGATAGGGTTTATTCAACAGATAGCAAAAACATCTGTTGTTCAATCGTCAAATAGGCCTTATTCGACGAATAACTCTCTTATCTGAGGAATAATAACGCCTTATTCCACAGATAAACAGTAAGTTTGAGGTTAGTTTTGTGCTTTTTGTTGTAAAGTTGATATTTTTAAAACGATTGACGAGATGGGAATCGAGGAAGTAGTCATAATAAATGAGTTATATAAATTCAAGTAATAAAATAGAAAGAATTGATGAAATTCTACCCGGTTTCAGAGAAGTTTTAATATTCTTCCCTGCACATTCTTTGATAGAAACTAAACAAACAAAGAATTTCTTTTTTTTACATCTATTATTTTATTATTGGCTTGTAGGGACATACCTCTCAGGAACTAAACCACAGAATAAATAATAGTACTAGACTAAACTCACAAGCATTTGAATCCTAGATTGAATTTCGCAGAACACTTTTTTGCTTTCCATAGTAAGTAATTAATTACATCATACTTAGTTTGAATCGAAAAATCACAATTAAAAACACCACACCACAGCGTCCAAACAACCTCATATTGTTGAATGACGGCGGACCCTTCTTTTGTTTGACTGATTGCCAGATGTCCAAAATAAAAGAAATAGTTTGTCCTGTTCTAACATTCGTTCATTGTCTATATTTGTTTCAACTTCGTGAAGTTAGCGTTTCCACAGATGAGATATTCGGTCAGTTAGTTATTCAAAGAATAAATATTGCTTGAAAAATTGACAATCACTTAACAGATGAATAAAGAGACTAATAACTTTATTCTTCAGTTAACTATTGGTCCCTTTATCCGAGGATTGAAAAATCGGCCCTAAGTATAATAAAAATAAAGCAGAGTTTTAGAACCTAGTGTAAAGAGACCGTACAACGCTGGAAGCAATTTTCATAGTAAAAATTATCGAAATTATTGTCAATTTAATTGTTTTTAATCTCCTCCTAAATTACATATCTCTTATTTTGAAATATGACAATCACAATAATATAAAAATGAATCGCTGAATGTCTTGCTAAGCGCAAATCTCGAGAGCAGCTTAACCGATTTCGCTAATTCTTTTTTTGTCGTGTTTGTTATTATCAGGAGAAGGTTCTTATGAAAGAAGACATTAAGAAAATTGCGCGGAAAATTAGGAAATTTAAGAATACTTAACCATCATATAAAATTTAATTTGAAATGAATTTGAACAATATAAACTTTTTTAATGTAACCTTATGACGTTTGACATAGAATAGGGAATATGCATAAGTCACCGATTTTAATGAATTTGAGCTTGATCGTTGCGGACACTTATAAAAACATGATGGAACAGGAAAAAAAAATGTATAATCCTAGTTTTATCACACGATGAAATCAGGGGAAAATAACGATATTTTTTTATAATTTTCGGATATAATACACTTTACAGTCAGATAGAATATCGAATAAGAAACAATATTTTGTATGACACATATGTACTTAAACGCAAAATTTAGGGAGATAATTGAAGATTATTGGCTAACTCCATATTAAACGCGCCGAAACACTCCTGAAACGTGATGTGTGACGTCACCATTTTGTATGGAGCGTTTTCGGCGGGTGCTGCTGCGCGCTAACTTCAAGTAACTATATCACGAGAAAAAAACGCAAGAGAAAAGTTTTAATATTACAGTTAACTTTCTCACGCATTATACTTTTGATTAAAATTAAAAATAAAATTGATGCATATTCCCTATTGACAGAATGCGGGCTGCAAATATCGTCAAAGAGGATGTAAAAAAAACTGAGAGTCGTTTAAAATTCGAATTCAATATTCATAAATCATAAAACATAACTAACGCTAGAAACATACTATTGTGTTGTGTTGTGTCGTGTCGCGATCTGTCGCGTATCGGTTTCATACATTTAGTATGACTAGAAACACACTATTGTGTTGTGTTGTGTCGGCATCTGTTGTGGCGCGGATCGCTCGGCTGCGATTGCAACAGAACCCCCACCACCGATCTGTCGCGACACAACACAACACAATAGTATGTTTCTAGCATAAGACAGGACAACGCATAGAGTAAGATAAAAAAACAACGTCTGTCGGGTCAGCTAGTGTATTATAGTTTCAAGATTATATGTTCATTATTATTTACATCAGTGAAAATACAAAATTGAAGGTCTCTCAACGATTTTTTTCTATCGAGAAAAGTTAATACATAAGTCTTAGATTATCAATATTCTAAGATAAGTTAAGTATCATGTTTCTGCCAATCACAAAATTGATAATTTACTTTCTACATTATTTTTTTACCGAGAATTCAAGTAATACCGAGTAAAATCTTTGTTCAAAATGTGTATTTGGCGTTGAACGGCCCCCATTGTTTATGATGTCTGAATCTAGGTGTTTGAACCTTAAAACCGGCCTATACTGGGTCCTAACTGCAACCATTGCCGTAGGAAGAGGGGGCGCCGGGTGGGCCGGGCCCACCCCAGAAAAATTCTGATTTATACTTTTATTGCCCTTCAAAACGAATGCGGCTCTATCACCCCCCTCCCCCTAGCTTTGCCCTGGAAATGGGGGCCAGGCCCCCCCTGGAATATATCTCTAGATACGCAACCGAAACTATGGTCTTGGTTTTTCTGAAAGGCTGTATTGAACCTACGTCCTTCGCTTGACGAAAGCAAAGTTCTGTTTAGTATAATAGGTATTATTTTTATCAACAAAGAAAGCCTAACATGTGCTTAAATAAGTTCAAAGCCGGTAAATAAAGCAGAAAGTTTCAGATACCCAGTTTTCTATTAATGCGATCCAGATCGATTGAATAAATAAGCCATCTAGTTGCTGTTCTGTAAACTCGATACGATTTGGTTTCCCGTTGACACGTTAGATGGTGTTAGTGTCGATGAGAATTAAAAATAAGAAAATGGTTTCATCATTAACAATTTCAGGTTTTTAAACGGCATTTGTCCGTTGTCTCCCAATGGGAAATATCGGGAAAAATTGGTTTAAAAATACGTATACTTATGTAAAAAAAAAAAACTCGATTTACCCCCTTACTGGAAATGGACCGTTTGAAGATTAAGCTAGGGTTTCCTAGGATGACGTTGCCGTCATATTACGGCCGTAATATAGCGGCGTTGAATGTTGTCTATGTAAACAATATGGCGACACCATAACGTCAGAAACCGTGCCGTATTGTTTGCATAGACGACGTTTTACGCCGCTAAATGAAGGCCGTAATATGACGGCACCGTCATCCTAGGAAACCCTAGCTTTACATCTTGTCTCGTTTCACGTCCTACAGTACTTAATTGACATTTTTTCTAAGATCACAGACTAAAGACAATCAACAGTGGTATGGTATGGTTAATAAAACCAAAGCGTGACCAATCGGCGGGACGGGACTCGAACGGGAAGGAAACAGACTCTTGGAGCGAATGGGTGACGATGACGACTGAAAGGTATCTGTTTTCTTTTCGGGTGTTTTTTTTTTTTTTTTTTTTTTTTTTTTTTTTTTTATGCGGCTGCTCCCCGCTTTTTGGCAGGACCTTTTTTTGCCATTCATATTTTTATGCATATCTTTCTTTTTATGCTTGCTTTATAGCTAGTATCTTTTTCTATTATAACAATTTCACTTACTTGCTAATACAGTTCTTCTTAATATTCTTAATATACATATGTTACTTTGTACTAATTTTCTATTATTATGTTTACACAATGAGTAATATGCTCAACTTAAGTATATATTATTATTGCATATTTCTTCTTATTACTTTATCTTATATACACATTCTTTTTTTTTCGCATATTACACTTATACTTTTCGTTGTTTACTTATTTATTGGTTTCCTTTTATCTTATACATTTTGTTTCTTATGTACATGATTTCTTAATATTATAAGTTCCTTTACTGTATTACAGTTCCATTTTACATTTTGTATTGGAATGGCTTAAACATTTTTATTTCCTGTCGTTGGGTCTTAAATCTTGTCAGTCTTTATTCCTGTTTATAACAATTTCAGCTATTTTTCTAGCATACTCCATAAATAGAGTTCTCTCTTTCTTGTTGCTTATTATTTCCTTCAGGGTGTCTTTGCTCAATTTAGTGTCAATTTGCTGTTGCAGAGTGTACCTATCGACATTGTGTATTGGACAGTCGAGTATGATGTGGAAGATGTCCTCGATCGCGACCGGGTCACAAATACAGGAAGGGCTGTCCCTGCGTTTGAATCTGTGCAGGTATGCACAGAACCCTCCGTGGCCAGTCAGTATTTGTGCCGCCAGTCGATCAATGGACATCTTCCTCACCACACCGTAAGCCGCCACCCCATCAGGGAAGAAGACCTTGGTGGTCTCGGCCGTGTTTTCCGATCTATACCTGCAGTCCCATGCCTCGATCGTTTCCGCCCGGATGTGGCGTTTAACGAACGAGATGGGACAGCAGTCATAGTCCGGTCTTGTCTTCAACTTGAGAGCCGCCTCCTTCGCTAGTTGATCCGCTCTCTCATTCCCTTTCACTCCGACATGGGCCCTTATCCAGAATAATGAGACGAGCTGTTGGTTGTCTCTAAGGTATTGAAGGTTACCCTGGATTGCCTTCGTGATCGGGTGTGATGAGTCTGGATCAAGTAGCGTCTGGAGGGCGGGTCTCGAGTCGCTGAGTACGGCCGTTTCCTGAAATTTTTTGCCAATAATAATTTCTGTCGCTTGGAGGATGGCATACAGCTCGGCTTGGAAGACTGTACAGTATGGTTCCAGCTTAAACTTCCGGGTAATCGTTTCAATCGGCCCTTCCCAACAGGTCAGGGCGGCTCCAACTTTCCCCTCCAGTTTGCTACCATCTGTATAGATCTTCACTAAGCCTTCTGCCAGTTTGCCATCCTCTTCCGCGTTGTCCAAACATGTGAATTTTGAATTTAGCATCCTGCTGGGGTGGGTGTCATTCATGAACGAGGCTCGCTGCTCTTTTCGGGTGTTGTTGGAAGGTCGCATTTGGCAAAAAAGGAAAGAACCGAAGCGAAGCGAGGGCGGGCCGCTAGTTATTTTATAATTGGTTGGCTGTACCTTTAAACACGACTTCTTCTAACATTCAATTAGAGCAAACCTATGACTTGACTTTAAGGCCGGAAGAGTAGATCTTAGGAAAATAACTCAAATCACGTAGTAAATGATGCTGGTTGATACAATATTATGGTTACACATACACATGTCATCATTAGCTTCTATTCAAACTACAAACATTGACATTGGCTTCTGGTAACATAGATATTTGAATAGGACAGTCGCCGCCAAAAGTTATGTAGGTAAGGTATGTAATGAATTCAAAAAATATTTGAAATTGCAATCTAGGAAATATCTGTTTTGGGAGGAACGACTGATATTCAAGTTTCTTTACAAGTGTGAATCCGTGCTATCAGTGAATGTTTGCAAAAACAGTTTCTTAGTGTAAAAAAGTGCTTATAGTATCAGCATATAATATCCTTCGTTATGAGGTCATAGCATAGATAGAATATAGGTTTTAATCACAAGAAAATAGAAGAAGAAAATATATAACCACTATATGGTTTTTAATACAAACGAACTACTTAATTTCTGAAATGTCTTTTTACTTAAATTTAAATTCAAAAAGGTTTTTTTACTTAAATATAAATTCAAAACATCTGTTCTTAGAATGTCGCATTTGGCAAAAAAAGGAAGGAAATTCAATTTAATTTTAATTGAATTTAATATTGTTCGAAAGCTGTAACATTCAACTTGTGGAATTTACTGTTGAATTTACTCTATAATTTCTCTTATTCGCTATGTGTTAGTTATAATAGAAAGAAAATGGAGTTTCATACAAAAATTCAATTGTTCAATTCTAACTGATACACGGCCGACGTATAAAAAGTCGGTCCACCTTAGAATAGAATAGAATAGAATAGAATAGTTCCAGAACCTTTCCGCCCCAACGGCCATCGGTTCTTCTCGCTATGTGTCCCGCCATAGCCTTCTTTATTTCCAAGCCGTGAACATAAGTTTTGCAACGTCTGTTACTGTCAGTTCGTGGTCATGTCGTCGGCCAGTCTCCATACTAAATGTATGGGAATATTTCAAATTTAAGAGGTCGATATTTTTTTTCATAGTAATCGTGTGAGGTTTTAAATATGAAAATAATTTAGTTCTTTTATTGAAATGCTTTGTATATTAAACAATAAGAAAAATATCAATGCTAACCAGGAAAAAATGGCTGTTAAAGATGTCATCTTTTTTGTTGATTTTCTTCAGCAGGGAGTTGATTAACACACCCTCTAGCAATAAATGATATATCATTAGAAAGGTCTTTTAAAGACAAATATTTTCTGTTAATATACTCTATATCAATTGTTAGTACTTTTGGAGTTAAAGGTTTAAAGTATAGAAGTGGTTTATTGT
Source organism: Agriphila tristella (assembly GCA_928269145.1). Taxonomy (NCBI): domain Eukaryota; kingdom Metazoa; phylum Arthropoda; class Insecta; order Lepidoptera; family Crambidae; genus Agriphila; species Agriphila tristella. Next base: position 54,844,335 of record OV743430.1, on the reverse strand, counting down.
CTATGGGCGTTGATCTACCACACCTATAGAAATGAATGATATATCATAAGAAAGTTTTTTATATGACAAATATTTGCTGCAAACATACTTTCTATTAATTATTAGTATTTTCGGAGTTTTAGGTCATTAATGTTAAAAAAATTGGTCAAGTTTAGAGCGTTATAACTCTCAAAGTACTAATAGTTGACGTTTATAGTGCTACAATAAAGTGTTTCAAATTTAAATACCTTTCCAATGATATAAGATTTATTGCTAGACGAGGCTTAGATCAAAATGCTCATCGTACTTAAGGACCCCAGAAAAGTTCAAATAATTTGACTCAAACCTTATGTTCTAATAAATAAATAATAATAATAAATATAAAACTTTATTGAAATAATCTTACATCACAATTTACAACTAGTTTAAACATAGATAAAATAGGAAAAACCAAAAATAAATAAGTTTTAAAATAATTTTATACTATGTGCTTGACCACATGCGATGTTGCCGTTCTGCTCAACTTCAGGGCTTGGAAGATATAGAAGGCTATGGTCCCGCCCATTGCCACTTCAGCTGAGAAATCCTTCGAGCGATGTCGGTGACTTTAGTTCTCCTGCGGATCTCCTCGTTTCTGATTCGATCACGCGGGGGAACGCCGAGCATGGCTCTCTCCATTGCACGCTGGGTGACCTTGAGCCTCCTTATGAGACCCATAGTTAGCGACCACGTTTCACTGCCGTAAGTCATCACTGGTAACATACGCTGGTCATAGACTTTCGTCTTGAGACACTTAGGTAAGTCGAACGCGAAGATTTTTCGAAGCTTCCCGATGTTCCCGATTCCCATGTCAGACTGAGAACTGACGAACTGGGTTGTTTTGTCACACCGCACACCGGCAATTTTGACAGCTGCACACTTCATTATTGTGACAGGTAATTCCGGCAGTAACATTACAAACTGTCTGATTACACAAACGATTCATTGGACCCCTTGTTTACTCGTTCTTGATAAGTTAAGTCCTCGGACGTACGGTGTGATCTTGTAATGTGGTGACGTTTATTTAATGTAAAATATTTTTAGTGATGAATGAGATAAACTAACCTTAACGATAATTCTCTATCGACAAAGAACCTTGAAATATCAGAAATATATATAAAATATCAGAACATCTGCGAAGATATGGCGTGTCTGGCTTGGAGGTTGAAAATCAATCAGACACTAGAATGGAGGAACTTAAGTGCTTAAACTAAAACTAACAATATGAGATGTCCATATACTTTTATTTTACAATTGGTTTTCGATAATTTACTTGTTTCTGTCAGTTGCCCTTTGCAATTCTACTTTGAATAAGTAAATGGTTAATAACCAAGTTCACAGTTTCGCCACCATAGGAAACAAGGATACGATCATTCACTTGAATTTTATCGCAATCAATTATTAAAAGTTCTTAACAAATTATAGACTTTAAGCTTTTTTATACGTTAAATCCAGTGTTAGCGCCACCATTTTGTTTTAAAAGTATATTGACCTTTACGATTTCGTGTTTAGCGTAGATTTAAAAGTCAAGCTTTTACTGCTTTTACGAAGCGTGCCGATAGTTATTACCTCTCCTCTGTCATTACTCAGAGGTGACAAGTATACCTATTTTTGATGAATATTATTAATGGCAGTTGGAACATGCAATATTAGGGCGGACCCTAAAGTTCTTTGTTTCAATTCAACGTTAGGGTTAAATGAAAAAATATTCTGAAAAAACCGACTTCAAAAAACCTACCTCTAAAAAGCAAGAAATAATATTCGTAATAATAAAAACACGTCTATTGAAGTCGGGTGGGGCTGGAGTACAGATTCCTTTTTTTATTCTAAAAGCCCCACCCGACTTCAATAGACGTGTTTTTTTTATTACGAATATTATTTCTTGCTTTTTAGAGGTAGCTTTTTTGAAGTCGGTTTTTTGTTTTTAATAAACAATTTTTATTTTTTTATTTTTAGTGTAGGTACCTTGTAGGTATATTATTTAGATAGTAAAATCGGCTCAGCCAAACGTGAGATAATTGCGAAGAAACTTACATACATACGGGTCAAACTGAGAACCTCCTTTTTTAAGTCGGTTAAAGAACTCCACAGATATCCCTCTTCTAACAAAAAATAATTATCTTATTCAGTTCATAAACAAAGAAGTAATACGACCATTATCATCGGGGTAATTCACACAAAATCATACTATTTTCGTGCTTTTTTCAACGTTACTTGAAAAATACTGAAGCGATTTCCAAATTTTACCAAACCAACTTGGGAGTTTACCTAATGTAATAACGTTTGAATCATTTCAATCGGTCCAGCCGTTTTCGAGTAATCGGTGCACATACACAAAAAAAAAAGAATAAAATATACAGACGAACAATTTCTTCTTTTCGTGCTGTTTGTTGTTAAAGAGTTCCGTTGTTCCTTCGCAGTTCAAGTCTAGTCCAAAACGTCCTTGACCATAGTTAGATACCTAATTTGTTTTAGATTGTCACAATCCTAGCACCATTCAATTACTATACATTTTCTATTTGATTTTGAGGAGTTCCCTTGTGTATCTTTAAAATCCAAGGTCCAATAACAATGAAATCAAAATGGTATTATCACTAAAGTATCCTTTTAAAAAAAAAAGAATCATCTAAATCGGTACATAAACAAAGAAGATATGGTCGATCATCCGTATAAGTTCATAAAATGGTGACAGTATTTGAAAGTTTTCCTGAAAAATACTGAACCGATTTCAAAATGGGACCAACTTGGAAACAAACCTGATCTAATAACGTTTGAATTATTTCAATCAAAGACATTATCTAATGCCTTACAATACAACCATAACCATAATTTGACAATTATGTCTCTTTTGATAGTTTTTGAGAAAGATTCAATTTTTAAGTACTTTAATAAACAAGAAATGCATCTTTAATACCTATGCTGATCAGTCGTATTCCCCATTTCTAATATTAGTAGCAACATGGATAATATTTATACAAGCTATCTCCCTAGCAAGGTTATACCGCACTGCTAGTTCTATTTACCCAAATGTATTTCCCAACAGAAGTCAGTATATCGATGCGTCTACGCATTAGAGGAACAAATTATTTTCGTCGCGCTTTTTGATTCGAAATTAGAATTATTTTTTAGATGAAAAAATGATTAAAACTCTTTTCAAAACACTTATAGGACTTTTTTAAGAAAAGTGATGTGATGTGACATCAAGATGACATCCTTGGGTATTCCGACGGAAGCTCCTATACACACTATTTTGTGTACGTCTGCGTATACGCAGAAGGCTGTCAAAGTTGCACCTAAAAAGGTAAGATAATTTAATCTGATTTTCATTCTACAAAAAAGAACTGAATTGCCCTAATAATCCGTAGACCCACTGGCATTACTGGTGGGTCCTACGGGAAATTTCATTCCCGTTCGAAACACTGCACCAGAGTTGGGAACGAAACACATTTTTTTAAAAGAATCTGTATTTTCAGATTTTCTATAAACATTTTAAACAGTTTTCATAGTACAAATAAGAATTTTCAAAGTGCTGAAGGTAATTTTTATGAGAAAATGAAAATGGTTGGAAAATGCAAATTGCTCAACCACCACGTTCAACAAGCAACTTGGATATTTATAATTTTATTTGATTATTTTATAATACGTGCATTACCTATTTTTATTACATACCGATTTTTTATATCCCGAAATATCATTTATTATCATTAGAATTTTTTGAAGTCTACAAATTATTACTTCGGTAGGTACTTTAAAACAGAGGGCTATAGTAGGACTCTATTTGATTTACCATCTAACTAAATTACATAAATCGAATGAAAGAAAAATTGAATCATCATAATCATAATTATTTTAGTGAATATGTTATTTAACCATGTAATAGACTATTTGACTAATTTTGGAAAACCATTTTAAATTATTCCTTATTACGTAATAGGCGCACCACACTGATATTTCAGGAAAAATCAATGTATTTCATTAAAAAAATCAATTTTAAAGTTTAAAACTTTAAAACCGCGCCAAAAACGCTATGGCGCTGGACACGTGACTTGTTGACGTCACAAGCCTGTAAACATTGTAATATCCTTAGCCATTTGACAGCCATCAATCGCGGATCCTAAGTCTATGGTCGTGTCAAACGCCTGAAGCCATATTTATTTACAGGCAAGTGACGTCATCAGTCATCTTAGAGCGTTTTCCCCACAGAAAAAAATACAAAAATTAATGCATTTTTCTAGGTGAAATTAATAGACTTAATTTTAGTCCATATAATAGTTGAATATGTTTTTTACGCCATTATCTGTTAGGATGACCACAATTTGTAGAATATTTTCAATGTTGTCAAATTGTCTATTATTTCATGATATCATTACTGTCACAAAATAAATAGGTAATATAATATACCTAACGTATGATTATGTTTACATTTACAGGATTTTCATATAGATATTTCGTAATTCATTCCGTTGTGCGTCCAAGTAGGAATAACATTCATTACAAAAAGCAAAAACAAACTGTTCTTTTATAAGAAATTCCTACCGTGCGTCCCGGCCCCGCAAAATATTTCTTATCTCGAATAAATCCGCTATCCATTTCTATAGGGCTCATTTTGCGACGAAAATTGGAAGAAAAATATTTTGTGATAACATTGCAAATTACTCTTTAGACCCTTTTTCTTACTTTTTATATGTACTTCTGGAGGTACAGTCAGCAACGGAAGTCACTGAACACTTTATTGGTACCTACTGATAAAACTTTGTCACCAACATCGCTCGAAGGATTGCTCAGCTGAAGTGGCAATGGGCGGGACACATAGCGAGAAGAACCGATGGCCGTTGGGGCAGAAAGGTTCTGGAATGGCGACCGCGCACCGGACGACGCTCCGTGGGTAGGCCCCCGACAAGGTGGACCGACGATCTGGTGAAGGTCGCGGGAAGCTGCTGGATGCAGGCGGCGCAGGACCGATCGTCGTGGAGATCCTTAGGGGAGGCCTATACCCAGCAGTGGGTGTCGTGTGGCTGATATGATGATGATAAAACTTTGTCAAATCACCTCTTTTGTCACATCACAGTAGAGCTGATGTTGAAAAATTTTACCAAAAAATAACCTTCTCTTTTTTTTGAAGTCGGTTTAATGATGGCCTATCCCCGTTGTCGCCACTGTTTGTCCACCACTGGTGGATCTCGGGAAATAAAGTATGGACGGTCTGTTCTCGTTGTCCACCATCCTTACTTCCTTACTTTATAATATTATAAAATATTATAAATGCGAAATTCCGTTTGTTTGTTTGTTTATTTGTTTGTTTGTTACGCCTTCACGTCTTAACTACTGAACCGATCATCATGAAATTTTGCATACATGTTGTCAGGGATACAGAAAAGGACATAGGATACTTTTAATCCAGAAAAAACGTACAGTTCCCGAGGGATAGCAAAAAAACTGTCCACGCAGACGAAGTCGCGGGCGGCCGCTAGTTGAGGAATATCGGGAAGAAATGTACTCTTTTTTCCTGATTTTTTTTATGCACAACGGGGTAATGCTTGGCCTTCACCTCACCTGATGTTAAAAGTGACGATAAAGCCGAAGGTGGAAGCACAAGGACAAGACACCCGGAATCCTCTAACTGAGGAAGTGGCTATCTTACCTTTCACTGCCGGAACAGAACAATTTTTAAATAGACTATTTGACTAATTTTGGAAAACCATTTTAAATTATTCCTTATTACGTAATAAGCGCACCACATTGATATTTCAGGAAAAATCAATGTATTTCATTAAAAAAATCAATGTTAAAGAGTAAAATTTTAAAACCGCGCCAAAAACGCTATGGCACTGGACACGTGACTTGATGACGTCACCAGCCTGTAAACATTGTAATATCCTTAGCCATTTGACAGCCATCAACCGCAGATCCTTAGTCTATGGTCGTGTCAAACGCCTGAAGCCATATTTGTTTACAGGCATGTGACGTCATCAGTCATCTTAGAGCGTTTTCGCGACAGAAAAAAATTAAAAAATTATTGCATTTTTCTAGGTGAAATTAATCGATTAATAGACTTAATTTAGTCCATATAATAGTTGAATATGATTTTTCACACCATTATCTGTTAGGATGACCACAATTTGTAGTATATTTTCAATGTTGTCAAATTGTCTATTGTTGTTATAGAGTCAGACTTAGGTAAGATGTTGATGCTAGCCAGGCGGACTTGAAATAAGCCCTACCGCCAACCAAACAATGTAAAAAATGAACCCCCCTGGGAATCGAACCCGGGACCTGCGTCTTAGGCTGGCCCCAGACCTACCGGTTCCGTTTCTTTGCTTTGCTGTGCTACCTTGCTTGAAAGACCGCCGGCCAACCAGGGTAATTTTCAATCTATCGCATTTTGGGACTAGACCAAATTGGCAAGATAGCCATTAGCTTGGTTTTATCAAATATTATCGCCTGGATTGCGAAGTAGGAAGCTTTTAGGAGATGTGCCACCCTGAACATGGACTCCGATCGTTAAAAATAACTCGATCGCTTATTTATACAAGATGTTTGGTAAAGCCTTATAAAACTGAATATGGTAGATAGGGACCATAATAAAACTGAACAACTTTTACTATGGGACCAAATCTGAAATCGCGAAAAAAATGAACTGTTTCATACATTTTGATAATTTCGTTATTATTTTTTGCATAAAACAGCAGTTTTTTTTAAAACGAAAACTAAAACTTCTCATCGCACCCCAGACGACGATATTTGATAACACCAAACTAATGGCTATCTTGCCAATGTGGTCAGGTCAAAATATGCGATAGATTGAAAATGAGCCTCTTGGCCGGCGGTCCATGGTAGAACAGCAAAGCAAAGAAACGGAACCGGTAGGTCTGGGGCCAGCCTTACACGGGTGGGAGAACCACTAGACCACAAAGGCGGCGATATCCCCCAGTTGTAGACAAAGCAGGGAATGATAACGTTATTTTTAGATATAACGTTATTTCTTACTTTTTATAACGTTAATTTTAAAATTAACGTTATGTCAATAAATAACGTTAATTTGGATAACGTTACATTGAAATTAAGGTTTTTTCTGTAAATAACGTTAATTTTAACGTTATTTCTTACTTTTTTTACCGTTAAACTTTAAAATTAACGTTATTCCAATTAATAACGTTATTTTTTTACCGATAATTTTACCGGTGTATTGTACCGTTGCTATATTTAACGCAAATTTTACCGGTAAAATATTTTTAACGTTATTTTTACCGGTAAATTTACCAATAAAAAGTTTTAACAGTATTTTTAACGTTATTTTTTATTTATCGTTATTTTTTTAACGGTATTTCAATCCCTGCTACAAAGGGAACAGGCCAAAACGTAGACATAGAAAAATTTACGCTGCGCTCAAGAAGACCAACAAAGCGTGGAAAAGAGAAGTTAACATTATATGGACATGGTCTATGAAAAAAAGAGACAAAGGATCAAGTGACAATGTGCCAACCATGTGTCAACATTTTTTACAGTAAGAGTCTGTTTTCTTCGTCAATAAACGAATAAATGTAGCGAAATTTGGTTTTAGAGAAATGTGTGGCAAAATCTTATTTACCTTTAAAAAGTGTGATTACTTGGATTGTTTCTTTTTATCACATTACAATTACTTAGAGCACAAGACACCATGGATCCACGATACCTTTATTTGAAATTCTAATAAGGATTAACAAATATTTTAGACAATGATTGCTCATTTGCAAGGCGGGACGCTAGGGGCTCTTACTGTAAAAAATGTTGGCACATTGTCACTTGTCTTGATTCTTTGTCTCTTTTTTCACAGACCGTGTCCGTATAATGTTAAGTTCTCTTTTCCACGCTTTCTTGGTCTTCTTGAGCGCAGCGAAAATTTTTCTATGTCTATGACCAAAAAGATATAACACGGTTGCACAGCATTAGTACCTATTCTACGTGAATCAAAGCGCGATCGTCAACTATTATTTGTCTTCATATCTGCCGTGCGACCGACGTCAGCAGTATGTTTGCCGAAGCATTTCGACCAGATAAAATCTCCTAAGGCCCGTAACACCTCTGATCTCAATAAATATTTTTGTCAGTGATTGCCAACATTGTATGATTGCGTGTTTCGGATTTACTACCAGTGTTTATTGATAAAAATAAAACTATTCACGTTGCAACTGAGTGGTTGGTTTAGCATCTGGATTTCCATTAGTCACTTTACTGAGTCAGATATGATACGGTTAGCTCCAGAAGTACCGTAAAATGGGGGAAATAGGGATCCCAGGTGTAAATTAGGACAAAAGTTGGGAAAATTTTTGATCCCTATTTCCTCCATTTTACGGTAGATGAAAACTTAAGTTCTACATCACACGAATAATTTCGTTCATTTTTTGGGTTTTAAACATAGGTGATTATTTTTGGTTTCAACTCATAGAACAATTCTTTAGGTAGTACGATAAAGTACTAATGTTGTTAGATAAAGTACTAAAGAGTAGCACACATCAATATCAACACTGTTTTTTTGTAACTGGGTGGTTTTAAATCAAGCCTTAACACAAACCAAATCATTGATATAACTTTTTCTACCTGACAATCAAATTCAGGGACTTGAATCTTGATACCTGACTAACTACTCGTACCGACAGGTCCAACAGTCTTTCAAATAAGCACATTAGAGAAAACAGATTTTTCAGATAGAAGCTGTACCAATGTTGAAAAACAAAAGGTGTTGTGTTGGCATAGAAACTTGCATTGCAGGCCTGTTTCGTATATTGATAGGTTTCTCTTCAAATCGGATACAAATCGACTCCAGTTTCGAATAATACGGCACCGAACTCATCCGTACACCACCCACGGTCATATCAATTCGCCAAGTTGTTAAATCACCCTTATACTCAATTACAGTATATTTACACCCTGCCCTGAAATAGCTTGGTCATTTGTACAGGCCATTTACACCCCATTGATGGGGAGTGCCGTTAGTGTTCGCAAAATAACAGGCGTGCCTTTATTCACTTATGTAACCAGTTCACTTAAGTGCGGAATGAAGAGGAAATTTTCTACACAAGTTTGTTTATAAAATAAACTTGAACTTACATCTAGACTACCGCTCGAATTTTTAGTGGCTTTTTCTCAATATTGGATACTAGTCTGTGAGATGCAGACTTTGGCTTTAATATGTTTTTTCTCATATCTCCGACATTTTGATACATAAAAAACTGAATCGACAAAAAAACTATTTATTAATCGAACCTGTTTACAATATTTCACGAGAATCGGTTGAGAAATGCGACCTGTAGAGGAGAACAGATAGACAGATGGACAACCGAACAGCCGGAAGGACACCCGAAAGCAGTTTTGACCAAACTGAAACGGAGACGCTTCGCGCTCGGTAGGTCAACTAGGTACACTGTCATAACTTATTTTATTATTGTAAGGTATAATGTCCAACAATGAAGGAAACAACATCCATATCTTGCAAGTACATTAACCTGATTTCATGTATTCGTAGTGTACAAAATAAATGTATTATTATTCATTTTCCAATTTACAACAATCATTACAGGCTCTTAACCTAATGCGATAGTGTAGACTAATTTATTTACTTATCCTTAAAATTAATATTATTATAACAAATTACAAATAATGCCGCCTTTGTGAATGCGTCCAGTGAGCAACCGCCTACGTAATTATTTATTGTCTAACTAATGCCTGGGTTAGAGAGTGCCAAAATGGCTCTTAACCTCTCGAATGCACAATATTACCGACTAAACTCCATTATGATAACAGTTTATTTAAATACAGAAGCGTATAATCAGCTATAAAGTATCTCACTGATAAAGCACATCATCGATTGCTACGAATGTTTGTGCTTCGATAATCGATAAGATCGTTTCGGTAACTATTCGTTATCATCGATAGCACCAACGAACTTAGCCCCTTCTTATATGGCGCTACTGAAAACTGACGAAACCAGTTAGTAATTATAGTTACAAACTAGTTAGTGACAAAGATTCGTACACGGCACTATCAAATTTAGTTGAAACCTATACGAAACGCGGTGTGTGTGTAGTTTTGGAATGATATTGAAATGGCTAGCGATTCGAGCGATGAAGAATTATTACTTTTACATTTAGACTACATCCCACTTCACTCCAAGCTTTCTCGTTCACATCCCAACACGAACCTACTCTTTTAATGTGTAATTACACAGACATGTATGCTTTTCCACTACATGGACGAATTGTATATTTACTAATGGTCATTAATTTTCACTGAACCGCAGCAGGGTTTCGAGTTTCCATTAGTAATCAGTCGCGTGTGACCAGCATGACCGGTCGCCAGTGATTAGTTACTAACGCCTTACAAACCAATTTGTGATTGGTAGCGTCGTGTACGAACCGCCATTGAAATACTACTGCTGTCATTTTAGAAACTCATTGGTGATTAGAGTTTGAAACTAGTTTAGTTTGAGTAGCGCCATGTAAGAAGGGCCTTAGGATCTTAGTTCGTTCGATAGCACCGCTTTTTTGAAATTAGTATATCTCACATCTTCGTGTACCTGAAAATGTGCAACAAATTTCGAATCGGAATTTTGCCCATTTGCCGTTTCATTTTCAGTAGGCGAGTTGAAGATTGGAATTTCCGACCTAGTCGCTTACTCGCCTACCAAGTCAGTGGAGATAATGCCAACATACTCCCGAGGGAGAGGGGTGTGTCCTGCAGTGGATTGAGATGGAAAGTTATGATGATGATGAAGCTATCTATGCTATTGTAATATATCTATGACTATTTATTTAAGAGAGTCCTATTTGGTAAACGAATATGGCGTCATGAAAAAAAGACAAATTACTGTTGTGTAACAATTGAAAATAAGGAGGGTGATAAACAACTCAGACTCTAAAAAGATCAATAGTTCCCAACTTCATAATATTACAAAATTGTTGAGATGTTGTTTTTAAAATAAGACTCTCTTGGCCGAATACTCAAACGCTACTTAACGTTGAGCTTCTCTCAAACAGCATGCTGTCTTTGTCATATTTTTGACATAATGCGACAGGACGACGTTTGAGAGCCCCTCAAACTTAATTAGCGTTTGAGTATTCGGCCATCTTACTCGTAAATAAATGGACTAAAGTTAGGACGAAGCATAATCTTATATAGTATGATTGTACTTTATATCTCAAAGTTTTTACAAGGTACTTTAAATCGAAAACCATTTCGAGGTTTTTGAAATTCTGACACCGTATAAATTCTTTCTGGATACATAATTGATCAATTATTTAACGAAATAAGTATGTGAAAAAGCCCTGTATTATCGAGAAACCCTGTATAAGAGAGGAAGGAATAATAAATGACATTTCTTTGCGTAAAAAAGTTGTGTGATATTTGACCTTAAAAAGGAAAAACAATTGTAAAAAAATCTAAAACAAAATCATATTTTAATAACTATATTGGCTCCGTGAGCTGTGTAGACCTCGCGTTAAAAAGTAGCTAAAATTGTGTTTTCTAAAAACAAATGACACACAATTGATATTAGTTTTTTTTAACTAATAAGTATCTACACTGTGCAAATAATATACGCAGTCCTAGGTTACGTCACAAAGTCACAACCTTATTTATTTTCTTTCGAATATTGGCCAGAAATGTTTTTTATTGAATAACTTTTGAATCTCTTGAAAATAAAAATAAAAACAATATTTACTTTGCCCCGCTAATAAAAAAGTTTTGTTACATTTTTGATAATTTTTCAAAACTGTTGAAATAAAGAATCTTATATTAATTTGTGTTGAAATCATATTTGTTTAAGTCTATGGTTGAAATATATCTTTTTTACATAGGCACCTCAAGAATCTTATATTCATAATTTCATATTATATTCTCCGCCATTTCGAAAAACTTCGTAAAACTGGCTCGTCTGAAAAATCCTATATAATTTTCGAAACACACAAAATTTCACGAGAATCGATTGAGAAATTTTGCGACATATAATACAAACGGACAGCCGGAAGGACCTACGAAATAATTTTTGCCCAAGCTGAAGCAATTATATTAAATTACCTATTATAATTTTCTTATTTCATTGTCATTGTCATTTTTACTTGCGGATGAAGTTAACGTGGATGTTAATGTGACAAGGTTCCTGCGCATTAGCAAATGGCGGGAAAAATACTCGCAGGTTTCCCTGCAATTTTTTAGTCCGTGACCTTCGTAGATCTTTGGAATCATGGTCTCATGGTGTTTTATTGCTTTTTTATGATCGTCGTAAATATTTATACTGCAAAAATGTCGTTATTGAAATGGTATACATACAGGTGTAGATACAGATGTGTGCAGTGTGTGCTGCATAAATTACGACAGCTGAGTAGAATCATAATTACTGACATAGTAGAATTACTGATCCGCAGTTTTAGGCAGGTAAACGATTTCGAAAGAATGAAGTAACTTTCATAAAGGTTGGTTTTGAAATGGGTGGTCATGGTCAGATCTAGTATAAATATTTTTAGAATCTATCTAGCTATAACAATATTCAACATTGCTCTAAGTATTCAGGAAGATAATGACTCTACCATATGAGTTGGTTACACTGACGTCCATTAGACAAAGTACGCTGGACTGGCGAACGTCACCAATCGTTTGTGCTGATTTGAAAATCGCCATATTGGCGCTGAGAGCAGTATATTCTACTATGGCAGTAGTGAGTGTACTCGGAACTAATTAGTTCCAAGTACACTCACTCCTCCTAAAAGCAGAATCTACTGCTCTCAGCGCCAATATGGCGATTTTCAAATCGGCACAAAAAATTGCTGTCATTTCATGACAATAGCCTGTCCAGCGTACTTTTTATAATGGACGTCAGTGGTTGGTTACAAACTGTTCGAAATTTTTTCTATGGTTTTCACTATCGAAAGCTTTAGTTTTCTCTTTCACTCGTATTGACTAGGAGCAGTTTTTCCGATAGATATTGATAGCGAAAATAGTTGGCAACAACTCATGGTAGAGCCACAGATTTGCTTACTGCCTCGTTGCCTTATAAACTTTTTAATGTTGGATGCAAATTTTCGTGAATATCAATTTTCTTCCAAGATATTATGGTTTTCTTCAATCTTTAATTCATTTACTATACGACTTTCATAATAACTATTTATTAGTATCAACATTTTTGGATATGATTTGAAATAAATTGGAAAATCGGGGGTTAATGTCCGTACAAAGTTCTCCAGCAGCAGTTGAGCGCTATCAAATCAAGCGGGATAAATTTTGTGACATCCCGCCATTTGAATAAAAACAAAATACATGAAATTAAAACATAAGTGTTTTCTTTATAGACTGAATGAACCTTCACCGTAAAAGCACAAGATCTACTCCATTCCAATAATACTTGAGGTTGTCCTTAACTTCATTTTTAGAGAAGGTAAATTTAAACTACATAGTGGGTATCCATCGTTAAACCAAAGTCTTATCAAGGGCCGATTCGATGGGTTTTACGGCTGGCCAAACCTTGCTGAGTAAAACCACAGATAATATAATACATAAAACGTACGGCGCCAATTCACCCAATAAAAATAACATCAAAACGTCGTGAAACTAGTGAAAACATGTGCGGGATATTTTAATTTAATTTAACGATTTTTTATGCCACCAATTTATATTGCTACTTGCGGAATAGAACTTTGGGAATCTGCCTGCGACTCCAACATCTTGATAAAATACAAAGGGCAGAGAATTACATCTTGAAACTAATATCAAACGTGCCATGGTTTATAAAACAGAGGAGATACATGACACCCTGACTTTGCCAATAATCAAAGAAGTGATAAACTGTCATGGTGCTAACTACAAGTCAGGACTACAAAAACACCCAAATCAGCTTGCGGGACAGCTAACCATGCTCCGAAGACGACGGCCAGGAAGGAGGAGGCGCCGATACGCGCATCTCATTCCCCCCTAGCTGTTGTAAGGGGATGACCAAATGCCCCGGTCATCCCCTAGCTGCCGGGCTCTGTTGAGAGCTAAACACCATGGCTGCACGGTGCTTGACACCCCGGTCCCGTAGGCCTTGTGTGTTAAAGCAGGGCATTAGGAGGTTTTTAACTGATATGCCATTGCGCGGCACTCCGACTTGAGCAACTCTGCTCGTCGGAGTGACGCGTAATGGAGAGCTCAGAACTCGCCGACCCCTCCCGTCGGATCGGAGAACGATCTTGATGGGGTGGGTCGGAAGGCGATAAGACCGCGTTTCCTCCTATCAAAAAAAAAAGCTAACCATGCCTGATGAGAGCCTTCGTCGACATAAGAGAGGCGTGACATCTTTTGACTAGATCATCTATAAGTAATAGTCACATAGACGCGGTTGGATGCAATAATAGGTACTAGGCGCGGTCTGATGGGAGAAGGGGTCTACCAGATGACAGAAATTTTCCTGACATGTCAGGAATTGTAGGCATCCGTCAGGAAAACAGGGAAAAACTGTAGTTGTCAGGGATTTTTGAAATCCCAAGTTACGTGTAAATACTCAATGAAAATAATTTTTTTATCACTTTAGTGAAAAAAAAACTTAACGTCATTTAAATGAAGACTGTGTATGCGTTCTACAGAATATAAGGAAATTTAGTGAAAACTGACGTAAAAAGTCAGGCAACCTCATTATTAGATCTGGTAACCCTAGATGGGAGTGGCTCCCTACAAGCTATATTGACTAATCATCATCATCATCAGCCTATCATCGTCCACTGCTGAACATAGCCAGGCCTCTCCGAGTGCACGCCACTGAGCACGATCTACTCATCCAGTTTTGCCAGCCACCTTGCGAAGATCGTCGATACACCTTGTCTGAGGGCGTCCCACACTACGTTTGCCCATACGCGGTCTCCACTCAAGAACTCGTCTGCCCCAGCGGCCATCGGTTCTACGGCCAATATGGCCAATGTACGGCTATGTTGACTACATATGAACTTTTTAATAGTCTGCTATCCATATTCTCTTCGATGAGTGATATGACATACAATTTGAGGTCCTCAACTCCTCACCTCAGCCATCTTGGCTAACATCCACATTTGGCTATTTAATGAAACAAATTAAAATACTCAACGAAATAATGGAACAAGTACCAAGTAGGTACTTGTGCTTACTCTTAAACCTAGAGCATTCTTCCATTCTATATCTGTTTCTTTTAATATACTTACACTACTACTTAACTTACTACACTAAACTACACCTTGTTGGTGGGTACATACTTACCCTACCACATAAGCAATCGTAGGCCTACTTTTGACTGAAGCGATAACTCTTTTAAAAGATGGGCATTTTTAACAGTTACGGTGTGTTTACGATAAGAATGAAAAAAAAACATTTCTTTTACCTATAATTTTAAAAATACATTTAGTTTTTACAGGTTGAAACTTTAAAGTTTGTGGATAGTGAATTGCTCCCGTAATTTGTTCGTGTCAGTGCCGCAGGCTGTCAGATGGTTCTAGAAAAAGAAAGAAAGAATGAAGCCTTCAATTGTCTTTTCAAGAAAATTCCTTTGAGAATAGTCACCCCTGTCGAATGCAATTCGGACTGCAAGAGAGAGATCTGCTTCCAATAACTCTCAAATCTTATCATAAATGCTGGAATTACTTGCCATCGCAATATGAACTCTACAGCGATTGTATTACAACGCCTTATAGCCGAGATCGGCTCTCCACATGCATATTAACCGGAGATTGGACGTGAACATTCGCTCTTTGGAAGATTACACCTGCATATTTGCTTTGCTGCATTTAAGGTAGGCAATGTCTTTATGGGTCAAAAACTCCTTAACTAACATTACTAGCAATATTGCAGATCTGGGTCATTGCTCGCATAAGTAGTCTAGTAGAGAAAAAGCGATGAAATAAGTATATTATATGAATAAAATTATTAACGGTAGTTAATTAAGGCTTTATTAACAACACTGGGTTTTATTCTACCCAGGCACATATCCAGACTTTTAATTCGGGGGGGGACAACTGCATCCCGCAAACCGGAGAGTGCCTCGCCCGCTAAATTTGAATTTAGTCCTGTACTGCATGTTCTGGATTTCGGGGGGGGGGGGATAAATCCCAACTATCCCCCCCCTTGGATACGTGCCTGATTCTACCCCTTTTATGCTTCTCTTGATTGTTTGATTTTGACAATTCTGTGTTATCAACAAGGGCGTAGTATCAAATGTAGCCAACTGCAACGTAACCAAAGTCTTAAGGCCGTGCAATTGACTTGCTTTTCCGATATATCCTGCATAAATAAACTTGAATAAATTTACTAGGTGCTCTTGCCTGTACCTACAATTAACATTATTTTCATCTTCCTTAATAATAATAACTTGCACCCCCCTGGCAATGGGCTGGCGACGCCCTTGGTTATCAATATCATTATAGTGTTGTCATAATTATCTCCACAGGCAGTTTGGAGATAGCAGTGCCATTTTCATCGGAAACCGTGCACTTTCTTAATCATAAATCATTTATAGGTAAAAAAAGTTTGTTAATTTAAATTATTATGATAACGATTGCATTGTTCGTTAATTCCCATTGATATTATGCTCCCTTCTCAGGCGTTTAACGTAAATTGAACTGTGAAAAGTTGTGTTTTTTACCTACGTTACCTAGAATATAAAAAGTTTCAGTACCTACATAGCAAAAAATAATAATTAAAAAAATAAAAACCCGCCTGCATAAAAAGACAAGTCAACTGAAAAGATGGAAACAAGATTAAATATTAAAGGCAACATAATAACATGCAGTCGGAGGCATGCGTAAAGAAAGTGACGTTATGAATGATTTGAATTATATGCCTCCGACTGCATGTTATTATGTTGCCTTTAATATTTAATCTTGTTTCCATCTTTTCAGTTGACGTGTCTTTTTATGCAGGCGGGTTTTTTTAATTTATTTTTTTATTTATATCTTTTTTGTTATTAAATATTACAGTCACGATATACCTTTTTAAAATCCTTATAAGAAGCCCTTTAATTTGAAACCCATATTGTAGTATTGTAAAAAAAAAAAAATCCACTACGTATAATAGCACCGTACAGCCGCCATGTTGGTTTTTTTATAACGCCACCTTTTTAAGAACACTTGGGCTGACAAGACAAATCTAACGATATCTTAATCATAGAAATCCGTTCAGCCGTTTGAAATATATGAGGTACCTAATAAAGAATATTACATACAAACACACATACAAACTTACAAGATACGCGCGAAAAACATAACCCTCTTGCAGTCGGGTAAAAAAAGACAAAACTTTAGTACCAAATACTTAGACATCAGTTCAGAAATCTAGTTACCTAGGTTAGTTATTCTGTGCCTAGTTATGTATTGTGTTTAAAATTGGCAACCTTACAAAGAGGCCCGAGTGCTTACCACCAAGGTCAAATGACAGATCAATTACCTCATATTTAGCTGTACAGAATAGAAGTGTGTAGTTCCTACCTACCTATAGTTGTAAGCTAAAGCAAACTTCGTAAAATTCTCCATTCAAATGATTGGATTGAAATAGATACAGTCAAATAATACTTAGCTTATTTGTTTACTGATGATACTGTGTGAACAATAAGTGATAAGGTTTTTGGAGAGAAATAAAATTATGTTTGATGTTATTGGTTTATTTTATACAGTCATTGATAGTCTGCGAACTTTTTTCGCACTAGATAAATGTAATGTGTAAACTCGTAGGAACACTATCATTGGCATGACAAATTTTTTCGTCCGTGGCGTGATGAAAGTCTGGTTCATCTCTTGAACTGTAGTCTTTCTGTGTAGGTAAGTAGGTACTTCAACAATAAATATTCAGAGAAACTACCAATGATATTTTTGTATTATGATTCCGTACTTTGGATCTGGATACAAATAGGTACTGAATAATTTTAAAACTTAATGAAACTGCTTTTAATGTAGTTTTATTGTTATTATTACTTAGAATACTTGGATTAAAATCTAATGTTTTTGGTTTCAGGTAAGTGCCATAGACTATTTGCGGATCTGCCTTGAAATCTGAAGATAAATATCAGCTAAGTAAATTATCTTATTTATTTATTACTTAGTTCTAATCAGGCACGCCCAAAGAAGTTTGGTTAAAAGTTGTTGTTTTGTATTATACTAGCGGCCGCCCGCGACTTCGTCTGCGTGGAAAGTTTTTTGCTATCCCTCGGGAACTATACATTTTTTCGGGATAAAAGGTACCCTATGTCCTTCTCTGTACCCCTGATAACGTGTATGCAAAATTTCATGATGATCGGTTCATTAGTTAAGACGTGAAAGCGTAACAAACAAACAAACAAACAGACTTTCGCATTTATAATATCAGTAAGGATTATTATCTGTGTAGCGTCTTTACTAAATATACCTTGTGTAGATTCCCCCATAGAGTTTTGATCGGATATAGTTAGGAGTAAGCTTAAAATAAAACTGACTACTAAACATACCCGATTTGGGGTGTTGTAATCGGATATATTTAGGAGCTAACGTTTTATTATTACTAACTACTAAATATATCTGGACAGAGCATCGACTGACTGATTCATCATAGAGGCTAATGCGTGCTTCCAGAATTTACCCTGTGGTGACGCCCCAAAGGCAAACATTAAAACCCAAATAAATCAGACATGGCAGTATTTATTAAAAAAAGGGACAAAATAATTATTTTATTTGTAAGTTAGTAATTAAAATTATTGTGGGTTTGGCACATTGTCTGTTTTGTTTGCGTAATCGTAAAAAATATTTATTAATTACTTAACGTAGTTTGGCATTCTTCAGCATTGTAAGTTCTTGTTCTGTTCATGCACAATGTAAAGTATGAAGGTATTCTTTGAATTGTCTGGTATTAGATATCATTATAAGTGGCTGGGTAATTGGGTATGGGTAGACTCATCAATAGACAGAGTCCAATATGAGTTGAAATTACTGCTATCTATACCCAATTTCGGCAGACCATACAAGAGTTATTGTTATCGAAATCGGGTATATTTAGTAGCTGTGCTTTCGTTTTATATTGTTACTAATAAATATACCCGAATTGGGCCGAATCGCTGTGTCTTGTAGAGGTACATTTAGTAGTGCTCACTTGATTTGTATCATCTCCTAACTATACCCGAGGTCGACCAGGCCTGTGACGTCACCGTCGTCCTCACAAGGTAGATTTAGTAAACACGCATCTGTGTACCTACTACTAATTTAAAAATTCCGCGGCCGCTATGAACTACGTATGCAACTATTCATGAGATATTGTTAGGTACCTAAATGGTTTTGATTTTTAGTTCCATAAATTCGTTCCACGAGTTCGACTTCGAAAGTACGTCTCGTCGCCCACTTTATGAAAAACTTGCTTCGAAAAATTGCTAAAAGCGAGACCGCTACGAACTACCTATAAAATCTACCCTAAAAAATCTACACTAGGTATAACCTAAGTTAATTTATGCTTCTTTTGAAAGAAAAATAAATCTTCTATCACTAATTTTAAAACTTTTTTTCCAGTTTCCCTTAAATTTATTTAAAGTGCAGTTATATTATAACCTTTTGAACATACGCTCCATATGCTATGCTATGTGACGTTATTAAGCGTTGTTATTTTAATTGTTAAATTCATTATCATGTTTTTGCATTACACACAGGAAGGTCATAATATAATACACAAACATAGTGAATCAACGACACATATTATTTATCCTTGTTTGCCATTTATACCTAAATAATATTTTAGGTATATTACAGCTCGCGTTTTGCTCGATATAATGAAAACTCACAGGGTTAAATAAAAGTGGACAGGTGCCTAGTTGTTAAATAGCTTTATTGATTTAATTGCTATAAAACATAACAAATTATGATAATAAATTATATTATATAAACGCTAAATAACCAGTTGGCAATTATCAATGTAAACTGCACTTCCTCTCATTCATTCCAAATTAGGCACCGAAATATTTAAAGAATGACTCATTGACGATGAATCATATTACTAAGTAGTACAGTTCGAATCACGAAAGATGACCTCAAATGGCGCATATCTTCGCGTCTTAACTCATGAAGTTAAGACGTAAGACAAAACAATATTTCATACTTATATTTAAATAATATCGATATATCTATATGAATATGAAATATTATTTTGTCTAAAGTCTTTTCTTCATGGGTTATGACGCGAAGATGGGCGCCATTTGTGGTCATCTTTCGTGATTCCAACTATATTGAGTTGAAATCGGAGCGATGTTTTAGCACAAGGATTCCCAAACTATTTTGGGCAAGAGACCCCTTTTTTTGATGCGTTAGACCCCCCATAGCCAAATTACTTTAAAAATCCTATCAAATATGAAGTGTAATTAATAATTATTCGTATATGTCAACCCCTGGGAAAATGTATTCGACCCCAAGAGGTTAACCATTTTGGGAATCCCAGTTTTAGCACGTATATAATAAAACGATAAGTTACATAGCGATTGCATGTTTTATTTCCATATTGTAAATTCCCAAACAGCTCGAAAAGTTCTGCTTAGAACGATAGGTACCTAGCAATATTTTTTCCTCAAATAAGAACTGTGTTTACATTACTTAATATCCCGTGAATTGTGTCTAAAAAACAGTTTTTCTTTGAAGTCGGCAAAAAATTATCGCAAGAAGTTGACATCAATGCGTATATCGTACGAAAATATCTGACATTGTCTTCTATGTCAGTCTGTCATGAGTGTAGAGTTGCTCATTGCACACGAGGCTGTGGGTTGCAGCCCGAGCCGGTAGACGAGGTAAGGGCGTAACTCAGCCGAGTGTGCAATAAGCAAGAGCTCTCGAGTTTTATACGACGTTTTTCAACACATTTACGAGGAAAAAACAAAGTAATTTACCACACAGGCACAGCAACAAATATGACAAAAACAAAATATGAAAATTATGGGAAAAGGCGCGCAGGTTTTTTTTCACACGCCCAATGCAAGAATATTTTGCTAACAAAGGGGTGTGTGAGCTTACAGCTTACTTAAAAAAAATGCAAATATTTTAATATTTTTTAACAAAATATTGTGAATTATGAATAGTTGATAATAATAAATATTTAATTGACTTAATTAAGGACTTACACATTTATTTATTCCAAAAATATACTTGTAATACATAAATTTTCAGCGGCATAAAACTTCTTTGTTTTTTATTAGTAACTAGGTCCTACACTTACTAGCTTTCCATCTTAGGAGTAAAGGACAAGTTTCTTTATAGTTAAGTATCTACTCAATCTACCGGGTACCTACATATAGCAAAAATATCAAACACACTGGGCTCCATCCGTTACTCTAGGCAGCATGGTCTTTGGCAGATAATAAATAATAATACTAGTTCTCCCTATTAGCGTGCCTGCAGACTACAGACCAAACTGTCGACCGATACTTGGCCGATAGTTGGTTTTGTATGAAGAATCGGCCGATACCGAATCGTTGTAGTGTGCGCACTTCACTTGCATACTTCTTCATACTGATTCCAACTATTGGCCGACAGCCCGGCCACAGCCAGCGCGGCAGCCGGCGTTCAATAATTACTATCCGCGTCAATTGGTAATGCGCCTGGCGGCCATGATTTTAACCTCAAAAACGAAAAACAAGTGTAATTTTCTCATATACCTAGACCCTTTCTTATTGAAAATAAGAATTCAATAATTAATATAATTATATAACCTATTAGAATTTTACTGTTTTTTGTCATTTTTAGTTGCGGATGACGATGATATGTATGTTAATTTGACAAGGTTCCAGCGCATTACCAATTGACGGGGATAGTACTGCGCGCTATCTCGATGGCGGCCTCTCAGCTCGTCGTCACGACCGCGCAGTGATTACCGAATTCGCTTGAAATAGTAAAGCTTATAATAAAAAATAATTGTTATACATTATGTATTCTGTGACATAAGTGCTTACCTACCTATCTACCTACAACGTGAAACAGAAAAAATGTCACACATACATACACACACACGCGCGTGCGCACATACACAAAAAGACACAGTAAATTAATCTTAATAATATAAAGTAGACCATAATAATTGCAATTATTTTTTGAAACGTCGTCCGTCACTTAGAATAAGTCAATGGAATGTCAAATGGTCACTACCTAATCGGATTTTAGTTCGCTGGTTAACGTATATAAATATCAGTATGGACCAATAATCCTTGGTCCAGGATATCAGTAAGGTCTTTAAAGTCACGTGGGAGTAAATGAAGAGAAATAGACTACCTTTAATATGTCTAGTTACTAATCACAGCAAGAAAAATCTTTTCCTAATACCCTGTACCCTATTTTCAACTGTATTATTAGCTTCAATTTAGAATAGTTTAGTTTTAATTAAAATAGCTCGAGCTACAAGACCGGATTATATGCAAATGCATAATTGTATGTTTATGCATTTGCATATTTGACCCCTTTTCAGCGGTAGATGCATATTTTAGCATTTTTTTAAATCATGCATATTTACGCTCGTTTTCGTTCATCGTTCATATGGCTAACATGTCCAAACATGGCACCCAAATTTAAATTCTGCCCAGTTACCTTAGTGGACGTAGAACGGTTCTCACAGCTTACAAAAGTGATCGTAGACACAATTTGTCTTTGTACTTAGTCGTATACATTTTTAAAGGTAAATTTCAACGTCAATTATATTAAGAATAAAAATTGATATTTTCGCAAATACTACTGTTATAGTTGAGTAATAATAACTTTTTTTAAATAAAAAACCTTCAAAAACGTGTTTTTTATTATTTCATGTTTCATATTTTGGCCCTTTTCTAGATTTTCGTGCATATTTAAGCTAGTTTTCTTGCATATTTGCATGCATATTTTAGGCTTTTTATGTTGCATATAATCCGGTCTTTTATGTATTATTGTTCAAAATGATTTCCTTCTTGAAATAAAAAAAAACACAAAAAGTACAATGCCTTATTTTCTAGGGCTTTTCTAATTCAATTGGTATCCATTTAAATAAGGGAATTAACTATTTTCGATTTCAAAATTTGTGTTAAAAAAGATTACCTACCAAAATTGTGTCTAGTCGATTTACTGACTCAGGTAGGTCATGTCTCAGATTATCCTTATCCATAGCCTTCTCTATCGTAGAGAAGGCTATGCCTTATCACATATTCCACAATGTGTGATAACTTCATTATAACTGATAAAAAGAGCGCTACTAATATTTTCAGAAATTAAAAAATAATTGGAATAATAAACACTCACCTAGAGTGTTTATTATTCAAATTATTTTTTATTATACAAATTATGCATCAAAATCTCTTAACGATTATATTAAATAAAAGGCTAAAAAATATTGATTAATTTTAAAATAATTGACCACTTAATGGGACAAACGAAGCAGACGCTCTCAGTTACATCGAAAACAATGTCATTGATAATCCAATGTAGGGAACTACTAGTAGTTGTTAACCAGATGTCTAAGCAGTTGGTCAAATCATGGTTGCCCATTTAGCACCACCCAGAGACCACGTGTAGGGAATTGAAGGTTGACCTACGGACGCGAGCAACATTGAAGCCTCCATATGAAAATAGAGAAAACACAAATACCGTAGACTCAACTCCTAAAAAGCAATTGAATATAAAATACTTGACACTTGACTAGAGTTATAAGACTAAGTGAAAATGTGAACGTTAAAAAAAGATGCAATTCAAAATTTCGAAATCAATATTTGGCATATTACTATTAGTAGCAAGGAAAGCAGCGACCTAGTCGCAGAAGAAACTGGTGGTGGTACTCTGTAATAGGAACTAATAATTTGATCCCAAGGAGCTTTTGACTTGAAACCATCGAAATCTAAGTACACTCCGTATGACAATTTGTTTCCTCTGATGACAAAGACGGTAAATTTTTCAGTTGTTACAGGAAACCAAGCGTTGTATCCGGAAGGGTTTCTGTAAAAGACATTAGTAATTTTACAATTGGCTATGTTCTAACATTTGGGCAAGCTTACTTGCGTAAGATAAATAGACTCAGCAAAGAAACAAATCCGATAACTAATTGGCATTAGGCTTAACTAGATCAGATTCTTAAAAAAATTAAGTACATACCCAGTTTTAGCAAAGTTGACGATACGTTCAATAAGGGTTTCTTTTGGTTGGTTATCAACTGTTTTTGCTTTTACATCAAATAAATAGTCTAATATATTTCCGTGCCTTGGACCTTTTACTGTAATATTGTTATAATCCCATGTCATCTGATCTTCTTGAAAATCAAATCTAAATAATCTTGTGTTGTTATAAACTTGAGCTCGTTCCGTGACAGTTCTTACCATAGGATACTTGATCAAACTATCGCCTTCAAAATTTAAAAAGCTTTCTACTACCGTTTCGTTATTAAAGTAATATTTACGAATTTCTTGCGCTAACTTATCTTCAATGGATTTTTTACCAAAGGTCAGATCAATTGGGAGAAAATTTGTTAAATTAGCTTGCATTCTGTCTAACCACTTGTGGTCTATTGCTTTTTTAATTCTTAACGTACCTTCATTAACAACGAAACCAGCGATATAAGGAATTGATTTGTAATTCTTTGCTTTCAGCCAATTTATAGGTGCATCGTTAAGAAAGCCTCCCAACAGTACACTGTTTTCTACGCATGGAGCGAATGGTACAGATTGATCAGTTAATTCAATAGTATTTATTTCCTCTACCAATTTGTCAGGATCCACAGTCTTTAGTGCTTTAGCCAACATATGATTTTTAGTATCATTTATTCCTAGTTTGGATCCTAAAAGTTGAGCGTTTTCGATTGGTTTATACGCTATAGCCCACGGGGACAGAGCAGATCCACTAAGCACTACAGCTTTATGAACTAAATTTTCAGCTTGAGGTGATAATGCAAAAAGATCCACCATTGCCGCACCGGAACCATGACCGAGAAGTATTATGTTATTAGGATCTCCTCCGAAAGCTCTAATATTATCTTTGATCCAATTTAGTGCTTTTAATACATCTTTTATTCCAGCATTTCCCGGTGCATCTTGTACTCCAAGGCAAAGGAATCCAAATACTGAAAGACGATAATTTACTTCAATAAGAATTAAATCAGATTCTATCAGGGTTTTATATGAATATATTCTGGTGCTGTTTGTGTCTGAAAAGTCTTCTCCGCCGATCCAGACTATGACTGGTTTGGTGGTGTTCAAGCTTTTAGTTAATATATTCAGGGTCAGGCAGTCTTCGACTCCAATGAGTCCTGAGGGACTGGGTTGGGCGCATAATATGTCCGTCTTATTTGCTACTAATTCCTCGTATTTCGAAGGTGGTGGTGCCTCCTGAAAATGAAAAATAATGAATATTTAATATCGCACGTCCAAGTAACAAAGTATGGTCGTGTAAAATGATTGATTCTTATGTAACATCAGTTGTCAAACTCGTCAGTTGAAATAGAACTAAAATAATTTTGATAAGTGGATACAAACAAACGTTGTTAGCTTTTGATTGTGAGTCTCTTAACACCTATTTGGACTGCTCATGTAGGTACGTTCTCTCCCAAAACAACTACGACGTGAGCGACTATATACTTGTAGTACACAAGAAATATGTATGACGTAAGTTCTGCCATTACGTGAGAAAATTTTAGGTACTGTTAATAGCACGTCAGGTTTACCGATGAGTCAATGACGGTCAACATGTTACGTCTAATGCGCCGTCGTCGGTACCTATTTAACAGACTAGAAAGTTAAATAGAGAACCAAATTTTCCGCGAAATATGAATCAGTCAATACCAGTTTACACTGCTTCTATTCACAGAACAAAGAAAAAATTTTCCCGCCAGCTTCTATCCTGAACTTTCAGAATATATGATATGATCGACGAGGGAATAAGAAAATATTTAACTACTTAAATCCTTTTTTACAATGATATTAGAATTAAATCCTGATTAAAATGTGATCCTTAGATTTTTGGAAGCTTACTTGTGTAAGTTTCTCGGGAGCAACGAGCAACTCAAAATGTCATAGCTTTCGCGAGACTGCGCCAAGAACTTTATACCCTCAATGGAGATTGCACGCCTAGTAACATAGTGAAGATTGAAAGGACTCTTTAGTGACGTCACGGCTTATTGCTATTTCTTTCTTTTCGTTTTACAATACGTTTTCGTTTCCCACGAACGAACGAACGACGAACAACGAACACGTATTGTAACACTAAAGAAAGAGGTTGCAATAAGCCGTCACGTCACTCAAGGACATTTTTTCTATCTTCACTATGAGGAGGGAGGTATAAGCTTCTTGGACTGCGCTCAGGTGAGCTAATTAGCCAAGTTTTAGACTGCCAGTGTTAAGGCGCAGGTAACCCATCGACCTCTTTTTAAAATTCGAAAATCAGTGCTTTTGCTAATGCTTTTTTACCCGATTGTCAAAAAAAATTTACTGTTTCTACAATTACTAGCTAAACACTTTATCCGGTCTCAAGGAAATTGTGTAAATTTCAAACCGACTAAACAAAATGATAGACAATATGAAAGAAAAAAATAAATTTAACAAAGACGAAAAAGAAATTTTGGATATACGATAAGAAATTTGTATGATGACTGTGAAGAATAATGTTTTTGTGTCATATTTTATCTAAATATGACACAAAAACATGTACACGGCAATTTTGTAGTTTTTATTCCAAAACACGGCAATCCAGATCCCAAAACACGGCAACTTAAAATTTCGAAATGGCAACCCTGGTCATGCGATGCGAGTCTATCGGATAGACTAGTCTAGTAGGTAGTAGAATCACTATCGTTGCTCTCTGTACCGTTCAGACGTCTACCGCTTACGTTATTTGTTGCAATAATTGTGTTTACAATATAATATATTATATGTATATTAATTTACAATATTTTACAATATTTACAATAAAATAAACGTAAAAATAGTGTTTTAATTTATCTTTTCCAACGTTTTAAGGCACAGCTTTGGATTTTGTAAATGAACTTTTTAAAATGATTATAACGTCGTCATACATTGCGTAAATTGCCATCTCTGACTTTAATTAAGGCACATTATCCTAATTAATATTCAGTGTTGAATCACGAAAATAAATAAATATTTAAATATATTAATGAAGCTATTTCCAATACTCTATAGAAAAAAAAACAAACTATAAATAAGCTTACTTTGAATCTAAATTCGCCAGAAGAAATCCCTCCATATGGAACGCCATAAAACGAAAAATAATCACCATCGTTTGCCTTAAAACCAACCACTGTGCCTTCACTTGTTTTCACTTTAACATTGTCTATTTGCGCTGCCAGTTCTTTTATGAAGAACAGTGCAACAATTCCGATGTTAAACATTGTGATCGTTTAGAAACAGTCGGATGTATCACGAGTGAAGAGTAACGAAGCGAGCGCGCCCGACCGACGTCGGTTCACACAGTGCGATAGGCGTGACATTGAACCGGCTATCGTTGCTGCCAACCAACTAACAAAAATGATGTTTTTGATGTAGGGTTGGAAAAGAACAGTTTTTTTAAAAGATTAAAACATCATGTTAACTTATTTTTTTCATAAATGTTTTGATTGATTTGTTTTAAACGTTTTAAAAATGTTTCATATTGTTTAATATATAATTTAATTCTTTTATGATTGGGATAAGTAAGCTAAGGGGAAGGAACAGTGGCAGAAATCTGGCCAAGTGCGAGTCGGACTCGCGCACGAAGGGTTCCGTACCAAAAAAAAATCACGTTTGTTGTATGGGAGCCTCCCTTAAATATTAATTTTATTTTGTTTTTAGTACTGTAACGGACCTAATAAACACAGTTCCACTGAAGAATCATAGATGGCGCTAACAGTATCTTGACTCGCGGTAGCGTTTCGTTTTCCCAATAGTATAAGGACTGTTCACATATTTGTTACTGTATCGAATCAGATCATCAAATCAGCGATCAGAACTGAGGTTGCTTCCAAGCCACAGATCTGTGTTCCAAGCATTATGGAACTTTCTCGTGTTTCTCGGTCACCTCCAATGGGGAGGCGAAGGCAAAGTGAATTACAGATGGCGCTCAGTCTTTGGAACAATTGTCAGTTTGAGCTTATATTGTCTTGACTGTGTATTACGTGATTTTACTTTCTAAGATTGTTTTTTTTTTTTCGGTTTTGCGGACAAACAATGTATTTTATGCTAACTTTAGCTCATATAAAATAAGAATTACGGAAAAGAAAAGCCAAAACAACAGGCAAGAAAGTTTATAGCAACTTACAAAAAATTGCTAACAAGCATTACATTTCTTTAAATTTCGTGTAAGATTTACAAGTAATCTTTTTATTTCAGATTAGAAGCATATGATTTAAATTTTAACAAAGCAACTGAGTGTGAATTTCCGTGTTTATAGTTGCCTGATGATGCCTCTGTGCAATAGTAATTCAGGTTTCTGTACTGGAATTTCTGTAGGTACCATCCAAAATTACAAGAACCGTTTTATCATATTTATTTTATTATTCTAAGTTTCTTGAATGACTCTGGCATATAAAATTCTATTAATTCTCTGTTTGGCCCCAATATTGGGCTTATTCCATATTTGATATACCTATCAAATTCATCCAAGTTATAAATATGTTAGAAACTGCTGAGGTTGAAATATTAAAGAACAAAGCTGTTATAATTCAAATGTTGTTTTATTTTGGCGAAGCTTCATCAAATTCATGAAACATTCCTTTTGATTTATAATGTTTCTCAGGCTCAGCAAAGGAGAAAATCGAGGAAAAAGCATATTTTTTTGATATTTTTTTGCCCACTATTTTTTTTGTTACTGGGAAATCGATGAACTCCAATATTTTACAAGTTACATGCATAACAATGCGGCATTTTCTCAGTATAAAATTAAAAAATGCAATACTCCAAGAGATTCCCATATGTTTTGACAGTTTCTTTGAGGCGGCTCGGTACCAACGACAAGACGCCACCTATCGGGATAAAATTGCGCTTTTCCTCCCCAATGTATGACGACACCAAGATTGGCTTCCTCGCTCGGGGAACCTCGCTGGGTTCGTCTCGTGTGTTTGTAATCAGCCAGCACACATAATAAAACCACTATTGGTACATCATCAAGTCTTGTCAATCGGCGGTGACGCTGTTTAACATCATCCACATCCAGCTTTTTCGACTCACTACAGTACTTATTTGTTGTTATAGCGGCAAAAGAAATACATCATTTGTGAAAATTTCAACAGTTTTAGCTATCACGGTTCGTGAGATACAGCCTGGTGACACACAGACAGACAGACAGATTGACAGACAAACAGACAGCGGAATCTTAGTAATAGGGTCCCTTTTTTAACCGACTTCCAAAAAGGAGGAGGTTCTATGTTCGTCTGTATATTTGTTTTTTTTTGTGTATGTCCAATTGTCCACCGATTACTCGAAAACGGCTGGACCGATTGAAATGATTCAAACGTTATTACATTAGGTAGACTCCCAAGTTGGTCCCATTTTAAAATTTGGAAATCGGTTCAGTACTTTTCAAGTAATCTTGAAAAAAAAAGCACGAAAATACTTGATTTTGTGTGAATTACCTCGATGATAATGGTTGTATTACTTCTTTGTTTATGAACTGAATAAGATAATTATTTTTTTGTTGGAAGAGGGATATCTGTGTAGTTCTTTAACCGACTTAAAAAAGAGGTTCTCAGTTTGACCCGTATGTATGTATGTGTCTTCCCATTTATCACACGTTTGGCTGAGCCGATTTTACTATCTAAATAATATACCTGAAAGGTAAGTAAGTATTATATATAAGGTACCAACAATAAAAATTGTTTAAAAAAAACAAAAAATCGACTTCAAAATACCTACCTCTAAAAAGCAAGAAATAATATTCGTAATAATAAAACACGTGTATTGATGTCGGGTGGGGCTTTTAGAATTAAAAAGGAATCTGTACTCCAGCCCACCCGACTTCAATAGACGTGTTTTTATTATTACGAATATTATTTCTTGCTTTTTAGAGGTAGGTTTTTTGAAGTCGGTTTTTTACCGTTTGGGTTAAAAGGGTATTAGTAGGTACCCTATTAAAAACAGTAAACAAATGTTTTAAACATTGCCAACCCTGGTTGGTTGGGACCGTTACTGAGAATTTACGACTTAGGCCGGCCACGCAGAGACGTAATCCCGTTACGGAATTCCGAACGAAATTTTGACAATGTATGAAGATTCCGTACGGAAAAATCCCGCATGTGTGTGGCATGGCAGGCCCATAGATTTTGCATGCAGTTGCTGCGTTCGGAATCACGTATGTACGGAATTCCGTAACGGGATTCCGTGTGTGTGTGGCCGGCTTAAAAGTGTCTGCA
The DNA here is from genome assembly GCA_928269145.1 of Agriphila tristella. Taxonomy (NCBI): domain Eukaryota; kingdom Metazoa; phylum Arthropoda; class Insecta; order Lepidoptera; family Crambidae; genus Agriphila; species Agriphila tristella. The sequence continues at coordinate 54,814,017 of OV743430.1, read as the reverse complement.
AATACTTCGCTGGGTTTTTCACAGATGGATCATGATATTATTCACCCGAAATGACGTAAGTTTGATTGATGAAACATTTGCGCAAAGAAAAACAAGAGCGACAGTCGTTCGCGTGAATAGCGCGAGCGCAACGTCTATTCTGTCCCAGTACTTACGAAGATCTAAAACAAAAATCTTAAAACTAACAATAATATTAGATTTTTAAGAATTATCATTACAAAATAAATTACAAATTAAATTTACGAATCGTAATTTTATTGATGTAGGTATCATTAGGATTAATTTCTGTGCGAACAGGATTTTTTTTGGGAATTAATTAAATGGGTGACAGGAAATAATAAAAGGCGACTGTTAATGGGATACTTAAATACTAAACCTGGCAGCGGTTTATTTTGTTGGAGACAGAATAACTAAACGGGCGACAAACTGTGGGTTACAAAAATACATAAGAATGGTCAACTATATGTGGGAAACAAATAATTTAAATTGGCACTGAATATTCTAAATGAGTGACAAAATTACTGAGTTACTGAGCGACTATTATATTAATTGGGTAACTATATAACTGAATTACATACATCTAAAATATATGCCGAATTTAAAATGTTTTGTGTGCCCTAAGGTTGTCGCCCAAATGCAAATTTAGTCGCCCGTTCTGATAACTGGTTCGGTTTATATTTTAAAGTCACCCATTTTCAATTCTTATAGTCGCCCTTAATCCGTCGTCCACTTAGTATTTCAGTACGTTATGTTCAGTATTTTTGATACCCAAAATGAAATTTATTGTTACCCGATTAAATACGACCTACCCATTTTTTATTATGGCTGTTTCGTATATTTTATACTACATACTTTACTTCTTAGAGCCAAATTCACCATTGATTTTAAACGCGATTAAGATCACGTTTTACGTAATGTAGTTTAAGTGTCGAGTTTGATACCCCGTTCCCCGTTTATTCCAAAAATCAATTTCACCAGGTCATTAAAAATATTGAATCAAGATTTAACAAGGCATTGTTTATAACATAATTGTACATTTTTGTAACAAATTTTACTTTGTTGTTATGACAGTGACAGCCTTAAACTTGTTTTTAGAGTTAGTTTTTAAAGCGCGTTTAAAATCAATGGTGAAATTGGCTCTTAGTAACATAATTTTTGAACTTTTGAACAAAATGAAATACTCAGTTTGGTTGCATTTCATTCTTACTACTGGTAGTGGATATATTTATTCTGTTACCAAACCACAAGCTCACTTCAGTTGGTTGGCAGCCATGAATGAAAGCCATAAACATCTACCTATATATAGCCGAGTTATACAAAATGGAACTTGTTACAAGGCAATACGGATTACTTTCTGTGTCGTAGCAGAGTTTTTAGTGGAATGAGTCACGCGTAGATCCGTTACGGTGGACAAAGAAAGTCTTTCATGGTTATTTCTTATTCCGTTTCTGTATAGCTTTTGTGTTTTTAAAGAATGTGATAATGAGCAGTAAAAAAATATTAGAAAAATAATATTCAGATACTTACCTAAGTAGGTACCTACTTGGATTTGCACTGGAAAAATAATGTAGGCGCTCAATCCCAAATTCGCTAGATTATCAATTGGGTCTTCTTAGAAACGCAACGCAACAGCACAGAGGAAATAATCACTACTACGTAGGACCAGAGACAAAGCTTCATACAACCGCGCAAATCGGTTGCACCACTACAAGCACGCGGGGCATGTGTGCGTGTCCACTGGCCGCTTGTCGCGTACAAGGAAAAATTCACAGATTTTACAGTCCCCGCAAGAATCGGAGCATTGAAAAAGAACACAAAAATTTACGAAAAACCAAAAACAAATCAAATGCAGAGTCCTATTATATTTTTAAAGTTGCCTAGGTAGTACCTATTTATTTTTACGATTGTGACACTCGGCTCCGCCTCGTGTCACAAAAGCGCCCGCTGACTGCCTCGTCGCAGCCGAAATAATATTAACCAATTTCCAAAATTCCAACGAATGCACTTCTCGTCTGCTTCTGTATCTTTTAACACTTTTAACATGACGATCGGTCGATAATCATAGAAGCTACATCACTTTTTATGTACGGAAACAGCCGTTTTTCTACAATTCCAAATCTAAAGGAACCACCTACAGGTCACAATTATAAACCGATTTTCAAAATTATTTCGCCATTCGATAGCTAAACTAGGACCCTTTTTTTCATTTTTTCTTAAGTCAGTTTTTTTCCGAAATATTTACAATTTAGTAAAAAAACATCCCCCAAAAAACCCGGAATTTTCGGAATTTCGCAAAGTTCCAAAAAAAGTTACCAGTAGATTTTCAAAATTTAAACGTTCAGACTTGTCTCGATAAATTCCTCAACTTTTGGTACTATTTTCATTTCGATCCTCCCAAAATCCTCGGAGATATGGCCAAAAATACGTCTCAGGCGATTTGCATCTGATAACCATTTTCAATGGTAAAAACCTGTTTTGACAGCCAGCCAGTGGACAATCATAGGGCATCATTTGTTTTGTTAGTTTCAAGTTTGAATTTCACGTTCTTAGGAAGCTTTGTCTCTGTTCCTTTCTTTTTTCACTTTATTTATCCGCCAATTCATTTACCTATTTTTATTACAACTAAACCAAGTCAATATTTAAAAAAAGGAAACCCTATGCCCTCTTAAATTATCATTTAATATTTTTTGATTGAATAACTCTTTAAAAATTTTCATTCTTTGTAAGTTTTAAAATGCAATCTAAACAGTGGCCACTTTGGGTTTAAATGGATTTTAAAACTTACAGAAAGAATGAAAACTGTTGAAGATGGTTGCTGGTATGAAACATCAAACAATATCGGATATTGTTTAGGTACTTATGAAAAATATAATTAAGTACCTTAAAATTAAAATATATTAAATACACGACTGCCCTGCCAAAAACGAACTAAATAGTTAAATAACTAGTGTCATTACAGTCGGCGCGGCGGCGGCGGACCGCTTTGTGGAAACATTTTCAGTCGTGTTTTTAATATTTTTTAAATTTAAGTAATTATTTTTATTTCACACATTCTAATGACAAATTAAATAGTTTTGGAATGTAGTAATGTAATTTAAGTGTAACGGAAGACCTTTCATTTGATGACTCTATTGTAAAAATTTAAGAATAAAATCTTTTTTTACATTTGAAAGTGGCGTCGTACAGTCTAGTCAGGGCACATGAGTAAAAAGAAAGGAACAGAGACAAAGCTTCCTAAGAACGTGAAATTCAAACTTGCAACAAACAAAACAAATGATGCCCTATGATTGTCCACTGGCTGGCTGTCAAAACAGATTTTTTCCTTGTACGCGACAAGCGGCCAGTGGACACGCACACATGCCCCGCGTGCTTGTAGTGGTGCAACCGATTTGCGCGGTTGTATGAAGCTTTGTCTCTGGTCCTACGTAGTAGTGATTATTTCCTCTGTGGTCAGGGTGTCGTATGTTACATCGAACGTTGACTTATCGAGTGTCGCGATATCGACAACTGTGCATCGACTGTAGGTACGCTATATCTATGGTACGCCACATCGACAAGTAGGTACGTCATTATCGAAACTTGCAGCATCAAGGGACAGGGCATTCAGTATCATCATAGTAATAATTTGGGGCCTGATATATCAAGCCCCAAATTATTGATATGATGACATTGAATGCCGTGTCCCTTGATGCTGCATGAAGTTTCGATATAACGTACTTGTCGATGTGGCGCACGGTAGATATAGCGTGTACGCTATATCGCTATGTATATCGCTATGTCGATGCACCGTTGTCGATATCGCGACACTCGATAAGTCAACGTTCGATGTCACATAATATGACACCCGTATAGTCGCCATATTGACTAAAAAAAATATAGTTTGTTACTCGCAATGATAAACGATTCTAACGATATTCCATACATCTAAATCCGTTTAGCCATTTAGCAGTTATGGTGGAATACAGAAACTCACACACCCACGAACATACATGAACACATACACTCCTTTTTTGAGCAGTCGTAATAAAAATGGATCAGCTGGGTACTGCGCTTGAAAGAGATAGCCAATCTGCGCGTGCCGCGTTGTTATCTGCATACCACACGCGCGACGAAGACAGAAACAGCACCGCCCATAAGTGTGACCGAGACAAACAGTCCGAGCGCAGTGCTACAGATGGAAACCCCCCGCGCGGCCGCGCCTGCGCCGCCCGTGCTACAGCAAGCGACTACGAAGCCTACGACTACGAGCACTCCAGTAGGGAACATGTATAAAGTCACCGATTTTGATAAATTTGAGCTTGATCGCTGCGGACACGTTTAAAAACATTATGAAACAGAAAAATCAATAATAAAAAAAATTGTTGCTTAGAATAATTCATTTTTGGATATAATGTACGTAACAGTCGGATAGAATACCGAATAAGAAATAATATTTTGTATGACACATATTATGTACTCCTTATATTATGTTCCTTCTGTTTAAAAACTGGTGATCAAATTTTTGAATCTGACAATGAGGTCGCTAAAGTCTTTGAAGATTTCTTTGCTAGAATACATGTAGAAACTACCAGTACTCTTAGTGCTTGTCCCAACATCGCTGTCTCCCTTCTGGAGTCTAGTGTTGATAAGTGCAATGAAAGTTTTTCCTTTAAATATATAAATAGTCTAGATATCATTAAAGCTTTTAAAACAATTAATGTTAAAAAAAACAGAAGATCTTTGGGGCATGTCAACAAGCATTATTAAATCAATAATTGATATACTAGCCCCTTACTTGGCTTTTATTTTTAACAAATGTATTGACGAAGGGGTCTTTCTTAATCTAATGAAAAATAGTTAATTGATTCCTCTTTTTAAATCTGGGGATAAAAGTGACCCAGCTAACTTTAGGCCAATATCTATACTATCAGCACTTAGTAAAATATTTGAAAAAATTATATATTCCCAATTATTAGATTACTTCACAAATCAGTTTGGATTTTCCAAGGGTAAAAGTACTACTGATGCTGGAATTGCACTTCTCAAACATATTCTTGATGCTTGGGAAGAAAAGCAAGATGTAATTGGCATTTACTGTGACCTTTCTAAGGCATTCGATTGCGTTGATCATCAAACACTATTAAAGAAGCTAGAACATTATGGTGTCTCTGATAAATCAGTTAGTCTTATGAAATCGTATTTGTACAATAGAACTCAGAAAGTAGTGATTAAGATGAATAAATAATTAAAAATATTAGAAAAAATCGGCTCACCCATAGCAACTTAGACGGGATTCGAACCCGCACCCTTAGGATTCCGGCCCAATGCACTACCAATTATGCTACCAAGCCGCTGAGGGATGTGGCGAAATTTTCTAATACTTTCCACGCTTCCGCTGAAGATCAGCGCCATCTCACCAATGTGAAGAGAACTACTTCGACATTCGGTTGTAGCACCTTTGCAGGTGCCAGACAATCAATTAAGGTGAAACAGTACAATTTTAAACTTTTAGATTTTTGCATTCACAATGCTATTTTTATATTAAGATGAATAAATAATGAAAAATATTAGAAAAAATCGGCTAACCCATAGCAACTTAGACGGGATTCGAACCCGCACCCTTAGGATTCCGGCCCAATGCACTACCAAGCCGCTGAGGGATGTGGCGAAATTTTCTAATACTTTCCACGCTTCCGCTGAAGATCAGCGCCATCTCACCAATGTGAAGAGAACTACTTCGACATTCGGTTGTAGCACCTTTGCAGGTGCCAGACAATCAATTAAGGTGAAACAGTACAATTTCAAACTTTTAGATTTTTGCATTCACAATGCTATTTTTAAAATGATGTAACACATAACTTGCTAATAAGTACTTTGTTGAAGTAATATAATAAGTCTATGTTGTTGCCAATAATCCTGTCACCCTGTTGTATTGTAACATTTGTAATTATCTGGTAACGATATATTCAAGTTTGTAAATATCGTTACTTATGGCTGTTAGATAGCGCTCTACTAACTCGTTTCCGTGAACAGACTATAAAAGAAGACTTCATTTGGTTTTTAAAAAGAAACTGAACTGCATTAAGAGTTTTTTTTAAATCGCATACGATTTGACACATATTACAAATACAAATTGATACAATTCAAAATAATCAAAATTTAAATGTTAAATTTCATGGTCTTCCTTTTGTTTAAGATGATGTATCACTTAAGAAAAAATAATCATTATGAGTAACCCTTTCGATTGGTATCGTATTTTTTTTTTCGTTTTTGGTGGGTTCAATAGGGAATATGCATCATTTTTTTTTAAATCTTAATCAAAAGTATAATGTGTGAGAAAATTAACTGTAATATTAAAACTTTTCTCTTGCGTTTTGTTCTCGTGATATAGTTACTTGAAGTTAGCAGGCAGCAGCACCCGCCGAAAACGCTCCATACAAAACGGTGACGTCACACATCACGTTTCAGGTGTGTTTCGGCGCGTTTAATATGGAGTTAGCCAATAATCTTCAATTATCTCCCTAAATTTTGCGTTTAAGTACATACGTGTCATACAAAATATTGTTTCATATTCGATATTCTATCTGACTGTAAAGTGCATTATATCCGAAAATGAAAAAAAAATATCGTTATTTTCCCCTGATTTCATCGTGTGATAAAACTAAAATAATACATTTTTTTTATTTTTTTTTTCCTGTTCCATCATGTTTTTATACGTGTCCGCAGCGATCAAGCTCAAATTCATCAAAATCGGTGACTTATGCATATTCCCTATTAAGCGATTTTAAAAAAATCTTTGAACGCAGTTGCAATGAGGGATTTTCCAGGCAACGTTCGTTAAAAATCTACTAGATGGCGCTGTCCAATTTCCATGGTATTATATTAGTACAAAACAGGTCTGATCAAGGAGAATAACTACCATCCGTACCATCGTAAAAACATTATGATTTTAACTGATGAGACTGCATGTCTCTTTAAATTCCTCCTCCACTTATCTAAAAAGTAATCATTAAAATCTAATTTAACCGTCTATGAGCAATGGGGAGGCGAAGACAAAGTGAATTACAGATGGCGCTTAGTCTTTGGAACAATTGTCAGTTTGAGCTTATATTGTCTTGACTGTGTATTACGTGATTTTACTTTCTTAGATTATATTTTTTTCGGTTTTGCGGACAAACAATGTATTCTATGCTAACTTTAGCTCAGATAAAAGAAGAATTACGGAAAAGAAAAGCCAAAACAACAGGCAAGAAAGTTTATAGCAACTTACAAAAAATTGCTAACAAGCATTACATTTCTAACTTCATAGCTTTTATCCAGAGACATCTGCCAATGACATTTCCTCATTTTAAGGTATTTTCAAAATAAGTAATACCTATCGACAGTTACTGTTATTGAATATTTATTTATTTTTATTGAAAAGCTGATCACAACAAAAATTAAAATTGCTGCGAAACCAAGAATCTTATATTCATATTCTATGCGAAACATAAAGAAAGCAAACTGTCAAAATCATAGAGGAAATAATCATAAGTTTTTTATTTTTTTCGACGGTCGGTACTCTTTTCAGACTTTCATACTAATGCCATGGAAATTGGACAGCGCCATCTAGGTGATTTTAAAGGAACGTTGCCTGGAAAATCCCTCCTGTGAAATTTCCCATCTTCAATCTTTATGGTACTTTCCCTACGTGTGTCAAAGTTTTGGGACACCCTGTTTATTTAAGAATAATAATTAAGTATGATTTTAATTTTCGAAATATATTTAATTACTTAGTCCTGTCTTGTCATTGATGTTTAAACATTTATGATTTAGAACTTTTGTAGGTTTTATTTCCAGCAATAGAGTTTTTGACCTTATTTTGCTCTACGTGGGTAACAAGTATTATTTAAACATGTGTTATGTATGTACTTAGTTAAATAAAATGTTTATATTGATATTTAGATCGCATCTGTACAGGACAGATGGCAAAAGTTGTTATCCGCACTAGCACGTCATCATGCTTCAGTAACATGTGTAACATGTGGTTCAAAAATTTATGTTAACTTGACATAATCACACCGCTTTGTCCGCTACCACAGAATAACTATACAACAAGTCCGCCACCTATGAAGAAAAGATTTGTGTGCCAACTTTCCAAAAGCAAGGTTCTGTAAAATTTTGAAAGTGATGATATAAGTACAAACTTACACTTTGAAAGTCCCAAGGCACTGACTTCCACCATACGTGAATACCTGCCAGATTGATAATCGTCCTGTTTTTATTACTTTTAATATGTATTTTTATTAGGGGTGCATCCGATAACGATACCGATACCAATATATCGGCGATATTGTGGGTTTCCCGATTTATCGGCATCAGCGATATTTTTACTGTCGATACAACGATACGTTTAAAATTATGCGCTTTTAAAAAAAATATGTATATGTATGCGCTTTCTCGTCTAATTCCTTGCATTGCAAACGAGAGACAAATGATGCTCAGAAAATTCCGCACTTCAGTGTATTGTCTTGCCTACTTTGGCCTCGCGTCTTGCGACTTGCAAAATCTGATTTCTCCACAGACATAATATTGTCTGTGGATTTCTCTGCATAACTTGAGAATACTTTGTTTTTATTGAAACAAAAAAAAATATTTATTACAATATGGGTATCAAATAAAAGGCCTTGTTTGATGAGCAATGAGCAGATTCCAAAACTAAATAAATTGTCATTAGAATGTATAAAATAAAAATAAATAATAAAAAATGTACCTATAAGAAACCGTGCCAGAAACTCTTAAGTGTTCAACAGAACTGTGGCACCTTACTGAAATGACACTTGTTTTTTACTTATTAGTATACGTTTTTTGCCTTTTTTAAATACACACAGCGTATCGGTATCGGTATCGCCGATATTTTTATAAAAGTATCGGTATCGTATCGTCAAAACGGCGTATCAATGCATTCCTATTTTTTATGTTAGATATAGGTCCATATAATTATGTAGAAGAATAATTTCCTTTTAATTTGTTATTTTCTGTTTTTTTTTTGTTTGGCGTATTATAATATAACGGAGCATGTGGTGTTTACCTGTTTTTGTGCAATTGTGTCATAGGTACCTACGTAAGTTTGAGTGAACCTAATAAATAAAGTAAATACTAATAAACACACTAGTTTTTACGAACTAGAACCACTTTACAATGTTGCCCGCAATAAGATGAATAAAGATTAAATTAAGAAAAGGGGGATCATGCTTCTGCCTGTACCACAGTGCAATGTCAAATAGTTTACCACGTCAACTTAGACTAGCGCCATCTAGAAGAAACGTGGAGGATTTCATAAATACATGCATGCAGCCGAAGCAGCGTACCTACTGCGTATTATAAAAGAAGACGTATGATTCATACATAAGACATAGTTTTGTTTGGCACACTCAAGGCGCGTACGCATGCCATTTTGGCGCGGTGCGATGACGCGCGGCGCGGGACGCAAATGACAATCGTCTTGGACAGCTGACTGTGCCGGTGTGCAACTGTGCAGTTAGATTAGAATCGAAACTATTTGTTTATTTAATGAATAGTTAATTTGTTTATTAATAGATTGTTCTAGTTCTATTAGTAATGAGCAAGAGTTTTGTGGCAATATACAATTTAATGTGTACCTGTGGAATTAACATTATATTGTGAGGTTGTTTTAAAGTGCGTGCTGTTATTGTAATGTGAATACCTATTGTGATTGTGAGCCATGTGCGCAGCTGTTGTCAAATTCATCAAGGTCAGAGTTGTTTGTTTACAATGAGGATCAGTAACAGGTTTGAATCCTATATTTTTATTGATATAATATAAACACATATTGATAGCTATGAAACCTAGTGAAAGAATTTTAGAAATCCGTTTAGAAATGGTTGAGTTAAAAGGATTTGAAAAAAATGCCAAGCTCAATGCAATATGTGCTTTATCACGTACGACATAAGGTCGCGTACGTCGCGATGACGTCATAGGGACCCCCGAAAAACCAGTGTTTTAGCTCTTATAACTTCTCAGGTTTAAGAGATATCGTAATTTTTTTTACAGTTAATCATGTGGTGACATCAGCTTTCTTATTAGCCACTAAACAAAAATCGTTACTGATCCTCATTACATCATTGTGACATTCTATAATGAGGATCAGTAACGATTTTTGTTTAGTGACCTCAGAAAGCTTATGCCACCACATGATTAACTGTAAAGAAATATAACTCTGTTATTTTGGGGGGTCATTATGACGTCATCGCGATGTACGCGAACTTTATGCCGTACGTGATAAGCCACATATTGCATTGAGCTTGACATTTCCTTCAGGCCATTTTAACTCAACCATTTCTAAACGGATTTCAAAATATCTTTTACTAGGTTTCATTCGTAGCTATGAATATGTTTTTATATTATATCAATAAAACTTTACGATTCAAACCTGTTACTTCTTCATTATCTTCATTATCTAAGCAGTAGTTTAAGGGTCAGTAAAGGTTGGACCTTGAATTCCTCCTTAAACCACTTAATTATTATTACCTACCTACTAATAATTATTATTAGAAAGAAAAAAAGGAACGTGGTGATTTTTAGTACTGAATTAGAGAGTCCCTGAATTAACTCGCGTTAAACTTTGCCACACGGAGGATAAGTAACTTAAATATCAAAAAAAATACGTAAATAAAATTTCATTTTGTATTTAAAAATAATAGGAACTACATTTAAAGATTTTTTAAAGTCTTATTCGATACTATACTAATTGACTTAATATGTACCGTAAAATGGGGTGGATAGGGTTTCAGGGGGGAATAGAGTTAGTGTCGAGTATTTTAGTTCAACAGACTATATAAATGTGCCTATTTTGATGAATGCGATATTGCAATACTGTTTTAAAAGCCAAAGAAATGATATTTAGTACTGGCAATAACAATGTGCTCTCACCATAGACAAAATTAAGAAAAAAGTCATTTGAAATACGACGTTGCAATCGGTGCGTTTTTTGGTCTCCCGAAACTTTACTTTTTCTCGGTAAGTTAATACATTTCAAGTTTTTTAAATTAGTTGCAGGCTTAATTTTTAACAGTTTTCGGGGTTATTCGGGTGACTTGAGGGGTCAATATAATATGACATGGGGGTGTATAGAGTCACAACTGGGGACAATAGACTCACTAAAGAGGTGAATAGAGTCAGCAAAGGGGTGAATTTTTAGGGCTGCCAAATACATAATTGTTTTTCTAGCTGAATTTTTTTTATTCAATATAACTACCTCATGTTTTTTTGTCTTTAGTATTTGCGTCTTGGTTTATAAGAATGCGATTTCACTCATCATACCTACCTAGATTTTTATATCTTAATTTGCAGTTGAAAAGTACAAGATGCCTCGGACTTGCAAGCCAAAACCGGATTCAAAGACTTACGTTAAGAATAATTGCTTAGTAAAAATACAATACTTTGTTTTGATACTCCTTTTATTAAAGTCGATTAAAATGTTAAAATTTTAGTGTCAACCCTGACAAAAACTCAATTCCCCCCAGTTTCGATTCTATTGACCTCAACCCGGGGTTAATCGGGTTTAGCAGCATTTTTGGGATTTTTTAGGCGATTTTCTTAGAAAACTTGATAAATATATAGTGTAGTTCGCTAAAATGGACAGCCTGAAGAATAATGAAGTATTCAAATACCATCTACTTGATATTAAAATAGGTTAAATATGGCAACAAAGTTGAAAAGTTACCCTATTCATCCCATATTTAATTTTAAATGTAAAATTTTATGGTCTTTGATGCTATGTTACTCAAGAAAAAATAATCCTAATTAGTAACCCTTTCAATCGGTATCCTAAAAATAAAAGATTGTTTTTTTTTCATATTTGGTGAGTTCGATCCCTGGTTCCTAGTTAAGGCAGGTGATTTTGCAAAAACCTTTGTATGCAAAACTTATTATTTTTAAAATCAAAATGAAGTCTTCTTTCAGTAAAATTTCCTAGCTTCAATATTTAAGCTATACCTACTTTCCATTTGTGTGGCAAAGTTTTGGAATACTCTGTATACCAGTGGCGAAGGGTCCATACAAGCCTGATTTCCATCGGCTTCCCTTTGAGAAATCCATGAACTACCCACCACCGATCCACCATGCAGATTATAACATGTAATTAATTATTGTCAAAAGATTGTGAGGAGAAATACATGGATAGTATTATTGTGTCATTATTTCAAAGCGCCTACAATTATTTCCATAGCAAAGTTCAACGAGATAAGCCGCCTATTTTTGGCTTCATGTTCGCAATGCGTCTGGCGTGCGTTGCCATGGTAATCGGAACATTGTTATCACTCTGTCTCATTCACACACACGCATGCTTTTCGGCTAGAATAACTCGATCCAACGCGAGTTCACTTTTTCTATCTCTTTCTATTTCAAGCAATTTTAACGTTTCCCTTCTCTGTCATTGCATTCGCGCCTACTCGGAATACCGAGTAGGCGCGAATGCAATGAAATGACAGATAATTACAATTAGATGATTAGTACGTGTCCGCCATTCTCATAATACGTGCGTGTTTGGGAAGTGATTAGGTTATTTGCAAAATAGTGAATTAGTGAGTGAGAATCTATACTTTTCGCCGGTTTTTTATTTATTTTACTGTGTTTATCTTATATATTTGTTCATTGCGGTAAGTTTTATTTGCCATAATGGCTTTAATTTATATAGAGTGCTGTTTAACAGACTACAGTGCTTTTTTGTATGGTGAAAGTGGGGCCTTAACTTCCGCAGAAACGCTTGCGCCTTGCATCACGCGGTGAGTGTTTTTTTTTGGTCCAGCTTACCTTCGCCATATTTTGACCCCTCGCCACTGCTGTATACTAATTATTATTAATATTGAAACTTTCTAGAGTGGAATACTTCAATATCTATTCGCCTAATTAATTCGATCAGAGTGGAATAGGTACTTCTAATACTATTTCTATTGGTGAATCTGTTTTGTTTACGTTCGTTTTATCTGTGTTTAGTTAATTAACTTCCCTGGTAGAAATATAAAGTTACATTCGTAATTAAAATAAGATACATTAACGGATTTCGGTACAAAGGGCGTAACAGATACGATGCATGTACCAATATACGTAAAATATGCACCATATAGGGAATATGCATAAGTCACCGATTTTGATGAATTTGAGCTTGATCGCTGCGGATACTTATAAAAACATGATGGAACAGGAAAAAAATTAAAAAAAATGTATATTCCTAGTTTTATCACACGATGAAATCAGGGGAAAATTACGATTTTTCTTTTTCATTTTCGGATATAATACACTTTACAGTCAGATAGAATATCGAATAAGAAACAATATTTTGTATGACACATATGTACTTAAACGCAAAATTTAGGGAGATAATTGAAGATTATTGGCTAGCGCCGAAACACTCCTGAAACGTGATGTGTGACGTCACCGTTTTGTATGGAGCGTTTTCGGCGGGTGCTGCTGCGCGCTAACTTCAAGTAACTATATCACGAGAAAAAAACGCAAGAGAAAAGTTTTAATATTACAGTTAACTTTCTCACGCATTATACTTTTGATTAAGATTAAAAAAAAAATTGATGCATATTCCCTATTGCCGGATACTGGGTCAGGCAGTGGTTTGAGAGTACCAATAAATGTAACATGCAAAAATTATTTAAAAATTGAATCATGGCAAATAATAGGTTATGTGGATAAATAATTGTTCCAATAATACAAAAAAAATATCACACTTACCGGAAAGTAATTCATATACACAGCAAGCTTATGAGTTCGTGGTCGTTCCTTAGTTTAGTCACTGAATGTCTAAGTATTGCTAAATTTTTTAAGAGCTCACTTTTTTAATTGCATAGTTTCGACACTATTACTCTTTTTCGTGAGTTTTGCTGTTATAATAATTAAAAATATTACTAAAATTGTATTGCCATTATTTTTTTAATGATTGCTAGAAATTTATTAACATAAAATATGTAACGAAATACCGGGCACTGGGTCACTACCGAAAATAGGTGCGTCTCTCTTACAAAGAAATTAAATAAGAATATTATAATTATAAGAGCTTGAATATAGTATTATATTATCTGTGACTACACGTATTTTTGCTCTCTGAAAACTTTAGAGCACCAGATGTCTTTTGCCGTTTTCAATATTAAACTTGAAGCTACTCGTATTGAGTAATTTTTGCGCTAACCTGAAAAAGTTACCTTATCTTTACAGAAATATGAGTGAAATTTTATTATCTTTTGAAATTATGTACCTACCTATTATCAGTAAGTAACACCTTATATCTTTTTACACGACTGCCTAAAAAAGAGTGTATTGTATTCAGTTCAGGATTCATGTAAGCACGTTTGTTTGTATGTAGGTATGGTGAGTTTCTTTATTCCATCATAACTTCTTAAGGACTGAACAGATTTTGATGTGTTAGGTATTATTAGTATCCTTACATTACTCCAATGAGGGCTTTTCAAAGTGACATTTAAAAAATAAAAATTGTAACTATTTGCCTCACTAGATGGTGTTGATACTCTTCGAAGCTAACGAGAAGCTTTGTCAAAGCTTTGTAAAAAAATCACATTGACACCCATTTTTATCAACGCCATCTATCGAGCCTACAGTTTTTGTCATTGTGAAAAGCCCTCACTGACACTGGCTAACGAGTTTTTGAAAAAAAAAGTCAATATGAGCCATAGACTTATTTTATTATAACTGTCAAAATGGCGCTGCGCGAGTACGCTTGTTCCCATTATCAACTTTATGCTTGTTCCACGAGAACTACCGTCATAGAATATGAATATAAGATTCTTGTATTTTCCCCAAATTTTCCCATACATTTTGTTCTGAACGTCTACTGTCTTAGGAACAAGCGTACGCAGCGACATCTACAATTAGGTTTGCGCTGCCAACCCCATTGATAAATATCAAACTCCGGTAGGTAGAGGTATGTCCTCTTGTCATTTGGTTTATTTTTGTTTTTTTTTCCAACGTTTCGGCACCTTTGCAGCTGCCGTGGTCACGGAGGACTGAAGCAGCTCGTGAGATTCCTTTTTTTTGCCAAATGCTACCTTCACCACAACACCCAAAAAGATAACAAATACCTTACAGTCAATAATAAGTCTATGCTTACAGTCGTCACCCATTCCATCCAAAAGTCTCTTTCCATCCCATTCGAGTCCCGTTTCGTCATCGGTGAAAAACGCGCTTGAATTTATTTTTTTCTAAGAAATTTATTTCAGTGGTAGGTATGGTGTAAAAGGATAAAATAATGTACATCAAATCATCATCAAATGCTTAAGGTAACTAACGTATTTAATTTGATAAGGATTAAAACTGTATCCTTCTAAATAGCTTACAAATTACCGCATTGTATGTGACCAATTTTTTAGAATATATTATGGGTAAAGTAAGCTTTTCTTAAAAAATGAAGTTAAGATGAAGAAGTTATATGCGATCGAGGACTTTTTTGTAGACCTATAAAAGAGGAACAATTCCATCATACATTATTTTGATATACCTAGCTCAAAAAGTTTATGCAGCGTTTTCGATGCAAGCTCCCAGTCAGCTTAATTTTTGTAGACATTAGGGAATATGCATCAATTTTTTTTTAATCTTAATCAAAAGTATAATGCGTGAGAAAATTAACTGTAATATTAAAACTTTTCTCTTGCGTTTTATTTTCGTGATATAGTTATTTGAAGTTAGCGCGCAGCAGCACCCGCCGAAAACGCTCCATACAAAACGGTGACGTCACATATCACGTTTCAGGTGTGTTTCGGCGCGTTTAATATGGAGTTAGCCAATAATCTTCAATTATCTCCCTAAATTTTGCGTTTAAGTACATACGTGTCATACAAAATATTGTTTCATATTGTAACACTGTTTTTTCCACCTATCCTTACCGGTAGCAAGCACTTGATTTTAAAGTACTTTTTATAGCGAAATTCTCGCTATAGTCTTCTAGGTTGGATTAGGAACATTAGGTATTAAGCTTCAGTAGGTTTGTTAAATAAGTAGTGTGTTGTTTTGATACAATTTGTGTAGGAAAAATGCATAAATCTTTCTACCTTTGTATGTGTCAATTTCCAATAGCTCGTCGAATGTTGGCGATTATACCGCCCACTTTGATCACAAAGCATTCACTTGAATTCACTTTGAAACCTCATTCATAAAGATTTTTAGCACTTTTCAATAATTAAAGCAAATAAACTTTCTTGTTTACATATCTCACAGCTGTCTTTTCAATTGACAAGTGACAACTGTCAGATGTGACGTTTAGCGTTCCGTATCATGCTTACTAGGCGTTTCGGACCAATTAATTTACACTTTGGTGATAAAATCAAATAAATAAATATCACTTATTTGTTATTTTAATTAAATAAAGTAAATGTTAATGTCTCGCATGCTAGTTAAACGTTTTAATATTAATATTCAGACAAAAGGTAAGTAAGTTCAGGGAGTGTGATTGTCTATGGTGTGTTTTTTGTCGATGGTACTCATTCGAGAGAATTCTAGCAAACTCGGTGGATTTCCGCCATTTGACTTTTTCGCCTGTGTCATTCAGAGAGACAGGAAATTTTCGTCATGTGAAGTGAAACCCAATCTATTGTTTTGGTGGGTTTCTATTAATTTAATGATGCGTTGAGCATCCCTTTAAGTGGTGAGTGTTATAATAATACGAATCTAATTATTTGTCCGTTTATACCAGTGGTATCCAGATTGTAACCTCGTGTTGTATTGTTCTCAGGGCTCCAGCTCATCAATTTATATTTCATCATGTCTTTCATGAGATAAAAACCTGTGATAATTAAAGCCCAAATTTGGTAAGTTTCTCAACCTTGTTATAATGTTAGTTGTAAGGAAAACCTCATATTCAATGTTGGACAATTTGGTGACTTTGATTTTCTATTGCAGGGCTTCCAGGTTGCGTCCAGGTTTACCTCAAAATTTCAAGATATAAGTGGTTCCCAGTTTGGTCCAGGAAATCTTTCAAGGTTATGGTTTAAACTCGTTTCGAGGTAACGTCGTCCGTGCAGCGGATTTGCGAGTATTCCAAGCTATGATGTCTCATTAAAATCAGCGCGACGAGCATGTATTTAACCTTACCATTATCATGGATTTATCAACGTAATCCCGGGGGGTAATTACGTAACTTTGTTGCATGCAACTCTGACAGAAATCGCAGTTACATCGCTGCTTTAGTAAGAACCAATGTGACAACTATCTTAACTAAAGCAGCAATGCAACCGCGCTTTCAATCGATTTCAATCGAGAATTGTTAGCAACAGCTTTACGTAATCAAGGTACAGGTATTCCTCAGCCTTCTTATATTATCATCGCGGCAGTGATTCTGTAGTATGTACCCGGTGAAGTAATTAACGTTCATATCCAGTACAAAATGATGTTTTGATGACATGTTCAAACTCAACCCGGAGCAGGTCTACAGCCAATAAATGTACCTACGGTCATGTTTCAAATTTATTTAGCTTCAGCGTAACTCTGGTCCATGAACCAGAATGTGGAAATAATTCTATTTTACTATGAATGTCTTGTGTTAAGATGATAAGTAATAGGTATCTTAGCATAAGTTTTTTGAGTACATATGTGTTCGGTTCTTGACGGTCATCCAACTTGAGAGATATGGTGACGTTTGAAAACTTATTTCAAATGCGGAACCGGCCTCTTAATCTGTCTGACTAACGGGAAACGAATCGATATGCCCTCACCTTTACTTTTAAGGGTCTATAGTTAAAATCCCTACTTCTTTATATGGTTTTAATCTTATAATGAACCCAAGGGTATTGTTTTTGTAATAAATGTATGGTCTCACTTTAACCTGTTAAGGGTCCCTGTTAAACCATTTGCCCTTCGTGCGGTTTTAACATTATAATGGGTTCTCTAGGTATTATGTATTAATATAAAATGTGTGACTTCATTTTAACCCTTCGGATTCTTCGTTAAACCATTTATACCCCATGTGGTTTTAAATATTTTTATGACTTATTTTCTGCGAATCGTTGTTAACATGGTATTGATTATACAACGTGTTAAATAAATGTTTATATCAACGTAAATATTGGTTTGATTTATTAAACTCACTTTGTTTCGATCCGTGGACAATTTATCTTTTAATTTTTAACTTTCATTGATATTAACGGCGCCCAAAATCATAATTGTTCCATGGATGACTGAGCCACGCGAATCCACAAAACCCCTTTGCTCTACCGACTAACATTTTCAGTGGGGTAATTTCCATCTATACCCCGGGGTAAAATTTTTCCCATTACAATATTCAATATTCTATCTGACTGTAAAATGCATTATATCCGAAAATGAAAAAAAATATATCGTTATTTTCCCCTGATTTCATTGTGTGATAAAACTAAAATTATACATTTTTTTATTTTTTTTCCTGTTCCATCATGTTTTTATACGTGTCCGCAGCGATCAAGCTCAAATTCATCAAAATCGGTGACTTATGCATATTCCCTATTATCGTCATATTTCTACTAATTTACATAAAATCCCAACTTGTTATAAACCTAAACCTTTATCAGGAATCACTTTATTATTTGAAATGAAAATCCGTTCAGTAATTTTTGAGTTTATCACGAACAGACAGACAGACAGTCGCGGCGAAGGATTTGTTTTATAAAATGTAGTGATTTTCTGAAAATGTTAGTAAATTTCTTTTAATCAGTGATTATGAAGTTATCACACATTGTGGGATATGTGATAAGGCTAATCTGAGACATGAGTCATCATGACCTACCTGAGTCAGTAAATCGACTAAACACAGTTTTGGATGGTCATATTTTGTCAAACTAATTTTAAAAATCGAATATAGATAATTACCCTCATTTAAATACTAATCGAAGTAAGAAAGCCATAGAAATAAGACATTTTAAGTACCTACTTGATCTCTGTCTTTTTTCGACTAGGAAATAATTTTGAAAGATGCATGCATATTTTAGGATAGAAAAATAGCCTAAATTAGCACGAAAATCCACAAAAAGGGCCAACAAACACACTATATTATTTCAAAACATTTATAATAACTTTCGTCAATATGTCATATGACGTGGGAAAAGGTATCCGGCGACTATCTTTAGCACCGTCTTAAACATGAAATAATAAAAAAGACGTTATTAGGTTCTTTATTTTAAAAAGGTATTATTACTCAACTTAGGATAGTATTTGCGAGAATATCAATTACTTAATATTACCCACAATGTGTATAATCCGGCATTGTATACAATGCCTAGGTATTGTACTGATACAATGCCTGAAACGATCAGGCAATGTACGAAATATTATTAATTTTATACTTAGGCAATGTGTGTTAAAGACGAGAGCAGGGAAGTTTCACGTACAAAAACATCATTTCTGGCGCTTCGCCGGCCACTGCCGTGGCACGCTCGCTCCGCTCGCTCGACTCGCTCGTTTTTGGTCTCCATACTAATCTAACCAAATTAACTCTTCAAGACTAGCCCCCCGAGCCCTCTTTGTGAAAAGCAGCTACTTAGTCGCTGTAGAAACTGGTGTTGGTACTTTGTAATAGGAACTAATGATTTGATCCCAAGGAGCTTTTGACTCGAGACCATCGAAATCTATGTATATTTTGTATGACGTTTCATTTCCTCTGATGACAAAGATGGAAAAAAGGTCAGTTCTTACAGGAAACCAGGCGTTGTATCCGAAAGGGTTTCTGTAAAAAAAAATAGTGATTTAACAACTGGCCATGTTGTAACATTTGGACAAGCTTACTTGCATAAGGTAAATAGACTCAGCAGAGAAACAAATCCGATAAATTAAGCTTAACTAGATTAAGCTTAACTAGATCCAGATTCTTAAAAACTATAAGTACATACCCAAATATAGCAAAGTGAACGATACGTTCAATAAGAGTTTCTTTTGGTCGGTGATCAACGTCTTTGCTTTTGCATCAAATAAATAGTCTAATATATTGCCGTGCCTTGGACCTTTTACTGTAATATTATTATAATCCCATGTCATCTGATCTTCTTGAAAATCAAATCTTAATAATCTTGAGTCGTTATAAACTTTAGCTCGTTCCGTGACAGTTCTTACCATAGGATACTTGATTAAACTATCGCCTTCAAAGTCTAAAAAGCTTTCTACTACCGTTCCGTTATTGAAGTAATATTTACGAAGTTCTTGCGCAAAATTAGCTTCAATGGATTTGTTACCAAAGGTCAGATCAATTGGGAGAAAATTTGTTAAATCAACTTGCATTCTCTCTAACCACTTGTGGTCTATTGCTTCTTTAATTCTTAACGTACCTTCATTAGCAACGAAACCAGCGATATAAGGAATTGATTTGTAATTCTTTGCTTTTAGCCAATTTATGGGTGCATCGTTAAGAAAGCCTCCCAACAGTACACTGTTTTCTACGCATGGTGCGAATGGTACAGATTGATCAGTTAACTCAAAAGTATTTATTTCCTCTACCAATTTTTCAGGATCCATAGTCTTTAGTGCTTTAGCCAACATATGATTTCTAGTATCGTTTATTCCTAGTTTGTATCCTAAAAGTTGAGCGTTATCGACTGGTTTATACGCTATAGCCCACGGTGACAGAGCAGATCCACTAAGCACTACAGCTTTATGAACTAAATTTTCAGCTTGAGGTGATAATGCAAGAAGATCCACCATTGCCGCACCGGAACCATGACCGAGAAGCATAATGTTATTAGGATCTCCACTGAAAGCGTTGATATTATTCTTGACCCATTTTAGTGCTTTTAAAACATCTTTTATTCCCGCATTTCCCGGTGCATCTTGCACTCCAAGGCAAAGGAATCCAAATACTGAAAGACGATAATTTACTTCAATAAGAATTGAATTAGATTCTATTAGGGTTTCATATGAATATATTCTGGCGCTGCTTGTGTCTGAAAAGTCTTCTCCACCGATCCACACTATGACAGGTTTGGTGGTGTTAAAGCTTTTGGTAAATATGTTCAGGGTCAGACAGTCTTCGACTCCAATGAGTCCTGAGGGACTGGGTTGGGCACATAATATATCCGTCTTATTTGCTACTAATTCTTCGTATTTAGAAGGTGGTGGTGCTCCTGAAAATGAAAAATAAAGAATATAAAATATCGCAGGTCCACATAACAATGTATGGTCGTGTTAAATGATTGTAATAATTCTAATGTTGTCAAACTCGTCAGTTGAAATAAATAGAACTAAAATAATTTTGATAAGGGGATATAAGCAAACGTTGTTAGCTTTTGATTGTTAGTGTTATCAAAACACTTATTTGGACAGCTCTTGTAGGTAGGTAAGTACTTTTCCAAAGCAACTACGACGCAATAAAGGGTAAATCACTGACTCACTCATTACGAAATCTCAGAAACAACAAGTGCTGGGAGTCTCAAATTTTGCATGGGGGTTCCTTTTAAGGCGTACGTGCTCTTTAAGACAGGATTTTGCAAAATTCAACCCCTTTGGGGGTGAAACAGGTTGGCAAAGTTCGTATGGGAGAACGCGATTCCTTGGCCCGATTGACTTAAAATTTGGCATAGACATTCTTTCACAAAATTAATGGACGTGTATTTTTTTTAAATGTATCCCCTTACATACAGGGTAAAGGGGTAGAAAGCTATTTTTAGGATGATTGACTTCGATATTGGAATCAAAACTTCTTAGTGCATTTGAATGATTAAGAAAATAAATGTCAGTTATCATCTCAACGTAGTATCTCTTGGGTTATTTTTTTGTATATTTTTTTTGTATTTTGTACATTTTTTCCTTATTGCGTTATATTAAGGTGCAAAATTAAGTGGATTTTCAGAAAACCAACATAAAGTCATAGGTACTATTCAATAAATCGCACTATGTTCCTTGATTGTCACCGCATGAGCTGACGTTTCGTTTCTATCTTTAGAATAATAACACCTAAAAGCCGTGTCCGCGTATGCAAAGTGAGGCAACTAATACTAAGCCAAAATGGCTTGGTTTTCAGAATTATATCCTTCATACGTTACCTAATCGTAACTGAAATCCAATAATATAGCTACTAATCTCCTTAGAAAATTGAAACGGTTTTGTACTTACTAAAAGGAATTAAAATAAAACGTCATGAGCAATTAAAAGTTCTAGTTTTAATTGTATCTCTGTATAATTATTTTTGGTATTTAACAAGAATTCCAAGCATACAATTACTCGATATCATGGGAAAGTACTAGTATTACCAGTTTAAACAGTATTCAATACAATAAGACACTGATACCTGACCTTAAGCAGTGGTATCTCTCCAGCAGGAATAGCGTATCGCGACAAATTTATCAAAGTCATCTGGTATTATGACTTTATTTAACAACTTTATTGAAAACACTTATTTCACCGTTCAACCTTTCACTGTGACGACTTGAGCACGACTGAGCGCGCCTCTACCCCGTCACCGCATATTTAAACGTTATGCGTGGCGTGGTAGGGGCGAGCGTGGCGTGACTGGCGTGGTAGGGGCGACTGCAGTCACCCGATTACTACAACTACCGTTTAAGTACTTTTAATGGAATAAACACACAAATTTAGTTGTACTACATGGTTCATCACGAATAATAATTAAAGTAATTTATACAGTAACCTTACAGTCGGCCATCCTGCTAGAGCGAGTCCCATCGCGTAAAACAATATATTTTATAACTCTGAGTACATCCATTCAATTAGTCATAAAATATTCTTAAATAAAAACATCATTTTATTAGAAGAAAAATAGCAGCCTTCCAACAAAATATTTCGCATTTTTGCGAAAGTCATAATTATTATTTAATTACATTACAAATATTTATTGCATGACACAAAACGTAATTACGTTTTTATTTATACATAAGTAGGTATTCAGAAAACATCCCGTTAGAGAAAGGGTATGTATATAAAGTGACATTTATTTGTCTACAATTAACGTAATTAGATTACTTAATTTAATTAAACTTAA
This sequence comes from Agriphila tristella, assembly GCA_928269145.1. NCBI lineage: Eukaryota > Metazoa > Arthropoda > Insecta > Lepidoptera > Crambidae > Agriphila > Agriphila tristella. The sequence goes on along the minus strand of OV743430.1, from coordinate 54,791,069 downwards.
AATATTACAATTCAATTCAACTCTGTTTACATCAATAAAAATATAGTCGTATGGCATTTCATCCGAGCACGTTATAAACACGAGCAATAGCTTGTTTAACGATAGATTATCAACATCAAAATTCATTAATATAATTACAAGATACTTTAGAAATTAAAAATGGATGTATACCTTAAATAAATTGCTAAGGGGTTAATATTTCATTGCACCGAATTATAAAGATTGCAAACTTAGAAATATTTTTTTATCATTAGCTATTGCAACTTATTTTATTTACTTAAGTCTTAGAATCATTAGTTACGTGTAGGCATTTCAATATTTGTCTCCAATACAAACTTAGTTTAGAAAAATACCTACTAACAACAATCAACAAAAAGTCATCAAAACGCTATAAAAGGCTCATCATTAAAATAGAAAATTGAAGTAATCGTTTCTGTAAATATGTATATATATATTTACATCCAGCGATCTTTTTGGCGTCATGTACGTGGTGCATCATTACGACGTCCCCCAGTTCCCCTTACTTTTTTTAACATGTCTAAATGAATATTGCTTAGTTTTTTGATTTCCAGCTCCGTGGGATACGTCATTTTCCGATAATTTTATTTTTCGCGATATTCGTCTTGCAGTCATGCTCCAACATTTTTGAACCCCTAACCATGGTGATACATTATAGGCATCCTGGATATATTGATCGTAATTTACCCATGGCATCGATTATTTAACGTCCTCACAGGATGAACGGTATTTGGGAGTGCGACGTTGCCAGCTTTCGGTTTATTATCTCTTTCTTTTCCTATCGCTTGTCTCTAGTACCCAGTTTCAACATTTAATTTGTTCCAATATTCGTACAGTCTATACATATACGGATGCCCAATATGTTATAATATGTAAATACGCGTAGGTGAATGAAATGAGCATAAATAGCCTAGCAACCATATTAAAGTAATCGTATCGTACCAGTGAAATACTTAGTATTGAATAGTTCCGATGATCATCTATGCTGGTCTTCGTCATCAGTTTTACTTCACCAAAATGGTACTTTTTGAAAGAAAATACACAAGTTACTTAAGGAGATACCAAAATCGTAATGGGTGTACCTATAATATTTAAAAAGTTTCCTTGATTTCTCCAAGATCCCATCATCAGATCCTGACATCATGACAATGGGACCAATTTGAAAGTATATACTTTCAAACAGAAAAAGTATTTTTCAAATCGGTCCAGCCATCTTCGAGTAATATACATAAAAAAACAAAGATTCCGACGAACTGAGAACCTCCTCCATTTTTTGAAGTCGGTTAAAATGATAGTTTATAACAAAACATGAAAGAAGTCAGAAATGCGATAGATTTTGTCATGTCGACAAAAAAGAAAAATTATTCAATGATGTCACTGTAATCAACGCCGTCAAAATGGGTATACGATCACTGATTGGTACATGGCACATTGAATATCAACATAAACCTGGATAGATCTCCACTGATAAAGTCTATGCTTCGACTATTACCGACCCATATTCAAAACCCCGAAAGCATTCAAAAGTCCAAAACCGCTTCAAAGCCTTTGAGAACAGCATAGATGGGGACGATCTAAACAATATGGTGGCGGATACTGTCCGTATGGTAGGGTCAAAGTTCTTTAAGACCCGCCGCCCAAGCTAAAGAAACTCTCCAACCACACACTCCTACTCATGGATCAGAGACGTGAAATGAGACTCCAGAGTTCAGTGGATACTCATGGTTATCGGCAACTAAATAGAAAACTATCTAAGTCTTTGACGAGTGACCTTCGCCAATTAAATACATTTGTTTATATGGGATTTAATAAAATATTTATAATATTACGCAGTGGTTTAATGTGACCATTTGACAGAGGAAAAAGGTAGCGAGTGACAACGTCAATTTATGAATATAGAACAACAGGCTGTTCGCATTGACCATGCAGGTTTAACACCCCCCCGCAATGTGAACACCCTGTATCTTCCTATACCTATGTGCTCCTAAAAGTATATATTCGACATATCAAAGAACAAACACCCTATCTACACTTTGTACAAACACATTTCAAAACTAACATCATTATATACACCTTACTTGCTAACCTTACATACTAAACTACCTACCAGAGACATAACATGATGAAAAATTAACGCACAACTAAAAAATTACGAACCTATGCTAAACCTAGAGAATTTGTACATTTACAATGCTTCAGTTTCGACAAAGGTTTAGTCAATATATCGGCGATCATGTTGTGTGTAGGTATGTATTCGAGATGTATGTCGTGGTGTGCAAGTGAATCTCGTATGAAGTGGTGTCTGACGTCGATGTGTTTAGTGCGTGAATGGTATGTATTGTTATTTGCTAATTTAATCGAACTTTGATTGTCAGTATGAATGACGATGGGATGACACGTGAGGAATAGTTCACTAATGAGTGACTGGAGGTATATTGCCTCCTTGCAAGCTTCTGCGAGAGCCATATATTCGGCTTCTGTTGTAGAAAGCGCGACGGTCCGCTGCTTGCGAGCTTCCCATGATACTGGGGCGCCGCTCATTAGGAAAACGTATCCAGTGAATGAACGTCGGTCCACAAGACTGTTTCCGTAATCCGCATCGACATATCCTTGGGGATAGAATGGAGCACCAGGTTTAAAATGCAGTCGGAGGTCTTTGGTACCCTTAAGGTATCGAAGAACTCGTTTCGCAGCCTTCCAGTGTTGGGATTTAATAAAATATTTATAATATTACGCAGTGGTTTAATGTGACCATTTGACAGAGGAAAAAGGTAGCGAGTGACAACGTCAATTTATGAATATAGAACTACAGGCTGTTCGCATTGACCATGCAGGTTTAACAAATACGAATCGTATTAAAAAAGTAATCTAGCGGAATAAAGGCTCCAAAGTGTTCGCGAGAGATCTCTCTATTAGGAAAAGCCAGATGACGAAGCTGAAAACTATCGACGGACGCATCATCTCATCGAAGCCTGAAATCCTGAGAGAGATCAAGAGTTTCTATGGGCAGTTACAATTCAGGCAGACACCTGTTGAAAGCAAGGCTAAAAATCCCAGATCCAAGCTTACCCGACACTATACTGAAGATATCCCGGACGTCAGAGCCGGTGGTCAGCCGATCCTTAAAGTCCTTAAGAAGCTTTTCAATTCCGTCATCGTCGAGGGCGGAACACCGAAGGCATGGAACATAAGTGAGGTGATTTTGTTCTTTGAAAAGGGTGACAAAAGACCCATCTCACTTCTGAGCCATGTCTTTTTCGAGAATTCTTACGAATCGTCTCGCTCGCAGGTTTGACCACTTCCAATTTCCAAAACAAGCCTGGTTCCGAAAAGGCACCATAGACCACATCCATACGCTGTGGCAGGTTATGCAAAAGATCGAGGAGTATTATCTGATTCGATTGAAACCTGGACGATGCTGCAGTCTCTCCAAAGGTGCCAAGTGGACTAGGTACAGGTATATCGAGGAGGTACTTATACGAAAATGTCACCATGTCGATCGGAGTACAGAACCAGAGCACAAATCCTATCCAGCTGCATCGATGTGAGACAGGGAGATGTTATTTCTCCGAAACTGTTCACAGTTGCGTTGGAGGACATCTTTAAACTCTTAAACTGGAAAGGACTCAGCTTTAACATTGATGGTCAGTACCTAACAAACCTTCGTTTTGCCGATGATATAGTTCTTATGGCTGAGATCTTGGAAGACCTCAGAAGAATGCTCTAAGATCTCCGCAGTGCTTTCCAAAGAGTGGGTCTCAGGATGAACATGGATAAGACGAAAATCATGTCGAATGCCCATATCGTGCCCGCTCCAGTTCATGTTAGGAATCAGAAATGAGGAGATTCACAGAAGAACTAAAGTAGCCGACATCACTCGCAGGATTGCTCAGCTGAAGTGGCAGTGGGCTGGACACATAACGAGAAGAACCGACGGCAATTGAGGCGGAAAGGTTCTGGAATAGCGATGACGCACCGGACGACGCTCCGTGGGTAGGCCCCTGACATGTGGACCGATGAACTGGTGAAGGTTGCGGGAAGCCACTGGATGCGGGCAACGCAGGATCGTCGTGGAGATCCTTAGGGAAAGCCTTTACCCAGCACTGGGTGTCATGCGGCTGATATGATTAAAATAAAATAAAAAATACTAGGAACAGTGCTATCATCTTACAGTTGGTACCTAGCTTGCAGCCACATGGTACCGCCTTGAATAGCGATCGCCAGGCTATTAAACGTCCGTATACTTATAGCTATTGAACGTCCGTATACAGCTATTGGGCGTCCCTCTATGGCTATTGGGCGTCCGTATACAGCTATAGGGCGTCCGTATTTAGCTATTGAACGTCCGTATACAGCTATTGGGCGTCCGTATATGCCTCTTGGGCGTCCGTATACAGACAGCTATTAGGCATCTGTATTAGGCTACTGAACGTCCGTATACAGCTATTGGGCGTCCGTATTTAGCTATTGAACGTCCGTATACAGCTATTGGGCGTCCGTATATGGCTGTTGGGCGTCCGTATACAGACAGCTATTGGGCATCCGTATATGGCTATTGAACGTCCGTATATGTACAGCTATTGAGCGTCCGTACAAAGCTTTACGTTGATTTGTTAATACCAAATGACAAATACCAATATCGATACCAACATATCATCACAATCGGTATAGCGGTTATACAAACTTCCACCGCTTTTTACCCCCTAGGAGGATGATATCGTCGATAAAAACTACCCTAATATGTCTTCATACCAAATTTAATTAAATCGGTTTAGTAGAAATAGATTCCCTATACAAACTTCAACCCTCCTTTTTGCCCCTTTAGGAGATGATTTTGGGGACAAAAGTGTCCTATGTTCTTTCTCGGGTCCGAAACTATCTCCATAGTCCATACTAAAGTTCATCTAAATCGGTTCAGCAGTCTATGTGTGAAGAGGTAACAGACGGAAAAACTTTCGCATTTATATTATTAGTATGGATTGTTATCTATTTTTATAAATAAAGTTGAGTTTATTTGTAAGTTTCAGTAGTAATAATATTTTATATTAATTAATAAGATCGAGCGCCGAATATTACGCAACGCGTACGTGGCCGAAGACGATGTATATTGTTTAAATTACAGTAAATATTATTTGAATTATTGTCATAGATTCAATGAGCGAGCTGGCAACGTTGCAATTGTGGACGCCAAATACGCGAACTCGTAGTCAGAAATTCCCCTCGATATACATGCGTGGATATACGCGCTGCAGCAGCGCCTCCCCTGCGCTGAGATTTCTTCGGGAACTTTTCAATATTTTTTTGCAGCCATTTTATACGATATTTGGCTTCCGTCGATATTTGTACTATGGCTAGCTAGGATCAATAGGGCCTAAGTGCCACCGCCCAATAAAGTGGCGTCCGGTATGCGGACGCCAAAAGCAGGTGGACGCCAGGTTAAATGCATTTTCGCCTTCAGGGGACGGCCAATTGTTTGCGGGATAAATATATATATATATATATATATATATATATATATTACTAAATACTATATTGAATGTAATATCTTTCTCATACCATTTGTAATGCTTGAAATACTTTTATAATTTTTATACCATATTAATTAAAAAATCACGCGCGGCGGCGCTATGGCTATGGGCAGCATTAATTACATGGATTAGACGTTTCAATAAAAATTTGCCCTGAGATAACTTTGGGGTGCACCCAGTGCTTCAATTAGTGTAACACAGTGACAGAAAAAGCATATTTCAGTGACACATGTCATAAACTATTATGATATCCAATAATTTAATCATCAATTTGCAAAAAGTTTTCTTTCTTTTAAGTAGTTATTGTACCTACATAACACTTGTACTATTATGTATTTCGTGACACAACTCAGTAAGAGTAAAATTTGTTACTTCTTGAACTAATAAAAAATAGCATTCTACATTACAGTAAGGTAAAAAAAACTTTTTATTTTATTTACAAAGTATTCTGAAGGTCTTTTAAATTAGTAATGGTTTTAAATTTACCCTTACTAATTTAACCAGGTTAACCTTTTGTTTAGTTATATACATTAGCATACTTCCCTATATAATGGATATGTAAATGTAATATGTACTAAAGAGAAGTTTAGATATCGTAGAAGTGACTCCACTATACACACAGTACGTTATGTGGAGGTACCTTCCTTGAATATAACTGCACATTTTAAAAACTCGATCAGAATAAACACTAAGTAATAAATGATTTTAGAAATCAGTATTTTGGTAATCTTACTTCCCATAGCGGGCACACAGAGTCCAAATACAAATCACATTATGTATTATCAATCCATGTACAAAAGTAATTAGTTATAATCCCACACAAGCACCACCCTTACTATCTATCTGGTTTAAGTTTTTTTTCCAGTACCTACGGTGCCCAATATAATGTGTTCTAAAAGCAGATTGAATTGTCCTACTAAGTAAGTAGTTACTTCATTCTATCGCGACCCTCAGTCATGAGGAACAAGAAAAATCATGATAAAAGGATTTTTTTTTCTTTTTAATATTATTTCATTTTAATGAGGAGCACTGTCATCACCAGGACCGTGCGTTAGTCTACAGAATTACTTAATTGTTTTGTGAAAAGTTTCACCTAGTTTATGGATCGCCTTGAATTTCTCAAATAGAAAAGGCAGGGTAAATTACCCAATTATTGGTATTTAGAGTAATAAACCGAAACAATAAATTTTGCCTATTGATTTTAGTAGCTCTATTTGAAATAAACATAGTGGGTGCTACACGCAACGCAATACACAATACGGATTCTCTCTTTTTTTTGTATTTTGTATGTATGTCGTTTTAAGCTATTACCACCACACATACACCATCATATTATGTATAAATAAATAAACCCATAGTCCATTCATTAGTACCCTTCAACCTATTATTGGCATGTACCGATCAAATTACTGGTACACCTTACGCCAATAATAATTTAATAGGCAACAGTTAATAAAATTATAGGTATTATTCTCAGTACCTTTATTAAAATATTGGCATGCTTTCACCAAGTACAGGTACAACTTAGAAGTTTTATTTTCGACTATTGGAATAGGGCCAATTTTTTGAAGCCTTATAGAAAACTTCATTATTATTTATGAATTATTTAATTTCAAATTTGTCCTGAATACTAACATAGGATTTAAGTTAATTGTTACTAACAAAATGGATTGTAATATCTGAATAATGAAATAAATTATTATTATTATTTCCATTATTTGATTAAAAAAATACATTAAATGATCATTGAAAATAAGGTTCTAATTTCTCAATAAATATTAAGATAATATGCCAAAACATTATAATTGAGTTTTTTCCATAATTAGGTAACACAGTTTATCGAATAATATTCATGTTTTTTTATGTTAAGTTTAGAGTGCCAACAAATATAAGGGTGTAATAACAGGTCAAGTCACCCCTACATGATTGACGTGAGAAAATTATGTTAAAATTGTAATAATCCGGTATCGGAGATAAAATGCAATGAATACGAAAATAATTATTTTGTCTAGAAATTGTATCATTGATTACGAAATTTCATTTCATTTTTTTCATTTAAAAATTCTTTATTTCATATTATAAACAATATTGTAACAAGTACTAAGATAATACATGTACATTGATTAATTTAAAGATACTTCATTAGGCTTAACTTACCACCTACGAATGCTTTAGAAATATATGTTATTCCACTTTAGTTTTATTATCTTGAAATATTAACACACAGTATTTAAATGGCACTATTCGCAGACAAAAAAAAAATCTACAAAACAAAAGTGATTTGCTTATTGCATATCAGATTACGAAATAAAAAGCACAATAGTTTTGTTTTTCAATAACATTTGTAGGAATGTGAAGGAAGAATTAGAATTAATATTACGTATAGTAAAATTACTGTTGCATTATTGTGTATTATGAATATAGTTTTATTTTAAGATTTATATGTAATTATTTCTTTTATTTATTGTTTGTTCAATTTTTTTTTCTTATCAAATTGGATCAATAATTGTTATCTGAAATAAATGAATTTTATTATTTTTCTTTTACTACCGGTAAACTTCAGTAGAGTAGGTCATTGCTCACAATGGCCATTTAAAAATATATACGCTCAATACACCATTATAAATGGCATCACATTCTATGTTTTACTAATTACTCATTAAATGACTTGGAAACAGATGCACGAGCTGATCATAGTGTAGTAAAATTAATAAGAATAATATTTGAAATTGAATTACTAGTTTATTAAAAGAACGGTAGGTATAGCCATAATTGGCAATAATACATGGCTGGACTCATTGGACTCAATTAGTTGCATTGCAGTAAATACATTTAAAGAGGATTTACATTCAGCATACTTAATTATTTGCTCTTTATTGTACTCACAAAAGAGTTGCAGAGGGGTTATTAATTAAATCATTGTAAGGAGAACTGGATTTATCTTTCAGATAGCTTTCTTACAGGTTCCAGCAAACCCAGGACATGTTAGGGATTTTTCAAGTAAGTATGGATAAGTTATGTACTGCAAATATCTAAAGTACTTATGTTTATATTGGTTTTAGTGTGCGTTCGTCGCATCTATATCTATCATTTTAACTAAGAAAAATAATATAAACAAAACAGTAAAATAATACTTATAACGATGATAAAACATTCTGATGATTTAGATTTAAAAGAAATGATTATAATAATTATAATCTAGAAAACTTGTTAAAAATTACCTTACGGATGTTCGCAATAATTTGACTTGCTTGTCAAACAATATGGCTAAGAACAGTTATTAAAAAAATAAATTTAAGTGGAACAAAATTAAGAGAACTTGCATGAGTTGCATGTTCAAAAACCAAATACATAAACAGTTTTTTTTCACGCTACATACTTAATGTAGTAGTATGTAGCGTATAGTAGCGTGTAGTATTTAGACTATGTACATCTAACATAGCAAAACGTTTAAATAATATAAACAGGTGGGTTATTAATTAAGATAAAGATTGCTATCAGATTCAAGCCTCGTACGTACTAAAGTCAACCCTACTCTAGATGATTTTATTACTTAGGTATTTACTTCTTACAACAGACAATTATAATTGCATTCACTTGATAATGCTCTGATAAATTTTGAAAAATGAGATATTGAGAAGCAAGCTTCATGTCCAAGAAAAGTTATAGTCTACCTAAGACTTTCTTTATCTTCGAATTATTTATATTATTCTCTTTAAGCATTTGCGTAAATTATACACACTTTTTCTTTATTTAATAATCAATAAAACTAACTTAAATTAATGTTATCAACTCAATCTATTGCAATTCTTTTCAAATAAGTATATTCATCGATGAAGTCTGTCTTAAGCCTAAGTTATGACTCTTGATATCGTATAAACCAGCACGAATGCTTGCGACTGTAGCTGACTTTCAAGCGCCCGCTTCCTTACTCAAGATATTGCCGTCTGAATATTTTACTAGTTGTTACTACGGACGCCTTACGCTCTCACAGCTGCGTCTTAAATTGTACAATTTTGAACAAAGATTACACAGTATTACTTAATTTATCGATCGATATGATAACCAATAATAGACCTATAGTCTCGGAACATAATATAAAAAACGTAGCTAGCTTTCTAGTTATTCTTAATAACAGTTTTTTTTTTAATAAGAAATAGTTTATTTGTTATTAATTAAAAATGTGATAATGCCAATAATTTCGATAATTCTTACTATGAAAATTCCTTCTAGCGTTGTACGGCCTCTCAAGGATGATGCCTTACGTTCTCACAGCTGTATTTTAAAATATATAAACAGCTTATATACGACACACCGAGCGCTTGCGGCTTTGCCCGACTATGTCAGGCTCCCTTCCGCTCCCTCACTCGTGTCGCAAAATATTACGATTCGAAATTGCGTTTGACGCTTTACGCCCTCATAGCTGCGTCTTAATTATATAAACAGAGAAAGTAAATAAGACATACCGAGCGCTTGCGGCTTTGCCCGACTATGTCAGGCTCCCTTCCGCTCCCTCACTCGTATCACTATTACAATTTGAAATTTCGTGTAACCACGTAGTGGACGCTCAACAGCATCAGTTGGAGTCAAAATTGTTGCTATGAATCTTGCACTCAACTTCCAATTTGCGATATGCATTTTTCATTGCTGAAACTTGCACAAAATTTTATGTAATTAATCACTATTTGTCACCCAATAAATTTAGAATGGTCTTATCATATTTAATTAATTGGGCAACTGAATTGTTATATGATTGTAGGTACAGAATCCGTAATCTATGCTCAATATGTTACGTGACACGTGATCTTATTTGTATTCAATGTAAAAAGACAGCAGGGATGGGAAAATGCTAAATTGATCTTAAAAGAACAGTTATTTTCCAACTTTAACTGTAATATTGGTAATATTAGTATTATATCAGTATCAACAAAACGTTTCATGAAAACTAAACCTGTATTAGAGAAAACTATCTTAGAGAGAGAGAGTGAAAAAAAAATGCTACGTAATCCGCCTCTGAGCACTAGAGTGAATAGTTATAGATGATTAGCACAAAAACAAAAAAAACTTAAGGGTTTTAATGATTTCTATAAATAATTTCTCCCTCTAGTTATCATCATAGTATGCTTACGTGGAATTCTCCATTTTATTTATTTTGTGCGGGCAGGATAAGCGAGAATTCTAAAAAAATCTCGTTTATCTCACTTCTGAAGTTAAAAGGAATTAAAATAAAACGTCATGAGCAATTAAAAGTTCTAGTTTTAATTGTATCTCTGTATAATTATTTTTGGTATTTAACAAGAATTCCAAGCATACAATTACTCGATATCATGGGAAAGTACTAGTATTACCAGTTTAAACAGTATTCAATACAATAAGACACTGATACCTGACCTTAAGCAGTGGTATCTCTCCAGCAGGAATAGCGTATCGCGACAAATTTATCAAAGTCATCTGGTATTATGACTTTATTTAACAACTTTATTGAAAACACTTATTTCACCGTTCAACCTTTCACTGTGACGACTTGAGCACGACTGAGCGCGCCTCTACCCCGTCACCGCATATTTAAACGTTATGCGTGGCGTGGTAGGGGCGAGCGTGGCGTGACTGGCGTGGTAGGGGCGACTGCAGTCACCCGATTACTACAACTACCGTTTAAGTACTTTTAATGGAATAAACACACAAATTTAGTTGTACTACATGGTTCATCACGAATAATAATTAAAGTAATTTATACAGTAACCTTACATTACTTATTCTAAGGTTTCTATTTTTCCGTAATATTAGTCAAATAGAACGTTTATTCTTAAAAAAAAAAGATTTGTCGGTAATAAAGCGCCCCCAGTTGGTCAAATTAGATGGCGTTTTGAAAAGTTATTGTTATTTTCGTTTGTTCCAACAAAACTCTTAGGTTTGTTCTGATTAGTTTTGATTAGTGTGCATTAGATTTATTGTTTTTTTCGTTTGCTCTGATTCATTTGCATTAGTTTTATTGTTTTCTTCATATTATGTAACGAAGTCCCTCACCGCGTCTGTCTGTCTGTTCGCGATAAACTCAAAAACTACAGTACTGATTTTCATGCGGTTTTCACCAAATGATAGACTGTCTGTTCGCGATAAACTCAAAAACTACAGTACTGATTTTCATGCGGTTTTCACCAAATGATAGAGTGATTCCTGAGAAAGGTTTAAGTGTACAGTATATAAGTTGAAGTTTTATATAAATTGGTAGAAATTTGTCGATAATTGTTAAAGAGAATGTAAATTATTCCTTAAGCTAGGGTTTCCTCGGATAGCGGTGCCGTCATATTACGGCCGTAATATAGCGGCGTTGAATGTTGTCTATGTAAACAATACGGCGATACCGTAACGTCTGAAACCGCGCCGTATTGTTTACATAGATAACGTTCTACGCCACTAAATTACGGCCGTAATATGAAGGCACCGTCACCATAGGAAACCCTAGCTTTAGCCACCTGCCACAACCACACAATACACATACAGTTTTGACACAATAATAATTTTAACATTAAATTTTCTGCAAACTGTTACTCCGGTACTTTTGTAAAGACTAAGTTATTCTAGGCAACGAACTAAGATACTAAGGAAGTATAATTCCGCTCAAAAAATAGCACCACGCAAACTAACACAGAGTGGGCGGGGCTAAAAAAGTACTAGTGAAGCACGATTAGTCATGTCTGCCACGCGCTCGGCGACAGTCGTTAGCGTTACCACAAAAAAATAATTAGAAAAATGATTAAAATGACGTCATGTGTGGTCAAGTGGCGAAAAAGACCAAAAGAAGGCAGCAAAACTATACAGACATAACATAACATAGGAAAGTAACATATTTTTCGTTTTTTAGAAATATCTATGAGCGTATACATACAAAATATGGTCGCTATTATGCAACAAGTGTTCAGTCGCTTTGTGGGGCAGAGTCAAATCTTCACATTCACTGCTATCACACATTTTTAAACAAGAATAAAACTCTCTCATGGAATTCAGTACAACAATAAAAAGGAAAATTTAAATCAAAATTTTGTAATGCTAAAAATGGCGCGTCCTGCAATATGCAATACATAGAAAACGAGTAATCTGATGTAATCTCCTTGTTTTTTTATTATTATACAGGGTGTAACAAAAACGCTGTCCAATCCGTGAAGGGATGATTAGGTAGGTAATGTAAGGATTATATGTTTATAGGCTATATTGGCTGGTAGTAAATGTTTACTCTGTATGTATGTAAGCCTTTTTAGAACGGTTGGTAATTTCAAATCATTGAAACGAAAAGTAAATTAAAAATAGAGGCTTGCGAGGTGACAGCTGGGGAGTCTGTTACGAACTGGCTAAGGGCCGAGATCAATAAAAATATAAAATTGTTTTAACCACAAGTTATCTTAAATAAAATAATAGTTTGAAGTTAAAGCATTGCGTTTTTATTATACTTAGGGGCGCATAGAAGCGTCACAGTACCTATAAAGATTCTATTCACGCAATCCTCTTTGATTAATGAGTAAAAATCCCTGGTTAAAATAGAATAAATAAAAAATGGAGAACTCACATTGCAACACCGAAGTTTTTCGTCCATGACCGAAGGCAGCAGAGTGGCACGACAAGTAGTGACGTCATGAGGTCAAGACCGTCAGATCAGAACACAAAGTAATGACAATTTCCAGAAACTATGATTTTTTATGCAGATCATTCTGCTGGAACCCTAATGTGAGATCTGCTGCGAAAATGCTACTTTATATTTCCACCACCAATAGATATACATGCCTAGCAACGGTGCACTAGATTGTCCCGAACACTTTGCAGCACACCTGTATTCCACTTAATTAGTACAAATGTGGCTATTATTCGCAAACGCATTACGGATTCACTCTCACAAATGTTTTTAAACATCAACTGTAAACATAACCTCACAAATAAAAACCAAGGGGTGTCAAATCTGGAGATCGCGCTGGCTACGGAGTTGGTCCACCTCTTCCAATCCACCGTCACCCATATTGTTAGTTTAGGTATTTGCGCACCGGTCAATAAGCATGTTAAAATAGTCTGCATTTGAAAAAGATCTGACAAGAATAAACTTTGACTTGGTGGAATACGCTGCTATAAAAAATACATTACGACAAACTGAGAACCTCCTCCTTTTTTGAAGTCGGTTAAAAAGGTGTCGCTATAAGAATTTTGTATTGCCAATTAAGGCAATATATCCCTATACTCAAGATATCCCGGACGTCAGCCTGTACGAGATTAGTATGGCTCTCAAACAGCTGAAAAACAACAAGGCGGCGGGTGACGATGGAATCACTACAGAACTTCTGAGAGCGGGCGGTAAGCCGATACTCAAAGTCCTCCAGAAGCTCTTTAATTCCGTCATCGTCCAGGGCAGAACGCCAAAGACATGGAACATAAGTGAGGTGATCTTGTTCTTTAAAAAGGGTGACAAGTCCCTCTTAAAGAACTATAGACCCATCTCGCTTCTGAGTCATGTCTATAAGTTGTTTTCGAGAGTCCTTACGAATCGCCTCGCTCGCAAGTTCGACGACTTCCAACCTCCCGAACAAGCCGGGTTCCGAAAAGGCTTTAGCACCATAGACCACATCCATACGCTGCGGCAGGTTATACAGAAGACCGAGGAGTATAATGAGCCACTTTGCTTGGCGTTCGTGGACTATGAGAAAGCCTTTGATTCGATTGAAACCTGGGCGGTGCTGCAGTCTCTCCAAAGGTGCCAAGTGGACTATAGGTATATCGAGGTGTTGAGGTACTTATACCAAAATGCCACCATGACGATCCGAGTACAGAACCAGAACACAAATCCTATCCAACTGCAGCGTGGTGTGAGACAGGGAGACGTTATTTCTCCGAAACTGTTCACAGCTGCGTTGGAGGACATCTTTAAGCTCTTGGACTGGAAAGGACTCGGCATCAACATTAATGGCGAGTACCTAACACACCTTCGTTTTGCCGATGATATAGTCCTTATGGCTGAGACCATGGAAGACCTGAACACAATGCTCGAAGATCTCCGTAGTGCTTCCCAAAGAGTGGGTCTTAGGATGAACATGGAAAAGACGAAAATTATGTCAAATGCCCATGTTGTACCCTCTCCAGTTCATGTTGGGAACACTACACTTGAAGTTGTTGACCATTACGTATACCTAGGACAGGCAGTCCAGTTAGGTAGGTCCAACTTCGAGAAAGAGATCTCTCGCCGAATCCAACTCGGGTGGGCAGCATTCGGGAAGCTTCGAAAAATCTTCGCGTCCGACTTACCTCAGTGTCTCAAGACGAAAGTCTATGAACAGTGTGTGTTGCCAGTGATGACTTACGGCAGTGAAACGTGGCCGCTAACTATGGGTCTCATAAGGAGGCTCAAGGTCGCTCAGCGTGCAATGGAGAGAGCCATGCTCGGCGTTTCCCTACGTGATCAAATCAGAAACGAGGAGATCCGCAGGAGAACTAAAGTAACCGACATCGCTCGAAGGATTGCTCAGCTGAAGTGGCAATGGGCGGGACACATAGCGAGAAGAACCGATGGCCGTTGGGGCAGAAAGGTTCTGGAATGGCGACCGCGCACCGGACGACGCTCCGTGGGTAGGCCCCCGACAAGGTGGACCGACGATCTGGTGAAGGTCGCGGAAAGCCAGTGGATGCAGGCAGCGCAGGACCGATCGTCGTGGAGATCCTTAGGGGAGGCCTATACCCAGCAGTGGGTGTCGTGTGGCTGATATGATGAATTAAGGCATGCTTTTTTAAGTAAAAAATAAAAATAAAGCGACGTATTTATACTGTTGTTCTTTATCAGTTACACCTCTAAAAGACGTATTAAGGTGTTGCTCGCGCAAATGTGATAATTATCTACATAATATGTACTTACATGTTATGAAAAAAAAATCTTTATAGAATACATTGTCTTTTATCAAGCATACCTATTTTATTTCAATAGCTTGCCTAATTTTAGTCCTTCTTGAAATCATATGTCTTACCAATTCGTGACAAATAATATGATCATCATTCATCAACATCATCATTTTATAATTTTCATAAAATAAAATAACAATAAAATCATCACAGCCGAAAGACGTCCACTGCTGACATAGGTCTCCTTTAGTTTTTTAGAGCGACTAGTTACAGGCGACTTGCATCAAGCGTATTCGAGCGGTATTTACCAAGTCGTCCGTCTACATAATAAAACAAACATTATATCTAACAAACAATAATGTACTAATTTCATAAAACAATTTTATGATGCCGCCCAGCGCGCCGTAGTAGGTTAGGTGTACTGACTGCATTCTACGTTACACCGTCTTCGCCTCAATGACAAAGGCACGACAACGGCCCAATGAGTGACACGAGGCGAGTCAAATATCCAATCATGTTTGATCTGCGTTCAAACCCCAGCCAATGGAAAACGTCATATGCGTTAGAATACAATCTAATGGCGATTATGCGTGCATTGTAATAAGGTATGTTTTTACTAGTTCATTGTTGAGTTTGCGACCTTTTGTGTTACAGAATATGTGAAGGTGCCATTTTTTATGCAATATTTGTTAGGAGTTAGGCTTCCTTAGATCTTAGTTCGTTGATTCTAGGTACTTTTTCCAGAATTATTTTACTCGACCAAAAACTTCGAAACTTTTCCCATTCCCTTTTAATAAGGGAGCTTATCTTTCCTTTAAAAAAATTCAGCCAATTTGATTTTTTCGGGGTCTCCCATCTCCATGAGAGTCAATGACGGTCAACAAGTTATTTCTAATAGGCCGTCGTCTGTATTTGACAGTGGAGAATGTTAAATCGAGAACCAAATTTTCTGCGAAATATGAATCAGTCAATAAGGAATGTAGAAAGTTTACAGTGCTTCTATACTTAACTTTCAGAAGGAAGTAATATGATAATTATGTTCGAAGAGAGTTTTATCTGTATTTACTTATATGTTAAGTACTGTAAAACCCCGAACTTATGTAAATCCTAAGATTTTCCAGTAAAACTTAATATTCACTCTTAATGGTAAAAGTTCGAATTATTCTGTGATTCTCGTTCATTTCGAACTTTTACCACAATTCACTCGGTAAATTTTAGGTTTTACCTCAGAGACTAGGTAAATGCTGAAAAATTATCATTTTGAATGTGTTTCTAAATCATATTTTACTTATTACTAATACATGAATTAAATCATAAGAATTCAAACAGAGGATTTGACTGGCGGGGAATTTTATTGTATTTCTAAGTAATAACTTAGAAATACTCAAGATAAATAAAATGAATGATAGTGAAGAATGAATCAAAATGATAATGGAAAATATTTAAGGAGTTTTACTGATAGTTAATTTGAAATAAATTACTAAGTTAAGATAGCTAATTCACTGTTTTATTTAAAAAAACAACATTCACCAGCCGTCATTGGTATTTGGTAAAACCAGGTATGGTAAAAAAGATATGTGGCAAATTCTAATGGTAAAAGCCCGACTTCGTCTCCCTTTTATAAAATCCTTACATTTACCGACTCATGTTATATTGGTAAATCCGTATATTGGTAAATCTTAAGTTTTACTGGAAAATCTTAAGATTTACCAATATACGGGCTTTTACAGTAACATATAGATTATACATAACTCTAAATTGATTGATTGTTGGGATACGGCTAGAGCCCTAACGGCTGAAAGAAGAGACACCATTTTTGGAGGGTAGATACCTTTCATGGTGTAGGTGAGCACTATATAAGAAAGGATTTTGGAAAATTCACCACTTAAAGGGATGAAATAGGGGATGAGACTTTGTATAGAAGTCCCATAGTTCCAAAGCAATAATGTGAAAAAGTGGAACGGGAACGGGAAGCGGGAACGTAAAGGGGAACAATACAAATATCTCTGAAACCCAATTCAAAATGGGGACGGGAACGCCTTGAACAGCATTTTAAGAATTCTAAAGATTTTCTAAAATGTACGCGTAGACATTTTAGAAAATCTTAGGAATTCTTTTGAAGTCGCGGGCAAAAGCTAGTAAGAAAATAAGTCAGTACTTTGATCCTTTTTACACGACTGCCCAAAAAAGACATTTCACCGTTTTAGGAGACTTTTCGGAGTTGTCTGTAACATTCGAATACAATTATCAGCTATTTATTTTCTTCCATTGAAACTTCTATCGAAACTAAGTTGATTAGTGCAAGTCGCCCTAAGCTATGTATTCTGTGCCCTAAGTTTAAAATTACTTAACAAATTAACAACGATTTTTTAACAAACAAGACGTGGTAAATGCATAAAATAAACGTGAAAATAGTGTTTTAATTTTCATTTTCCAACTTTTTACGCGTAGCTTAAAAGCTATACTATTTGAGCTAAGCATGATGTCTTTTCACTCCTCAGTTAATAGATATCAGTCAGTTCAAATATTAACCAAAAATAATAAATGTCTTTCTTAAAATGTGACAGACAAATGAATGACAAGCACTTTTGATTTGGCGGTATAATACGCTATCTGACAGATAAAGCGTTATCTAGGCATTGAAAACATATACGTTAACTGCCATCTCTAAATCTAGGGTTTCCTAGAATGACGGTGCCGTCATATTATGGCCGTCATTTAGCGGCGTAGAACGTTGTCTATGTAAACAATACGGCGCGGTTTCTGACGTTACGGTGTCGCCGTATTGTTTACATAGACAACATTCAACGCCGCTATATTACGGCCGTAATATGATGGCGCCGCCACTATCCTAGGAAACCCTAGCTTTACAGGATTGGTCCGACTTTAATTAAGGCACATTATCTTAATTTGTGTTCCATGTTGAATCACGAAAATAATAATCGAAGCTATTTCCAATATTCCGTAGAAGAGGAAAAACGTCTACAAATAAGCTTACTTTGAATCTGTATTCGCCTGAAGAACTTCCACCGTACGGAACGCCATGAAACGAAAAATAATCACCATCGTTTGCCTTAAAACCGACCACTGTGCCTTCACTTGTTTTCACTTTAACATTGTCTATTTGCGCTGAAAGTTTGTTTATCAAGATCAGTACAATAATTCCGATTTTTAACATCGTTTTGAACAGTCACAGTCATGAATTGTTGAATTGAAGTAGCGCGTCCGACCGTCGCCGATTCACACTGGCTAATCACGAAACAAAAATGATTATCTTTTTTTACAGTACGAGGCATAATATCTTGAAATCGGGTGGGGATTGCGTGGAAGTGCGATAGGTCGTTGCCCGCGGCCACGGTGCCAAAAAAGGCTGTGGTTTTGTCAGTATACTGTACGGGTACGTACTTAATGGTACCCAAAAGGAAAAAACCAGTACCACTGTATTTCACGAGTTTCACGTTTTTTGTGGCCCGGCTAAACTACAACCCTGGCCTGGCCAAGCTTCTATCATCAATAATAGCTAACTTTATGACATACCATTTTATAAATTTTTTGTTTGATTGAAAGCTTAAACAAAATAAAAACATTGGGTACCTACCTAGCAAAGCATTTGTAATATTATGCCGTTTGTTGTTATTTTCCGTTCCAGCCGAGGTACATGGCGTGGTGTGTTTGTGTTCTTCCTAAAATCAACGCACATGCCAGGCATTGTAACACTATTAGAACATTTTTACTCGATCAATGTAAATCAGACGCCTGTTTGGAAATTTTGTTTGGAAACCTGAAAAATATGCATTTTATCTTAGTTTCCTAGTTTAGGTTAACATTATTCCGTGTTTTCCGTAATATCCCACCAATTAGCAAATATTTTCCACAACGTCGCTTCGTCATCCAATCGGAGGGCATTTGGTGTACTTATCAATTACGAATCACAGTTAATTGCGTGTCTCATTGAATACTGGGTCTCAATTATGTCGGGCTGTTAGTTCACAACTACCTACCCTGGAAAATGAGGATGCGCGTATGTGAGAAAATTATCTACCTGTATAATTAGAACTATATCGTTCTATCGTCCTGTCTACCTTCAGATAGGAATAGGTAATACTAGCGGCCGCCCGCGACTTCGTCTGGAAAGGTATTTTGCTACCCCTCGGGAACAATACTTTTTTCTGGATGAAAGGTACCCTATGTCCTTCTCTATTCTCCTGACAACGTGTATGCAAAATTTCATGATGATCGGTTCAGTAGAAAAGAAAGACGTGAAGGCGTAACAATCAAACAAACAAACGGACTTTCGCATTTATTATATTAGTAAGGATGGAACTATAGACAATTATATATTCTGTGCTATAGATTTTGATAAAGTTTCTATAAAAGATGGACTAACTAACTACTCGTTATCAATCACGAACTTTTGAGGGTTCCGTACCCAAAGGGTAAAAAAGGGACCCTACTAAGACTCCGCTGTCCGTTTGTTTGTCTGTCTGTCTGCCTGTCTGTTTGTCTGTCACCAGGCTGTATCTCACGAACGTGCTAGACAGTTGAAATTTTCACAGATGATGTATTTCTGTGGTCGCTATAACAACAAACAGGTACTAAAAACAGAACAAAATAAATATTTAAGGGGGCGCTATAACAACAAATACTAAAAACAGAACAAAATAAATATTTAAGAATCTGATGCAGTGTACCTTCTAAAAATACTAGACTGAGCCCTAAAAAATTCACAAAAAGTTTTATTAAAATCTTTTTCTATTGATAACTTATTAATAAAAACCTCTTAGGGCAGCTGGGAAGGTACATTACTGTTATTGTTAATAAAAAGATTATCACATACCAAAGGACATGTCGTGTAAGCAATCAAATTAAAAAATGTACACAGAACAGCACATCATATTTACCATTTCTTTTTATTTTGTGGTAACTTGGAGTGCTCGTTTGCTCAATGCCTACAAAATGTCCTTTGTTATTGCTATTAATTAAAATAAAGATCTAAAATCGATCATTGAACAGTTAATATTTCACCGAAGGGAAAAGACAAATAGAATGAGCCAACGGCTTGTAACTTGTGTCTTAAAAAAGCTTGCTAAGTCAACATAAGATAGTTAAATCAAGTTGATTTAGTTTGTATCTTTGATAAGTTTGATTGGTTTCCTAGAGTGAATATTTAAGTTGTTAAGTCGTTAATTGATACTTTTGCTACAAGTTTTATTCAGTCAGATTTTCGATATTTTTTATAGTTTTTGAGATATCCGCTTCTGAATGTCTGTCAACATGCTTAAGGTGAAGCCTGAGGACAATCTGCCGTGCATAAACTATAATGCCGCCGAATTTGACCTTATAATACCATTCGACACAGGAAAAAATGCACCATTCCATTGTTCTCAAGCTTCACCTTAAGCATGTTGACAAATATTCAGGAGTGGATATCTCGAAAACTATAAAAGATATCGAAAAACCTGACTGAATAAAACTTGTGGCAAATTTAATCAGCTATTATTTTGTAAAAAAATAATGTCGCTAAAATGCATAGTTTCTGAGATATATGTGAAAAACCGAAAAATGGGACCTTCAAATTGAAATACCGTGCTTGCCTATGTAGCGGGATTATTTTAGAAACGGACTTTTTATTATCCTTACTAGAGAAATTATGGATTATTTTGGACTAATATAATTAATATTGTGTGGGATATTTTACAGTACAGCTTTAGTAACATTATGATTTTACATGGTAAAAGTAGATGGAATTGACAAACCTTTATGGCTTATTATTAATGTTTAAGTTAGCGAACGAATAGAAAAGTGGCTATTTGAGTAGAGGGGCAGGTGAGGTGAAGGCCAAGCACTATTCCGTTGTGCAAAAAAAAAGATCGTGACATAAAAAAAAAACACTAGTAAGATCACAAAGTTCCGGTTTTTACAACAATCCTGCAACACTTCCACAGTCAGGAAGGAAGTTACACCGGAGGTGGAAATGTGAAGGTTACAGCTTTCAAGGTTACATGCTTTCAGAAATTTAAATTGCATGCTATAATTATTATTCATATGCAGATTTTCCTTTCTACATTAGAACTATATTTTTCTGTAACAAGTATTTTAGCTTATTTTGTTTTTAACGATTTAGCATTGGGAATTTCGATTGGTGTTTCCACAGTTTACTTATTTCTGTTGGATCTATTTGCTTTTTAAAATTGCGAGAACAGGAAGGTAGATACCTAATTATGCTTATATGTAAAGAAATTGATGTCGTGGATGTGACTGTATTAAATAGTATTTTTTATTATCCAATACGGGATAGTGTTTGGCCTTCATCACACCTGATGTAAAGTGACGATGAGGCCGAAAGTGTATGCGCACTACATCCAGAATCTGGAATCATAAGGACCTAGCTATCTTACCTATGGTAGTTAGCTACCAGAATACAACAATTTTTACATTGTTGTCATTACGTCAGACTTACTTAGGTAAGATGGTGGTAGCGAGCCAGGCTAGTTGAAAATAAGCCCTATCTACTACAAACCAAATCGAGTACAAACGTGCCCCGTCCTGGGAATCGAATCCGGTACTCCTGCGCCTTACACGGGTGGGCGAACCACTAGACCGCAGAGGCGGTTAGTGTGTTCATAAATCATTAAATAATAATAAAAGATATAAAAATAAAAATGATCTTAGGACAGGAATATCATGTGGTGGTGGTGGAAAGCATGGACAAATGCCATTTTGTTCGGCATAAGTACTTATTCAAGTTATTCTGTGAAGGTCGGACAACCTATTGATTTATTTAAGTATTCATTTCGTAATGCAAATTTTGTTTAAACAGTTATTTCTGACCTCACGCGAGTTTCCGTGTCCAAATCGCAATGAATTCAACACAATGTGATAGCGCGTTTATTTGTTATAATGAGCTGCTCCTTTTTGTATAGCAATAATTATGTACTAGCGACACGCCCTCGCTTCGCTTCTGTGTAGTGTGGAATTTGACACCATGTTTTGTACATTATAAACCTTCCTCTTGAAAAAAAACTGCATCAAAATCCGTTGCGTAGTTCTAAAGATTTAAGCATATATAGGGATATAGGGACAGAGAAAGCGACTTTGTTTTATACTCATCATCATCATCATCATCATCATATCAGCTACACGACACCCACTGCTGGGTATAGGCCTCCCCTAAGGATCTCCACGACGATCGGTCCTGCGCTGCCTGCATACATACACTGGCTTCCCGCGACCTTCACCAGATCGTCGGTCCACCTTGTCGGGGGCCTACCGTTTTATACTATGTAGTGATTTTATCTACAACCATGCTTTAAAACTTAAATCCTCTGTAAACGGTTCCGAAACGGTGAGCTTACTGCCAACATTACAGTATCCGAGCGAGAGGATGTCTCGCTGCGCCGCGCGCCCACGTGCGAAGTGTTACATTATGAAATTCAGTACAACATTATAACACACTTTCGGATGATATAATGACGAGGAGGAGGAGGAAAGTCAAAGACAAAGTCATAGTCAAAACCTTTTATAGAGGATGTATACATATCTTGGGTGTTTTTAATCCATATACTTATTGTATTAAAATATTGTTTGTTTTCCAAATAAAAGAAAATGGGTGTGGATTGTGGATAAAGTCTTGTATTCAACTGTAAATAATTAGGTATTGAAACACTCATGTGAAACTATTATCACCTATATAAACTCACATTCGTGTTTTAATACCCCTCATTATACTAAAGTTACATAAATAACTATTTATGTGCGATCAGGATACATTTTTTTTTACTAAGTATAACTCAAAAGTTTGACCTCTTTTTTATTTTTGAACGTTTTATGTGAAATTATCTACAAGGAATTTGCTTGAACATATTATTTTTAATTACTTTTCAAGCTAATTTTACTCTATTTGGTTACGAAGATGTGTAAAGATATAGCTCAATGCACTTTAGTTCTATTTTTAAACTAGTGATAATGATTTAGAGAGAAGTATAAAGCAAATCGCCAATCTTAGATTTCATTTTTACAGTAGTAATAGGTATAAAATGTAATTTGCCAAAAAAAGGTCAATTTTACATTTTTAAGGTATAGATTACTATTTTTTCGATAAAAATATCACAAAGTTTCTAATTTTAGACTAAAATCAATTTATTTATTTTCAATTGATTGCATATTCCCGAGTTGAATTTTTAACACATATATTCTTAACATATATTCTAGTTTACATTACAAAGTAAGTAACTGTATAAGCGATTTTGAATTATTTCGCATTTTGTAGTGCGGTTTGTATGTCCCTTTCTTACGTGAGCTTTCATGTGTATTTCTATCCTTGTTGCTTCGTGTGCCCCCTCTTAAATATCGGTCATACAATTTTGTCTATATTCCTAAATTGCTTCCTACTACGTACAAAATGTCAATATATTGACTCGATTGTTGAATATAAACAAGATAAAATATGTATTTCTGCAGATTTTATTTTTGTAGTAAAGTCCAAATTACCTTTCATTTTAATAATTTACATATAACATGTTACTCTCGTGCGTAATTCCTGGTGATAAATGAAACCGTAACTTCATTCCCAAGTACGGAAAGGGGTTAATAGGCATAAGTAATTTTGCCTGGGTAACAGGGTAACTGTATAATAAGTAAATAATTATTTAAATTATCAGATTGAATTACTTTTGACGTCATGTTACTCAGATTTACCTATTACACACCAAGTTCAATAAACTGTGTGATATTTCGGCTTAATCTTTCATAGGTAATTTTAGTAATAATAAAAGTGAGGGAAATCAATGAACTGTCTAATAGACAGTTCTGGAATAAATATGATCTTTTTGTGAGAATATTTCCCAACGGACGGTCTTATTCACCTTTCAAGCTTACGCGCTCACTAGACATGAAATAAATAGTAGATTGTTATACAAGACGCTAAAATGACCCATTGCATACGAGGTAGTTTTATTCCCGAGCTTTAGCGAGGGAATAAATAGAAACCGAGTTACAATGGGTTTTAGCGTCGTGTGTTACACTCTACTTTTCACTACGAAGGCGAGAAAATAAAATACAATATTAAATACCTAGTTTATACTTACGTAAACGAAGCCACTCATTTTTTTATCCTCCACTTCATAAACTTTTCATACAGTATTTAAATAAATGATTTGTGCTTGACGGTAAAAGATTAAAGTTATTTCTTTCCTATTACTTACTTACAGTCACACTATTCAATTAGTTTGGTATTAGAGAAAAATTCTAAAGATTTCGCGCCTTTTTTAATTTCTACTGTAGCAGCTAAGAAACACAATGCACGCATTCTACGATCAAACTTAAAGTCACAGAGTATAAAGAAGTCTATGATTTCACCGAAGAGATCGCTGCTTTTAGTTCCATTTTCAAAAATAAAAATGAGAAACAGTATTAAGTCGAGCGAGTCTTTATTCGTGATTATGAATAAAGACTTTTTCGTTTTAGTAGGCTCATTGGTAATAGACAAACATTAAAAAAGAAAAAACTTTATCCCCTAGGGGTAATTTTGCTATTTTATCCTGGCTCTTGTACCTTACTCCTGGCTCTTGGACTTTTAGAGCAAGAGGAGTGAAAAATACCTTTTGACGGATACTAGCGCGATTTTAGCCCAGTACCCCGTGACCACGGCAGCTGTAAAGGTAAATGAAGCGTCGGGAATTCAAAATAAAACCAAATACCAACTATACCTAAGTAGGTACTTTCAATAAAACTGCGCTAGCATCTTTTGACGAATCAAAAAGTATTTTATTTCACTTTAAACGTTACTCAGAGGTCACGGTCATTAATCACGGTCTTTGGCCGAACAACTACATCATTGTGGCTGTTAATGAAATAATGAAGTAAACTATTGTTCAATTAAAAACATGGTTTTTGTTAATTTTAATTTAATTAATTTTAATTTAGCCATTTATTTCAGGCATCAATGGCCCATACAATAAATACCTTATAGACTAACATACATAATAAAAACAATCTTATAAATAAATTACACTTTATCACGTATTGGCGGCGACGTGTTGCGCAACGTAGTGTCCGGTAACCGCCGCGGAATCGTCGGAACAGGGGCCGTATTATGACCTCTTATTTCCAGGCAGTTTTCTGACTGGCTATCAATCTATCTCTTTTATTTGCTATACGACGAGAAAGAGATGTCACTACAGCAATTTATAAACCTGGCAGGATTTAAGAGCTTGTAATACGGCCTCTGGACACCCTTCGGCCAAAAATCTTCATTCATGAAGGTCTTCAGACGTTCAGTTGGTGCCCTCACCACAAATGAGTTGAAGTTTACATTGTGGCGAGACTCCAACCGTTGGACCCTCAGAGTATATTTGGACTTGATTCGGATGTACTCCACGAGATCTTCTGGTTTAGTGGAGTAATGCAGTCGGGACACGTACACCAGCGTCGTCGGAATAGCCGGGCGCAGCAGGTGATTGTGTCCGGTCGGGGCGGTGCCACATAGGTTACGGCGGGCGGGTTTCTTCTTCTTCACCACCTTTTTAAAGCCGTCCTCGTCACACCCATCATCCTGTCTCCGTGGTTCTGAAGCCTTAGTGACAGGGCCGAGAAGATTTTCTCCCTCCTTTGTATATAGGCCGCTTGAGTTGTGATGTAGCGGGTTGATTCGTAGCGGTGATTAATAAACAATGATGAACAATCAAGCGCGCACTTTACACAATTTTGATAATCATGACGCAATGATTCATCATACAGCAAAGGATCATGATGAAACATACAGCAAAGGAAAAACAATCACTTCAATTCTTGTAATGTTTTATTTTAATTTTTTATTTGACTTACAAAACTGGTTACACTAAAAAGTATATCTAGGAGAACTTAAAAAATTGGAGAAAGCTATATATAACCTACTATATGTAAGTGCAACATGCGTAATATAAAAAAAAACATTGTTTCTCTGAATTATCCTAACTCAGCTCAGACTTACAATAAAAACAAATAGGATTTTATTGAAAACAAATACCTTTAACGATGTTCTTCGGATTAAGAAAGTATTTGTCTAGGGTTCTATTAAATAAATAATCCAATATACTAATCCAATTAAAAATAAATGGCAATTAAATTTTTTAAAACTCTAAATCCTATTAGATATTTTTTATTTGGTTTAATACTTTGGATTTTTTATTTAATAGAACCCTAAACAAATACTGTCTTAATCCAAACAACATCATTAGAAAAGTTAATTAAGCTCAAATTGCTTATCATTTTGTTATTATCACGTTTGTATAGGAAGTTCATTGTCCGCCGCCCCTTAATAACATGCAATAAAACCAATATTTGTAACAATATTGTTGTTATATATATTGTTGAAATAATTTAGCTCGACTCTGTGATTTCAGTTAAGGTTTTGAGGCTCACTATCACAAACTCAAAGGAGATGTCCCAGTGTTGCCCCAGTTTCATTTTATTTAATTACTTTCATAATTAAAAAATGATAATTACATTTTATTTAGGTATCAAGAATTGTTTTATATTTAGAAAAACAATTACAAAAACATTAAGTTGTTTTCTGAAGTATTTTGTGCAAAAATGTAAGTAAATTGTACTCTAATGATAAAAAATTGTGATTCAAAAGCGTTTTAACTTAAAAATCCCACTTTTTAATGCAGGAAATAATTATCAATCTGATTCTAGAGCAAAATACCTACTCTGACATACTACTTTGATTAAGATGCGATAGACTTTAATTTTTTGAGAATGGTGCGGCAAATGACATAGGCGCGATGGGACATGTCTTTTAAATAGACCCATGATTTTAATATAATGCCTAAGATTTTTCCATTCCTTACGCCGTTGTAATAAATCATTTTTCCAAATCTTTGATAATCGATAAATATAATTCAAATTTTCGCATTCACAACGCTATTTTCATATGAATATTCCTGATTTTTTTAATTCTTTGAGACTGCCAATTTACCTTTCTTTTTTTATAAACTTTTAGCAAAGCTAAAGCAATGTTATTAAAACTTGACGGTGTTTAAGAAACATACTTTGATATTGTACGACAAGTATTTTTTTATTTTCGTTTAAAAACTAATCTGTAAAGCTCTATATAAACAGGATGGTGTAAATTGAAAACGCACATATCAAACCATACCATACCTTAAACATTATCTTCTAGCTATGTACTTAAAAATATTATACTCAATACACACTTGATTACTTTAATATACTTAAATAATATCACATCAGAAGGTAACGTAACTTGATCGTAATTGGAAAACAAAAATTGGCGATTGGAACCAGATCAAGGGTTAAAAGCTATTATTATGTACTAAGCCTATTTAAATTAAAAAAAAAAATATATCAAACTACAGTTAATTGACAAATCCGTACAAGATAATCGCGCATAGTCTTAACAAATTCAACCTTATTTTTCGTATCTATAAAGTGCTTAATTCCTTCTCATATTTCTGCGAATACACCCTTTTCGGGTCATATTTGTCCACCAGCTCGATCCAATATGGCTTCTCGTAAGTAATCAAGTGTTTTATCACTCTCTTCATACCTTCACGCTGGGCCTTCGTACATTTCTCGCAGCCATTTTGAAGAGCTTCAGCGATGTGAGCTGGAAAGAAAAATTTCACTTACAAAGATTTAATATTGTGATCCTGGTTTCTATTAAATTTATCCAAGTTTTTAGTAGTAAGTAGATACTATCTGTTGTCCATCTTGTGGACAGCTTAGTTGAGGCACGAGGAGCTCGATGGCGCATGGTTTAACGCCCCGCGATTGCGGAGGTTAAGCAACTTTCGCAAGGGTCGGTCATGGGATGCGGGTGACAAAAAAATATTATTTCGAGCTACTCCGTGCTTCGGAAGGCACGTTAAGCCGTTGGACCCGGCTGCACTAGCAGTCATTAACACCCACTAATCCGCGTTGGGCCCACGTGGTGGGTTATGGTCCATCCTCCTTATCCACCCATAGGAAGGCCTGTGCCCTAGCAGTGGGGACAATA
Source organism: Agriphila tristella (assembly GCA_928269145.1). Classification (NCBI taxonomy): domain Eukaryota; kingdom Metazoa; phylum Arthropoda; class Insecta; order Lepidoptera; family Crambidae; genus Agriphila; species Agriphila tristella. Next base: position 54,762,653 of record OV743430.1, on the reverse strand, counting down.
AAAATGGCTTCTAGATAGTTACAGCATGCTCTAATATGATCAGTAAAAAAGATGTACTAATTATACAAAAGAATAATTCTTATGCTAGAACCTAATATTTGGCTAAGTATTGTGGATTGTGGGTACAAGCAGGCACAAATGTACACAAAAATGAAAATACGAGTTCGGTGAAATTCAAAACATAGGTACGCCAAATGAAGCCAATTAAACATTCTGTTTGTGTTTTATAATACTGCCAAGGGCTTTCGCCCTTTTAAATTAAAAAAACGAAGCAGAAAAAAATAAACCCATTTAGTTTTATTGTGAAGCTGAAATTATAAAATGTTAAAAAAAGTTGATAGTCTTGACAACGATTTTTTCTCCTAGTCATTATGAAAACAATGTTGGTTTTTAGGGTTCCGTACCCAAAGGGTAAAAACGGGACCCTATTACTAAGCCTCCGCTGTCCGTCTGTCTGTCACCAGGCTGTATCTCATGAACCGTGATAGGTAGACAGTTGAAATTTTCACAGATGATGTATTTTTGTTGCCGCTATAACAACAAATACTAAAAACAGAATAAAATAAATATTTAAGGGGGGCTCTCATACAACAAACGTGATTTTTTGCCGTTTTTTGCTCCATATTGATAACGACTACAGGTAGACAGTTGAAATTTTCACAGATCGTGTATTTCTATTGCTGCTATAACAAAATATGCTAAAAACAGAATAAAATAAATATTTAGGGGGGGCTCCCATACAACAAACGTGATTTTTAACTGTTTTTTGGTACGGAACCCTTCGTGCGCGAGTCCGACTCGCACTTGGCCGGTTTTTATTCCAATTTTTATCATATTTACTACTAATACCTTAATAACATTATTAGGAATCGATTGCAAAGGTCAATGGGCATTTTGTTCGGACGTTTGACATATGGCGTACACAAACGAAAAAGGGCTAGATATGTAGATAAATGTATCTGCTACTCAGTGATATGGGTCGCATTGTTGCAGGCCATGTTTCATTTTTTATCATTTTATCTTATCAATTCAATAATAAATAAAATAAATAAATAAATACAATATAAACGTTTATTATGCTTGTACCACACATTTTCACAATGCTGAAAGTAAAACCTTCTGTTTTATTAATAACAAAAGTTTAATAACATCATACAATATACTCGCACACATACTGTGAAATAAGATTTTTCTGCCGGTCAGTACATAAAAAAATAATACATATTTTGAAAAGTCGGATTGAATGCTTCAATTTAAAACTGGTTTGGTTTCTGTACACGAACTTTCATCAATCAGGCAAATATGCCCAATGACCTTTATTAGTGATTCAGTTTGAATGTTTTTTTTATGAATTTCGCGTTACAAAAATTGTACAATGATGTAGTTTTCAGTCAATTGTACAATGGTGTAGTTTTCAGTCAATAGAATAAGGTAGGTACACGACTGTACTGTGATTTGTGACTTATTAATTATCAGTCAATTTGTATTTGGCGTGATCTTGCTTAGTTTTTGCAGATTAGTTGGCGAAGGTTGACTGAAGACCATTGTTACTAACGTTACTCTTGACATCAATTTAGAGGTGCTATATAAAAAAAAACAAATATTGGGATTTTAAGGCTGCATTTATTTAGGTACTGCACTTCATAAGTTTTTAACTCGAACTCAGAAATTGAATCCAGAAAACAATTTAGTTTATCTAAATCAGCAAACAGTTTTGTTTCTTTATAACCATTATAACACTAATTGTTATTTTCTCTGAGCAAATCTACAGAACAACCCAATCAACACGGTTACAAGGCCCTGCGTGTTTGTTGATTAAGACCCAATTTAACTTGTTGATTTGCATTTGTGAAGGTTACTTTATCGTAAGCTTTCAAATTCTACTAACAATTAAATTATACAATGCTTTCATATCAACGAGTGTTTTAAATCTTAGAATTTCCTTTACTTCTTTATTTGATTTATTTCAAAGTTAAACTTTATAATTGGCGTACAGAAAGCTTAGCACAGCAAACATACAGTATCATTTTCACATCTTATAAGAGATAATAAATAAAATGTGATGGTCCTTCTAAGGTGTTGTTTAAATTGAAATTGTTTAAATAAGTTTAAATACTTGACTGTTTATTACCTACAAACTCAGTTGGGGATCTGGCTAAACGTTTCCGATTGAAATGGACTCCGTGGATCCCAACTGTAAAGAATTGAGAGGGAAACTTTTAATGTTGTAAAAACAAACAAGAAACCTATTAAAATTTTGAAGACCAATTTTTTTTATTTTTAGAAGCCAGGCAAAGCGAAAGCTAGCCTTGCTTTTAGCAAATAACAACTGTTTGACTTGAGTTTTGGTGTAATTTGATAAAATATTTATTTTCAATTTTTTTATTAAGTAATTGATAACTCATCATTAAGTTGTTGCGAAAAAATCTCATCAATATTAGCCGCATCATGATCCGGTATAGATAAATCAAATAAAACACATTCAAAGTCTTAGGTACTAATCTAAACGTGGGGCTTTAAATCTGTTAAAAGTTTGATTAAAAAATTTGTGAAAGCATAACGATCTAGACATAGGAATCGTAATACGTCATTATGACTACATACAGTTCCAGATCATACTTACATTTTAACTCTCTGCCTTCAGTAGTACATTTTCCTTTGTCCAACATGCATTTTATGTAGGCATGCATTAATCTCTTGTTAGTAAGCACTTGATCCAAGTTGACTGAAAAACAAAAAATAAGTTAGGCAATCTGTTTAACGACGAAAGTAAAGTCGTAAACGTCGAGGGTTTGAAAGTTATGCCGTAAAATGGGACTTTAATTAATTTTGACATAGTTTGAAACCGGAAAAACAGCAATAAGTTTAAACTTCTAAATCTTTCAAAATATCTTCGTAGATAACAAAAATGGAATAAGCAGTCGATTTGATGCTTTCAAAACAGCAATTATTACGAAGCCCAACCCTTGGCTTGGCTATATTGTTTTTTTATGCTTGATGGGCTTCTCTTCACCTGATGTTAAGTGTGGATAAGGCCGAAGGTGGAAGCGCACTATACCCGGAATCCTCATCACTGAGGAGCTGGCCATAATACTACCTACCTCTCACTGCCGGAACACAACAATTTTTAAATTATTGTTATGGCGTCAGACTTAGGTAAGATGGTGGTGGTAGCCAGGTGGACTTCAAGTAAGCCTTACGACCAACGTAACCGAGTACAAACCCCCCTGGGAATCGAACCCGGGACCCCTGCATCTCACACGGGTGGGTGAACCACTTAACCACAGAGGCGGCTTACGTTAGGCTTTTAAAAAAACAGCCCATTGGCTTTAATGGTAATGAAATGCAATATAATTTTAATGGTTACCTGTGTCATATTTATCTGTATAAGTCTCCGACTGCGCCAGCACGCACTGCAGGGTAAAAGCTAACAATAACACGAAGAGTTGCATACTGGAAGAATAATCTCAATTTTAATTTGATTTTCTTTTGTTACAGGTAAGAATCGACAGAAGTGAAGAGAAAGAAACTTGTAGCTGACTTCAATTATTTTATAGAGTAAAAAAGGACATAATTAAGTACTTTTATTTCAGAGATTTTATAAAGTCATAAGCTTTTTATTATTCGACGTTACACAGTACTATTTTTTCGTTAATATACCTAATACTGTTTCTGAAATTTAACAGAACATCCTTTGTCACTTTCACTTGGGGAAAAATCAAATTTCCGCATCAGCCCCCCTAGCATGACCAGCATAACACGACATATATTGCGTGATATAGCGTTTTATCACGTTTAACAGTCAAAAAGACAAAGGAGTTTGACAGTTGGCTGTAGATAAAGTGCTATATCACGCGATATATATCGTGATTCGTCGGTCATGCTACCCGGGCTGGTAAGACACCGGGTCCGAGATTCATCTACAACCCGGACAAGTTAACTTAGCAACCTGAAGCGAAAGCGACCCCTCTCCTTTTCTCCTTGCCTCACACCACCGTCGTCATGCTAGTCGCGTTAGTACACTTGCTAGCGATAATTTATCGATAACCTATCGAAAATTTTCATATAAATTACGACGGTGGCGTGAGACAAGGAGAAAAGGAGAGGAGTCGCTTTCGCTTCAGGTGCCGAGTTAACTTGACCGGGGATATAACTTATATTTTTCGAGAACCTATTACAAATTCCTGTATTTTTCAAATAAAATACTTACTTAATGAATAAACCTCAGAATGGGACCACAATAAACCACAAATTAAATAAAAATGAAGCAAATCTCGAAAGAATATCTTTTTATATCTACGATCAATCCCCTGACCTACTCTTGCTGAATAATTACAATACAATAACGCGATCTTAGGATTTTGCGAGAATTTTCCTTAGAACGGAGTAAAGGTAGTTACAGACTATCATTATAAAAGTAAATGGCATGTAACGTTTAAGTATGGAGCCTGGTATACTTACCTATTTAAAACTAGTGGCTCCGTGAGCTGTAGACCTCGCGAAAAAATAAAATAAAATGTCGCCATGAAGTTTTAAAAGCACACAGTAGGTACGTGAGTATTGCAGCTAGATGGTGCTTTTAATTTTGATAATTTTTCAAAATGGGTGAGTATTTTTTTATAAATTTGGAAAAATTGGCTTGACTGAACAGTTATATAATTATCGAACCTACTCACAAAATTTCACCAGAATATGTTGAGAAATGCGACTTGTAGAGGAGATCAAACAGCCGGAAAGCTGCAATGAAATATAGTTTTTTACATATCTCCGTCATTTTAACAAATTTCGAAAAACTGTCTTTGTTGGATAGTGAACGCATCATTTATATTTTATTATATTGGCAACACCGTTTTGTTATGGTATTACTGTATGATTTTTGCTGTGTCACTCTCTTGTCATTTTGCCGCTAAAATATACTTCAGTTTTTCTATAAAATAATCTTTTCTTTATTAAAGTAATCGCATCACAATCACAATTTATCATGGTAGCAGAGCTCCCTAGTTGTAATAAAAGTGATTACTCAGATTAATACAGTGAAAAGTCCGAAATACAAAACACAAGTTAAAATCCTACCGGCGTTATACTATTGCTTTGAGGTTATAGAAACAAGAAAAGTGAAAAATATGTCTTCAAACGTCGCTTTCAACATAGAAAAGCTGTCTGGTCGCGATAACTATGCCAATTGGAAATTCGCGGTGAAGGCATATCTCGAACATGAAGACCTTTGGCAGTGTATTGGAGATGAAAAAGTCGATCCCGCCAAAGATGTGAAAGCGCGATCAAAGTTAATTTTATTGGTGGATGCTATTAATTACGTTCATATTCAGGACGCTAAAACTTCAAAAGAAGTCTGGTCAAATCTAGAACGAGCATTTGATGACAATGGATTGTCAAGAAAAGTAGCATTGTTGAAAGATCTTATAACAACAACCTTGGATTCCTCCAGGAGTGTCGAAGACTATGTAAACAAGATTATGACGTCAGCTCACAAGTTAAGAAACATAGGATTTTCCGTAGATGACGAGTGGCTTGGTACTTTGATGTTAGCGGGTTTACCGGACATGTACAAACCCATGATTATGGCTATAGAGAGCTCAGGAGTAAAAATCAGTGCAGATATTATAAAAACTAAACTACTACAAGAAGTTCAGGGTTCCGAAAATGCTGCTTTTTACTCATATAAGAAGAAAACACATGGACATGGTTCACAGAATAACATGAAACCAAAGGGCCCACGGTGTTTCAACTGTAACAAATATGGACATTTAGGTAAAAATTGTTGGGTTCAGAAGAAAACATCCAACAAGAGTGAAGATAAGGGCTTCGCAGCAGCTTTTACAGCATCTTCCAATAGCACAGAACAAGATAAATGGTATGTGGATTCCGGTGCCTCAATGCACATGACTAACCGCTGCGACTGGATGTATGATGTCAAAAATCCACCAGTTTCTACCATTACTGTTGCGAACAATACTCCACTGTCTGTAAAAGGAATGGGAAAAGTGAATTTAATATTACAGGGTAATAATAATACTGAAAACAGAATACAGGTAAGAGATGTTTTATACATACCCGAGCTTGCTGGAAACTTACTGTCTGTCAGTGCAATTGTAAAAAGTGGATGTAAAGTTAATTTCAATAAAAATAATTGTGAAATATTAAATAAAAATGGGTTTGCATTCAAGAGGGGGTGTTGGATAGTGAACGCATCATTTATATTTTATTATATTGGCAACACCGTTTTGTTATGGTATTACTGTATGATTTTTGCTGTGTCACTCTCTTGTCATTTTGCCGCTAAAATATACTTCAGTTTTTCTATAAAATAATCTTTTCTTTATTAAAGTAATCGCATCACAATCACAATTTATCAGTCTTGACAATTTTTTTTTACATATTTATCGAACCTGCTCACAAAATTTCACCGAGATCGGTTGAGAAATGCGACCTGTAGAGGAGAACAGCCAGCGCTGGAAATACGGACTGATTTTTTTACATTATCTCCGCCATTTAGAAAAAAAATGAAAAACTGGCTTGACAAAAGAAATCTATACAATTTTCAAACCTGCTTACAAATTTTTACGAGAATCGGTTGAGAAAAGCGACCTGTAGAGGAGAACATCCCGCGTCAGAAAGCCGGACTGAAATACATTTTTCTTACATATCTCCGCCGTTACGAAAAATTTAGAAAAACTGTCTCAACTTGAAAAAATCTATATGATTTTCGAACCTGCCCACAAAATTTCACGAAATTCGGTTAAGAGATGCGACCTGTAGAGGAGAAAAGACAGAGCCGGAAAGCTGGACTGCAATAGGCTTTTTTTACATATCTCCGCCATTTCGAAAAAAATCGAAAAAGTGGCATGACAAAAAAATCTATATCATTTTCAAACCTGCTCACAAAATTTCACGAGAATCGCTTGAGAAATGCGACCTGTAGAGGAGAACATACAGACATACGAAAGAATTTTTGCCCAAGCTGAAGCAGAGATGCTTCGCTCGCACTTCGTGCTCGCTCGGTCAAAAATCGGAAATTCATTGCAACTGATGAAACTAGATCGATAGAAAATGTCAAAATACACATGAATTATTGATTGTCGAATTGTCCTTAAATGTATACTATCGAAGATATTGGGACTTAAAAAAAACATAGCGATAAAAAGAAAAAATTGCTTAGTTGAAGTGGCATTGGGTGGACAACTTTTTACTACTTATACCCCTAGCACGAACAGCTATCGAGGAAAAAAACGTGTGTAAAACATAGAGTAATTCTCTATGGGAAATCTCACTTCGCTTTTCAGCGGTAGATGGCGCTGTACCAATTCCCATACAAAATTACTCAATCGATTTTTTACGCGCGTTTTTTTCTCGATAGTTTTTCGATAGTGGATTCTTGAAAGCCAATCGTACCGCGCACCGGACAACGGTCCATGGGTAGGCCGCCTACAAAGGTCATTGGGCATATTTGATCTGCTCGATGAAAGTTCGCGTACAGAAACCAAACCAGTATTAAATTAAAGAATTCAATCTCCAATTTTCAAAGTATGTATTATTTTTTATGTACCGACTGGCAGAAAAAAGTTATTTTACAGTATGTGTGCGAGTATCAAGAATAGTGTTATCAAACTTTTGTTAATAAAACAGAATTGTTTGCTTTCAGCATTGTCAAAATGTGTAGTACGAACATAATAAACGTGTGTATCTTTATATATTTTTTTATTATTGAAATACTATGATATAATGATAAAAAATTAAACATGGCCTGCAACAATGCGACAATATCACTGAGTAGCAGATACATTTATCTACATATCTAGCCCTATATCGTTTGTGTACGACTTAGCATGACGATTCAAAAGCGCTTAATTATTATGTTTATTTGAATCAAGATATTAAACAATTTTGTGACTCACTGTGCTGTTGGGAACAAGAAAAACCAAGAAGGTTTGTGAGGTTATAGGCAATTGGTGGGTTATCTTGCATTCTTGGGTATGTCTAATATTGTACAGTTTTTCCGTGTCGGGTCCTCTAATTTAGGTACCCTGTTTTATCTCAACATATTATTATGTCAACATTATACCCTTAGCATACCTTTAGCCATATATCAAAGAACAAAAAAACATACAAGTTTGGTTTTTCAAAGCAGCACAGAAATACGAAAACTGACAAATCGACGTACATTCTTTACATTCCCCAGGCGAATGCCACATAAATATCCAAATACACGGTTAATAATTCACGTTTCTATCCCAAGGGAATAAGGCAGTGTTCTCTAAACAAGGAGAGTACTCGTGCATATTATATTATTTTATTTATTTATCGAATACAAAAGCAGAAAGGAATTAAAAGAAAGAACAACGTTTCTCATTACGAAAACATGTTATTGTCTGATACGAGAAAATTATAAATTATGTTTTGGAGCTACTTTTGCCTACTCACAAATAATCACAATAGAATAAAAAAGAAGTTAAGCAACGTTCGCAAGGGTCGGTCATGGGATGGGTGACCAAAAGTTTATTATCTCGAGCTTCTCCGTGCTTCAGAAGGCACGTTAAGCCGTTGGTCCCGGCTGCATTTGCAGTCGTTAACATCCACCAATCCGCATTGGGCCCGCGTGGTGGGTTATGGCCCATCCTCCTTACCACCCATAAGGAAGGCCTGTGCTCCAGCAGTGGGGACATCAAAAATGGCTGATGGACAAAGTAAAAAATCCACTTCTCATACAAAACTCGATTAGCTGTTCGTCCATTTGTATGGAAAGATGATTATTTTTTGTCTGTTTTCGGAAAAGTCGTAGAACAAATCGAGCCATTTTAGGAAGAACATTGTAACCGCCATTTCGCAGATTTTACAGGAGAAGGCTTTTTAAAATATGTTAAATTCAAAATTATTGCAAGCGACAAGTATTTAACTTACGTTGCATAATTTATTATCGTAAGCGCCAACCATCAAGTAAGAAGCTTGCTTTGCTATGTAACCTAAAACCTCGTATTTTATCGTATGCGACAAAAAGCTGAACGACAAAAATCTTAAGTAACATAAGATAAAAACTTTGCAATTTAATAAAATTGAATTATATTCTACTGCAAACTCTAAAATCAGTGTATAAGGTGCAAAATCAGCTGATATGGCGGTTACTATAAAAACTCATTTTAGCACATTTTGGCGCTTACGATGTTCTTCCTGAAAAGGCCTGAAAATCGCCTAGTATTAGGTATTAGTTATTTATTATAATTTAAATGTAACCCGAAATATTGTTTCTATATTTTGCTCTAGTAATTTTCTGGCAATAACCCTCAACGTAATAGCTGAACTTTTCGATAAACAGTAACTCAAAGATAGTTTATATTTTAGGAGGATAATTTGATCAAATAGTCACAAACAATAACAGTACCATTTTAAACCATGAGGTATATATAACCACGTATAACTTTAAACTTAACTTTAATTAGAAGCCTCTCTTACGCTTGAGCATTAAAGCTCGAAGTTTGCATACAAACTTGTATAATCAAAGACGGACTAAGGATCGCGCTGGGATTTCTTAATACACGCCAAATGCCGCCAGTAAAGTAACTTTTGAAATGGCTACAACAACAAAAGTGGAGAAAGGCACAAGTCATTCAGAGGTCCTATTTTAAGTATATTAATCAACATTAACCACTAGGCTGTCAAAGGTCACTTTTTCAAAATGGCGTCGTCTGTCGCGAATTTGCGAATTAATTACTAATTGCATTATGAGAGCAGGCCCCCCTCAAAAGAATATAAAATACTTAAAGATGTGTAAAAATACCATATTATAAATGATATAGGCACCATTAAAATCGTCATTAAATAACCAAAAATTGTTTATACATAAAAATAACCTATATTTGATAATAAAATGTACGAAGAGTGAATTTTTCGACTTGATCTCACTAAAATTGTGAAGGACAAGCCTCCAGGGGGCTTTTGGCAGATAAGGGAGTTTATTTTATTTCTAGATACTATTGACCAAAAAAACACTGCCTCATAGACATCTTCTCTTATATAAAAGTGAAGTGACTGACAGACTATTGCCCAGCCCGAACCATTGAATCTAGAGTCTTGAAATTTTGTACATAGATATTTTATATAATGTAAACACCCACTAAGAAGAGATTTTTGGAAATTCCACCCCTAAAGGGATGAAATGGGGGTTCAAAGTTTGTATGAAAAAAAAATATTTAACAGACATTTCGACTTGAAACTTCGTAGAAGTACTTCTAAAAACAAATAAGCAAACATGTGTTTCGTGGTTTTCCGAAAATCAACCCTTTAGGTGTTAAATGGGGCAAAAAAAGCCCAAAATTACTGACAAATCAACGTACAGCCCAAACCACTGGACCAAAGACTTGAAATTTTGCTCCTTGATACTTTATACAGTGTAACACACCCACTTAGAAGGGATTTTTTGGAAGTTCCACCCCTAAAGGGTTGAAATGGGGGTAAAAAGTTTGTATGGAAAAAAAAATAAAAAGCCTTTTCAACTTGAAACTTTGTAGGAGTACTTCTAAAAACAAATAAGCAAACACGTGTTTTGTGGTTTTCCGAAACTCAACCCTTTAGGGGGTAAATGGGGTAAAAAAAGCTCAACATCGATATGGGTGTCGTTATCAAGGTTTTATGGGATGTTGATTACGAAAATGGCATTTATTTTTAAGTAGTAGACATTATTCAACCCCTAAAGGGCAGTGGCGGTACCCCCATACAAGCCGAAAAGCCCGGCTTGCCCTAACAATAACTTACTTACACTACTAATGAATCGTAATTAATAACAACAAAACAATATTATTAACGAATGTTAATTTTCAATAATCAATAACCACAAATTCATTTTTTACAACAACTGATCGAGAGACAAGTCGCTAAACTGCGTTACTTTCCTCAATAAACCCTACAAATGCATTTCATCTCCCTCGCACTCGTTGGCTTGCAACCGGGCTTTGCGATCTGTATATATCCGCTCTCTTCTTACTTTAACAAAACTGCTACCGCATCATATGCATACTGCTGTAGGTACTATAGATTCTATGAGAAATACAGAAGCCGACTAAAAGCCTGGCTTTTTGCTTCAATCTGTGACGACAGGTGTTTTGAAAAAACAAACTGTTTTGCCATTATTAGTGTTTTTATGTTAAAAATGAATTAAAACTTCAGTTTAATGATTGATAATGGTCCTTTGTGATGGATTGAAATGTTTATTAACTGTTGTGTGATCTATGAAAGTGTACCTACGAGTCGAGTCGATTCCAAGAGAAATACAAAATAACGTAAGTAATAAACCTTTTCATTTGAGTATTTTGCAAAGAAATATAATATTCTTCAATGTATCGTAATATTGTAGTGGACTCTTTACATTGTTGGTTGTTCTTATAAAAATAAATAAGTAAGGTTAGTTTTGCGTCTTTCATTTGAACGAAAATTTAAATGTTTGTTTGGAATGCAGGGGATAGGATTTGAATTGCCTAGCAGGGACGCTATAATTTTGTGAAATGATTTAGATATTTATTATGAGTGACACATTTTAAACGAAAAATTTAGTTTTGATTACACAATAATTAAATTTGATAAAGCCACGCCATCTAGCATTTTGCGGCGAACTAATTTATGAATAATTAAAGTACGCTTAAGGGTTGTGCTTTTGGTGCTTTTTTTGAGAGCTATCTATGAATTCGTTTAGATGGCGCTGGGCGGTGTCGCATCGATATTTTGGTAAAGATCATCGTATGAAAAAAATCTTAAATTAGTAACGAGAAATTGTGGGATGCGTTGGTTTTTTGCTTGTATTGAGCTGATAAAAAAATTGCTTGATTTGAGAGTTCGGGCTTGCGCTACTATGTAGGCCTGGGCACGCCACTGCTAAAGGGGTCAAATGGGGTTCTCACTTTTAAAAACCAAGCAAACACACGTATTTGGTGTTTTTCCGAAAATGTTTAGGTTTATTTACCCACTAACCCCAACCCCTTGGAGATTAGTGGTTACCCCTAAATATCAAAGACTTCTATGTTGTATCGATATGGATGTCGTTATAAGGTTTTATGGGATGTTGATTGTGAAAATGACTTTATTTTAGGATTCAACACGACACGGTGGACATTATTCAACACCTAAAGGACTGAAACGGGGGTATTTTTTTTATGGAAAAATAATACGGAACGGGTACAGGAATGAGAACGAGAACGGGAACGGGAACTAATGATATTATAAATGTAAAGTTTAATGTTTGGATGTTTGTTACTTAATCACGTAAAGCCGGCTGAACGGATTTGGAATAGTACACAGATAGTTATAGCCTGTGGTAAAACATGGATGCTTTTTATCTCGGTCAAAGGTTCCATAGCGATTTTTCGAATGTCCACGCAGACGAAGTCGCGGGCAAAAGCTAGTATTTCATAAATCACAAACTAAACAAAATGCGGGATCGTATACATCGATCATCGATCGTGTACGGGTCCGAGAAAAATCGTATATTGTAAAAAAATCTGTTGTTTTGGAGTGTTTTTGTTTTTAATTTACATCTCTGATTAACTAGCTTCATACTGACAAGACCAAAAAATATATTTTTCCTTTATTATTATTGTTCATAAAATTATATTTTCCCTATCTAATTAATAGTTGCACTGATGCAACCCCAAGCCGTCGTAGTCGCGAGCGTATGTAAATCGGCCATCGGAGTGTCTTTTTAACCGATTTTTTTTAATTTTGTCATTGACGGTAGTTATATTTTAGTAATAATGAAATAATTAAGTAAAATCATAGAATCAAGAAACACGACTTCTTTATCCGACATTTCGATCCTGACTATGTTCCGTTGCGGAACACAGTCGAGCGCAGTGCTCTCCACGAGCAAGGATACAGGTCAGTCAGGCAATGCCGTATCGTAGCACGCTTGCCTCGAATGCCCCTGCGTGGCGGGGGTGGTCGGGACCACCATGCCCCGCTACTGCCTCTTCGGGGATATCATCAACACAGCTAGCAGAATGGAGAGTGACGTAGCACGCTCGCCTCGAATGCCCCTGCGTGGCGGGGGTCGTCGGGACCACCATCCCCCGCTACTGCCTCTTCGGGGACACCATCAACACAGCTTGCAGAATGGAGAGTAACGTAGCACGCTCGCCTTGAATGCCCCTGCGTGGCGGGGATCATCGGGATCACCATGCCCCGCTATCGCCTCTTCGAGGACACCATCAACACAGCTAGCAGAATGGAGAGTAACGTAGCACGCTCGCCTCGAATGCGAATGCCCCTGCGTGGCGGGGGTCATCGAGACCACCATGCCCCGCTATTGCCTCTTCGGGGACACCATCAACACAGCTAGCAGAATGGAGAGTAACGTAGCACGCCCGCCTCGAATGCCCCTACGTGGCGGGGGTCGTCGGGACCACCATGCCCCGCTACTGCCTCTTCGAGGACACCATTAACACAGCTAGCAGAATGGAGAGTAACGTAGCATGCTCTCCTCGAATGCCCCTGCGTGGCAGGGGTCATCGGGACCACCATGCCCCGCTACTGCCTCTTCGGGGACACCATCAACACAGCTAGCAAAATGGAGAGTAACGTGGCACGCTCGCCTCGAATGCCACTGCGTGGCGGGGGTCATCGGGACCACCATGCCCCGCTACTGCCTCTTCGGGGACACCATTAACACAGCTATCAGAATGGAGAGTAACGTAGCACGCTCGCCTCGAATGCCCCTGCGTGGCGGGGGTCATCGGCACCACCATGCCACACTACTGTTTCTTCGGGGACACCATCAACACAGCTAGCAGAATGGAGAGTAACGTAGCACGCTCGCCTCGAATGTTACGTTACGGCAAAATTCTCAGGTCACTCGCCGCCGGATTAAAGATTTCAAACGAATGATTCAAAAATAGGGCCCCTGTCTATACCGCCACAGTCTGGTAATTGGTTACTCCAGACGAAGTGCACACTGCAAAGATCTTTGCCGTTATCTTTATTGGAAGACCTACTTTCAAAGTGGCCTGATAAAATCCTCCCGCTGAAATTCATAAGGAAACATTTACTGAAAAGACTGCGCAGATTCTAAATTTAGCTTTATCATAACTCATAGGATTTAAGAAATATGTCGTATTGTCGACTCTTCATTAGTCAAATAACATTAAGTTTGGCTTAAAAGAAGAAATATAACAATCTGGTTGGTGGCTAAAGTCTGACTCCATTACAACAATTTAAAAATTGTTCTGTTCCGGCAGTTAGAGGTAAGATCATAGAATTACTAGTAAGATAGCCAGTTCCTCAGTGATGAGGATTCCGGGTGTAGTGCGCTTCCGGCCTTATCGTCACTTAACATGAGGTGAGGTGAAAAATTTATTGTCCAATGAAAAACAATATTTTAAACTAAAAGCTTAGAGCATTAAGTCAGTAAAAAAGCACCTAAAAATGAGCGTATTTAATAACAATCTGCGGTTAAAAGCCTTACTAAATATACTGAAAAATAAAACCGAAAGTTTTTCAATTTAAGGTCGATTTTCATCAATTTAAACTTTTAACATGCGAAAAGGGTAGAATTACTTTGGGACCTCTAGGGCCTTAATTTTATTATGGAAGTTAAACTTATTATAATCACCGCAATTTACACTCAGGCCCTTATTAAAGTTCCTTAGGGGTCTGCTTGAAATTTTATGAAAGGCTTGTGAAATATCACTAGTTGCAAAAGCACTGAACTTAAGAATCGCCTAAGTCTTTTCTTATCTACAACTCGACCAAGATAACTAGGCGAATGACAGCTACGTGACAGTTTTAATTTAGGCACTGCTATTTCTATCCTTTTTAGGGTTCCGTAGCCTAAATGGCAAAAAACGGAACCCTTATAGATTCGTCATGTCTATCTGTCTGTCTGTCCGTCCGTATGTCACAGCCACTTTATTCCGAAAGTATTAGGATCACACAGTTGCAACTTGGTAGGTAGATGTATTGTGTTAACCGCTTAACAATTTTAATACAAAAATAAAAAAATAAAAGATTAAGGGGGGGCTCCCCATACATAGAACTGAAACGGAAAAAAAAAACTTCAAACCAATACGTGTGGGGTGTCTATCTATAGATAGGTCTTTAAAAATGGCATTGAAGTTCCTAAGACGATTTTTTCTCAAAGTCAACCATTTGAAAGATAAACACTGCCAAAGTGGTAAAATGTGTGTCCCGCCCCCCCCCCCCCCTCTAACTTTTGAAATAAGAGAGTGAAAAATCTAAAAAAAATATGCTGTAGATCTTAATAAACACTTTCAACGAAAATTGATTTGAACGAGGTATAATAAGTAGTTTTTGAGATATAGCACATTTTCCAAAACCGCAAACATAACTTTGTCATTCATACCAACACTGTGAAAACAAAGTTATTTTTGCAGAAAAAAAATTATAGTGGTATTAAAAATAAGTGGTATAAGGTAACTACGGAACCCTAGGGCGCGTAGCCCGACACGCACTTGGCCGGTTTTTTTTAACAAAAAAGTGTCATACAGTTTTGAACCTGCTCGTTTAATAATATTTTATTAGGTACTGTCCTAAACTCTGTAGATGACTGGGGTTCTACCACGAAACATTTGTTTTTTCTTTGTTCTGTGGGCTATCGCAATCGCTTTCATTTGACAGATTTTGTAAGCTTTTATAGGTTCAAAAAAGAAATCACCATGTAGAGCCACAGGAGAGACACGGACAAAGCTGCAAAAAGTGACTGTAACCTCTTACCATTATTTGCAAACCCTCTATTACCAAAATAAAAAGGCTGTTTATTCAAAAGATGTAAATCGCCCTTTTTCTACATAAAAAGCAAATTGTTATCTAACGATAAAAGAGGGACGTGAGTAATGAGGAGTGAGGAAAGATCAAATAGCTTGTTGACTTGAGAGGGCTCATACGCAAAAAATGCTTATTTTAAAAGTAGACTTTTAATTTACTTTAGATAGGCCATACAAACATTTGTATTAAAAACTGAGGAGTGATTTTTTTCTCATTTTTAAAAGACCGACAGGTAAAAACTATCTGTTATAATTGTTTGATTGCCATCGTAAGGTTTCAAATTAGATAAGAAAGTAAAGAAAACAAAAATGTAAGTAAGTAAATGAAACATCAACTGTCTAGTTTTATTTTTCTAAAAAAAATATTCTTTAAACGTAAAATTATTTTTTATTATATAATCAGGGGCTGATTATATAATAAAAAAATATTTTTTATTATATAATCAGCGCATGCTAAAGACAATATGGATGATAAATTTTACAAAATGCGCCCCACGTTTTTAGGTTTAAAATTTCTGTAGGTAGGGTTATAAATATGTACAGAAGAATTTATTTTTTACTTTTTAGTCCGTTTTAATGTTTTTAGTCCGATTTTTTTTGTAATAATTTATTCCGTTTTAAAAACGTGTTTTTAAATAAGTTTTTTTTTGTAAATTATTATTTTCTGCTTTTTAGTTAACAAGCTAAGACTAAAAATATACCATCTCCTATCGGAGCACTTGTCAAGACGATTCAAACGAGCCCAAACTCGATGGGGTTGCATGGTTTTATTACAGAGTTTCAGTGGCCTCCTGCGGCTCCATCAGCAGACCCTGAAAACTATTTCCCAACAAAGTACTCGTCAAGTCGATTCAAACGAGCCCAAACTCGATGGGGTTGCATGGTTTTATTCTAGAGTTTCTATGGCTTTCCTATGGCTCCATCATCAGATCCTCGGACACTATTTCCCATCAGAAACTCGATGGGGTTCCATGGTTTTATTACCGAGTTCCAGTGGACTTCTTCCGGCTCCATCATCAGACCCTGGACACTATTTCCCAACAAAGTCCTCGTCAAGACGAATCCAACGAGCCCAATCTTAATGGGGTAGCGTGGTTCTATTAAAGAGTTCCTGTGTCCTTCTTCCGGCTCCACCATCAGACCCTGGAAACTATTTCCCAACAAAGAACTCGTCAAGACGATTCAAACGAGCCCAAATTTGATGGAGTTGCATGGTTTCAATATTGAGTTCCTATGGCATGGACCTGGATCTCGTCTCCCATTAGAGTTCTTGTCAAGACGATTCTAACGAGCCCAAACACGATGGGCTTGTATGGTTTCATCATAGAGTTCCTGTGGCCTTCTTCTGGCTTCATCATCAGATCAGCTCGATGACACCATAATATTGCATTGTCTTCCAGTTCTGACCTATGTTCAAAGTTTCAAGTCTCTAGCTCATCGGGAAGCTAGTATAAAATCGTTCGCAAACTTTGTAGAGAAACAAACAAACAGACAAACGAACGAATACACAAACTAGAAAGCAACCTAATAAAAACGTTTTAAAGAGCTATATAACTTGATTCACATAAACATTACCACAGTTTTAACTGTGACATGATTATGAGGTTACAGTGCGGACGTACAGTGTCCCAACTACCAATCGCACGTAATACGTAAACCAATCACAGATCTATGTATATGTTACAGTAAAACCCGTTTTTAGTTAAAACGCGTTTTTCCTAGTTAGAACTAGTTTGAACTAAATGCCTTTGTAAGAACTAGTTTTACCTAGCCAAAACTAGAATTTACTACAACGTATATTAAAATTTTAGTCAAAACTAGTTCTTGCCGAGAACCTTAGTTAAAACTAGTATTAGAGAATCTTGTTAGGAGGAATGACTCGATCAGAAGCAATTAGAAGTCTTGATAGGGGATAGATATTTTTTATTATAAAAGGATATTAATTTATCAACGCCCAAGCGGCTGAATGCGGCCGGACAACAATGTCTCATTTTCCGGGCCTTTAAGGGTTAAAATTGTTGGTATTGCTTTTAGAAATATTTTTTTAGAAATATTATGACCGAGCTAGCGCGAAGCGTCTCTGTTTCAGCTTGGGCAAAAATGCATTTGTATGTCTGTCTCGCTGACCCGCTGTCGGCTGTCTGTCTGTTCTTATTTACCACATTTCTCAATCGATTCTTGTGAAATTTTGTGAGTAGGTCCTATAATAATATTTATTTTCTTGTTCGAGTCGAGAGTCGGTCGAGAGTCAGTTTTCGAAATTTTTCAATATGATGGAGGTATGGGGAATTATCATATTTCAGCAGTAATTACAAAAAATATTCAAAAATGTCACAAACTTTAAGCCTATACAGCTCTACAGAGCCACTAGTAATTCTTGGTCACACGTTACTGAATCAGTTTGTAAAAACGCGTTTTGTCTAGACAAAACTAGTTTTAACTGATAATACATATTGAACAGCAGTAAATACTAGTTGCAACTAAGGCATTCAGATAAAACTAGTTTTGACTAGTCTAAACGCGTTTTAACTAAAAACGGGTTTTTATTGTAACAATACCTAAATTTCAACGCAGTCAAATATATATTTTGAACGCAGTGCGTTCGTTAAGCAAGGATCGTTTGAATATTTATTGTTCTTGAATACGGGTGTTAGACTTCTGTGCTTTGTATCATCCTCAGTGATGAGGATTCCGGGAGTAGTGCGATTCCACTTTCGGCCTTATCGTCACTTAACATCAAGTGAGATAAATGCCAAACACTATCCCTAAGGGATTTCAGCAGGCTGATTATCTAAATCAAAACTATTTAGCGACCGGTTACGTTTAACATACATTGCTACTTTTCTTTGGTATGATTATTTTTAACCCAAAAAGAAGTAGCAATGTATCATATTCATCTGTCAAATCAGACCGGTTGCTAGGTGGTTTTTAATTAGATAATCAGCCTGCGGGTTAGGTTCGGAATAATCGTTCTTTATTACTTATCTATCGATACAGACACTACGATATTCTAAAAAGCCCTAGTCCAGTAGGACCACGAGTACATAGTGGTATACCGTGGTTCTACCAGTAGGTCAAATTGGTAGGTCCACGGGCTCTTATGAAAAACAAATGTATAACTAGATGGTGTCATGGCCGCTTGTGCCCCATCAGTCAGGTCATAACTTGTTTGGCGATAACAGATTATACATAATTTCATGACAATGTAATTTGAACGACACTCAAGGCGATGGCGTGATTGATCAACATTAAAAAAGTAGAGTAAAAAAGCACGCAAACATGACGTAGGTACTTGTGCCGTGCATTACCGTACCCTTTTAGCGATGGACAGACAACATCAGTATACAACTTTTTATAGATAGAACAATGAATACAGCACTTAGGTATTATCACTTATACTTAAATGGGTTATTCACTAACTGAATGGACGCGCGCTGATAAAAAAAATAATAGGTACAATTTATTATTTCGTCAACGTCTAGGTATCCACAACCCAGTTTGGTAAAAAACGTTATATTTTACCAAATTTTATTTCATTAAATAATTAAATAACCTCTAGATGAGTTAATATTTCACGATAGATAAAACCAAATCTTCTATTCTGTCACTGAAATTTAGCAATTGGGTAAGTAGGTATTTATGACATAGTTTTAAAGAAAATTATTTCAATTTTATTGTCTATAGTCTACATTTTTTATACAGTATTATGGCTTAGAATAAGTAATTTATGTTGAATTGTTACTGGAAAAATAAAACAAAAAGCGGATGAAACAGTTGCAGACCTTTAGCTTAGCTCAGACTGGTATACATAGTTTGCAGTCTGCACATAGGTAATAAAGTTATAATATTAAAGATACCTAAGCTAAACTAATTAGTCTGCAACTGCAACCGGCATTATTTTTAGAAGTTTATATTTAATTAATGCCTGTTTAACCCTCAAGCGAGTGTAGATGACTACCGCTTTTATAATGCCGCTTGTGTTTCAAACAATCGTTAGATGAGAAGCCATTTTATACACGTCAATTTGATGAATGGCCCACACGAGCTTTGAAGCTCTCATAGCGGAATGGATAGCGTTGACTTGAAATTAAGCGATGTGTGGCGATAAAGTTTGTCATTGTAAAGGTATAATTACTTGGACGAATAATTAACACGTTAGTAGGTGCAAGAACAACGTGGCGAGTTCATAAAATGACATTATAAAATTGCATAAGCTACCTACTTACATTTTCTAAACAACTCCACAACGAGACACGAGACGTTGTGTCACTTTATCCACGAAGGTGTTAAAAGTACTTTTACATCATACTGCTCGGCAACTAGGATTTACTAGTATAGTAAGAGGCCGTGTAAGTTGGCATGTGCAACACAGTGCATTGTTTAGATAGAACGTTCCATTTTCAAATCACTTTACAATTCAAGCATGGGTGAATGCTTTAACTGTAAAGTAACTTTACAATTCAAGCTATGTCAAACTCCTTAGTGAACCAATCTCTTTTCTTATATTATAAACTGTGGAAACTTTCATAGACTTAGAAAAATTTTCGCTATGCTCAAGTAGACGGACAAAGGTGCGAGTGAGAAACCGATTCTTACGGCTTATGCGATGTGCGAAAAAGAGTAAAAACAAACTGACAGCTGAACCTGGTTTGACTTCATTTATCATCGTTTATCACCTTGGTGAAAAGCGTCAACAAGATTATTTTGTAATTTTGATCGCGATCGGGTCGGTTTGGCTCTCAAAGCTATATAAATCAATAATGGTGTCGTGTTCTGTACTGGATTGTAATGTTACTTACGACAATAACCCAAATAAACACTCATTTCACAGGTAAATATGATTGTACTATTACCATTTTCATAATTCATATTTTAGTTGAATATATTCCCAAACACACTAAGTTATATACTAATATGATGCTATTAAACGCCTATTTCCTAAATAAAGGCTGATTTCTAAACATTATGTGTTAGATAAAAAGATATTATGTCCGTGAACTTAAGAAAATAAAGCGTAGATATTGATAAAAAATTATCGATATCGATACTCATGTCGATGATTTCCAATATAACTTTGTTTGTCTTTGTGAACACTGATAGTTTTATTTAAAGCTGCTTGTAACCGACAGTTTTCAAATAGTAAATTATACCAACTTAAGTACTAATTTAACAATTATTTCCAGGTTTTCTGTAAATCCAGTGATTAAATTAAACTGGATAAATGTCATAAATAAATAAGCAGGGAGCCTCAAAGGAGACCTTAAGAAATTATTTAAATAAAATTGTTCAAAATTTTGTTTGTGTTTTATTTATTAGAGCAATAATACATTATGGTTATCGACAACCTAAAATGGACTTCAGTGCATCTCTAAATTCACGCACACGTTTACATATTTACAAACACTGGCTTATCTCACTTTTGGTTTCGCAGCCAAGTGAACTCTGTTCGTCTATTTCAGTGAATATTAAGTTTATGGAAACTTTTTATTGAAAAAAAAAACAATAAATATGGCGGCATTTCATTTCCGTTCAAGCTATGCAAAACTCCTTGGATTTTGATTTTGATTTTGACTTTGATTTTGATTTTAATTTTGATTTTCGATTTTCGATTTTCGATTTTCAATTTTCATTTTGATTTTGATTTTGATTTTTTTAAATTTTTTTTTTATTTTTATTTTTTTTTATTTTTTTTTAATTTATTTTTTTACTTTTTTTTATTTTTTTTTTATTTTTTTTTTATTTTTTTTTATTTTTTATTTTTTTTTTATTTTTTTTTATTAAATTTACCTCGCATGAATGATGTAAAGTAGTATGCTTACCTCGGTTGTAAGTAGCTATTACACCCTCGAACTATATTCTAAATATCTCGGGTGCACTCGATCCATTAGCGCCCTTTGCGAGCTGCGCTCGCACGGGCGCCAAATTGGATCTTGTTCTGTAATAGCTCACTTACGTCCCTTGTGTAACAAACTACTATTATTACGGACTAGTGGACCATGTGAACTTCGTATCACCTACAATTTATATGATTATTAATTTTACCGTGAGAATTTTAAAATATAGAAAACCAGCCCTATTTCATTAGTTAGTTTACCTAAAAACGTGGAGCGCGTGCAAAAGACAATTGAAGATAAATCTTACAAATTGCGCCCCGTTTTAGGTTCAAAACTTCTGTTTAGGGTTATATTTTTTTATGGGAGAAATTATTTTATACTCTTTAGTCCGTTTAACACCTTAATTAAGCGCCGCCATACAAACATATTTTTTACAATTCATGAATGAAACACTAAAATAAATGAAAAATAAGAAAATCGTTTGTAGAAAGTTTCAGATTTCATATACAATATCAAAAATAAAAGAAGAAATCATAAAGATTGTTGTATAGTGTGTATCGAAAATGATACACATGGCGCTTAGCGTGAAAACGTGTTTTCTGTAAGAGTAAGTTTATAAAAGTTAAGATTGTTTCACAGTGTACAATTTTATGACATAAAATACAAAACAATAACTTTGTTAGTACTAAAATAAAAATAAAACACGATATTGATAATGTCAAATACTAAACTAAAGCAACAGCTTTTTTTTAACATTCTCTTTGGCAACAGCTGTGAAACATAAACAGCTGAATTATGTAGAACTGCGTCCAACTGTTTACGAATAAGCAAAAGCCGTTGCATAATACCGCGCTGGGACCTAATATTGTTTAATTTAGCAGGCTGCAACTCTTGGTGGACGTTATAAATGTGCACTGTGCACCAGAGCAATGGAAATGGAAATATTATCCAAGCGATGCCCTCGGCTGGTAACTTGGTCGGGACTGGCATTCATAAAATTTTATTTCTGCAATGTAATCGTAGGTTGGCAATCTTAGGGTGAGCTCAGACAGAACGGAAAAATGCCCGAGTAATTTTCAGGCTTCATTGAAAATAGGACCGTATTAAGCCAGCTTCCCACATATCAGTGAATTCTCAGTTTCGGCACAGACAGTAACGCCACTTTGATAATTATTCTTTCACTAGCGGCCGCCCGCGACTTCATCTGTGTGGAAAGTTTTTTTTGCTATCCCTCGGGAACAACACTCTTTTTCGGGAGAAAGGTACCCTATGTCCTCTTCTGTAACCCTGACAACGTGCATGCAAAATTTCATGACGATTGGTTCAGTAGTTAAGACGTGAAGGCTTGCGCCTTCACGTCTTAACTACTGAACCAAACAACAAACAAACGGATTTTCGCTTTTATAATATTAGTAAGGATACATTCTCTATGAACGCGTCCACACCCTGTCAGTGTCAGTGACGAGACAGTGCTCTCAGTGTCAGTGAACGCTTGTTCATAGATAATGTTTGAAAAATTTTTAATCACAGTGGGGCGGAACTGTGCCGGAACTGTGACTTCGCTGATGTGAATCAGGCTTTAAAATAACCGTAACAGTAGTCTCGCGCATGCATCTATAATCATACAATTTTTAAACTTCTAGATTTTTGCATTCACATTGCTATTTTTATATTAAGATGAATAAATAATGAAAAATATTAGAAAATATCGACTCACCCGTAGCTCATCCCGTCTGAGTTGCTACGGGTGTGTCGATTTTTTTAAATATTTTTCATTATTTATTCATCTTAATACAATTTTTACTTTAGATTATTGTAATATGGTATTTATATTATATTTTCATATATTTTTATATATTTATTTATTAGCTATATTTTCAATGAAATCAGAAAATTGTTCGGGCATTTTTCCGTTCTGTCTGAACTGACCCTTAGAAACATTTTTGTGCTTTCTGAGCGTTCTTATTATTTCAGTGAAATGGATTTGTTTTTCCGAGTTTCTCAACAGTTTTAATAGTTTGAAGCTGACAGAACGAGTAGAAGGTTTTCTCATTAAAATGTTGAACACAGCTTATTTTAGTCAAACACGAATATTGACTAAATTACTAAGGTTTGACTAAAATCACACTGAAAATTGACTGCAGCCAATAGATAGGGCTTTTTCTATCTATTTTGAAATGAGGCCGTCACAACTTTACGTCGAGCGGGCAAATTAACCTATTTTTAGCCCACTCAGGGTCACAAATTTGCCCGGTCGAGCAAGCAAATTATACAGGGCTGTTTCATAATAACCATTGAAATTCGGTACCTATTTTATTGGTATGGATAACTGCAAAGTGACAACCCTAGACACAAATAGACTATTGTTTCTAGGGTTGTCACATCAATAATCAATAACAATAGGCTTTTGCCCATTATTATTGATTTTGCTTTTGCAAAACACATTTAGGTCTATGGTTGCAACTATGCAGTTTATCAGTTTATACAGAAAATATAAGATAAGTGGCCGTTTTTGACACATTTAGGGCATGTAGTGATACCTTCTAAAAATACTAGACAATGGGCCCTAAAAACTCCAAGTAAAACATTATTATCATCATTCATCCGCCTTAAGGAGTTTTTTGTAACATTTTGTAAAAAGCCGCTGGTGTAAAAATTATATTGATGTGTATATATTTTGACACTAGCTAGTTTTACATAGTTGGCTAACTTTTCAGCTACCTGTAATATCGTGTATGTTGTATTAAGTTAACTTTACCCGGGTGCAGCCATTTGCATTAGCATGACAAATGGTCGAGTGTTGCCGGTCGATGTAGGTCGCCGGGTCGGCCGAAGATGTAGGGATACCTGGAAGCGATTGAGTGCAATATGAAAGTGTTAGGCCCTGTCCTAATTGGCATCGGTCGTGCGATCATGCGTTGCGATTTCATCGTGCGATGAAACTGAACAATATACGCATCGCATGGTCGCGCGACCGTCAATTAGGACATTCCCTAGGTTTGATCGCAAGGTCGCACGACCAGTTTCATCGGACGGACGTACCATCGCACGACCGATGGCCAATTAGGACAGGGCCTTACAGTCTCTAAGCCTCGCCGGCGCGTTACTCACACAAGTCATCCCTGCTACTGCACTAGACTAGAACAATCAAAAACGACCGTACGTGTAGGTATTTACACTGTTAAAAAATACGTCTTCTACTTAATGAATGGCTTGTTCTGTGGTCTACCTATGCACAATTCCGAAAATGACACGTAGTTAGACTTACACTACTTCTAAATCGTGTTTGAATTCCAACAGAGTTTCGAAATGGCGTTTCAGTGATAGTGGCAAAAATAAAATACTTTAAAAGAAATTGAATCGGTCGTTTTTTTGTTTAGCTCTTCCAGTACTTCGTAAATATCTCCAGGTGAAATGATGCAGGTGCGATATGAGAGTGTTACAGGCACTACAGCCTCCCGCGCGTTACTCACTCATAACGCCATCTCTACTGCAAACAGTTTAAGTAACCACTTACTAGAACGACCTAAAACTACTCTTATTAAAGTTCATAAAACACAAAAGTTCAATCGGTTCTTTTTCTTTTGTTTAGCTCTTCCAGTACTTCGTTAATATCTCCAGGTGAATGATGCAGGTGCGATATGTGAGCGTTACAGCCACTACAGCCTCCCGCGCGTTACTCACAATGCCCTCTCCAATGCAAAGAGTTTTAGTAGGTACACACTTAAACCTGACTTCGTTACCAGAACGACCTAAAACTAATTAAAGTTCATAAAACACGAAAGTTGCGGTCGTTTTTCTAGCTCTTCCAGTCCTTCGTTAATATCTCCATGTGAATGATGCAGGTGCGATATGAGAGCGTTACATCCACTACAGCCTCCCGCGCGTTACTCACAACGCCCTCTCCACTGCAAAGAGTTTTAGTAGGTACACACTTAAACCTGACTTCGTTACTAGAACGACCTAAAACTACCCTTATTAAAGTTCATAAAACACGAAAGTTGAATCGGTCGTTTATCTTTTGGATAGCTCTTCCAGTACTCCGTAAATATCTCCAGGTGAATGATGCAGGTGCGATATGAGAGTGTTACAGCCGCTACAGCCTCCCGCGCGTTACTCACAACGCCCTCTCTACTGCAAACAGTTTTAGTACGCACTTAAACCTGACTTCGTTACTACAACGACCTAAAACTACCCTTATTAAAGTTTACAAAACGGTATGAGCATGTATTATGATTATGAACAACACCTTTGTATGCTCCAATATAGAAGAAAGCTTTAAGAAGCTTTTTCTTTTATATCTTTAATTTTAAACAAAAAAGAAGGAAAATTAATCGCTTTTGTATTATTTCCGATTTGGGAATTAATATTAACTACTAGCCATCGCGAATTCGTCTGCGTGGAAAGTTTTTGCTATCCTTCGGGAAATCACTTTCTTTCTAGATGAAAGGGTTCTCTGTACCCCTGAGAACGTGTATGCAAAATTTCATGATGATCGGTTCAGTAGTTAAGACGTGAAGGCGTAACAAAAATTCAACTGACTTTCGCATTTATAATATTAGTAAGGATTTATCTAATATAGTTACTTACATTAAAAGTATCTAGAATACTTGTGTTAAGGTCTTCGTCTTTGTTATTTAGTATATTAATATTGTTATCTAAATCATCATTAATATTTTCATAGCCAGCAGGAAATATTTCTTTGCTACCCACCCACGTCGAAAATTCCCTAAGAAATTTCCTCGAATATTTAATGAATCTTTGAGAACTGACGGCACGGCAAATTTAAGTAATGAAGGCCTCTATAATTCAACAGGTGGTAGATAAGAGGGTGACTCGGTAGGCTTTGGCAACTTTACCTGTTGCCTATTGTATTTTTAACATTGAAAATGTTTATGTTTTCGTGATCGAGTAAACTGCCCCGATTTATGAAATTGTGAATTTGCCTGTAGTTTCGCAGATATGAGAGGTACGCGGATGAACTATATGTCAAAATATGTGTATGCCAAAGAGCTACAAAATGAAATTTGAATTTCTAAAATCGGTCGGTAACTTTTAGAGATTTTCCAAAATTTGACAAGGTTACAAATTTTTTTCGCCGAGTTGGATCGAGAATTTCAGAATTTCTTTTTTTTTGAGATCTTTGTTCAAGAAGGAAACGGAAAAATTAGATCTCAGGATTGAATTAAGCTACAGTTTGAGCCATCTTAGAAGGCGGGCGGACAAAAAATAGTGTACTGTAAATGTAATTTGCGCGTAGTGTGAGATCTGTAGTTTTTTTTATTAGATAAAAGACAAATGACGAACCTCCATCAGATGATTTATGTGGTTTTAGGTTGAACTTCCAAAATCCGAGCTATCAAACTGTTATGACATTTTAATTAATTGAAAAAGATTGTGTAATCACAAAACCAGGGCGCAAGGGGGTTCAGGGCCATAACGGGAATACAGGTCAGTGCGTGTCCTCCGCGATTCAACGATGTAGCATCCGTTTTTATGCAGATTAACTGTGATTTAACTATGGCCAGCAACTACAGAAATGAGAAAAACTTCACGGAGTATGTCATTATAAAGGAGCGTCGTCATCCATTTGATTAGACGTTATGAAAGTTTAAATTGAACCAGTTACTGCAAGTTTGACCTGGAAAAATTGCTTCATTGGACATTATCGTCATTCGTTTGCAACTGTAAGCATTGGACTGAAATAGAAGCAACTTTGCAATGGTGTCCTTTGGAACAGGATTATCAAGTGGCTGGACAAAACTTTGTGGCCTGTTTGAAATATTTTTATTTTCCTACACACTATGCCGAAGTTACGCAACCGAAGATAGATGGCAACGCTTTTAATAAAAAAATCACAGATCTCGTGCCTTTCACGACCTTCTGGTACATTGAAAATGAATTTAATAATTGAATTTTATAAAAAAATTAATTCCTTTGTTTGAATTAGTACTTACAATACTTTGAAATCACAGCAAAGCCATGAACAATTTTGGATTTACTTTTCTGTGATTCGTGTGTATGATATTCACATAAAAATATTTCATTGTTATAAACATTACTATTTTATTGAAAGGTAGTAACTATAATCTAAAATATAAAAAAAATCTAAGATTTATTTTCAACTACGTCAACTCAGCGACGCGATGCGCCCAGCGCCATCAAAGGAGCACGCTTCCCGAAATGACGCCAACACGCTACATAGCCCTCGTCGATACGCGTCTTTTGATTTCAGGCTTCAACCATTCATGTAGCCTTAAAACTTACGACACCAAGGCGATGTTGCATTCTGAGCGAAAATGGGGGCTATACCTAATGAAGCGATCGAAAAAATGTTCAATGTTAAAGGTTAAGCTACAGGGCAAACCCTTAACCCGATCGTCTTTGTTTTGGCACAAATTGTAGCTGACTAAATTGTTCAGAGGAATTTTTTTCAAAATTTTAATATCATTCTTCGTTTCCAAAATCTAGAGCGCCAAAATCAAAAAATCGGAAAAAATGAGTTTTTTTTTTCACTATTTCGGCCATAATTTTTTACGTTTTTTCTTTTTGCACCTTGTAGCTCTCATAAATACGCGTCTTTTGAGTTTTTTTGAATATCATGTCTTTACAACCTACTGTGATAGAAGGGGATCGCACTTTTTCGTGAAATCAGTGCCTATACTGGAGCGAACGAAAAGACATTTTCAATGTCAAAAAACCTACGTAGGTAATTTTCGGCATATGACTGTGTAGCTTTGCAGACGGAACTAGGCCGAACATCGGCATGGTGTCGTTCGGTTGGTAATTGACAGGACTAAACAAAATTTAGTTTTCATTATTTTCTTTCTGTATTGAATAGACAATAACAGAATGTTAAAATTAATTTTATTCCTGTTAATTTAGTTAAGACGTGAAGAAAGAACAAGTAGGTACCTAAAGTAAGTAATTCTTAAAAAAAAGTATTTGTAAATATTCTTGTCAGACCCAGGCACGTATCCAGACTTTTAATTCGGGGGGGACAACTGCATCCCGCAAACCGGAGAGTGCCTCGCCCGCTAAATTTGAATTTAGTCCTGTACTGTGTGTTCTGGGTTTCGGGGGGGGATAAATCCCAACTATCCCCCCCCTTGGATACGTGCCTGGAGACCAGTCGTGGTTACTTCATCATTGGTAGAACTATGGTTTCACGCTCACGTTTGTTACCTCTCTTTATTGACCCTTGTGACAGCAACTTTTGCCTCCACCATCTTGCCACAAAACAAAAATAGCTAAAGCAGTAACGCAACTACATACAAACGTCCGAATCAGCGAATTACTGTATTCATTATACTGGCTGTAAGAGGAACACTTCCAAAAAAAATACAGGTGGTAGAGTTACTGATTCTGGTTTTTTTTTTATAGTTACCACTTTATTCAACCACAGTGGTGTGTAATGCTAATGAACTTATTAAAGCAACATTTATATATTTTTAGGGTTCCGTAGCCAAAATGGCAAAAAACGGAACCCTTATAGATTCGTCATGTCTGTCTGTCTGTCTGTCTGTCTGTCCGTCTGTCTGTCTGTCCGTCCGTATGTCACAGCCATTTTATTCCGAAAGTGTTAGGATTACACAAATGAAACTTGGTAGGTAGATGTATTCTGTGAACCGCTTTACGATTTTGACATAAAAATAAAAGAAATAAAAGATTAAGAGGGGGCTCCCCATACATGGAACTGAAACTGAAATTTTTTTTTCATCCAACCTATACGTGTGGGGTATCTATAGATAGGTCTTTAAAAATGACATTGAGGTTTCTCAAATAATTTTTTCTCAAAGTCAACCGTTTGAAAGATAGACAATTCCAAAGTGGTAAAATGTGTGTCCCCCCCCCTTTAACTTTTGAAATAAAAAAGTGAAAAATAAAAAAAATATATGCTGTAGATCCTTATAAATACATTCAACGAAATTTGGTTTGAACGATATATATTGATAACTTTTAGAGATATAACACATTTTCCAAAACCGCAAATATAACTTTGTCATTCATACAAACACTATGAAAAACAAAGTTATTTTTGACGACGAAAAATGAATGTGGTATTCAATATGGTATGGTATAAGGTAACTACGGAACCCTACTGCGCGTGGCCCGACACGCACTTGGCCGGTTTTTTTCTAACTACGATAATGTATCGAAAATAAATGTGCTAATCGGCTGTGGCCCTGGCCGCGGCGGTTACTGGCCCGCGCCAGACTCATACGGAAGTGTTCCGTTGTGTTCCCCTTAACAACCCTGTAGGCCTAGCATGATCGACAAAACACGATATATATCGCGTGATATTGCGTTTTATCGACACTCAACTGTCAAAATACATTGTCTTTTGACAGTTAAGGCTGGCCCCAGACCTACCGGTTCCGTTTCTTTGCATTGCTGTGCTACCTTGCTTGAAAGACCGCCGGCCAACCAGGGTAATTTTTTAATCTATCGCATTTTGGGACTAGACCAAATTGGCAAGATAGCCATTAGCTTGGTTTTATCAAATATCATCGCCTGGATTGCAAAGTAGGAAGCTCTTAGGAGATATGCCACCCTGAACATGGACTCCGATCGTTAAAAATAACTCGATCGCTTATTTATACAAGATGTTTGGTAAAGCCTTATAAAACTGAATATGGTAGATAGGGACCATAATAAAACTGAACAACTTTTACTATGGGACCAAATCTGAAATCGCGAAAAAAAATTAACTGTTTCATACATTTTGATAATTTCGTTATTAATTTTTGTATAAAACAGCAGTTTTTTTTAAAAACGAAAACTAAAACTTCTCATCGCACCCCAGACGACGATATTTGATAACACCAAACTAATGGCTATCTTGCCAATGTGGTCAGGTCAAAATATGCGATAGATTGAAAATGAGCCTCTTGGCCGGCGGTCCATGGTAGAACAGCAAAGCAAAGAAACGGAACCGGTAGGTCTGGGGCCAGCCTAAACGTGGTAAATTGCTATATCATATCGCGTTTCAGTAGTTATGCTGGGGGCTTATTAGAGATATTATTTAATAAAACTTCTCAGTGCAGGCCAACAGCCTCTCCCGGAGAGGCTCTCCGGTCAGTCGCGAGTGCTGTGTCGTCGTGCCGGTCACTTGTAATAAAAAATGTCTATTATGTGGTACTTACCAAAAGCATGACAGCAGTACCTACTCTATCGCGCTTGTAATCCGCGCACTAGGATTGCCAACCCTAGCGCTCCGACAAGCAACGTAACGAGAAAAGGGCTGAGTTAAGATACTGCTTTAGCTATATTTGTACTGTGGCATTGGCTTACGTAACGAGTAGATGCATGTCTTCTGGCTCAGAGCCAACGCTGTTAAGAGATTGTGGCTTCTAGGGAATTAGCGTCTCAGTTACAAAACTTGTTGGACAACTTAATATGAAATAAGTTAAATGTGGTTTTCATCCGAAAATTGATATATCTAGTAAAACTTGGATGAAGAAACTGTATCGTCTTCTGCAGAACTTCCATAGGGAATTAAATGTAGAAACTTTATGTGTCAAACAAGTTAAAGCTTTTACTCCAATCCTTTTTTGAGTAAATTACTTACATCCAAACAATTTCAAAAGTTGTGAGTGGATAAAACCGACAGAAACAACCAAATGGAACTTAGAAATCCTATTACCAAACACACTGGGGCATTACAGTTGGTAATCTCTTCGCCAGTTGGAATATTCTCGAACCTGACTACGAGGGAAGAACTAAGAATTAAATTACTATGCGGCTTCGTTTAAAGCTGTGTCTAGTGAGTTCAGAAATAAAGGATTCTGAAAAGACGCCGCTATGTCAGATAAAGCTACTCCGAAAGCTAAGCTTCCAATGCTTTGGCACAGACGATTAATAAGTTAGGTACCAATGAGGATCACTAACGATTTTTGTTTAGTAGCTTATCAGAAAGCTTATGCTACCACATGATTAACTGTGAGGAAATTTTTGCGATATCTCTTTAGCCTGAGAAGTTATACGAGCTAAAACGTGCTAATACACTGTTATTTTGGGGGGTCCTTATGACGTCATCGCGACGTAGGTACGCAAACCTTATGCCGTACGTGATAAAGCACATATTGCATTTAGTTTGACATTTCCTTTTCTAAAATGGATTTCAAAAATCTTTCACTAAGCTTCATTCATAGCTATTAATATGATTTTATTTTATATCAATAAAACTATAGGATTCAAACCTGTTACTGATATCCTCATTCTCGCTATAAAACCACAAAAATATCTTCGAGAGATGTTTTTTCTTAATATAAATAAACAAAAAAGAACAACTGAATACAGGAAGTTTAATTTTCCCGGTAAAGTCACGGAAATTAAAGAAGAAAATAAGGATGAATGAAGGAGTTGAAAGCAAATCGAAAAAGCGCAAACGCGTTTTAATTTTCTAAGAGTTCACGGAGCAGAGCTAGGCAGACGATTTCTTTCTCAGCTGAAAAAACAGCTTGGAACCAGTCGCCTGTATAACCTGGATTTGAAAGCTCTTCGGTTCCAGATTAATCGTGGCAAATTGGCGTTAAATTATAATTTAACTTTGACGTTTAATTGCGTCGTTCCCTTGCAGAGTTTACGATAAATTGCTCCCGTTCGATGCTAGATATATGGATTTTACCGTCGTGAACTCCTAACGTGTGTAGGTATGCCCTTTTCAGTGTCTCATAAAAGTAATTTTAAAAAGTTAGAACTGTTACTATCACTTTTACGCTTAAAACTTTGGATGTTATAAAAAGTTTGGATAACTCCTGAGGATGCTCCGGGTTGGGGCGAAACACGTATAGAGTAGCCTAATTGGTGAAGGTGCAAGGTGTGTTGCTGTCTTGCTAAATGCCGGTATTGTGCACTGATATTTTGTGGTGTGCATGTGCATATTTTTGAGGGCGGGCGGGCGGTGCATCTTGCATATATTGTTTGCGGAAGTAAGCTACATATATTTATTTTACCATTGAAAATGGTTATCAGATGCAAATCGCCGGAGACGTATTTTTGACCATATCTCCGAGGATTTTGAGAGGATCGAGATGAAAATAAAACCAAAAGTTGAGGAATTTATCGAGACACGTGTGAACGTTCGAATTTTAAAAATCTACTGGAAACTTTTTTTGAAATTTTGCAAAATTCCAAAAATTCCGGGTTTTAAGGGGGTGTTTGTTTACTAAATTGTAAATATTTCGGAAAAATAATTGACTTAAGAAAAAATGAAAAAAAGGGTCCTAGGGTATTAGTTTAGCTACCAAATGGCGAAATAATTTTGAAAATCGTTAAATAATTGTGACCTGTAGGTGGTCCCTTTAGATTTGGAATTCTAGAAAAACGGCTGTTTCCGTACATAAAAAGTTTTGTAGCTTCTATGATTATTGACCGATAGTGTTAAAAGATGCAAAAGCAGACGAGAAGTGCATTCGTTGGAATTTTGAAAATCGGTTAATAATTTCGGCTGCCTCGAGGCAGTCACAATCGTAAAAATAAATAGGTACTATATAATAAAAGATAACTTTAAAAATATAATAGGATTTTGCATTTGATTTGATTTTGGTTTTTCGTAAATTTTTGTATTCATTTTCAATGCTCTGATTCTTGCGGGGACTGCAAAATCTGTGATTTTTTTTAAAATGGTTTGGTACTTCCGCCAAGACGACGCCTGATTCAATCAAATACTTAAGATTTTGAAATAAAGTGCGTTGTGTAGGTAATTTTCTTTTTATTCATTCACCTGCCATCTATAATTTCAGAAGTAATTTTGATGAATTAATATTGAGTGCAATGGGTGTATATTAAATATGTATCTAGTTATGTTACTCGATACATTATAGTTTATACTATGATTTTTCATATCCATATTTAAGTACATACTTAATTCTTTGCCCACAAATACGCAACGACGTTTAATTAAGACTCCGCATATATCTTTGTACAGACGACTGCACATCATACTGACATGTTGATCTTGAGACCGACTCTATGGCCAATATAATAAAAGCTGTTTTCGCAGTTTTGTTTAACTTGATATGCTGTCATGTGTACCTATCATCTGTCCTTACCCCACGTCTCACCGTTATACCTACCCAGAATTCACGGGGCTTTGGCCGAATGACAAATTTATTACCCGAAATGTAACCTGAGTATCTGGGGTGTTGGGGACTTGGGGACTTGGGGACTTGGGGACTTGGGGACCCTAATGCGACGTGTGAGCCTTGCTCTTATTAACGGGGCCCTTAGAGGACACAATCATATTGGGCTATATTTTATTGCACAATAAGATTGAAATACCGTTAGTAACTAAACGATCAATTCTATTGCACAATAATATACATTGTGCAATATAGTATAGAATGTATTGATGATCCGTGTTGGTATTTCGTGTGCTATCGTCAGCAAGATGCCAGAACAAGATTTAGCTGCAGCTATAATCTCAGAATATACAATAGTATTATCGTCTATATTGTTAGTATTTGATGAAAACGACAATGATTAAAAAAAATATTGCGCAATGTTGACCCGGTACAAAAAATAAATATTGTGCAATTAAAATCAAACTTGCTCAAACTTTCGTTCAATCATTGCGCAAACTTCAATATAAACCCTACACGGTCAATAAAATTGTGCAATACGTACAATTGTGCAATATAATTGAAAAAACTATCTATTTTATTCTATCAAAAAAAAATGTTTGTGCACAACGGGATAGTGCTTGGCCTTCACTTCACCTGATGTTAAGTGACGATAAGGCCGAAGGTGGAAACGCACTACACCTGGAATCCTCATCACTGAGGAACTTGCTATCTTACCTCTAACTGCCGAAACACATTTTTTTTTTAATTGTTGTTATGGCGTCAGACTTTGGTAAGATGGTGGTAGATAGTCAGACGGACTTGAATTTAAACAACCAAATATAATTATAATGTACCGCTACTGAAATAAAGGTGCTTTTTAATACACCATAGACTAAACACAGTCATTAACCATTTTTAACTGAGTAAATATTAGTTTTAGAAAAATATCTTCAAATACATCTAATTATTAAATCGCTCTTGTAAAGGGGCCCTTTGACCCTCATCAGCCAGTTCCTTGTGATATTTCAGCGGATTTTCCTCAGAAGTCACGGGCTTCGCTGTAAGCCTCCGGGGTTATTAACCGACATCTGTTACTTTTACTTCTGAAGAAATTAAAGAAAAACCTTATTAAATTATTACATTGACCTTTGAAAATATTACAGAATAAATAAACATGCATTAAAAAATAAAAAAATAGTATGTATTATCATTTAAAATTGATAAACCTGTCTTGCTTAAAAAGAGATTTATGAAAAAATATGGCCTTTGACCCTTTGCCCTTTTGGCCTTTTGACCCTCATCAGCTATTTATTTTCCTTGTGATATTTCAGCAGATTCCACTCAGTTGTCACGAGCTTTGCTGTAAGCCTGCCCACTGAGCCTACGGGCTTTTTAGCCGACTATTGCTTAAAGAAATACCTGCGAAAATTTTGTAATAATAAATGTACCTATTGGAAAAGGCAATGTTTAATAATGATGTTGAACTGTTTATGATATGAATTTATTAGAAGTGACGTTATTAGAAGTATCAGAGTAATACGTTGGTTTAATTAAAATTATTTTTTATAATAATTGACTATTATTATGATGTTGTTTATCATAATTTAATGACGCAAGAGAGAGAAAAATGCTATTTAATTCGGCATCTATCTGGGCACTATTTAATAACGTGACATGTAATTTTACCATTGAAAATGGTTATCAGATGCAAATCGCCTGAGACGTATTTTTGGCCATATCTCCGAGGATTTTGGGAGGATCGAAATGAAAATAGCACCAAAAGTTGAGGAGTTTATCGAGACACGTGTGAACGTTTGAATTTTGAAAATGTACTGGTAACTTTTTTCGGAAATCTGCAAAATTCCCAAAATTCCGGGTATTTTGGGGGATGTTTGTTTACTAAATTGTAAATATTTCAAAAAAAAAAACCGACTTAAGAAATAATGAGAAAAAGGGTCCTAGGGTATTAGTTTAGCTATCAAATGGCGAAATAATTTTGAAAATCGGTTTATAATTGTGACCTGTAGGTGGTCTCTTTAGATTTGGAATTGTAGAAAAACGGCTGTTTCCGTACATAAAAAGTGATGTAGCTTCTATGATTATTGACCGATCGTCATGGTAATAGTGTTAAAAGATGCAGAAGCAGACGAGAAGTGCATTCGTTGGAATTTTGAATTGGTTAATATTATTTCGGCTGCGTCGAGGCAGTCAGCGGGCGCTTTTGTGACACGAGGCGGAGCCGAGTGTCACAATCGTAATAATAAATAGGTAGGTATTACCTAGGTAACTTCAAAAATATAATAGGACTTTGCATTTGATTTGATTTTGGTTTTTCATAAATTTTTGTGTTCATTTTCAATGCTCCGATTCTTGCGGGGACTGTAAAATCTGTGAATTTTTTTTAACATTGCGGTGTAGCTATGTTATGGGCAGTTTGTTCTATATTCGATTTGGTTGACGCAATGGAATAAGTCTATGCAATGGCCCTGGCAGAAGCCATCTTTTGTTTCATAATAAACATTACAAAAAAACACATTGTTCATTTATTTACATAATTATAAATAAATTACATATTGTAGGTATTAGTTTCACTTAAAACTGATTTAATAATTATTATTGAGAGAACAAAAAATGTAATGCTATGGTTGGTTTCAGCCTCGTAGATATTTTCATTCTGGCTGGTGCTTGTCAGAAAGTCGTAGGGCTTTCTCATAATACCTACATCAGCGTTACAGGCTTTTGTTAGACGACAAAGCTCACTCCTGAAGAAATAAGAGGATTACTAGGGAAAAAATAATCAGAATAAAAATCAGACATGGTCTTTGAAAATTGACTGCAATTTTTGAGTAAAAGACTTTTTCACCTCTCCAGCACGAAAAGGGTGCTTTTGGCGCGTAAAAACTCGCAGCAAAATCGATTTTTGCTGCGAGCGTGAGACAAAGTGCTTTTTTAATTTCTAACACCAACTTTTAAAATAATAAAGAAAAAACAAATAAAGTGACAAGGATGACACTTGTAAAATTGATATGTAAGAAAAGGATAGATAGAGTGCTTTATGGTATGCACGGATATACCAAGGAGTTTTAAATAAGGATTGTTAAAAAAGAAGGTTGATAATTCGAAATAAAAAGTATGGAGGTAATGAAGTCACATGTATGAAACAAATATGAAATAAGATAAATTAATGAAGTTTATTAACAAATTACCTAAATGTTTTATGATTATAAATAAATAAATAAGAGGGAATATTAATGAATAAGAGAAAAACACAACGCAATGTAATCAAAACGACGGGAATCTACTTTAATGACTCTATGAACTAAATTTTTCAGCATAGGTTTGATTGAATTATTTTTGTGATAAATTACAAAAATGAATGCGTCCAACGATGAAGATAGTTGTCTAACTCCAAAAGAGTTAAATGAACAAGTTTCTAATGCTGAATTAAGCTTTTTTACCAGGAAAGTCACGTGAAAATTTTCTCGCTGGTCGAGGTGAAAAGTTGTATGTTTTACACGAGACCAAAATGTTGTTCTGCCTCGTGCCTTTAAATCACTCACTGTGCTCAGTAGTCTATATTAGAATCACTCGCTACGCTCGTGATTCAATTCTAGACTACTTCGCTAGTTCGTGATTTAAAGTCGCCACTCGCAGCACAATTTGATTTTGGTCACTTGTATAACAAATAACTATTTCATGGTTCTTCTATGTGGGACTTGTGTTTTTCTTTTATTACTGTTATTGGATAGTTTTTGTGTATTTTGTGAATAATTTAAATCTGGATTTGTGAGTAACGAAAAAGCGATTATTGCTGTAAATATAACGATGAGCGGATTAATTGATTGCAATCGATAATCTAAGATTGCAAAGTGTTTTTAGGAGTAAGTTAAAAAATTCAGTGTAAAAAGCTGAAAGAAAAAATCGTTTCTAAGTGATTTTAGCATTCACTATGCTATTTTTACACGACTGCCCAAAGCAAAAAGAGTGTTATGTGTTCAGGATTCATGTATGTTTGTGGGTATGTGAGTTTCTTTATTCCACCATAACTTCTAAATGCCTGAACTGATTTGGATAAATGGGGTATCGTTAGAATCCTTACAACATTCCGAGTGACACTGGCTATATTTTTTTTAGAAAAAATCAATATGGCGACTGTACGACGCCATTTTCAAATATGAAAAAAAAATTCTTCTTCTATTATTACAATATGGGCATCAAATGAAAGGCCTTGATGAGCACATTCCAAAACTATATAATATGTCACTAAAATGTGTGAAATAAAAATAAATAAATTAAAAAAATATTAAAAACACGACTGCCCTGCCAAAACGAACTAAAAAGTTAAACAACAAGTGTCATTGCAGTCGGGGGACCTCTTTGATCAAAAATTGTTCCATGATAAGGTCCCCCGACTGCAATGACACTTGTTGTTTAACTTTTTAGTTCGTTTTGGCAGGGCAGTCGTGTTTTTAATATTTTTTTAATTTATTTATTTTTTATACAATATTAAATAATATACTTACTTGAAAAAAATTTATTCGCACCGCACCAGATCATCTACTTTCGTCCAATGCAATCAACTGAGCTAAGTGCTGAGCTGAGCTAAGTGACTCGGTAGCTCAGTTGAAAGAGCATTGGACCGGATTTCAAAAGGTCACGGGTTCGATTCCCGCTTGAGAATATGATCTGGTGCGAGTCGAATTTTTTCTAGTATATTATTTAGAGTTGTATAGAAAAATACGTGTTCGAATTATTCAACAAGCTGCAGTGAAAAGTTTTTCCCAAAACCAAGATGAAATCCAACAAAGAGTTCGTGAAAGAGGATTTACAGGCTGAAAACTTATAAATCGTCTATTTTTCATGAAGATTTTGATATATTATTATGCTGGAATGCCACGGTGACTGTTAGAGAAAGTGCGCAGAACCTACCTAAAGTATGAAATATTATAAATAGTTTCTTTTAAATTCAGCCCCGTATACAAAGTCGTATTAGAAACGATATCTTCGCCTATAGTTACATCTTTCGATCGATAACTCGTTACCGCTTTTGCAAATACGGCATCGGCTCTATATGAATATAATTTCTAAAGCTTCCAGGGCTCTTGGATTTCTAATGCGTGCTTCAAAGGATTTTACTCATGCGAAGACTTTAAAAATTCTTTATTGTTCATTGGTCCGTAGCCATCTGGAGTTTGCGTCGCAGATCTGGAACCCCAGGTATTAATATATACATCTCGCGTATCGAAAATATCCAAAAAAGATTTCTTAAATATCTATGTTTTCACACAAAGGATCGTTATCATTCGAGCCTCTATCTCGATCTGTGCAAAAAACATCATTTTCTCCCGTTAGAAAAGCGTCGCGAGATTGCGGATCTGGTTTTTCTTTCGAAAATTGCATCTGGTAGGTACTGTGAACTGTCCGGAACTTCTAAGCAAATTGACATTACGAACACCTTCAAAACCACTCAGATTCAACCACTTGCTGTGTGTCCCCCCTGCATCTTCAAATTATCGGCAGAATTCATATTTGTGTCGTGCGTGTAATAGCTTTAAATCGGCAACGCGTCAGACAGACTTGGATCTTTTCGCGACAAGTGAAGCTTCGATCAAGCGTATTATGAGTCTCAGTTTTTTCAATGCGACTTAATTGTATAATAATTGTAAGATAATTAATTAATTACTAAGATAGTGCTCGTTAAGTGTATTTTGTCTTATATTTGTGATGACCTATAAATTGGCTTTCTGTTACTATTTTAAAAATTAAATTGTTTGTAAATCAATTATAAAATCTTAGCTTCAATTTCTTTCTATCTGTTTAGCAAATAAAAAAGACGCTAAAGAGCGTATAATACCCCCCCCCCCCCTCCCCCTTAAAGAGATGAAAAAGTTTAAAACATCTCCATGTTGTAAAATTAATATACCTTTTTACAACGTACATACTTTTGGATGAAGGTACTAAACCTAATAAATTGAAGTAAACTGTGAAATAAGGCTCGTTTTTACGCGTGTCACATGTGTCCCATAAGTACCTTAATGACCTTTTTGCTCTAGTTACCGCTGGCCTTTACTAAATAAATAATGGACGAAAACAAAGGCACCCAAGTAAACTTTTTTCATTGAAAATTGTTACGTATATAATACGCTGTGAAAATGTATGTCGACATTTTCACTTCTTATTTATAAAGACATTTTGGTGTATTTCGTGTAATCACCCACTAGGGATTTCGTGTGATCAACGGTAAGGCAGATAGGAAGGAACTTTATGATAGTTTTTACGTTATTACGTTACTATAAGAATTGCTTACGTTATTTACTAGAAAATAAAAATAAAACATATTAATTAATACCATTGTATTTTTATTTGCACATTGATGATGCCGACCTGACATGACAAAATATTGGAGCTTGCTCTTTGCCTGTCCAATTTGTAATATTTGTTTGTGATGCAAAATTCGAACGAGCACTTTAGCTACGACGGAATTAATTTTTAATGCAACACAGCGGTTCTCCCAATATGATGTGATGAAAAAAAACATTAGAAATTCTGATCACTGATAAACTTAAAGTTAACGTGAGGATAAAAACTTGTTCCTATAAAATAGGACACTAGTGCCACCAGACGGTCACCATAATAAACTAGTGGCCCCGGGAGCTGTAGACCTCGCGTTAAAAAGTAGCTTAAATTGTATGTCGTTTGAAGATTAATCTAATTCATGTCGCCACCAGGAGTACTTGTTGTATGGTCTGTGCCACCAGGTTTTCAAGGCACATAGTACGTGCTGTTTGGTAATATTATTAGGTATATTCGCAGCTATAAGGCGCTTCTAATTTAGAACATTTTTTGAAATGGGTTATTTTTTGATAAATTAAAAAGAACTTGTTTGACTAAAAACATCTAAATAATTATGGAACCTGCTCACAATCAAGAGAATCGGCTGGAAAATGCGACCTGAAGAGGAGAACAGATGGACATCCGGATAGCGGAAAGGACATAAGAAAATTTTTGCCCAAGCTGAAGCAGAGAGGTGGCGTAATAGTTATTTGTTATACAAGTGACCAAAATGGTCTCGTGTAAAACATACATATTTTCACCTCTACCAGCGAGAAAATATTCACGTGAGTTTCCTGGTAAAAAGCTTTATTCAGCATTAGAAACTTGTTCAGTCAACTCTTTTGGAGTTACACAACTATCTTCATCGTTGGACGCACTCATTTTTGTAATTATTTATCACAAAAATAGTTCGATCAAACCTATGCTGAAAAAAATTATTCATAGAGTAAAGTAGATTCCTGTCGTTTTGGTTACATTCCGTTGTATTTTGCTTTTATTCCTTAATATCCCATCTTATTTATATATTTAAAATCATAAAACTCTAATTTGTTAATAAACTTCATTATTTTTTCTTATTTCATGTTAATATTACATACTTGCGACCTCATTTCGTCCATACTCTTTATTTCGATATATCAACCTCCTTTTTTAACAATCCTTATTTAAAACTCCTTGGTATATCCGTACATTTTATTTTTTTACTTTTTAATCCATGTATGATACCATAAAGCTCTATTTGTATCCTTTTTTCACACATCAATTTTACAAGTCTTGTCCTTGTCAATTTATTTCTTTTTCTTAAAAGTTGGTTTTTGAAATTTAAAAAAAACTTTGCCTCACGCTCGCAGCAAAAAGCGATTTTGATGCGAGTTTTTACGTGCCAAAAGCGCCCTTTTCGTGCTGGAGAGGTGAAAAAACTATTTTCGGTGGCTCCATTAATCAATGGGACCACGGTTAAATTATTTTTTCCGTTGTCCCGTCAATGGGACAGACCAATGGAGCTACGGAAAAGAAGGGGACACTTCGCGCTCGCTCGGTCTACCAATTTAATAAATACAATATCCCCTTAACTGATAGGTACCACTCCGCCCCCAAGAATTAAAAATTACAAACTTTGGAGACCCTTCTAAAACTTTATTGGAGTGGAGTTGTCGCGTAACAAATTAAAAGCAAGTCGCCCCTGTCGCAAGCAACAAACAACTTGATTGTAATTGTTTCTTCTAGTTTGTTTACTTTGTTTTCACTGATGGAAAACATTGAATTAATCGCTAAGATTTCAGTTTTTTGATTGGCTAAGGGCTTCGACCCATAACTTAGTTTCTTTTCTGACTATTTTCATTAGATAAAGTTAGGTACTTATTTGACATGCATCAGAAAAATAAAAATTCATTAAGAACTTCAGTTTTTGTGTAATATATGCAACGTGTTAATGAATTAACGCAAAATGAGAAAACCGTTTCTTCGGACCATCAAACTGAACAACTTTTACTATGGGACCAACTCTGAAATCGCGCAAGAAAGTCAGCTGTTTCATACAAAAATTAATAACGAAAATATAAAAATACTAGCGGCCGCCCGCGACTTCGTCTGCGTGGAAAGTTTTTTTGCTATCCCTCGAGAACAGTACTTTTATTCTGGATAGCCTCCGCCCGCGAAATCGTCCGCGTGGACACGTAGAGAAATTTCTTTAGCGTGGCGTAGACAATAGAAACATCCCCAGGTAGGTATCCCTTTTGCCCGCGATTTAACAATAAGGCGACCAGTTTAAATGATCTCCTTAGTTTATGAAATCTAGTACTACGGACAGTTCAAGCTGTTTCTTAGGTTCTTTCCACCCGAATTAGATGAAACATAGCCTAGGTTTTAAGTTAGACCCTATGCTACCAAACTGTGAATATCCCATCAAAATCTGTTCAGTGGCTTTTGAGTTATTTACGCACAAACATTTAGAATCTTCTGTTTTATTATATGTATAGATATGAAACAGCTGATTTTTTTTGCGCGATTTCAGAGTTGGTCCCATAGTAAAAGTTGTTCAGTTTGATGGTCCGAAGAAACGGTTTTCTCATTTTGCGTTAATTCATTAACACCTTCTATAGATACTTACATAAAGTTACAGATTAAACAAAATTAATAAATTTCCTACAGTTGCGTTACACAACTTTGCAATAGGTAATGTATTGGAGAATCGGAAAACGCATGAATGCAGTAAATAGGGAATATGCATAAGTCACCGATTTTGAT
Organism: Agriphila tristella; assembly: GCA_928269145.1. NCBI lineage: Eukaryota > Metazoa > Arthropoda > Insecta > Lepidoptera > Crambidae > Agriphila > Agriphila tristella. The sequence goes on along the minus strand of OV743430.1, from coordinate 54,719,897 downwards.
GAATTTGAGCTTGATCGCTGCGGACACTTATAAAAACATGATGTAACAGGAAAAAAAATAAAAAAAATGTATTATGTTTGTAAAAAAAATATCGTTATTTTCCCCTGATTTCATCGTGTGATAAACACGATGAAATCAGGGGAAAATAACGATATTTTTTTTTCATTTTCGGATATAATGCACATTACAGTCTGATAGAATATCGAATAAGAAATAATATTTTGTATGACACATATGTACTTAAACGCAAAATTTAGGGAGATAATTGAAGATTATTGGCTAGCTCCATATTAAACGCGCCGAAACACACCCGAAACGTGATGTGTGACGTCACCGTTTTGTATGGAGCGTTTTCGGCGGGTGCTGCTGCGCGCTAACTTCAAGTAACTATATCACGAGAAAAAAACGCAAGAGAAAAGTTTTAATATTACAGTTAATTTTCTCACGCATTATACTTTTGATTAAGATGAAAAAAAAATTGATGCATATTCCCTATTGCCATATCTAGGTTACCTGCAATTCCCTTGATAGAAAAATGGAAATTCTTTGTATTGTTGTAAATAACTAATTGTAAATTGCCTGTAGATCACCGTTCACCGATGCAGACATTAAAATATTTAGTCAGTAAAATTGATCGCATCCACTCTTCGATACTTATATATTCTTTTGATGATACGGTCCCTTGTTTTAAAAAAAAACACTATTTCCTACCTCATTCCAGATATAGCTAATTCGTAATAAGACCAGTGTAAAATTTGCTTGTGTAATTAATGAATTAATGGCTCCGGAATTAATTTCACTGCCGATGTATTGAAAACTGATAGCGAGTCCGAAACTTTTGGCTTATCCATTTGATTGGATTTTATATTAAAATAGGTTTAAGCAATTATCGATAATCCACATAAATAAATTGCATACCTACATACAATACACATTGTGAATTATAACTTTATAAAACTACTTATTTTTGCTATTAGTGGAGTTCTGTAATTTAAAACTGTTGAATTTTATAATAAAAACATGTTTAGACGAAGAAAAAGTAAGCCATATTTTCCAGTCAAATTATTTATTAACAAATCAAAAAAGCATTATAATACTTAAGTATACCTTTATGAATACATTAATCAAAGAAAGTTACATATATTTACAAATTGTTATTTGCTTTATAGTCTAAATACTTGGATAATTGTGTTGTTGTCTAAGGCCCGTATTTATAAACCACATATACCTCCCTCCAATGGAGATTGCACGGCCAGTGTCATAGTGAAGATAGAAAAAATGTCCTTGAGTGACGTGACGGCTTATTGCAACCTCTTTCTTTAGTGTTACAATACGTGTTCGTTGTTCGTCGTTCGTTCGTTCGTGAGATACAAAAACGTATTGTAAAACGAAAGGAAAGAGATAGCAATAAGCCGTGACATCACTAAAGAGTCTTTTTTCAATCTTCACTATGATACTAGGCGTGCAATCTCCATTGTGGGTATAAGCTTCTTGCTCTCAACGTTGAGAGCCATTTTGAGATCATACTTGACTGATGCCCTTTGATTCTCGGGTGCGTTACAATGTCAAATTCAAAGTCAGTCAAATATCTCGAAAAATTCAAGAAATCGTAGAGATTGCAAAGACTTTCAAATTGTAATGTCGAAAATAGCTTTTAATAGAGATTGTGATTAGAGATAATGTTGAATTCGAGAAATGCGCAGTGTGCGAGAATCGCCCCTTAGGTATAATTTCAACTCAAGACATCTCTCAAAGTTGAGAACGGTTTATAAATACAGGCAGAGTTACAGGATCATTTAGTCAAATTTAGGGTCGACTGCCTAACCTAGCTACTTTTATTCGTCTCGCAGTGACATCTAAAATATTAACTCATGCATGACACCCTCCTTAAACTACATAAGCAGATATTTGCGCCATGGATGTTATCTCATAAATAGGATAGTTTGTCCGGAGAAAACATCCGGAAGCGGCTACGCGCGCCGGACACTCGAACTAAACACCTTCGTCCGAGAGTGCCTTATACTCGTACGTGTTGTTGTATCGATAAATATATCGATAGTAATATTTAATAATTCGAGCAGCGACAGCTTCGTCTATGAATAAGACAGTAAGAGTAAGATCGTTACTCTTACTGTCAAAGTTAACATAGCGGTAGACTGCGGACTTACGCCATTTTAGCGCAAATTGTATTCAGAGTGACAGTTTAACGTTTAGTCCCACCGTTTAAGGATTAAAAGGTGCATTGTGATTGGTTAACAAACATTAAACCAGGATTTGTTAGAACAGTCTTGCACCCCAGTAAAAGACAGTAAGCTTTTAACTTAAATGTGTAAGTATAAGTAAGGTATTATAACCTTATTATTTTTTATAACTAGCAAACGCCGCCCGCGACGTCGTCTGCGTGGACAGTTTTTATTCCATTCTTCGAGAAAAGTTCTTTGTTTTGGGGTAAAAGATACCCTTTTATCTTTTTCTGAACCGATAAAAACGTGAATGAAAAATTTCATGATGATTGGTTGAGTTGTTTAGACGTGAAGGCGTAACAAACTAACAAACGGACTTTCGCATTTATAATATTAGTTAGGATTATTTCTTAATTGGAATATATTATTATTAGGTATATAGAGTTATGTTATGAGATATCGCATTAAAGACTTGGAAACCTACCCAGCAGCAAACAGTCTATTTTTACAATTTATTGAAACACCCATCTTCTTCTGATATTACTAAATATCGATATCATCGATGACACCAACTCACTAGTGAGAAAGTTTGAGCGCAAGAAATTAATAAATGGTTTCAAGAGACCCAAGAGTAATTGCGCTTGGCAGAATGTATCGAAAACCGATACAATGGCACAACAATTTGAGTGGGATCGACAAGTCTGGCCTTTACATGGCTACAGATCGATTAAAGATATTGTAAATGTTTCAAAATTTTGATATTTTATTTCTATCTTAAACTACATCTACTATATATTATTGTTCCATCGGACCCCTATATCCACTAAGATCCTTTGTAAAAATCCATTGATGGATCTTTCAGCGCCACCGTTTATTGGTGGATATTCCAAAGATTCGCACTAAGTGTTTTACTTAAATTTTATCATCCATACCGCTAGAGAGTGGAACTCATTGCCTGAGTCTGTGTTTCCCGATAGGTACAATCTGGAGGCCTTCAAGTCGCGAGTATTTTTCTAGGCATACACGACCTCAACCCGAACTCAACTCAAACTCAATTCAAACTGAACTCAACCGGAGCCCACTCCTTGAAATACAGCGCTTACAGTTTTGAGTTTTATGACACATCAATAAGCTAAGTTATTTATATTTTGTCGATGCAACTGCACACGCCCCGCGCCCAACCAAACCTCAACTCAAACACAACCCGAACTCAACTCAAACTCAACCCGAACTCACGTCACACTCACTATGAACATTACACAGGAGCTTATTAATGTGTCATAAGACTCCAAATTGTAAGCGATGACAATAACGATTTCAAGGTGGACTGCAGTTTAGGTGAGTTTGAGTTGAGTTCGGGTTGAGGTCGGGTCGTGTGTTATCGTTTGAACGCAGCCTTCAAACGTGATATAGTACTTATAGGGGACAAGCGCTTATCTATCTATCATATAAGAAGTTTGTGCAAGAGTTATTGGCGCCCGGCGGGATGTATCGAAAACCGATCTACTTAGTTGGTCGTTGGTGGCATTGTCGAAGTTTTGAACAGAAAAGTTTGTCGAGGTCTTTACATGGCTGCAGATGTGGCGAATGTGTGTCGAACTGGCGGTCTCGAAGATTTATTTTATTTGAGATCGAGTTTTATGTATTGCGGCTTGTTCTGTTGAGTTGAATAAAGGAAACAAATTATTGTAGGGACTATTGCAGTGCTGAGGTACCACTATCACTTCAGTTAAAATTTAAATACCATCATACTTCAAGGCATTTCATCAAATGGATTTACGGAAGAAACCATCGCCTTTAACTTACAAGAGTGAATGCGTACGGCATTTTCTCAGAGTGAACAAGGAAAACTCAACTTATGCGGTCTTGATAGTCTCTGGCGTACTTTCATACTCAATCTACAGTCCACTAGCCTTGAGCCCTTGAATATACTCGTACTTGCCACGCATGGAATGCATTTTGATGTTAAGATAGCCGGAGTCGCAAACTTGTCAACCCGAACTGCAACACTCATTATGCATATCAAACGTTGGTTTTGCATACATTAATTAGTGCAGTTGAATATAACGGTTCAATAGTAATAGAGTTAAAACTTTCCGTTATGGGATTGGGCTGAAATACTTACAATACAAATTGTATTGACGTAGGCACTATAAGGAAACGTTTACAAAAAAATCCACGGGAAATCCAGGAGAACGAAATGGCGATTGGGAGCTAGTTTCAAATTCAAGACAATTATTCGAAGTTTCCTAAAATCATAATCTAATTTACAATAGCTAGACCCGAACCCGACTTGACCGTCTGTTTTATATTCAAACCCAAAGTTAACATGGCGGAAAATAAACACGACACACATACGACCAAATATTAACACATTCGTTATCCCTTCGGGGCTATTTGGAAGCCAAATAGGCCCGAACCATCAATATTCGAATAAATAATGCATGAGACTTATGTGATATTACTACGGCAGAGACTGTTATTTGTTGGAATGCTAAAGAGAGAAATATATTCTCCATTTTCCATTTTAGTAGGACAATGTATACTGCCACGATGATCTGATGGTGATGATCATATAGTCCACAGCAGAACATAGGCCTCAATTGTGGGCGTGGGTTGAGGATATTGAACTGCCTTTGTGATCTAGTGGTTAGCCCACCCATGTAAGACGCAGGGGTTGGTGGTAGGGCTTATTCCAAGTCCCCCTGGCTAGCTACCACCATCTTACCTAAGACTAACGCCATAACAACAATTTAAAAATTGTTGTGTTCCGGCAGTTACAGGTGAGAAAGCGAGTTCCTCAGTGATGAGGGTTTCAGGCGTAGTGCGCCTCCACCTTCGGCCTTATCGTCACTTAACATCAGGTGAGGTGAAAGCCGTGATTGGCTTTCACCTCACCTATCCCGATGTGCATAAAAAATACTTTACCTAACTCAGTTTTTATTAAATATTTTGAAAACTATGCGATTTAGCGCAATAGTGCAAATAACAAAAATAATCTACATTGAATTGCAAACAAAAATGGTCTAAAACATAATCTTGCTAAAGTGAACGGTTCCAGAGTTATGGAGGGCGTAAGTAGCATTTGTTAGTTTTTTTAGATTTTAAGAAAAATATGAAATTATTACGAGGAAACTATTTCTTTTTATACAGAATTGTGTTTAGTAAAAACAGATTGCGATTTTAGTGGTGATATAAGCTCTTGAAGAAACGACAACCTCACCACCCCTCAAGGGGCGCTTCTTTTTATGGGAAAAGAGGCTTCCATTGGCCTAGGCCATATACACCTGTGGTATGGAGAAACCCACTCTGAAGTAATAAAACTAATAAAAACGTTTCCAATTCAAGGTAGATTATTTTTGTCCTTTGCACTTTTGCGCTAAATCGCATAGTTTTTATAAATATTTAAGAAAAACTGATAAAATCCAACTTACTCCCTTCGGAAATTGTAATCAGCTTTGTTTAAAATTCTTGAAGGCGCGGCAAATGATGCGGTGTAAAGTAATTACACGCCAGTTTATCTCCTTACAGCTGGGAATTGAAAATTAAAATGCAAACGAGCGGTGCTCTTAAGCAGATAATTGACTTTTCTTCATGAACTAGTCTGGAAATGTAGGAATTTTGGAAAATAGTTCCCTTTAAGACTTAGGTATCTCCAATTCTCCAAAATTATTCAATCGGAATGTAAAAAAAAATTACTAAAACCTAAAACAACAACTTTGAAGCTTAAATAGTAAAATACTCGTTATGACACTCATTTCAACAATAAGTACTTACTGCCTTCTCGTGAAGAATATTTTTTCTTCGTTCGTTGATTCTGCAGCGAAAAGTACACTGAGCAGAAACATCCATCCAATCTACTTGTTTTAGATGATTTACGACAAAAAATAAGTGCAAAGGGTGCCAAATGGCCCTTGCCTTTCCAGGAGTTTCACATTTTTTAGATTCGCATCTAATGTGTGAGAGGCTTAATGAGCCGTGCAAACTGAGTCCCATTATGACGTTTTCTGCCTTACAGCTATTTTAATGAAAGAAAAACTGGATGATCCTGTACCCTACTAATGTTTTTACGATATTATATTACCAATACAAGGGCTATAAGTTTTAGAAGTTAGCTGGAAAAAAAAATAGTTATTTAACACACCTTTATTAAGGCAAACCTGTTTTTAGGGTTTCGTATCCTAAAAGGAAAAAAACGGAACCCTAAGTGCGAGTTCAAACAACGGTAGGATCCGCGCGGTTTGACACGCGATTTTGATTACACTGCTGTCAATATTGCACAAGTTACTGACCCCGCTGATTCTGAGCAAACAATGTAGAAAAAACCGGCCAAGTGCGTGTCGGACCACGCACCGTAGGGTTCCGTAGTTACCGTATACCATACGATATTTCATACCAATATTATTTTTCGTCTGCAAAAATAACTTTGTTTTTCACAGTGTTGGTATGAATGACAAAGTTATATTTGCGGTTTTGGAAAATGTGATATATCTCAGAAACTAATTATTATATTTGGTTCAAACTAATTTTCGTTGAAAGTGTTTATTAAGATCTACAGCATATATTTTTTTCAGATTTTTCACTCTCTTATTTCAAAAGTTAGAGGGGGGGGACACACATTTTACCACTTTGGCAGTATTTATCTTTCAAACGGTTGACTTTGAAAAAAATCGTCTTAGAAACCTCAATGCCATTTTTAAAGACCTATCTATAGACATCCCACACGTATTGGTATGAAGAAAAAAATTTTTTTCAGTTTCAGTTCCATGTATGGGGGCCCCCCCTTAATCTTTTATTTTTTTTATTTTTATGTTAAATTCGTTAAGCGGTTAACAGAATACATCTACCTACCAAGTTTCAACTGTGTAATCTTGATACTTTCGGAATAAAGTGGCTGTGACATACGGACGGACAGACAGACAGACAGACAGACATGACGAATCTATAAGGGTTCCGTATTTTGCCATTTAGGCTACGGAACCCTAACAAATCGCGTGTTAAACCGCGCGGTTCCTGCCGGTGTCTGAACTAGGACTTATAGGATCACTTTGTTTTCCGTCTGTCTGTCTATCAATACCCTTTAACTCGGAAACGCGTGGAGATATCGATTTGAAATTAAAACCATATACCTACTCAGGTCTACTCTACAGTCCCTTGAAGCTGTGAAAAAAATCAAACTTATAGGTTAACTTAAAAAAAAGATACGGCCTTTTATGTCGCAAAAAACGCATATTTCGACACTCTCAAAGGAATCAAAATTCATAGGGTACCTACTTCCCGTTGACCTAGAACTACGAAATTTGACAACTAATATCGTCACTCCAAGTACGAAAAATCTGACAAAACGCAAAACCTCTTAGGTGGTGATTGTGCTCATAAATATGATCAACTTTTACTATGGGGCCAACTCTGCACAACTCAACAAAAAAATCAGCTGTTTCATCAAGTAGTCAATACCTACTCGACCAGGGGCCGTACCGGCTAACGAATCGATTATCGAAAAGTCTGCCGGGTTTTAAATTAAAACAGATAAATCGAGCCCCAATTGTTATTAAATAAAGGTGTTTTTTTAGGCAAATGAATCACGCTTCATAGCGCTTTACAATATGTATGTATACTAAAATGGCTGTGTATATTATTGTCTGTATAGTTATTTCCTATTTTCTTGTTATGAATTTTGTTTTAGTTTCTTTTAATGTCGTTATGTGTTTTTTTTCTTTCCTCCGATAATGTGTTGTGTTGCTGACCACTTACTGTGTTTAGGCCCCGGCAGAATATCAGTGCTTCTGAGTTATTCTGACCATCTAAGAAGACTCAGGAGTTTTTTTACTGAGACGGGGCCCATTAACTGCACACTGTTTAATGTACCTGTCTCCCATATTCTTTGTAACGTGTTAATTCATTGTATATTACTTTCTTCTCTTTACTCTACTGTATGTGTGTGTGTTGTTAATAAATGTGTTTCTTTCTTTCAATTGGGCTAAAATGGCGAACCCCAATTCATGATGTCACACGAACATCGATATCTTCCAAATTGCGTCAACAGAAAGTACAAAACAAAATTCCTTACTTTGATTTTTCTGTTTTAAGTTGAAACTCGGCAGACTTTTCGATAATCGATGCGTTAGCCGGTACGGCCCCTGAATGTATGAAACAGCTGCTTTTTTTTGCGATTTCAAGGTTGGCCCCATAGTAAAAGTTGTTCATATTCATGAGCACAATTTCCAACTAAGAGGTTTTGCGTTTATTCATTAACACATTGTATAAATTTGTAATTAAATTAGTCTTAATTTTAGTACCTACAAAATTGTACGAAACCCTCTGTGAGTAAGTCCGACTCGCACTCGTCCGATATTTTTCTGTTCTGTTATGCTGTCTGGTAGGTGGTACAGTAGGTATAGAGTACATTGAGCAGAAATATGAAACCTAAGAAGATAATAGTCAGAAAATGTAGTGCGAAAGAGCCAGGTGGCGATGGCGCCCTGCCAAGAGTTATGAAGTTTCAGATTCGCATCTAAACTGCTCAATTTCCGAAGCACCCGTGTGCCAGGGGCATAATGAACTGAGCGAATTGGGCCGCACTATGAGTTTAAAAATATAAGAAAATAAAATGTTTCTTAAATCTTGAAGTTAATGAATTTGAGTAAATGAATCTTAAAGTTAAGGCAACCTTAAATTCAAAAAAGTTGTCAGATTTGTCATAAACTCTATGAAACTTACTTAAAGTTAAGGACACCTTAAAGCCTTTCGACCGTAAGCCCCTCCGCACACGGCGTCGTAACGCAAGCGTATCGAATACGCGAGTCGAACCAGCCCCCCTAGCCAAAGTAACATTAGCAAATTTTCGCTATCGCTTCGCTTCGAAAAATGTATGGATTTGACGTTTTAAAATTTTATTGTTAACGAAACCTTATGTCAATCCCATACATGTTTCGAAAGCGAAGCGATAACGAAGATTTGGGAATGTTACTTTGGCTAGGCCCCAAGAGCACGTACGTCGCGTCGTAGGTGACATGTTCGTTGCAAGTTTCGTAGTAGGTAGCATGAAGTGAAATCTTAACTACGTCGTAGCAATCTCCGTAGCACGTAGCGTCACAGATTTTTAACGAAATTCATTAGGTTTTTTTTTGAGATTTTAGAGGTCTTTTGCATAGGTAAGTTGATCATTAGTATGCTTAATTAAACAACAACTCACCTGATACAATTACGAAACACTTGTTTACCTGATTAATCATAATATTTAAGAGAATCAGGTGCTTGCCTTGCGGAAATGCATTATTTTAATTACTCGACAAGTATAGGTTGAACATAATTTGATAATACATAATGAGACACAAAGAGAGAGAGAGAGGTGAGAAGAGTTTTTATCCCAAATAGAAAGTTCCATTACGGGCAATAAAGTCCCAGGCATATCTTTATTACGTACAAATGACAGAATATGCTCCTATCTGATCTTCTCAGTGACTGAAAACGAGCGATATTGTGAATTTATCGCTCCGTACCGAATTTTAGGTAGGTACGAGTACTTTATATAACAACGACTTTTAGCACCGATGCAAACGCGATACAGTAGCGATGCAAAAGTGATGCAATACTGTCAACCCTTATTCATCAACAACACCCGAGCGGTCGCCGGCGTCCGGACAACAATAGAAAATCTATTGTGTCTCGTTTATCGAGTATTGACGAGTTAATCCTACTTATATTATAAATGTCAAAGTTTGTGGGTTTGGATGTTTAGATGTTTGGATGTTTGTTCCTCAAACATGCAAAACTAATGAACGGATTTGATTGGAATTTGGCACACAGATAGTAGATAGCCTAGATTAAAACATAGAATACTTTTTATCCCGATATTCCCACGGGAACGGGAACCGTGCGGGTGAAACCGCGGGCGACCGCTAGTCAATAATATATGCGACATTTCGCAGTGACGCAAACGCGATACAGCATTGATGCAAACACGATAGTGCCGATGTAAGTGGCGTAATGTAAATGGCAAAAAGGCTCTAATTATGTATTCTGCCCGTGGTAGAGAGAAGTAACGATGTAATTTGGATGAATTGGCCTCAAAATTGATGTTTTTTAACACAGTTTTTATTTTTCGTTCCAGAAAACAACGCGTAGCTGGATCGAATGCACATTCCAGAAGAGAGAGTGCAAGTACTTCGTGCCGAGCGCCAAAGATGAGCATGTGTAAGTAAAACTTGATATTTTCCATAGAATCAGTGATCTGTTGTGTATTTATATTCATAAAACAAGCTCTGTGGTAAGATTCTGACGGCCAAATACTCGAACGAATCCTTTCACGACCCGTCCTTCCACCGGACTTTCCCACCAGTGGGTGGACGGGTAAATTCACGATTACCTTTGTAGTAGGTACTACTCTACTCTAGTGTGAACTAGTAATCAAGTTCAAAAAAGTTGTCAGATTTGACAGAATCTCTATGAAACTGACAGCTTCTTAAAAGTTAAGACCTTGATATTTTAACTAAGATGCCTTTGAGTATTCGGCCATTAGGAGGTTTCATAGCGAACCACGATTAATTGATTATATACGTGCACAATAACCGTATAATAAAACTTTTTAATAATTGCTATACTGTACCTACTCGTATAAATGAACGAAAAAATATACACTCCTTTTTGGGCAGTCGTGTAATAAAGATCGTTTTCTAACTCTCAACGTCAATGTCTAGGCAAGCCCAGATGATGAAATAATAAGTGATAATAACTAACGAACTATGTACTTTGAGTTTCACCAACTGAACACACGTGTGTCCTGTCTGTTGTGTTGAGTTTTTGAAAAATCCATATCATTTAAGATTATTTCGACGTTCATTTACATTTCGAGATGTGGTCTCTACGTAAAATCTTCAAAATATCTTTAACTCCAGGGTATCCAAGTAGTTACTAAATCCACACGAATCCCCAAGGGGATTCACTTGGGCGCAAAATCCACATGAATCCCCTAGGGGATCTACGTGGACAAAATATCCACATGAATCTCCCAGGGGAGTTTAGCAGGGGATCCTAGTGGACGGAGGGGCTTCACAACTAATGCCAAAGTTCTATAGAAATCGACTGCAAAAGAGAACCGATGTCGAAGTCATGAGACGCAAGGTCGGCTTTTTCGGACACATGCAGAGAGGATCCATCTACTTGTGAGTTCCCACGGTTAATCCTTGAAGGCAAAGAGATGTTTTCCGGAAAAGAGGTCCGGACGTCCGAGACACAAATGGCTGGACGACATCAAACAGGGGTCTGGACTTGGCTATACATGAGATCGCAAAAAATATTGTCTAGTGTCTACTGACAGTCAAACTTCAAGATGGCACGAAATAATGATTTACATTGAAATATATTGCATTTATTTTTTAAGACATGTCAAGGTCGTATTAATTAAAACGAATACGGTATAGTTATCTTAATAAGTTATTTGTTCTAAAATCTAATTTTAATGTTAAAATAAGTCTAAAACAAAATTTAAAATTATCTACCACTCTTCTCGTATTATCCACAATCCACAATAAAGGGATGGAAATGCGAATCAGGTATTTTGTGTCCCCTACCATGCGTGCAATATGCAGGCCTCGAAGTAAATCAAGAGGCCATTGTCTCGTCGCTTCCAGCTAGAGAATTCCGCTTCGGGCTATATGTTAGGTTCCACTTCACAACGTTTAATTGTCCAATAACCATGCTACAAAGCGGCAGTTCCGAGGTTAAGGTGTATGTAGGTATGTCGTCGTACGCAATCAGTATCGGGAACTGTCAAAATACCTACCGCTGTTTTCTCGTGGTACCATGACTTAGTCCCATTAAAGGGACCACGAGGGATAACTATTTCTACTTTAACTAAGCTACGAGTATTTATGAAATTGCCGTATATGACTGTTTAAAGCTCATAGATGCTTAATTCTTAGTTCATCAGCTGTTATAAATATCGGATCAAAATTATAATGTTTCTTTGTTCCCGCCTCATTATTGGTGGGATTTTTCATATTTAACAAAACACAAAACAAAGTTTATGATCACCGATTATGAATGGACTCGATTATACAACTAATACTTATTTACTTGGAAGTGAGATATTCTGATGTTGATTAACACTTCGATCCAGCAATAGTTCTTCAGCAACGACTCAATTTAATTATCTAAATTTAGACTGCATTCCAAGATTTTACCCAGTTCAATGATTCGGTTGCCGAGTTACGGCTGAGCGAGCGAGCGTAGCCAACGGCTAGCTCTCGACAAAGCTGAAAGGACCGCGAACCCACTAAAATCATGTGACACAGTCAAAGGACCTTCGGAATTAGATTTCATACTCCCGGACTTCAATGAGAAATACAGCCGCATTTAGCTGTTTGTTTTGTTATCCACAGTGAACCACAGTATTTGTTGTATGGTCTGTGCAGTGCAGCCATAAAATATATACAGAAACAAAATATACAGATGTTTTTGTCCTTTCTTATCCTAAGCACAACCGCGTGACACTACTAGTAGACACTACTAGTAGTGCTTTGGGGAACTGCTAGTACCTTCAGCACTATCAGTTGTGCGATAGGGACATTGTTTTTTTTTATCTTCTTTTCCTTTGTTTCGGGTTTCTTCGTACTCAGTCTGCTCCATAAATTCTCTCACAACCCGTGGACCCACCGGCGCTACCCACTAGTGGGTCCACGGGTAATTGCTTTTACCGTTTGAAAATTTCGCTCTCAACTCTTATCTAGTGCGGAGGGCACTAGATAAGAGTTGAGAGCGAAATTTTCGCGTTCATGTAAAATTTATATATACCAAACTGTCGCACAGTGGATTTTAGAACCCGAAAAAGTGACATCGTCGAGATAATCCTAAAATCTGTTAAGTAGTTCTAATTATTTGTAACTCACGGCGAGAACTCCCGTGTGCTAATTATGTCTAGATTTTTTTCTAGACGAATTTCCGAATTGCTGGAAATGGCGGGGAAAAAATATGGAAAATCCTTTATTACTCCTAAACGATACCAGAGATGATAAACTACTTACTTTGTATAGGTACAGGGTCATTTTGTTATCACCATCCAAATTTTGAGGATGTGTTTAGTCCATGAAACTGAACAACTTTCTCTAAGGAACACATGGCCAACTATGTAAAAAAAAACGACTCCATACAAATCAAAGAGATAAGGGATCAATTTAGTATGGAATGGAATTATCTCGACGATGTCACTTTTTCGGGTTCCAAAATCCACTGTGTGTCGTATAATTTTATCTACTCCTCGCAAGAACAATTCGAACGTTAATTGCCATAACTTTCTTCGCACTGAACTCGTCACGATTGCTCCGAATCGCTTCAACAAATTCTGTAATTTGTCGAGGGGTAGGCGCAGGATTAATCTGAACACGTATGAACTGTGCCATTTAACTTCGAGCTCGCTGTTTTTGCATTTCATTATTTTGTTGGTGAAGTTTGATTAAGGATTTTAGATTAGTGGCATGGCACTTTCAATTTCGTAACTAATTACTAGGTTGAATCCCAGGCAGATTTAGTAAACTCTCCCTGAGTTTACTAAATCTGCCTGGGATTCAACCTTTAATAGAATCTTTCACCTATAATAGTAAGTCGTTACTTAACCTTTGTATTCGTTACGGACCCTGTTTTCTCATGGTCTCATGATTTTGTCACATTAATGGGACCACGAGGATGAATCTTAATATCTTCTTTATCTTTATACTTATGATGAAGAAAAGTCCATCGCTAAAACACATTTATGACAAGTCCATAAAAAGTTATGGTATAAATAAGTAAACTCCCTCTTCATTTATATATAAATCAAAGGAACCGCTTGAAACTTGGGCTTGGCGCTGTTTCAAGCCCAAGTTTGTGTTACCTCTGTTCCGTCACCTTGTTATACCAATTAGTACGAAGTTAGAAGTGCTACCAGGGCCGGAACTACGGATGAGCAAGTCAGGCAAATACCACAGACCAGCTGAGACAATTTGTTTTCTTGGCGTACTTATCACTTGCCACCATATCATAGCGTAACAATGTTACTCGTATTTTTTAACCCAATACGCAAAAAGAGAGGGATGTTATAAGTTTAACGTGTCTGTGTATCTGTCTGTGGTATCGTAGCTCTTAAACGGATGAACCGATTTTCGTTTAGTTTTTTTGTGTCATAGATAATTTTATCCCGAGTGTTCTTAGCCTTGTTTCATGAAAATCTGTTCAGCCGTTTGAAGATCATCAGCTCTTTTCTAGTTGAGGAAGGGATCTGAATAACTTCCTAGTGTCCGATTGGTTCAAAATTTGGTACCTTGTAAATCTGTTCAGCCGTTTGAAGATCATCAGCTCTTTTCTAGTTGATGACGGGATCTAACTTCCTTATGTCCGATCGATTCGGGTACCGTGTTACTTCAATGATATTGGAAGTATATGGTAAGGTAACCATGACTTGATCAGCCGTTTGAAGATCATCAGCTCTTTAATAGTTGATGAGGGGATCTGACTACTTTCCAATTATGTCCTATCGATTCGAAATTCGGTAACGTGTGCTGGGTGGATTTTATAATTTTTAATTATATTTTCATACATGTTATGTTACGATTATACTTGTATAAGTCGCTAATGCCTCCAATGTTTTTGCGGCTTATTTAGGGATCCGGAAAAGACTTTGTTGATAGATCGTGGTAGATAAGTAACCGAGCGGTTCCACTAGTTTTTAACAATGTTTTAATCATTGTTTCGAAGCAGGATTTCCTGCTGTTCCACCTACGGAATAAAGTTCAGTTTGCTTTTACAGCACAGCCCGACTCACATGTCGACATAATTTGGTCTGTTAACATCGTCGGTGTATATTGTTGAGTGTCGGTTTTATTTTTGAAGTGGAAAGGCGGGGTAAGTAATACTTTGACAACCTCCGTGGTCAAATGGCTCGTATACATCGTTTTTCATGATGTCACCATCTCTGAGGCCCCGAGTTCTATCTAAAGCTGGGGCAAATTAAAAGAAGTGAACTTATTATATTAACTTAGTTCTGGGTGATTGTGGTCCCAATATTGTGTCTGTTTACCATATTTTTTTTACCAGAGCTTATTAGCCACTTACTTTGGCGTCAGTAGAGCAATGCATCGAATGATGTCCGATATTTATTCATTAATACGTACAGAGCTAGTTAGCCCTGAGTGCGGCCACAGCTCGACAGTCAAACTGCTAAACAACACAGAACTCTAGTTTATATACCTCAGTGAATGACTTGTTAATTCATAGTCCACTATATAGTTGAAATAGTCGCCTAGTAACTGTTGAGTTGTGCTGTAAGTCTTAGAAAATACAAAATCATTTGATATCTCTTAGAAAAAATCAAAATTAAGGAATAATTATTATTAAAATATTTTATTTTCTCGTGTGTTTCTTTACCGACCCGACCGACCCGTAGTCACACTATTTTAACACACCAGTGTGGCTACGGGGATTTTTTTTACCCGTAGTCATACCTTGTACACCATTTTGAGGAACTTTTGCATCCCAAGAAAACTGGTCGACATGATCGAAACTGCCACAAAAGAAAGCAGAATGAGAGTCCGAGTCCAGGGCGAGCTGACCGATGAATTCTCGGTGGTTACCGGACTAAAACAAGGCGATGCTCTGTCACCAATACTCTTCAACTTGGTTCTCGAATAGGTCCTAAGACGGGTGATATCACTAGACGTCGGAATCGAACTTAACGGAAGGCACAAGGTGATAGGTTACGCGGACGATCTAGCTCTGCTTGGTGAAAATAGTACTTAGGTACAACACTCTGCGGCGACCCTAGGAGCCGAAGCTCTGAAAGTAGGTCTTAAGATTAGCCACGAGACAACAGAATATCTCCACATGAAACGCTACAGAAACCTTCGTGAAAAACGTAAAGATCTGCATGTCGGAGATATTGCATACAAGGGAGTGGCTAACTTCAAGTACTTGGGCTGCACAATCACCGACACCAACACCCGTCATGAGGAAATAGACCTCCGCATACAGAACGCCCTACGATGCAGCGCAGCACTACACAAAGTGCTGGTGTCCGGATCTACAAGACCGTCATCAAGCCCATTTTAATGTATGGAAGTGAGTCCTGGACATTAACACTTAGTGAAGAAAATAAGCTTCTGGTCGCCGAAAGAAAAATCCTTCGTAAAATCTTTGGTCCTAAACATGATGCTGATGGAAGCTGGAGGATCTTAATGAACGCTGAAGTAGAACAACTCCTGGCTGGGCCTAATATCATTGGGGAAACGAAGGCACACAGACTCCGATGGCTTGGTCACGTCGAAAGAATGGGATTGGAGAGGGGCGCCAAAAGAGCCTATCTCGGTCAAGCTACTGGCCGACGCCCGGTCGGACGCCCCCGCTACCGATGGAGAGACGTGGTGGAGGCCGATCTACGTGAGCTCGATGCTGGGGACAGGCGCGAAACAGCAAAAGATCGAGATTGATGGCGAGCTCTAGTATCGGAGGCCAAGACACACTTTGGGTCGCTGAGCCACCGGAGTAAGTAAGTAAGTAGTCATAGGTACCGGTTTGACTAGGGACTATACGGGTAATTTATCCCGACCCGTGATCACACCAACACACCCTTGAGCAAATTTGCTTCTCTTTATAAATGAACTCCGTGCATGGGAATATTAGGTACGTATATATTTGCACCGGTCGGGTACCGATCTACATTCGCCTGCATCAGAAACCCGCCCCCCTACTCAAATGGCCAACTTTCTATATACGTTTGAACACTATACTTACTTTTAAAGTTTAAATATGAGCAATAGACGATTAAATAACATGCCGCAAACTTATGTAAATCACAGACTTTGATGTATTGTATAGAATTGACAAGCTTACGGACGTAATTTTATAGTTTACCGCTTATTTTAAAGCTTTGATAGTAAGCGTAGCGTTCTATCCCATAGAATGTTGGCCATTTGAGTAGGGGGGCTGTTTCTTTATGTAAGCACACTTAGATAGCAAACCAATTGCATGGGACATCGTCCGGAACAAAGCGCAGTAAGCATTGGCAAAGCAATAACAATAGAAATGTACGAGCTAACTTACGAGGGTGTGGGCCGAGCTACAGGAGAACGCGTATTGAATGTATAAATAAAACTAACACCTGCAATACCTGCATGCTTTGAAAGTGGACTGAAGGCCTTAATGATATTCGCAGAGTGGAACAGTTGAACGCTAAAGTCGGCTCTAGAAGTAGACTACCATCACAGTTTGATGGTGAATAATATAAAAAAACCAGTAAGTTGCATTTGTGCTATTCCAAAATAAGTATTGTGCATACTTGTTTCTCGTTTGAGGAGCTCGATGGCAAGTGGTTTAGCGCCTAGCCTGGCGATTGCAGAGGTTATGCAACTTTTGCAAGGGTCGGTCACGGGATGAATGACCAAACATTTGTTGTCTCGAGCCCCTCCGTGCTTCAAAAGGCACATTAAGCCTTTGGTCCCGGCTGCATTTTGCAGTCGTTAATAACTACCAATCCACATTGATTATAGCCTATCAGTGGCGAATGGTCCATACAAGCCGATTCCCATCGGCTTACCTTTTAAAAATCCCGCCCTACTGATCCACTATACAGATCATAACATTTTGTAGAACGACTTACCTTCGCCATTATTTCACCCCTCGCCACTGTAGCCTATCCACCTTATCCATCCATAGGAAGGCCTGTGCCCCAGCAGTGGGGACAGTTAAAATAAGTGTTAAAATAAGTGTCCAAAATTTAAACAAGTGCAATGGCAATGATAAATGATTAAATTTAGTTTATTCGTGTCCAAATCAGGTGAAATTTCTTTTTCCATTTTGTAGATGATTTAAACATTCGATCAAATGAACAGAAGATTTTAATGTACAATGCAAGATAGGAATACCTAAGTAAAACTGACATACGTGACATAACTTTATCCCTATAGAAATACTATGATAAAAAATAGATAAAAAGGGGGTAGTTATATTATGTTATTTCCTCTTGTAACTTGATACAAACTTCATTCGTTTGTAAGTTTATAAAAATGGCCAAAGGCTCATCTAACCACTATGGCTAGGGTTGCCAGCTTGTCTAATTTAATAGCCGGACAAACCAGCCAGTTTGGCCGGACATTTGGGTAAAAAAGCCGGACACCCTAAATTAAAAAGAATTTTTCCTGAGTAAAACAACTATTTTTTTACGTAAAACTAGGCTTTTTTGAACATTTACCATAAAACTTCTTAAATTCTAATGAAATAAAATAAAATTGAATAACAAATCAGTCTTCTTTATTACTACTAATCATTTATTAATATTATCATTTCCGAAGGAAAAACACAAAGTTAAAATTAAGAAAACAAAATTGAACAAAACAATACTTCTTGGTCAGCATATAGGTACACGTGCGTGAGTGCGAGGTAAATGTAAAAAGCCTAACAAAAGCCGGACAGGCCGGACACCATTTAATTTGGCCGGACACTCAATCAAAAAGCCTACCTATGTCCGGCTTTAGCCGGACGCCTGGCAATCTATGGCAATGGCTGGATTTTTTTTGCACAGTACCGCCCCTAGCGGAAACTGCTGGAAACAATTGAAACAGCTGTTTCACACAACTACGAGTATCTTTCAAAACCGAAGCATCTCAGAAATGTTTACCACTTTTCAAACATTGTTTTTCAAGTATTTGGAATGAGAAAATTCACAGTAAAATGATAAATAAGAAAGTTCGGACTTTTTCGGACATAAAATCTACAAAATTATGAAAAAGATTTATCATAAATTTGTATTTTCTAGTACCAATTAAAAATAAAATGCTTCCCAATATAGGATGCAAGGAATAAGTTCTTTTATTTTTTGAACTTACTAAATTATCCATGATGTTTTGTGACAGTTATGCAATATTTTCGGATTTTTTATTTTTAATAGATCTAATTATTTTCTTTGTTCGTGTTAAATGGTAGGAAATTATAATATAACCAATTACGATAATAATCGCTTACATTATAACCTTCCGGACGACTTCGTCATTTTCTTAAACTTGACGCTTTCCTAACTTGTCTCATTTTTAACTCTGCTTTTTCTTAGTTGGTCTCTTTCCTAGATGACTTCGTCATTTTCTTAAACTTGACACTTTCCTAACTTGTCTCATTTTTAACTAGGCTTTTTCTAATTTGGTCTCTATCTTAAACTTGTCTGGATGACTTCGTCATTTTAACACGTTTTTATTAGGTTGCTTTCTCGTTTGTTTGATTGGTTGTTTGTTTGTTTGTCCACAAAGTTTGCGAACGAAGTTCGATCCACTACTATAAGGTAGGTAGGGTAGGGCATGCGAAATGTTATATTCAGTCAAAAGTACCAGGGCAACATAACTTACGAGGAGTTATTTTGATTTCATGCCGCGAAGATTTCTTTTAGCTCTTTAATTTTTCAAAAATATAAATTGAAATAAATCCTTTTAAGTTATGTTGCCCTGGTACTTTTGACTGAATTTTATTTATTTTATTTTATATCAAAACATTATTTTGTAAGTAATGGTCCGTGGTTCACCTAGGTGAAATGATCCGGTGGACCGCGGCTAAGAAGAGAGGAAAAACAGCAAAAGAGAAAGAGTCGAGTTAAAAATGAGACGAGTTAGAAAATTGTAGAGAGAGCCGAGTTAAAAATAAGACGAGTTAGGAAAGTGTCAATATTGCAAAAGAGACCAACTAAGAAAGAGCCAAGTTAAAAATAAGACGAGTTAGGAAAGTGTCAAGTTTAAGAAAGAGACCAACTTAGAAAGAGCCGAGTTAATAATGAGACAAGTTTGGAAACTGTCAAGTTTAAGAAAATGACAAAGTCGTCCTGAGGGGAATCTCCTTCCGGACGACTTCGTCATTTTCTTAAACTTGACGCTTTCCTAACTTGTCTCATTTTTAACTCGGCTTTTTCTTAGTTGGTCTCTTTCCTAGATGACTTCGTCATTTTCTTAAACTTGACACTTTCCTAACTTGTCTCATTTTTAACTAGGCACTTTTGACTGAATTTTATTTATTTTATTTTATATCATAACATTATTTTGTAAGTAATGGTCCGTGGTTCACCTAGGTGAAATGATCCGGTGGACCGCGGCTAAGAAGAGAGGAAAAACAGCGAAAGAGACAGAGTCGAGTTAAAAATGAGACGAGTTAGAAAATTGTAGAGAGAGCCGAGTTAAAAATAAGACGAGTTAGGAAAGTGTCAATATTGCAAAAGAGACCAACTAAGAAAGAGCCAAGTTAAAAATAAGACGAGTTAGGAAAGTGTCAAGTTTAAGAAAGAGACCAACTTAGAAAGAGCCGAGTTAATAATGAGACAAGTTTGGAAACTGTCAAGTTTAAGAAAATGACAAAGTCGTCCTGAGGGGAATCTTTGTCGTCTGTAAAAATACTACCCACTTCTTTGATTAAATATTGTTATGGAAAACATCACTTTAAACTCAAGGTGAAATGAGCTTTATCGAACATTAGTAAATAACAAAAAAATATTTTATTAAACTGTGTATTGTCTTTATTCTGCACCCAAGTGACCAATGAATTTATCAGTAAGTATAAAATTTCAGGTTTCAATTGAAACATTTTAATTTTCATTAAAAAGCTTTAATACAGTATTTTGTCACAGAATTTGTTATGTTTGTGTTACAGAATCATTGTTGTTACATACACATTGTTTTTTCCGTTGTATTGGACATTGAGAAGGCCAACACAACATTTTCATAATAGGTTTTCAGCTTTTTTTACCAACATTATAAAATTTTGTATTAAGGAACTTTTCATGGATGATTCATACATTTTTTGTCTGCTACTTCGGGCCTGAAAACATAAATTATTGATGTGGCTTGAAACTGGCATTTCACTGATAACACTGCGACCTCTCGACATTAGTACCTACCACGAATAAAACATATGTTTTTAGTACAGAGGTTTTAATGGTATTATAATGCCACGTGTGGGTTGATCTACTAAAAGTATGTACAGCGAAAAATTAAAAAGAAAAACAGAGGCGGTCACATAAAGACACCAGTCAATTTCATACAAACTTGGTTCTCCGCTAAGGATTGACCTAGCTGTAATCTGATGATTGCCATCCAGAGAGTGAATGGAGGAGATTCAGATTGATATACACACACATTCAACTGATCAGCCCCCCTACTCAAATGCCACTTATCCTATTC
Organism: Agriphila tristella; assembly: GCA_928269145.1. NCBI lineage: Eukaryota > Metazoa > Arthropoda > Insecta > Lepidoptera > Crambidae > Agriphila > Agriphila tristella. The sequence goes on along the minus strand of OV743430.1, from coordinate 54,698,539 downwards.
GTTTGCTAACTTAAAGCTTAAAAATAAGCATTAGACGATCAAGTCACACGTCGCAAGTTTATGTACATGCAGCTGCCCCCCCCCCCCCCGAGTTTAAAAAAATGTAGCCAACTACAAAGTAGGTGACCAAAGTCCTAAGGTCGTACAATTGACTTGGTTTTGCGATAAATCCCGCATCTCATAATAGCCCAGGACTTTTAGCAAAAAACCTAGGACTAATGGGGTTTACTCTGGGTAGTTCCAAAAATATCTACTTGGGCAGCGCCACTGTCTCTGGAGACCTGTCAAAAGTTTTATTTATAACAAAAACTTATTAATTTATTTTCATTTAAAGCCAAGCTTATATTAAGAAAAGATGCACAGTGCCCAGCCTGTTTATGTGGACCAAACCTACTTCTAAATCTGCTATCCAGAGGTCAGAAAGAGCTAGAAAAAGATCGGTTTTTAAAGAAACTCCAGCAACTTGCCTGTAGATTTTGCATTACGCTTCTTTAGTTCTAATTTTAACTGCGCAACAGTCCATGAACCATATTTTTCACTCATTTTATAAAAAATCACTTCAAATTATAACGACAACAACCAAAATCACGTTTGACAGGTCTCCACAAACACTAGCGCCGCCAGTGGGAGAAATGGCAAACATAGGCCTCATTCCGGCGGAAGGTTTTTTGTTTCTAAAGTTTTCCTTAGGTCCCCCTGAATATATCTGGAAAGTTCCCCGTGAATCCCTCCCCCTCCCCCCCCCCCTCAAACGTCTCCCTGAAAGAATGTGTTTTTCATACTTTTAAATACAAAAAAAACATATTCTGTACCTAATTTAAGTCTGACTGGTCGAACCCCGATTCAATCAAATGGCGTTTCGGTGTTTGACTGTCCAAGTTAATCTCTCCTAGGTTTGGCTATAATTGCGTTAGTCAAAGCCCGAAACACGCTATTAGTTTTGGCATTTGACTAAGCCTTCTTGTCAAACCTGAGGTTTGACTAGGCAAACCTAGGAGCGCCTGGACTTCGGGGTTTGACTATAACACATATATTAACTTGCCGAACTTAATTTATGGAACAACTGTTTTATTTTTCGCGATATTAGATTTGGCCTCATAGTAAAAGTTGCTTGTAATCATGAGTGGAACCACCACCCCACTGCTGCGGGAACTAAATGAATAAAATTTTTGTCTGTTTGTGAAATGTAATGGCCGCCCATCAATTTACACGAAGTAGGTAGGTTTTGTTCATTGAGAAGGCCCGTGTTTCATAAAAAGCTGATAATGGAGTGAATGTTTAACATTATTTTTTGAAGATTTACTTACATTACAATGACTCTATAAATTGACAATCTATCCAACTCTTAGTTTGTTTTTGTTTTACCGCATTAGTAAGAACCACACACCTCTTTACTTACTTCAATTGCTGAAAAAAAAAGAAAGAAAATGTTTATAAATACATAGTAATTTGTCGTCGTATCTTAATATCAAGTATATCGTTTACTATCCATCTAATATTAGCACTGCATTATGATTTCATAGGATACCAACTTCAAGGGGAAGTATTTTGTTAAAAAAAAGAATTTTATAAGTGCCGACAAGAGCAAAGATGTCATAGGAAAAAAATGCATTGGTCACATCACTACATAGTATAAAACAAAGTCGCTTTCTTAGTCCCTATATCCCTATGTATGCTTAAATCTTTAAAACTGCGCAACGGACTTTGATGCGGTTTTTTTAATAGAGTGATTCAAGAGAAAGGTTTATATGTATAATACATGGTGTCAAATTCCACACTACACCGAAGCGAAGCGAGGGCGGGTCGCTAGTATTTTATAAAAGTGAAAACGAACTTTATTTAAATCACTTCGGGTGATTTAAATATATGGGAGGTAAGTATGTGAAGTTCTCTGAAGTTCTTATCATCATTTCTTTGAGGCAGTGAGATTCTAATAATGTGTTACGTGGAGTTTTTAGGGCCTATGGTCTATTAATTTTAGAAGGTATCACTACATGCCCTCGTAGTCATTCGTAGAAGTAGATAGCAAATGTGTCAAAAACGGCTACTTTTAGCAGTTTTGCTATCTACTTCTAGCAGTGACTACGAGGGAATGTAACGATACCGTCAAAAATACTAGACTGTGGGCTCTAAAAGTTCCACGTAAAACATTATTAGAATTATATAGTATATTAGAATTATAATATTAAATAATTTTCACCGCGGCGGCGTCACTTTCACTCAGGGTGCCATCCTAAGGGCGCACGCAGCCTCATCAACTAAGCCTGAAGTGGGCCACTTTAGGCGTTAATCCAGATTGTAACTACACAAACACACTTTAACCAGGAAAATACAAAAATAGTTTATAACTAATACTTTTTTTTAGATTTTCTGAATTTTATTTAAATTGTTTCGTTGTAATGATTTTTTTATTGATTGGCGGCGCTACTGGACGCACGATGCACCCTAAGGGACCGCTGCGTTAAGGTCGACATAGATTGGAGCTTTATAGTTTCATCATCATCATATCAGCCGCACGACACCCACTGCAGGGTATACCCTGCAGTGGGTGTCGTGCGGCTGATATGATGATGATGAAACTATAGGATATTGCTCACAGTCAATGCGAGTGAAAGAGAGAAAACGATAGTTAACGGTAGCAAAAACAATTTGCATCAACTCATTCTAGGGCCACTGTACTCTATTGTAGATCATGTAGGGCCAGCCTGCCTAGCATGACCGATTTATATCGCGTGATATAGCGTTTTATCACATTTAACTTTCAAAAAGACAAAGGAATTAGACAGTTGAGTGTCGATAAAATGCTATATCACGCGATATAAATCAGTCATGCTAGGCAGGCTGGGGAGCATGGATTTGGAATGTGAGTGAACAACAAAATAGTAAAACTAACGTCTTTCGATCCAAATCGTTTCTTTATAGGAGACATGGTATCCGCGTAGACCTGCCAGAATCTGGTCACGTGGGACTCACTCAACGCTCTGTCCTGCAGCAAAGCGCAGGTGAGGCTCCAACCGTGTTCCTGAGTCGTTTGGAAGAACCAGTGTTCTTGAGTGGTGGACCAGTGTTCTTGGACGAAAACTGGGGGTTTCACCACAATACCTGAATAAAAATTGCTTAAACTTTATAATAGAAAAAGACAGCTCATGTATGGGGTCCTGAGCGATCGGAGACGAAATTGTTATGTGATATTATAATTACTTAGATAAAAAATACACAGTGAGTGTCAAAACGCAACGTAAAAATATACACAGTGAGTGTCAAAACGCAACGTAAAAATACGTTCTCTTTTATAAATACAGAATGTCAGAATGTTAAAATCAGACTACCAGATCCCAATGTGGAAATCAAATAGAAGATTTTTTTGATAAATAAATTATGAGAAGCAGCTTGAAAACTTAAAATATCATTGTTATGATAAAATTGTGAATACAATTGGGGCTAGTCAAATGGCCACTTATCTATTTGTTCGCTAACTTAAAACTTAAAAATGAGCCATAAAATCTAAAATTACTTGTCGTAGGCTTGTCATTTCCATACAATACAGCAATGTCTGTGATTTTCATAAACTTGCAACGTGTGACTTGATCGTCTAATTGCTTATTTTTAAGTTTTAAGTGAGCGAACGAATAGAAATGTGGCCATTTGAGTAGGGGGGCAGTTATTCTATGTACTTACTTATATAGGTAGATACTTACAATAATTACACCTAGAACGATAATTCCCTACAAAGCGCGCTGTCAAAAGTGAGGCAACAAAAACAGCCAAAATGGCGCCGTTTTCAGATTTTCATTGTCCATTATTAAATAATCCTACCTAATAAGTACAAAACAGTTTTAATTTCCATAACTTAAAGAGATTAATTATTATATTATTGGATTTTAGTTACAATTAGGTAACGTATGAAAGATATAAATCTGACAACTGAGCCATTTTGGCTCAGTATAAGTTGCCTCACTTTCCATACAAGGACACGGCTTCTAGGTGTAATTATTCTAAGGGTAGATAGTTTAGTTTAAAAAAGACATAACTGTATGAGTCTAGATAACTAATTTTGTTCTTAAAGGGCTGATTTAAGGCCGACTTCAACAATCTATCTTCAGTCAATATGCCCACTATGAATCTGTTACAAGGCAACTGTTGTTATTTCCCGTCATTTAAGAGCCCGTACACATTTTGCCGCTGACTGCCGCTCTCTCGCTCGCATATTTCATGTTTTCTCAAGATTTCTTAAATCTGAGTACGTTATTGAAAAATGTGTCTCGGCACTTTTCGCAATATAAGATTACGGACATTTTAAAATACATTTCAGTTTTTTGTTGCTAAAGTACAAAAGTTGTCATTTCTAATAGTTATTTGAACTGGCAAAAACGATAACTTTTTGTACTTCATCAACTCGAAACTGAAATAAATGCTGAAATGTCCGTAATCTTATATTGTGAAAAGTGGCCGAGACACATTTTTCCATTACCTACGCACTCAGATTTAAGAAATCTTGAGTAAACATGAAATGTGCGAGCGAGAGAGTGGCAGTTAGCGGCAAAATGTATACGGACTCTTAAATAGAAATTAGAAATATATGTAGGCAACAAATCTTTAGTAAGCCTATCTCTTACTGAAGATAGGTTATTGAAATCGACCGTAATGCCCTTTAAGCTTTGTTTATCATTGAAAGGGCTTAAAAGTTTATTACCGACAATTTCAGCGACCCTTAGCTTTTCTCGCAGCTCAAGCTCCAATTCATTATCATCTTGATTGACGGGATAATACCGCTGAAAAGATTATTATATTTACTAAGCACACATTAAAATATGCGGAGTAAACTTGAGTGATAGAGTGAGCAATGATGTGATTCGTAAAAGGTGTGGTCTGAAAGATGATATAGTGACAAGAATTGAGTAAGGAATGCTCCGGTGGTTTGGTCACTTAGAGAGGATGAATGAAAGGCGAATCACGAAAGAGATATATTGTGCGAATGTGGAAGGAACGATTGTACAAGGGCGTCCTAGAAAAACCTACGCAGACCAAATAGAAGTTATTATAAAAAAGCTGCTGTACGCAGTGACTAAAACCGCAGGGCATGTATGAAAAGATTGATGGATGTGAATGAAGCGAAAGAACTGTGCAAGGATCGTAGCAGGTGGCGATCCATAGTCCCTGCCTACCCCCATGGGAAACAGGCTGCGTGAATGTATGTATGTAAGCACACACTGTTAGAAACTGTAAGAACTTATGTGATCAACATATCAAATCCTGCAGGTTGGTATAAGTAAAAGGTTATGAGGTGATAGGTAGAGACTATTCCACCTAACATCACAGAAGCGCACAGAAGGTTGAGACTAACATAACCTTAAATCCTCAAGTATTTGTATTTTAGACTATACCTGGGAAACTAATAGATACGAAGTTATTGAAGGTCAAAGTAAAAAAAAACTTTTTATAAAATCTTATTTTATTCGTTATTTCGTAATGTTTGTCCAAAAAAACATTATCATAATTTTAAGTATTTCGTAACAAACAATGGCTTCAAAACGTCATCACTCAATGTATCTCGTGAGCTCGCACTGCCTTTCAACTCGGCCGTACGCAGCTGTGTAGCATACACTCGCAGACGCGGTCTGTTGTACGCGTTACATTGTGGGTAATGTATGCAATGCTTTTTAACACCAAAAATTTAAATCGTTTCCCAGCAATAATTTTTAACAGAAATGGTCCTGATGATGGGCAGGATACGTAGACCTCGGCTTCGTTGAGGGTCTTGTTACACCCGGTATGTAAGTGAAACTCTGATATCATCCATTGGCCTTTTGGTAAGACTAAACTATCTAAACTAAACGCTTTAAGTTCTCAGTTTCCTGTAGTATTAAATACTTAAATGAAGTATTCTGTGGTTGAGTTCAAAATCGTGGAAAATGTGGAACTCCAGCAATCACGGGATTACTTTATCGTCTGTGTAATCATGCGAGAATGTCTCGATTAGAGCGGGCTATGCATTACTGTAATGTCGTGCTCTCTATTCATGTGAATAATTACAATAATTTGTGTCTCGGTCTTCTTAACTCATCACAACCTATTAAAATGGAAGAATGGAAACACCTAGGCGATGCAGATTTTTGTTTACCCTGTGGTTAAAGTTTGGCGGATCCCACATACGGACCGCCTACGCTACGCCTGCTCACAAAAAAGCTAGTTGCCGACCACTTTAAAGCGGTTGTATGACCGAAAGTGGCGCCACGGTGAATTTTATAATAATAAATACAAATAAGTACATTATTTTTAATAAAACTTCTCGTGGAATTTTTAGGGCCCATTGTCTAGTATTTTTTTAAACGATATCATTACATACATTCCTTCGTAGTCACTACTAGAAGTAGATAGCAAAACTGCCAAAAGTGGCCGTTTTTGACACATTTGCTCTCTGTTTTTACGAATGACTACGAGGGAATATATAGGTAGTGATACCTTCTAAAATTACTAAATCGTGGGTGGATATTTTAATATCCATGTAAACTTTTATTATAAAATAATTTTCTATTTTACAACTTATTAAGAAAAACCTCTGAGGCACTACTTTCGGTGGTAGGTATTATAAGTATAGGTAAGTATATGGCAGCAAATAAAAAAAGAGGAAATCCCTAGTCTTAAGCATTAAGCTTTTCAGCAACCTTTTACCTTTCAGCGGATTGCTTTTTAATTGCTGCCGACCGACGGTACTTCAAGCGCATATAAGCACATTTGTTCTCAAGTGTCTCTTTGTGCGGGCGCGGCTTTGTGCCTGCATACCGCTCGCTACGCTCGCTCGAGGCATAACTAGAAATCTTAAGCTTCGCCGAAAAGAAAGATTTGGGGTAGTAAGTTAGGTGAATTTAAAGTGAAGATGGGATAAAATGTTATTCCAAATAAAGCTAGATCCTCAGTGACGGAAATTCTTATTACTATAAACTGCTTTACATCTTAAGTGTGTTTGTATAAAACATTCACTATGTTACCATTTCCAATGAAGGTTTGGTTTTGAAAATATAATATATTTCTTTTTGAATTTAGTTTCTTTTTACTTTGTGATTGATCCTTGTAAGGATTATGGTAAGGTTTGTCCATCAGCCATTTTTAATGTCCCCACTGCTGAGGCACAGGCCTTCCTCATGGGTGGATAAGGAGGACGGGCCATAACCCACCATGCTGGCCCAATGCGGATTGCTGGGTGTTAACGACTGCAAATGCAGTCGAGACCAACGGCTAAACGTGCCTTCCGAAGCACGGAGGAGCTCGAGACAATACATTTTTGGTCACCCATCCCATGACCGCCCCTTGCGAAAGTTGCTTAACCTCCGCAATCGCTGGGCCAGGCGCTAAACCACTGCGCCACCAAGCTCCTGGTAAGTATTAAATGATTATTAATATTGAATCTGATGACTTAGGAAAACGTAACATGTGTGCATTGTGCAATGATTATTATTTCTCTGTCCGTCCAGCTAACTCACACAATGTTTTTACTTTGATTATTATAAATACAAATTGGAGATTAATTATCTCTAGAAATCAAGGTAGAACTAAATTGATTCATAAGTAAGGAACTTAAACTTATCTTGAGTCAGCACTTGATCGAAGGTCCGATGCGAAACAAACCCATATCAATACCAAAGGTTGTTCAATCAAAACCAATCAGCGGAATTGGTAGGCCGTTGCCAATCAGATTTGAAACTAAAACTTGCCAGTTAGGGTTCATATTTAAACAACTGATGTTTATGTTATTAGCATTGAATGAATTAGGTCTTTGTTACATTATATTGGCCCAGTAAAGTTATTGTCAGTAGGTCAAATGGCAGTGAACTGTTACATGTCAAAAAAAAAGCATTTGATTGAACACCACCTACTACGAAAGACCGACAAAAAGTTAGACCGAACTTATATAAAACAAAACAAAACAAAACCAGTATTACCACTGAATGTAAGTAAGTGTTATTTTATGCAATATTTGGTGTATAAGAAAATCAAAAAAAGAGCACACAAACGCATTAAAATTGACTTTAATAATTTTTTTAGGACGTATTGAAGTTGAAAGTTTACATAAAGCTTTTTTGTAGTTATATATTTTTTTATATCAGATTTAATAAATATATATATATCCAAAATTTATTAATTACAGATTCTGTAAGACTTCTAGATTCGGAGAATTTTGGCAAGGTCATTTATAATAAAAAGTAACATTTAAAATAGCGGTCATTCTGCAGGAGATGGGACGGACATCAACGTGAGGGTGTTTTTGTCGACAAAATAAGGTATATTTTACGCCTTTAAATTTTCGCTAGTTTACCAAAGACATCGTTTAATAGACGTAAATGAATTACCAATGTAAGGAGTGCAAAAATAATACTAATAATTTTACTATGCAAGATTTTGTAGCTACCAGTCGACAATGCCCCGAAATATCAAATATATGCTGAAGGCGCTTGTGTAATTAAGTAATTTCTCTTTAGTACCTACACGAAAGTCTGCCTTTGACTTATGACAGGAACTACCAAAATTTATGACGTAGAACAAAGCGCCTTTGAACATATCAGGCAAATAGCATATTAATAATTTGGTTGCTGCCTGAAAACATAGTAGGTGTACTAAAAGCAATAAATTGAAACAATAGTAAGATCACTAGGGCATTCACTCCCCTGTGGCCACGGCAGTGCAAAGGTGCCGAAACGTCGGGAAAAATAAAAAAAATACTAGTGTTAAACCCATCACTATTACAACAGAAACGAGAAGATCCGCAGGAGAACTAAAGTAACCGACATCGTTCGAAGGATTGCTCAGCTGAAGTGGCGATGGGCGGGACACATAGCGAGAAGAACCGATGTTGGTTGGGGCGGAAAGGTTCTGGAATGGCGACTGCGCACCGGACGACGCTCCGTGGGTGGGCCCCCGACAAGGTGGACCGACGATCTGGTTAAGATTGCCGGAGGCCACTGGATGCGGGCAGCGCAGGACCGATCGTCGTGGAGATCCTTAGGGGAAGCCTATACCCAGCAGTGGGTGTCGTGCGGCTGATATACTGAAAGTGATGGGATAGAAGTTGTTTGAAATCACCATTGTTATACCACATGTTTAAGCAAATAAACAATTTGAATTGAATTGAATTGAATTGAATAAATAAAGCACCCTGCAATTCAAGGCAGATTCTCTCCAAGCGGTGCTCGTTGAATAAAAAGTGAGATTGGATAGAAAATTGCAGTCCTATAAGCTTAATAGATCTATTCACTCTAAAACCGATACTGAAACGAACAAATTATCTACTCTGTGGACCGATTTACATTTTGAATGCCCGTTTATTAGCCAGTTCCACTAAAGCCTTTCGAGCGTGGTACTGAATTTATATCACTATTATTTAAAATGATAAAAATCCACGTTACTCCCTTTTGGCTGTAACATGAATAAATTCTAAGATAGTATCTTCACAAAATTTATTATGACACTAGATAGGACCACGGATTCTGTGGCTTGCTATGGTAAAAAAGCACAGATTATGTAATAGGTTTAAAGTAAAAAAAATCTAGGAATTCTGTCAGATTGTCATCAGAATTGACAATATAGTAGGTATTAGTTGCGAGGGGTGAAATTATGACGAAGGTAAGCCTTTCAACAAAAGTGTTATGATCTGCATAGTGGATCGGTAGAGTGGGACTTCTAAATGGGAATTGGCTTGTATGGTCCCTTCGCCACTGGTAGGTATTGTAATTTACAACAATCCTAAAAAAAATCCTTTATTTAATATTCCTTTTATGATAAGCCGATGCAAAACCACCGGAAACATTCAGGTACAAATCTGCGAAATGAAAGGACATATTTTCAGACAAAGTTTATCAATGCTTGAAAGCATTTCGTTATAATGGGAGCATAGCAAGACAAGACGTGTTATTCCCATCAGATCCCCTGCAACCGATCCCCTGGTGGATCCGTTTTTTTTTTTAATAATTTTTTATTCCCATCTGATACCCTAGTACTTATTAGCTTATTTTTTGTAGGTACAGTGACTTGTCGTTAATTTGTAGATACCGTACTAATTGCAACTGTTCTGTCTGTCTGTCGGTTCGTTAGCCAGCGTTTTGCTTTATCTTTCAGAGTCGCTTTTGGATCTTGTAATAACGTTTATGTTAGAATTTTTCATAGGTACTTATTTTTTACTACGAGGGTGGATTGATAAGTCCATGACTTTGAAAAGAAGTTTTTTTTTTCATAATATATTTTTGTATCTTAAAAAGAAACTCATTAAAGAATCTTTACACTTCATTTTTACAAATTTGGCAAAAGATTATTACTTTTGGAAACAAAAAATTCAAGCGACTTCTAAGTTTTCTTAATTGACCCTCTCGACCCTCTCGGCGGCACTCGTGACATCAAAACTCATCGAATGCAGATGCGAATCCTTCCTATTCTCTAGATTCAACCCCAGTGAGATTTTTCTCCTACCAAACATGAATAAATGTCTTGGCGGGCAAAGATTTTCATCAAACCAAAAAGTGGTGTCTGAAATGGGCCCTCATTTCAGTTACCAGTTTTCAGGCGTTAAAGAAAAAAAAACATGTCATGTGGTTATTATTATGATGATGATGTTGATGATGATGATAAATCTTACCATGTTATTCATTGAATTCAAACGCTTAAACCTATTTTAGTAAGTTTCTGTCGTATGGATTGAGTTATTGAAACGAAGGAGAAACAAATAGGTAACTAAAATAAGATTTTATAAATCGTTGACCGAACGAGTGCGAAGCGACTCCTTTTCAGCTTGGGCAAAATTGTTTTCTTATGTCCGGCTGTCCGTCTGTTCTCCTCTACAGGTCGCATTTCTCAACCAATTCTCGTGAACTTTTGTGAACAGGTTTGACACTTAAATGGGTTTTTTTTGTTGATTTAGTTTTTCGAACTTTTTCAAAAATAGCAGAGTTATGAGAAAGGTCATATTTCAGCCGTTTTGATAACAAAATACAAAAATATCACAAACGCGAGGTCTACACTACAGCTACCACTATAATAATTAAGTTTTAACGAATAATACCTACGGGTATGAAATAGTGGTTTTTGTATCATATCGGTTCTTCTGTTTTTAAGTAACTTGAGATTGTGAAAATATCTACACGAAATTTTAATCATTTGGTTCCCGCAGTGGGGTGGTTCCACTCATGCTTACAAGCAACTTTTACTATGGCGCCAAGTTTTATATCGCAAAAAAAATCAGCTGTTCCATACAAAAGCGCAATACCTACTCGACCTTAATGTATGGAACAGCTGATTTTTTTGCGATATCAGAGTTGGTCCCATAGTAAAAGTTGCTTGTAATCATGAGTGGAACCACTCCACTGCTGGAACCAAATGATAAAAAGTTCACGCTGTAAGTAAGTATAAGAAAAAATTTACAAACATGCCTTCAAGTGGTCCATGATGGGCTTGAACAAAACATACTGTTTCCACATAGTAAGTGACTTGACGGCCTCGTAAATCATTTCTGGGGTAATCTGTAGCAAAGAAATAAAATATCAATTTTGTATAGGTACACACGACAGCACGTCATGTTTACAGTTAAACTTCTAAAAAAGGCTTTTATTAAAGGCGGTCTTACGGTCGACATGTATAGTCTGAGGTGCCGCCGTCGTGTGTACATAAAATTCTTTTACTTTTGAGGTAAGTGCAAAATATCGTAGACAATTTAAGAACTCTGGTAGAATTTAAGAATCAATTAATTTTATTGATAAAATTTTCTTTATAACTAACCAGATAGAAATTGGTGGGTATTAAGTAAAGATTTATGCTTGCTACAATTAGATATCTATAGAATTATAAAAACCCTCGTTAAGTCAACACTTCAACAGATTAACAAGTTTACATTTTCTCCATAGAAAACAGCGAAAAATTTTCTATATGAGGTACTTTATTGGAGGTTTAACTTAATTTAACTTAACTTAAGACTCTTCTGATAAAGATTAACCGATAACCTCCGATTAAGTACCTCAGAAACCGGGCATCAGTCTGTCGCAGTCACTGCCCATCCGTATGAAAATCCCAAAAGATAAATGAAATTTCCCAAAACGAGATTGATATCATAAGACGCGGCTTGGTAAACATCGGTAGGGAACTAGGGACGGAAAATTAGATTACAGCGTCTACGCACATCCCAAGTATTTCACAAGTGTTTACAAAGTGAATTACTGGTGATTCCCATTTATTGAAGTATCGGTAAATTGGTGAATTTCACGATGAATCGTAATTTTGTTCGTATGATCTGAACAAAATAAAAACATTTTTGAGAGATTTAGTTTAATGTTATGTAAATACGGACTGCATTTTTATGCACTGTCATTTAAGGATGTGTTCAGTCCAAGAAACAGAACAACTTTCTCCATGAAACATGTGTCGAGATACACCACAAAATTTTGGTCTTCCCTTACTAAACTGATTACTTACGCGATCTTTTCGACTTGTGTGTAGGTAAAATCAGTTTTTTTTTACCAATTTGACTCTATGTTTCTTAAAAAAAATGTTCAATTTCATGGACTGAACACATCCTTATAATTTGGAGAGTGAACAACAAAACACCTTGTTAATTATAATATTTATAATATACAGGCTGTCCCAAAACTTTGCCACATGGAGGGAAAGTACCTTAAATATTGAAGATAGAACATTTTAATGAAAGAAGACTTCATTTTGTTTTTAAAAATAATTGGAACTGCATTCAAAGTTTTTTTTTAAACCGCATACGATTCATACAAATTGATACAATCCGTAATAATTAAAATTTAAATGTTAAATTTCATGGTCTTCCTTTTGTTTAAAATGCTGTGTTACTTAAGAAAAAAATATCCTTATAAGTAACCCTTTCGATTGGTATCGTAAGAAATAATAAAATCATTTTTTCATTTTTGGGTAGGTTCGATCGGCTGCCTTAACCAGGTTGCATGCCTTAACCATTTTTCAAAAAATCATTGAATGGAGTTCCAATTATTTTTAAAAACAAAATGAAGTCTTCTTTTAGTAAAATTTCCCATCTTCAATATTTAAGATACTTTCCCTACATGAGGCAAAGTTTTGGGACACCCTGTGTATTATCTATATATATAAAATTCAAAGTCCTGACTGACTGACTGAGTGAGATATCAACGCACAGCCCAAACCGCTGAACCTATAGACTTGAAATTTTGCACACAGATACCTTGTATAGTGTAGGCATCCACTAAGGAAGGATTTTTGAAAATTCCATCCCTAAGGGGATGAAATAAGGGATGAAAGTTTGTATGAAAGTCCCTCAGTTTTGAAGCTAGAATCTTCAAATTTTGTGTTTAGACTGATGATTGAAAGTAAATAAATACGTGTCTCAGCGTTCTTCTAAATTCTGCTCCCGAAGGGGTGAAAAGGGGGATGAAGTTGTGTTTAGAAGTTAATCTTTTATTTTGGAAGTAAAAATCGCTTAATTTGTAATTTAGGCTTAGGGATGGAAATCTAACGCAACGTATATGTTACTGGTAGAATTTAAACCCCTATGGAGATGAATTGGGGGTGCAATGGGGTAAATAAACCTAAAAATAGATATGGATGTCGTTATTGAGGTTTTCTGGGATGACGATTCCTCCGAGGCCTGTCACACGCGGCAAACGTTTTGCCTCGCGAGGCAGCGCGTTTGGTGGGGACCCGCCTAATCGCGTAAAAACGGCTGGTCGGATCCTGGCTGAAGGTTCCCTAAGGATTTTCTCTAATATCCACGCGGACGAAGTCGCGGGCGGAAGCTAGTAAATATTATAATTATAGTAGTATGAAGTTGAAATAGTAGTAGCCGTGTATGTGCCGGCCTAGAATAGCACTACCCCCTATCATCCCGTGGGTGTCATAAAAGGCGACTAAGGGAGCATAGCCTTCAAGAGACGGGCAGCAGCGTCTCCGAAAAAACCTTGGCCTACTGCGATCGCCAACCCGCCTGCCAAGCGTGGCGATTATGGCAAAACCCCCCCCCCCTCATGCACAATGGATCAAAAAATTGGCCCCCAGTCCCCGGCAGCCCCGCTATTCCTAGCTACGGTAGCGGCTACGGTAACGGCGGGGCAGGGGGTGCTAAGAATCCCCGGGTGCGGCTCGGCTACCAAAAACGACGACAACTGCATCTGGCAACCTATAACACGCGCACACTAAGGACCGACGCGAAGTTAACCGAGTTGGAAGAAGTTATCAGCAAGGTACACTGGGACATTATCGGGTTATCTGAAGTCCAAAGAGCGGGAGAGGACTCGATAATCCTCAACTCCGGTAACTTGCTTTACTACCGGGAGGGCGACCAACAGTCCCAAGGTGGTGTCGGGTTCATCGTCCACAAGTCCCTTGTCAACAACGTGATTACCATCGGAAGTGTGTCGACCAGGGTGGCGTACCTTAAAAAAAGAATATCCAAACGGTGTTCGCTGAATGTTATACAGGTTTACGCACCGACCTCGACACACCAAGATGACGAAGTGGAGGCTATGTATGAGGAGATCTCTAAAGCCAAGCATAGCTACAAAACCCACTACACTGTTGTGATGGGGGACTTCAATGCAAAGTTGGGGAAACGATGCGGTGATGAGCTGAGAGTGGGGCAATTTGGAGTTTGGCAACGGAATGACAGAGGCCAGATGCTGGCTGACTTTATGGAGAAGGAGAACCTCTTTATGATGAATTTCTTCTTCAGAAAGCCGGAAAGCCGGAAGTGGACCTGGGTCAGTCCGGACGGTAAAGTCAGAAATGAGATAGATTTTATCATGTCGACCAAAAAGCAAATATTCAATGATGTCACTGTGATCAACGCTGTTAAGACGGGGAGCGATCACCGATTGGTACGTGGCACATTGAATATCAACCCAAAGCTGGAAAGATCTCGACTGATAAAATCAACAATTCGACCATTGCCGGCCCATATTCAAAACCCCGAGAGCTTTCAACTCGAACTCCAAAACCGCTTCGAAGCCCTTGAGAACAGCATAGATGTGGACGATCTAAACAACATGGTGGTGGATACTGTCCGTACGGTAGGGTCCAAGCTCTTTAAGACCCGCCGTCCCAAGATAAAGAAACTCTCCGACCACACACTCCTACTCATGGATCAGAGACGTAAAATGAGGCTCCAGAGTTCAGTAGATGCTAATCGTTATCGGCAGCTTAATAGACAGATATCTAAGTCTTTGACGAGCGACCTTCGCCAATTTAATACGAATCGTATTAAAGAGGCCATCGAGCGGAATAAAGGCTCCAAAGTGTTCGCGAGAGATCTGTCTATTACGCAAAGCCAGATGACGAAGCTGAAAACTGACGACGGACGCATCATTTCATCAAAGCCTGAAATCCTGAGGGAGATCGAGAGCTTCTATGGGCAGTTATATTCCACGCAGACACCTATTGAAAGCAAGGCTAAAGACCCCAGAGCCAAGCTTACCCGACACTATACCGAAGATATCCCGTACGTCAGCCTGTACGAGATTAGTATGGCTCTCAAACAGCTGAAAAACAACAAGGCGGCGGATGACGATGGAATCACTACAGAACTTCTGAGAGCGGGCGGTAAGCCGATACTCAAAGTCCTCCAGAAGCTCTTTAATTCCGTCATCGTCCAGGGCAGAACGCCAAAGACATGGAACATAAGTGAGGTGATCTTGTTCTTTAAAAAGGGTGACAAGTCCCTCTTAAAGAACTATAGACCCATCTCGCTTCTGAGTCATGTCTATAAGTTGTTCTCGAGAGTCCTTACGAATCGTCTCGCTCGCAAGTTCGACAACTTCCAACCTCCCGAACAAGCCGGGTTCCGAAAAGGCTTTAGCACCATAGACCACATCCATACGCTGCGGCAGGTTATACAGAAGACTGAGGAGTATAATGAGCCACTTTGCTTGGCGTTCGTGGACTATGAGAAAGCATTTGATTCGATTAAAACCTGGGCGGTGCTGCAGTCTCTCCAAAGGTGCCAAGTGGACTATAGGTATATCGAGGTGTTGAGGTACTTATACCAAAATGCCACCATGACGATCCGAGTACAGAACCAGAACACAAATCCTATCCAACTGCAGCGTGGTGTGAGACAGGGAGACGTTATTTCTCCGTAACTGTTCACAGCTGCGTTGGAGGACATCTTTAAGCTCTTGGACTGGAAAGGACTCGGCATCAACATTACTGGCCAGTACCTAACACACCTTCGTTTTGCCGATGATATAGTCCTTATGGCTGAGACCATGGAAGACCTGAACACAATGCTCGAAGATCTCCGTAGTGCTTCCCAAAGAGTGGGTCTTAGGATGAACATGGATAAGACGAAAATTATGTCAAATGCCCATGTTGCACCCTCTCCAGTTCATGTTGGGAACACTACACTTGAAGTTGTTGACCATTACGTATACCTAGGACAGGCAGTCCAGTTAGGTAGGTCCAACTTCGAGAAAGAGATCTCTCGTCGAATCCAACTCGGGTGGGCAGCATTCGGGAAGCTTCGAAAAATCTTCGCGTCCGACTTACCTCAGTGTCTCAAGACGAAAGTCTATGAACAGTGTGTGTTGCCAGTGATGACTTACGGCAGTGAAACGTGGCCGCTAACTATGGGTCTTATAAGGAGGCTCAAGGTCACTCAGCGTGCAATGGAGAGAGCCATGCTCGGCGTTTCCCTACGAGATCAAATCAGAAACGAGGAGATCCGCAGGAGAACTAAAGTAACCGACATCGCTCGAAGGATTGCTCAGCTGAAGTGGCAATGGGCGGGACACATAGCGAGAAGAACCGATGGCCGTTGGGGCAGAAAGGTTCTGGAATGGCGACCGCGCACCGGACGACGCTCCGTGGGTAGGCCCCCGACAAGGTGGACCGACAATCTGGTGAAGGTCGCGGAAAGCCAGTGGATGCAGGCAGCGCAGGACCGATAGTCGTGGAGATCCTTAGGGGAGGCCTATACCCAGCAGTGGGTGTCGTGTGGCTGATATGATGATGATGATGAAGTTGAACTTGCCTCACAATAGCTGCAGGTAGGTTCTGGTAAATCTTGAGGAGTAGCATTGGAATTGATGAACAACGGAGACAGCATCTTGCAACGGGACCCCACTTGGAGACGCTCAGATTCTGGTTTAATACAAATTGAAGAAGACATTATTAGAAGAAAACAATATTTTATTTATTTTATTTATTCTTATGTCATTAGTACCTACATAAGTTTTAATTTCATTAACACTGTGGCTATTTATAATATCACTAAATACATGTCATAATAGTAGGCAGGAGGCAGGCACAAAGTTTGTGTGATCGTGAGGAAAAAACCTAGATTATGGTAGTCAATAGATATTTGACTTATATTTAAACCTATAAATGTGGGGCGCATTTTGTAAAATCTATGATCAATATTGTTTTTACTTTGGCATGGGCCCCAGGTTTTTAGGTTTAAAACTTCTGTAGGTTTAAAAATATTTACAAAATAATACTTTTTAGTCTGTTTTTACTAGTTTGCTTATGTTTTAGTCCGATTTTTATTCTTCTTAAAAACGTGTTTTTATAAAAGCTCAATCATCAGACCCTGGATACTATTTCCGAACAAAGTACTCGTCAAAACGATTCAAACGAGCCCAAACTCGATGTGGTTGCATGGTTTTATAACAGTTTCAGTGGCCTTCTTCCAGCTCCATCATCACATCCCTGGTCACTATTTCCCAACACAGAACTCAAACGAGCCCAAACTGGGTGGGGTAGCGTGGTTTTACAAAAGAGTTCCTGTGTCCTTATTCTGGCTCCATCGTCAGATCCTGGAAACTATTTCCCAACAAAGTACTCGTCAAGACGATTCAAACGAACCCAAACTCGATAGGGTTGCATGGTTTTATTACAGAGTTCCAGTGGCCTTCTTCCGTCTCCATCATCAAACCCCTGGACACTATTTTCTAACAAAGTACTTGTCAAGACGATTTAAACGCGCCCAAACTCGATGGGGTAGCGTGGTTTTGCTCAGGAGTTCCTGTGTCCTTCTTCCGGCTCCATCATCAGACCCTGGAAACTATTTTCCAACAAAGAACTCAAGACGATTCAAAGGTGTCCAAACTCGATGGGGTAGCGTGGTTTTATTAAAGAGTTCCTGTGCCCTTCTTCCGGCTCCATCATCAGACCCTGGAAACTATTTCGGAATAAAGTTCTCGTCAAGACGATTCAGATGAGCCCAAACTCTATGGGGTTGCACGGTTCTAATATTAAGTTCCTAAGACAATTTTAACGAGCACAAACACGATGGGATTGTATGGTATCATCATAGAGTTCCTGTGTCTTTCTTTCGGCTCCGTTATCGCATCTGCTCAATGACAGCATAATATTACTTTGCCTTCCAGTTCTGACCTATGTTTATAGTTGCAAGTCTCTAGCTTATCGGGAAGCTAGTATAAAATCGTTTGCAAACGTTGTGGAGAAACAAACAAACAAACAAGAAAGCAACCTAATAAAAACGTGTTAAAAAAAACGGACTAAAAACATTAAAACGGGCTAAAAAGTAAAAAATAATTTTGTAAAATTTATATTCCATATTGTCTTTAGCATGCGCCCCACGTTTTTAGGTTTAAAATTTCTGTAGGTAGGGTTATAAATATGTACAGAAGAAATAATTTTTTACTTTTTAGTCCGTTTTAATGTTTTGA
This sequence comes from Agriphila tristella, assembly GCA_928269145.1. Lineage (NCBI taxonomy): Eukaryota > Metazoa > Arthropoda > Insecta > Lepidoptera > Crambidae > Agriphila > Agriphila tristella. The sequence goes on along the minus strand of OV743430.1, from coordinate 54,679,883 downwards.
GTCCGATTTTTTTTGTAATAATTTAGTCCGTTTTAAAAACGTGTTTTTTAAAAAAGATTTTTTTTCAGTAAATTATTATTTTCTGCTTTTTAGTTAACAAGCTAAGACTAAAAATATACCATCTCCTATCGGAGCACTTGTCAAGACGATTCAAACGAGCCCAAATTTGATGGGGTTGCATGGTTTTATTCTAGAGTTTCTATGGCTTTCCTCCGGCTTCATCATCAGATCAGCTCGATGACACCATAATATCGTATTGCCTTCCAGTTCTGACTTATGTTCAAAGTTTCAAGTCTCTAGCTCATCGGGAAGCTAGTTTAAAATCGTTCGCAAACTTTGTGGAGAAACAAACAAACAAACAAACAAAAACACAAACGAGAAAGCAACCTAATAAAAACGTGTTAAAATACGAACAAATGGGACATACCATTCCCACTGTCTGTGGTCTGAATCAACATTTTAAAATTTTGCATTTAAATCTCGATCCCAACTCTGGTAGTAACACCAGTGGTCCAAGGGACATTAGGGCTTACTCGCGTTGTCAGACTATTCCACATATCCCAACTGGCTATCCCAATCAGTTGGGATACCCCTTTTTTTCCTGTGTACCCTTGGCTCCTTGCAGGTACAGTAGAAAATATCTGGAGGCACGGTAGTGCCCCCGCCAAGGCGTCCAAGCGAAGCTCAAGGGCATCTACCTTTTCTCGAAGCGCTTTGTCGTTTTTTTGAACCCTCATATCCAGGGTTGCAAAAAATCATGATTTTTTTATTATAATCAAAAAAATCTGATTTAAAAAAATCGCGATTTTTTTGATTTATTTGATTTTTATTAGGTTTTGCGACCATTACCCTAATTTTTCTTGTGGGCAACATTTTTATTTAGGTAGAATTGATGTATAATGCTGGCTACACCGCCAAAAAAAGTAAAATGTCACATTGACCAGAAAAAACAATTTAAATAGTAAATTTAAGTTTCGAGTGTTTATTTGTTTATGTTTATTTGTCTGTCTATGCTACTTGCATTGCATGTAATGAATGAAAGTACGTAATCATTATTGTTATATTTTTACTAACCCAAATATTTGATTGTTGATTTTTATTGCGATAAATAATTTATCGTACTTTGTGTTAATATTGTTTTCGAACATTACAGTTGATTAATATGCACTCCTAGCGTTTAAATTATTCCTTTTTCGGATTTTGATTTAAATCAGTGATTTTTAATAAGAAAATCATGCAATAAAAATCGTGATTTAAATCATGGTTGAAATCAACTTGATTTAAATCATGCAACCCTGCTCATATCTTGGGTTTGGAGTATACCAGATAAACAAAATTCTCGGGATATGAATGTCAGTAGTAAATTTATTAAACAAACTTAAAATATAGATTTTATGAATTTCTAAAAAACCTCGATTTCGTCACAGACTCACTCATGATCATAAAAACCCATAGGGCACTTCCTGAAGTCCTAGGAAGCGAAAATTGGTAGGTAAGCTAGTGTTAAGCTAGTACACAAACAACAAAAAAAATATGAAATTGGACTTTAACCCCCAACCGCTTAACCCTCATAACCACATAGTTTGAATAAGGTGTAGAGTTTTAACATTGAAAATATTTTTTCGTTCGCTCCAGTAGGCCTCCATTTTCGCTGTAAGTGAGATTCGCCCGTGATACCCTGAGGCTTAGGGCCACGAGGGGTCAAAAGACGCGGTATTTGAAGAGCTTTAAGAAGATGTAAAAAATATTATGGAAATATCAAAAACTTTTTTGGAAATCGAAAAATCGTGTGTTTTCACAGAAAATTTCCAAAATCTCGAAAACGGGGCCGAATTTCAAAAATATGAAAAAACGCACCTCGGCATTGAACCAAGGAACATTTTAGGTCACTGCACTTATTTCGATATTGGTGACGGTTGAGGCTGTAGAGGTGCCCTTAGCCGCGAGTTTTGCGCGGCGCGAGGTGCGATATTACGCGGTGGGCGGCTCGCGTGCGGCCACGAGAACGTAGCTCAAAAGACGCGGAATCCGAAGGACTTTAAGATGATGTAAAAATATTGAGGAAAAGTTTGTTTTGAAAAAAAGAAAATTGGCTTTGAAAAAAAAAATTTTTTGATCGAAAAATGACGCGTTCTTCCTGAAAATTGAATTCGACGGGTTTCAAGATAATGTGCGCGTAATTTCGGGAAGGGCGCTCCTTCTATGCGCGTCGCGTCGCTGAGTTGCTATGGAGGTTTGGTTTGACGTAGTTCAATTCTTAGTTTATTTTTTATTTTTTAGGTAGTAGTATACCTTTCAATAAAATAGTAGTAATGTTTATAACAATGAAATATTTTTAAATGAATTTCATACACACGAATCACAGAAAAATAGATCCAAACGTGTTCATGGCTTTGCTGTGATTTCAAAGTGTTCAAAGTATTGTAAGTACTAATTCAAACAAAGGAATATATTTTAATAAAATTCAATAAATTCAATAATCTCTAATTTAGAAGTCTTTGTCTATAATAGGTAGATTTATTTTCAATGCCCTTTCAAGTAGAGCACGAGATCTGTGAATTTTTGAAGTTAGGGCGCGTAGAGTTAGAAGCTTGGCCCTACATGAGGTCTGATAACTTTTCGACAGTGAGAGGCCTTGGCAACATCATACATGATGACGAAAGTGTCCTAGATCGAATTTTGGTCGGATTTTTTTCTACTCTTTCAAACTTGAGAGTGGAAAAAAACATGTATCCCAATTGATTGCGATAGCCCTTTGGAGATACCTATATGGAATAGCCCGCGTTGTCTCAACGGGACAACTTATTTATAATCCTCTTATCCCCGTTCCACATAATCTCTACTGGTCTATCCCTACCGGTAGGGAAGAATCAACTTAGGAACAAATGTTTTTTTTATTTTTTATTTATTATTAAATGTTTTTTTATTAAATAATAAGTTTGTCTAAATCTAAAACTTCTAACTTCCGTACCTACATCCGGAGGCAGTAAGATCTTCTGCTTTGCCTTTCTGGCTAGCCTTCTCCTCTTCCTGCTCTCAGCTCTTCGCTTCTCGTCCTCGTATCTAACGGAAACCATATTTCCTTCATAATCGTTAAAATCAAACACAGATATTGGAAAATAAACATTTATTGAACGAAACAGACAAGTATAAAAAGTATAAAAAGAAGAAATGTAAGCACAAAATATTGTAAATTAAAAAAAGGGATAAGTGGGGGGGAGACTACCTTCTCCAGCAGCAGCGGTGACCGCAACGTCTGCACGTGCGAGATCTGTCTCTCTCTCTACTACGAGAACGTCGACTGAAGATGGTCGACATGGAGTCGCTCCGCAGGCGATGGTCGTCGCGAGGCCTCCGTCTCATCCTATTCCCCAACCCGCGGCGCCGGGCAGGTGTGCGCCGTCTCTTCTGCACGCGACCTGGTTTACGGCCTCGCTTATTTTTCTTCTGGGGAGCTTTAGATTTTTTGTCTTGCGTTTTGTCTTGTGGAGGTCCATCTGGCCTCGCATTTTCGATATCCATTTTGCTCCCACTTCTTCTATCCGAAATATAGGAGCCAGAATATGTTGAGTCGCTGTCCGAATCATGGTCGCCTCCCCTATGCTCACGGTCGTCTCGTCTCCGTTTATCGTTGTGAAGATCCTGTTTGGAATCTACCCTTTCATTTTCTTTCTTACTGGTGGACGGCTCGTTTTCTTTCTTAGCGGTTCCATCTTCCATCGCTTTTTTATTCCAAAAGTAACTTATAATTTTCAATATACAACATAGAAGTCTTTGATAATTTTGTATTATTTTATAAACGATAATTTAAATAATATCTCAAATGGGGTGACGGGCGAGTGACTGTGAGAGCTCTTTTGTTTTTTGCATTTGAATTTCTTTTTGAATTTCCAAAATTAAATACAATCAGTGATTTCAGCCAAGGCGGTAGAAGTATTTATGGTCTATATTGTAGCCATGGTATAAAATAAATGACATATGATTAGCAACCTGCATGCAACAACCATAGAGCTGTTGCGTGACAAGACGTTTTCTGTCAGCGATCTGTCTAGCTACATATGTCTGCATTTTATATTTTACGATGTTATTATTATAGTTTCCTTCTTTAAGTTAAATAAAGCCAAGTTCTACTGGTAATCTTTCGCTTTCTTTATATCAATTTATTTAACTTAAAATGTCTGTGGAAACAAAACCGTCGCCACTCGCAAAGTATCTACGGCCTGAAAAATTTGACGTCGAACCCGATGCTCAGGATTCAGACACAAAATGGATTTATTGGAAGTCAACCTTCGAAAGCTTCATTGCCGAAGAATGTGCCTTAGACACCCCCGGCAATCTCAAACTAAAGATCTTGGTAAACCACCTGTCAGCCTCAATTTTCAAGTATATAAAGGCTTTCCAAAACTTTGATGATGCCTTGAAGGCTTTGGACGCTATCTATGTAAAAGCGAAAAACACTATACTCGCCCGCCATGTCCTGTTTAATAGGAAGCAGCGCACAGATGAAACTATAGCTGAATACGCAAGGGCATTGCGTTTATGTGCACAAGACTGCAGTTTCGAAGCTGTTACGGCTAAAGAACACGAAGAGCAGGGTATTCGCAGCGCCCTCATCTCTGGCCTCCAGTCTAAGAGAATAAGGGAACGCCTCCTGGAAAATAGTAAACTTTCCCTGGATGAGACGCTCAACCAGGCTATCACCCTCGAGACTGCGGAGAAGGATTCCATCACAATCAGTAGCAACGCCGGCAACATGTTTCAACAACTTAACAGTATCAACTTCAACCCAGAACCTTCCAACTTAGCCGCAGCCAGGCCCTCGCCAGCGCGCTATATCCCCCCTTCTACTTCTAATCCTGCCTATAGATCAACACCATCAACGAGACGCTGTTTCTTCTGCGGAGGGAACGTGCATCAAAGGTTTAAGTGTCCAGCGAATAATGCCTTTTGTCAACTGTGCTCGAAGAAAGGCCACTTTGCGAGCGTTTGCCGATCAGTAAACAGCAGCAACGCTATGCCTGCTGACGGAATAGTCGAGAGCGACATCTTAGATGGTCCATCTTGCAGTGGGGCTATTTCTGCCGCATCCCCATCAAGTTTGAAGAGTGCGACCATTCCTATAACTGTGAACGACTACAAAGCAGATGCACTAATTGACACGGGCAGTTCGGTGAGTTTTATCAACTCTAAAATCGCACGTTTGATGAAGTTGCGTCAAAGACCGAGCAAACAAACTATCAATCTCGCATCGCTCAACTATGTCTCGTTTGTTGAGGGTGTGTGCTTCGCCACCATTACAATGAAAGATCACGTATACAAACAACGACCTTTACTCGTCGTAAACAACCTCTGTGCTGATGTCATCGTGGGCCACGATCTACTAAGAGACCACTCAAAACTTGAGTTGAAGTTTGGCGGCCCGAAAGAACCTTTGGAAATATGCAACGTACTAGAAGCTTCTGTGCCACCAGCCTCTGTTTTCACAAACCTCATGCACGATATCAAGCCGATCGCCGTCAAAAGTAGACGTTATAGCAAGGAAGACGAAGAGTTTATCACGCAAGAGGTGGACAAGTTAATCAAAGACGGGATAATAGAACCGAGCATCTCACCCTGGAGAGCGCAAGTACTAGTAGCAGGTGGAGGGGCTCATAAGAAACGTTTAGTAATTGATTACTCGATGACGATTAATAAATACACAGAGCTAGATGCCTACCCCCTGCCTCACATTGAAAAAGTTGTAAGTGACGTCTCAAAATACAAAATATTTAGTCAAATAGATTTAAAATCGGCTTATCACCAAATCGCGATCCTACCGGCAGAGAAAATATACACTGCCTTTGAAGCTTGCGGCAGATTGTATCAATTTACCAGAATACCTTTTGGCGTGACCAATGGTGTAGCCGCGTTTCAGCGCGCACTCGAATTTGTCATATCTACAGAAAAGTTGCATGGCACATTTACATATCTCGACGACGTCACGGTTTGTGGGAAGACGCAGGCCGAGCATGATCACAATTTGAAAAGGTTCTTGGATGCTGCGAAAAAGTACGGCCTAACTTTAAATGAGCAAAAGAGCGTCTTTAACAAAACTAAAATTGATCTGTTGGGATATACAGTTGAAAATAATATAATAAAACCGGATAGCGAAAGGCTCAAACCCCTACTAGAGTTGCCCGCACCTACAAAGCCAGGAGAGCTTAAAAGGATCCTCGGGTTATTCGCTCATTACGCCAAGTGGGTCGAAAGATTTTCAGAGAAATTAAAACCACTTACCAATGTAACCAGTTTCCCACTGTCTCAAAACGCTCTACAATGTTTCGAACAACTCAAAGACGATATCAAAAGAGCTACCCTCATGGCAGTCGATGATAACGAGATCTTCACGGTAGAAACTGACGCTTCGGACTTCGCCTTAGCAGCTACGCTCTCGCAACAAGGGCGCCCTGTTGCCTTCTTTTCTCGCACGCTATCAGGCTCTGAATGCAAGCACTCATCGATAGAAAAAGAAGCGAGCGCAATAGTGGAAAGTCTGAAGAAATGGAGACATTACTTGATCGGGAGACACTTTCTTTTGATAACAGATCAACAATCAGTCGCTTACATGCTCAATCAGAACCACAATAGCAAGATCAAAAATGAAAAGATAATGCGTTGGCGTTTGGAGTTATCATGCTACAAGTATGACATAATATACAGGCCAGGTACTGAAAACACCGCGGCCGACGCCCTTTCCCGAGTTTGTGCGTATATGAACACGAATAAGCTACGAGAACTTCATAACGCACTCTGTCACCCTGGCGTGACTCGTATGTTTCATTGGGTACGATTCAAGAATCTTCCTTACTCGGCAAATGATGTCAAAGAAATGACGGCTTCCTGCCCAATCTGCGCTGAGATAAAGCCTCGATTCATGAAAGTTAGTGGCCACTTAATCAAAGCTACGTCCCCGTTTGAACGTATCAATATTGACTTTAAGGGGCCTCTGCACTCTAACACTCCGAATAAATATATACTCACTATCATTGATGAATACAGTCGCTTCCCCTTTGCCTATGCTTGTCGTGACATGACATCAGCCACGGTCATTAACTGCTTGAAAGATCTCTTCCAAACCTTCGGCCAACCGCTCTACGTTCACAGCGACAGAGGGGCGTCGTTCATGTCGGAGGAATTCAAAGGTTTCCTGAGAGATTCAAACATAGCGTCTTCGAGAACGACACCATATAATCCCCAAGGCAACGGTCAAGTGGAGCGCCTAAATGGCACCTTATGGCGCACGATCCAACTCAGTCTGCGCGCCAAGAGTCTGCCAATCGAAAATTGGGAGAGAGTCCTAAAGGACGCACTGCATTGTGTACGCTCTCTCCTCTGCACTTCAACAAATGCCACCCCGCATGAAAGACTATTCGCCTACCCAAGAAGGTCTCCGAATGGCGATTCTCTACCCTCATGGATGATTCCGGGCCCTGTTTTAATGAAAAAGTATGTACGGCAGGCTAAAACAGATCCCCTGGTCGAGGAAGTGGAGCTCTTAGAAAGTAATCCACAATATTCCTACATTCGTCGGAGCGATGGTGAAACTGCCACAGTGTCAAATAGAAGACTGGCTCCGTTTCCTATCGACACTGAAGATGGAGATGAACCTGAAGATCCGCAAGTACAGAATCAACCTCCCGCAGTGGAACAAGGGGAACCCTACGTGATACCGCCTCACAATGGTGACCTGCGTAGATCTCACCGTGCCAGGAAGCTTCCGACCCACCTTAGAGACTTCGTGGTAGATGGAAGGGATGAAAACTCAAGCGGGGGAGAATGACATATGATTAGCAACCTGCATGCAACAACCATAGAGCTGTTGCGTGACAAGACGTTTTCTGTCAGCGATCTGTCTAGCTACATATGTCTGCATTTTATATTTTACGATGTTATTATTATAGTTTCCTTCTTTAAGTTAAATAAAGCCAAGTTCTACTGGTAATCTTTCGCTTTCTTTATATCAATAATCATCCAAAAACTAATCTAAAAAACTGTCCTACGGATGGAGCATGATGCTCTGTATAAAAGAATGAAAGGCTGGCTCGACTATCAATGGTATTTTTATTTATTTCCACCTGTTACAAACCGATTACTTATTTTCTATACTAATTTTCTTCCATCGTTTTTTTCACAGTACACAGATTACAGATTGTGGCGTTATTTGACACTTGACATTGACATTTCCACAGACTACAATGATACATTTCTTAACATCCTCCACACCAAGAAAAAGAGAAAATAAAATAACAAAGTATGCTACAATCTAGTATCCAGAACACAATACTAATTTTATATTTTTAAACAATGAAACATACAGATTCAACAAGGATTTAACACAAGTGTTTAGACAACATTATAATCACATTAACATACATCTTATTGCAGTCACAATAATAATTATTATAATAAGCATCTGAGAAACATAGTTAGTTCACTTATCACAAGTCATCTTTCTTAATAATATTTAAATCAAATTAGTCTTTATTCTTAATAATTAGTAATTTAATTACCAAACCAGTATGACAGACAGAATACACAAATGAGATCAAAATGATAAAAAAATATCAAAGTTTGTTTGGGAAACAAGAAGTTTATTTATCAAATAAAATTAAATTTATAGTTTGTACTTACTTGGCATTTTAATAATTCTCCCACGTCTTGTTGTCTGATCTGTCTCTCTGTTGGCTGGCTCTGTAGTGCGCCCTTTGTTATTAATTGTACTGCTAGGGTTTATAACTATACAATATTTCTTACCAATAGAATTGTGATTTTTGGCGTCCATTTCTCGTCTCCCTTCCACCTCAGAAGAAGAAAGTTCTAATTGGTATAGACGCTGAAATGGTCGGATTTTGAATCCAGCTGTTGTCTTTACCTTGGCAGTTCTATCCACTCCATCCTTTCCTGTATAAATCTCAATGACCATTCCAAGTGGCCATTTAATTCTTCTTTCTTCAGACTCAACTAGAACTATATCTCCTACCTTTATACCTCCACTCTTCTCTCTTCCTCTCTGTACTAGTTCGGTAAGGTACTCGTTCTTGAATCGCGTACGAAGTTCGTCTCGCAGTTTTTGCAGATACCTCAGTCGTCGATTCATACTGGTGGCATCTAAAATATCAAATTCGGTTACCTGTGAATGCGGCAGAGGTTGTAAGAAGCACGAAGGTCGCAGCGGCTCTAGTGAGTTCGCGTCGTCAGCCTCCACATATGTGATTGGTCTGTCATTTACCACAGCTTCGCAGTCGCAGAGGAGAGTCTCCATTTCTTCATAAGAGACAGTAGATGTACCTAAAACACGTCTTAATAAATTCTTTATTATTTTTATCATGCGCTCAAAAAATCCGCCCCACCATGCTGCTGTAGGCGCATTAAGCTTCCATTTTATGCGCATTATGGTGGATACGCGTTGCACTTCATCCCAGTCAATGGTAGACAGCAGATTCTTGGTACCTGTAAAGTTAGTGCCGTTGTCGGATATCATTAATTTTACACGACCTCGTCTGGCGATGAAACTGCGAAATGTTCTGATGAAGGCTTCTGTAGACAGAGATTGTGTCAGTTCCAAATGTATCGCGCGGTATACGGCACACGTGAATATTACAATCCAACTCTTTACATCGCCGCGTAGATATATAGGGCCGGCCAGATCAGCTCCTGTTACTTCAAAGGGTGCGGTCGGTTGGATTCGTTCAATAGGTAATGGTGCCGCAGATACTTGAGTAGCTTTCGCTCTGTGTCTCTTACATATAATGCATTTATCTATGACAGATTTTACCAGTTTCCTAATACCAATAATCCAGAATCGTTTCCTTAAATCTGTGATCATCATATTGGTGCCAGCATGAAGAAGTTGTGTATGTCGCTGTTCAACCAGTCTTCGTATGATCACATTTGCTGCAGGTAGCACTGCTGGAGTTTTCACATCTTCAGGGAAATCGGTAAGTATCAGCTTTGTTTTTATTCTCAGTATATTATCTTCATCATAGAATGTAGTTAGTTTTGCGGTATGCTTTTGTATATATTCTTTGCTTTCTGCCTGTATAGTCTTTATTATTCTCTTTTCAGCTATTTCATATTCTTCAAACGTCAATTCTCCTTTTTTCTTATTGTCTTTGTAGCGAGCATTGTAGATAAATCGTAATATCCATGCTGTCATTCTTATTATTTTAGAATACTTGGAAAAATGAGTTAAATCATTTACCATATCATTGTCACAGCATATATTAACGCATACAGATTTTTTGAGTTCTTTGCAGGCTTCCTTTTCATCAACCACCAGTGCAGAATGCGGCCACAGTTCGGGATGTCGACGCAGCCACGGCGGGCCTTCCCACCACTTGGTTTCGAGCAGCCGACGTGTGTCGCAGCCTCTGGATGGTAGGTCTGCCCAGTTCTCAGGGCCTGGAATGTGGTGCCAGTCATTAATGTTAGTATTTTGACGGATTTCTTTTACCCGGTTTCCCACATAGGTATTCCAAATCAATTCTCGTTTTATCCAGCATAGTGTCACACCAGAATCACTCCAACAATATTCTTTATGATTATTCAATTGTAATTTCTTTCTTACCCCCATAATTAATCTTGAGCCAATGAGAGCCGCTAGCAATTCTAATCGTGGTGTGGTTATTTTCTCTGGTGGTGATATTCTTGACTTTGCAGATATTAATCGGACAGTCACATTACCTTTACTGTCTTCAGTTCTGAGGAATACGCAGGCAGCATACCCGTCTTTACTGGCGTCACAAAACATATGAAGACTGGCATCGTTGCAGCTCTGTAGTGGCACCGTTGACAGAGGTCTTGGTATTCTGCAATTTGACAGTAAATGCACATTATCATACCAGTCATGAAATTGAGTTTCAATATTAGGGGGCAGCTCTTCATCCCATGCCAATTTACTGTTCCATATTTCTTGTAATATTAATCTAGGAACAAGTGTTACGGGGCACAGAATTCCCACGGGGTCAAAAATTCTTTGTGTCAAGGAGAGGATATTTCTCTTATTTAATTTACCTATCTCTGAAGGATGAGGCAAGGCATCTAAGTTGCAAAAAAGTTCATCGGTGGCAGTATCCCACATTATTCCTAAAACCGAGATGACACGTTGATCGGTTTCATTAATTGTCATTGGAGAAGTTACCCACTGCCTCAAATCAAACTTTGCCTCTTGCATTATACTTTTTGCCTCTTGTATGAAGTTTTGTGTCGCTTCTTCCGAGTCTTGGCTTGTAACTAAATTATCGACATAGAAAGAGCTAGATAATATATGCAGTCACCTGCGATCGCTTGAAGTCCTCAAGGTAACGAGTGATAAATATTCACCTGTCAATGTCCCTTGTGTTAAATCCTTGTTGAATCTGTATGTTTCATTGTTTAAAATATAAAATTAGTATTGTGTTCTGGATACTAGATTGTAGCATACTTTGTTATTTTATTTTCTCTTTTTCTTGGTGTGGAGGATGTTAAGAAATGTATCATTGTAGTCTGTGGAAATGTCAATGTCAAGTGTCAAATAACGCTACAATCTGTAATCTGTGTACTGTGAAAAAAACGATGGAAGAAAATTAGTATAGAAAATAAGTAATCGGTTTGTAACAGGTGGAAATAAATAAAAATACCATTGATAGTCGAGCCAGCCTTTCATTCTTTTATAACTGGCCACACAATTCAACACTCTGAACAAATGAAGGCAATGCGTGTTTTCACCACAGAACAAGAAAAAAGGTTAGAATGATAAAGTGGGCGGGGCCGGCGCGCCACTCATTTGAGCAAACGGGCATATGAACGTCAAATTGCTCAAATCCCCAGCGTAGTGTTTGCACCAGGGGGGGGACACTCTTGACACTCCTATACTAAGTGACATTATTGTAAAGGAAGTGCTTTCATCTCTCATTGGCGAAGATCATTACTTCATACAATTTTTTTTTATAAGAACTCCCTCAACGATCAAGCAATGCTTGACAAGCACGTAAATGCTTGTCAAGCAGTTTATGGTTTGGGAATAGACAATGATTTTCTAATAGTCATTAGCGAGAGTACATTCATAAAGGTAGGTATACTCTTTTTATCAAAAACAAAATTTAATTGTCAGAATTTTCCTTTAGCAATATCACAAAAATCTTTTTCTGTGTTTATTTCGCACGTTTACTTATTTCAGTTGCTCCTTTCCACCGTTTCCCAACAAAATAATAAGGACCCGGATAGTTTTAAAGATTGGGTAGAGATTGTTAGTGAAAATGTGTTGACAAGTTAAAAGAATGGGGTCTGCAACCAGCACCTTCGCCAGCAGGATAAGGCCTGTAGGCGTAGTAACTTCCCTTCACCTACCGGCAATTCATCGTGTAAGTTTTTTATGTAGGTACTAGGTAGGTACCATAGTAGAATCAAATTACTACCTCCTTGATTAAGGGTGCGTTTCCACTGAAGCAACATCACGTAAATTTTTTTGGGGCTTTAAAAATGGGGCGCTTGATTTTGAAATTGAAATATATATAACTTTGTAGAGTTTCGTAAGGCCTTTCAAATGATACTATAACCCCGGCGCGGAAATTTGTATTATTATTTTAGTGTTTATGAAAATATAGTTTTTTATGTTATATTCTTTCAGGCAACCAGACCCATCCCAGTTCCAGACCCATTTCAATTCCAACCCATCCCACTTCGTCTTCATATACCAGAAATATCATGTAAGTTTTGTTTACGCAAATTAAGGGTAGATATTTCTCAAAATAATTGTACCGTTACGTGCTCCTCTAGAATTACAAAGACGTAACTGCAAACATCATGCATAATGCCCTCATTATGCATCAATTTCATAAGCTACAATATTTTTAATAATAAAATTACAAACATTTTTTTTTCAGATCACAGCCCACCCCCATCCCACTCTGTTGTCATCCTGATACAGGTGCAGTACGAGCTATCGAGCAGTTAAGTTGTGGCAACCGCAAATGATGAAATTTTTTTTTTTTATAAAAAACAAGTATTATTACTTGTTTCAATTCCGGGACTCTTTGGCTCCATAATCGTTTTATAGACTTAAAGTAAGGGTGTAAGTAAAATGATTGTATTATATCTCGTAATAATATATAGGACTTCGTATAGGTGTCAGTAAAATTATTTTGGTTCGACCTTGCACCATCCTTCCTGTTTTTCTATGCGGAAGCATTAATTGCTTATTTACGAATAATTTTACTGGAATGGTTTTAATATTCAGTTATCAATTACTGGCTGCGCAACATGTTTTGATGAAAATGTATTTTCATTAAAACTGCTAGCAATACTTATTAAGTGTTAGTGATGTGTTCTTTAATAGGTTACATTTTTTTATCTTACTCTATGGTTTGCACAATGTCATGGCAGTCTGAGCTCCGGTGCGAAACACAAAAAAAGATTCCGAATTGTGCAATTATTACGTGTCATTTGCGTAGTGAAAATGTGATCCTGGAAAAAGGATGAATTTCTTTTCACCTCTAAGCAAAAATATTGGATAAATAACTGTATAACGAAGCACAATCACGAAATGTTTTATCGGATAACATTGTCTGGCTTGGACAATAGTGCTTGCATGTTATCGATAATTTTATCGATACGTGATTTTGTTCGTTGTTACAGTCTGTCTGTTATAAGAAATGATTTGTGGGCTGATTTTGATGAAACTCTATTGGGGTCACTGTTTTGAAAAGAAAACAACAACGCCATCTTGGCTTTTTTATATTTTTAACATTGCGTTGCTGTTTTCTTTTTAAAATAGTACCCGAAACCAGATTTCATCGAAATCAGGCCACAAACAAAAAAGTTGGCCGCTATATTAGATTTTTTCGTATTTTTAACCTTGTGTTGCTGTTTTCTTGTCAAAGTAGTGTCACAAATCGAGTTTCATCAAAATCGACCCACAAATCAATTCTTATAACCGACAGACTGTAACAACGAACTAAAACACGTATCGATAAACAAAAAAAGTAGGCCACAATTTTGGATTTTTTATATTTTTAACATTGCGTTGCAGTTTTCTTGTTAAAATAGTACCCCGAACCGAGTTTCATCGAAATCGGCCAACAAACAAAAAAGTTGGCCGCCAACTTGGATTTTTTTATTTTTAACATTTCGTTGCTGTTTTCTTGTCAAAATGGTGCCCCAAATCTAAAAAACTGTCCTACGGATGGAGCATGATGCTCTGAACAAATGAAGGCAATGCGTGTTTTCACCACAGAACAAGAAAAAAGGTTAGAATGATAAAGTGGGCGGGGCCGGCGCGCCACTCATTTGAGCAAACGGGCATATGAACGTCAAATTGCTCAAATCCCCAGCGTAGTGTTTGCACCAGGGGGGGGACACTCTTGACACTCCTATACTAAGTGACATTATTGTAAAGGAAGTGCTTTCATCTCTCATTGGCGAAGATCATTACTTCATACAATTTTTTTTTATAAGAACTCCCTCAACGATCAAGCAATGCTTGACAAGCACGTAAATGCTTGTCAAGCAGTTTATGGTTTGGGAATAGACAATGATTTTCTAATAGTCATTAGCGAGAGTACATTCATAAAGGTAGGTATACTCTTTTTATCAAAAACAAAATTTAATTGTCAGAATTTTCCTTTAGCAATATCACAAAAATCTTTTTCTGTGTTTATTTCGCACGTTTACTTATTTCAGTTGCTCCTTTCCACCGTTTCCCAACAAAATAATAAGGACCCGGATAGTTTTAAAGATTGGGTAGAGATTGTTAGTGAAAATGTGTTGACAAGTTAAAAGAATGGGGTCTGCAACCAGCACCTTCGCCAGCAGGATAAGGCCTGTAGGCGTAGTACCTTCCCTTCACCTACCGGCAATTCATCGTGTAAGTTTTTTATGTAGGTACTAGGTAGGTACCATAGTAGAATCAAATTACTACCTCCTTGATTAAGGGTGCGTTTCCACTGAAGCAACATCACGTAAATTTTTTTGGGGCTTTAAAAATGGGGCGCTTGATTTTGAAATTGAAATATATATAACTTTGTAGAGTTTCGTAAGGCCTTTCAAATGATACTATAACCCCGGCGCGGAAATTTGTATTATTATTTTAGTGTTTATGAAAATATAGTTTTTTATGTTATATTCTTTCAGGCAACCAGACCCATCCCAGTTCCAGACCCATTTCAATTCCAACCCATCCCACTTCGTCTTCATATACCAGAAATATCATGTAAGTTTTGTTTACGCAAATTAAGGGTAGATATTTCTCAAAATAATTGTACCGTTACGTGCTCCTCTAGAATTACAAAGACGTAACTGCAAACATCATGCATAATGCCCTCATTATGCATCAATTTCATAAGCTACAATATTTTTAATAATAAAATTACAAACATTTTTTTTTCAGATCACAGCCCACCCCCATCCCACTCTGTTGTCATCCTGATACAGGTGCAGTACGAGCTATCGAGCAGTTAAGTTGTGGCAACCGCAAATGATGAAATTTTTTTTTTTTATAAAAAACAAGTATTATTACTTGTTTCAATTCCGGGACTCTTTGGCTCCATAATCGTTTTATAGACTTAAAGTAAGGGTGTAAGTAAAATGATTGTATTATATCTCGTAATAATATATAGGACTTCGTATAGGTGTCAGTAAAATTATTTTGGTTCGACCTTGCACCATCCTTCCTGTTTTTCTATGCGGAAGCATTAATTGCTTATTTACGAATAATTTTACTGGAATGGTTTTAATATTCAGTTATCAATTACTGGCTGCGCAACATGTTTTGATGAAAATGTATTTTCATTAAAACTGCTAGCAATACTTATTAAGTGTTAGTGATGTGTTCTTTAATAGGTTACATTTAACAAGATTATGTTATACTTACCTGGGAAAAATTAATAGCTGTGGCGAGGGGTGAAATTATGGCGAAGGTAAGCCGTTCAACAAAAGTGTTATAATCTGCATAGTGGATCGGTAGGGTGGGATTTCTAAAAGGTAAGCCAATGGGAATCGTCTTGTATGGACCCTTCGCCACTGTGTAGGTACATTAGTATACCTAATACTACTAGGTAGGTATACTAATGTACTACACAAACACTGTCAGGGTACCTACTACGCTAATAGGCACCCTGACCGTGTTTGTGAATGAATAAATATTAAGAAATAAGAATATGAACAATTTTGAATAAAATTATCCCTAGGCATAAACTGAGAGGAATAAATAAAAACATAATGACTCTTTCACTTAATTGTTTAATTTTGTGTCCTTTTCTTTTCTCGCTTTTGTAATTACGTTTTTAACTGTTTTGTTCTAGTTATCTCTTATAACATTTAAAACGTTTGTTCTCATGTGTTAGTTATTTTCTTCGCAAAAAATACTAATACTAGTGAACACGGCGTCTAGAATGTTATAAAAGATAATTAGAACAAAGCCGTAGGTAGGATTGCTAGATTAGGTACTAAAAAAAAAAAAACAAACTAACAAGAAAATCGCCGATCAGAGATGGCGCTTCAAAATGAGTAAGTTTTAAAATCGCCAGAGGGCTCTCTACCCCTATTTTTTTTTATCTTACTCTATGGTTTGCACAATGTCATGGCAGTCTGAGCTCCGGTGCGAAACACAAAAAAGATTCCGAATTGTGCAATTATTACGTGTCATTTGCGTAGTGAAAATGTGATCCTGGAAAAAGGATGAATTTCTTTTCACCTCTAAGCAAAAATATTGGATAAATAACTGTATAACGAAGCACAATCACGAAATGTTTTATCGGATAACATTGTCTGGCTTGGACAATAGTGCTTGCATGTTATCGATAATTTTATCGATACGTGATTTTGTTCGTTGTTACAGTCTGTCTGTTATAAGAAATGATTTGTGGGCTGATTTTGATGAAACTCTATTGGGGTCACTGTTTTGAAAAGAAAACAACAACGCCATCTTGGCTTTTTTATATTTTTAACATTGCGTTGCTGTTTTCTTTTTAAAATAGTACCCGAAACCAGATTTCATCGAAATCAGGCCACAAACAAAAAAGTTGGCCGCTATATTAGATTTTTTCGTATTTTTAACCTTGTGTTGCTGTTTTCTTGTCAAAGTAGTGTCACAAATCGAGTTTCATCAAAATCGACCCACAAATCAATTCTTATAACCGACAGACTGTAACAACGAACTAAAACACGTATCGATAAACAAAAAAAGTAGGCCACAATTTTGGATTTTTTATATTTTTAACATTGCGTTGCAGTTTTCTTGTTAAAATAGTACCCCGAACCGAGTTTCATCGAAATCGGCCAACAAACAAAAAAGTTGGCCGCCAACTTGGATTTTTTTATTTTTAACATTTCGTTGCTGTTTTCTTGTCAAAATGGTGCCCCAAATCGAGTTTCATCAAATTCGGCCCACAAACAAAAGTTGGCCAATATCTTTAATTTTTGTCATTTTTAACATTGCACAGTCGACATCTTATTTAAAAATATAAATATATATATAATATTTATATATATTCGATTTAGGTAAAAATACCTAACTTCTCGTTACAAAATTTATTGGATTATTGTTCATCTGTAATCTGTATTACTTAACTTCGTCACATGCCAAATTTCATAGACGGGAGAATTATTCGGAAGTCGCCATACAACAAATATCCTCATTGATTGGACTAAAAGACGAAGTAAAATGTATGAAATATGTGGCTCCGATATCCGGGGGGTAATTACGTAACTTTATTGCAATCAACTCTGACAGAAATTGCAGTTACATTGCTGCTTTAGTAAGAACCAATGTGACAACTATCTTAACAAAAGCAGCAATGCAACCGCGCTTTCAATCGATTTCAATCGAGAATTGTTAGCAACAGCTTTACGTAATCAAGGTACCGATATCGGGACGGACAATGTGAAAAACAGATACATATTTCATACATTTTACTTCCTCCGATATCGTATCGGCCGGCGGCCGATACCAATATCGTATCGGATAATGTGAAAACGGTCTTACGCACACATAAATTTCATTTTTGCCTCACTTTTGACAGACTGCTTTTTAGAAAAGTAACGTTCTAGGTGTATTATCTTAAGGGTAAAAATCATAATATTGCATTGTCTTCCAGTTCTGACCTATGTTCAAAGTGTCATGGGAAGCTAGTATAAAATTGTGGTCAATCAAACAAACAAACAAATAAACGAAAAAACAACTTAATAAAACCTTGTTAAAAATAACATAAATCATTTTATTACTTAAAAACACAGTACAAACATGTATAATAACTTAACTGTCGATATTGAATTGTGAATGACACGGCACAGCACTATTCCAGTGATACCAAGTGTGTATTTTTTTTGCACAGATTACTGTGCAATTTGAATAAACTGTTTTAACGCAATCACGTCGTGTTATATCAGATTTTTATATTGAAACAAGTATTATAAATTTTTGTCCATGCTTGAAATCTAGATATTTATGACTGACAAAATTCATTGTGCAAATGTTCAATACGGCTGGCAACACATGCGTGTGTATTAACGTAAAATCAACCGTATTTTTTGATTGCTATAGACTACTTTTGCTTGAAGTTTTTTAGCCAATGATAGCATCGCTCTCATTGTGTGCTGAATAGGTGTCATTTTATGACTGTGTGAGAACTGGCGCGCGCGGTCCTAGTACTAATGACCGTACGTTAGCGTTCTAACCTTTTTTCTTGTTCTGTGGTTTTCACCATAGAGTAAGATAAAAAAAATAGGGGTAGAGAGCCCTCTCGCGTTTTTAAGACTTACTCATTTTGAAGCGCCATCTCTGTTCGGCGTTTTTCTTGTTAGTTTTTTTTTGTACCTAATCTAGCAATCCTACCTACGGCTTTGATCTAATTATCTTTTATAACATTCTAAACGCCGTGTTCACTAGTATTCGTATTTTTTTCCGAAGAAAATAACTAACACATGAGAACAAACGTTTTAAATGTTATAAGAGATAATTAGAACAAAACAGTTAAAAACATAAATTACAAAAGGGAGAAAAGAAAAGGACACAAAATTAAACAATTAAGTGAAGAGTAACTATGTTTTTATTTATTCCTCTCAGTTTATGCCAAGGGATAATTTTATTCAAAATTGTTGATATTCTTATTTCTTAATATTTATTCATTCACAAACACGGTCAGGGTACCTACTAGCCTAGTAGGTACCATGACCGTGTTTGTGTAGTACATTAGTATACCTAGTAGTATTAGGTATACTAATGTACCTACAGCCAGTGGAGAAGGGTACATACAAGCCGATTCCCATAGGCTTACCTTTTAGAAATCCCACCCTACCGATCCACTATGCAGATCATAACACTTTTGTTGAACGGCTTACCTTCGCCATAATTTCACCCCTCGCCACAGCCATTAATTTTTCCCAGGTAAGTATAACATAATCTTGTTAAATGTAACCTATTAAAGAACACATCACTAACTCACTAATTATAAAAAAAATATTAATTTTCATCATTTGCGGTTGCCACAACTAAACTGCTCGATAGCTCGTACTACACCTGTATCAGGATGACAACAGCGTGGGATGGGGGTGGGCTGTGATCTGAGAAAAAATGATTGTAATTTTATTATTAAAAATATTGTAGCTTATGAAATTGATGCATAATGAGGGCATTATGCATGATGTTTGCAGTTACGTCTTTGTAATTCTAGAGGAGCGATGTTCATAACAAAACGTGTGCGTAAAGTAACTGCGTTTTACCTGCACGTAACGGTACAATTATTTTGAGAAATATCTACCCTTAATATGCGTAAACAAAACTTACATGATATTTCTGGTATATGAAGACGAAGTGGGATGGGTTGGAATTGAAATGTGTCTGGAACTGGGATGGGTCTGGTTGCCTGAAAAAAATATAACAAAAAAAAATGTTTCTTAAGCACTAAAATAATAATACAAATTTCCGCGCCGGGATTATTGTATCATTTGAAAGGCCTTACGAAACTCTACAAAGTGCGATATATTTCAATTCCAAAATCAAGCGCCCCATTTTTAAAGCCAACCCCAAAAAAAAATACGTGATGTTGCTTCAGTGGAAACGCACCCTAAATCAAGGAGGTAGTAATTTGATTCTACTATGGTACCTACCTAGTACCTACATAAAAAACTTACACGATGAATTGCCGGTAAGTGAAGGGAAGTTACTACGCCTACAGGCCTTATCCTGCTGGCGAAGGTGCAGGTTGCAGACCCCATTCTTTTAACTTGTCAACTGATTTTCCCCAAATCTCTACCCAATCTTTAAAACTATCCAGGTCCTTATTCTTTTGTTGGGAAACGGTGGAAAGGAGCAACTGAAATAAGTAAACGTGCGAAATAAACACTTAGGAGGTTCTTATAAAAAAAAATTGTATGAAGTAATGATCTTCGCCGATGAGAGATGGAGGCGCTTCCTTTACAATAATGTCACTTAGTATAGGAGTGTCAAGAGTGTCCCCCCCCCCCTGGTTTTCACGTCCAAATGAACGCAATTTTCAAAAAGTACAACTTTTAATCAACTACCTTTAGTAACAATAAATAGCAAAAAAAGAATTGTAATTTATAGGTACAATAAAAAATTGTTTGGTTATAACAATCTGGGCATCAAATGAAAGCTAAGAAATACTAAATAGCCAATTTCAAACAAACTCAACTTAAGTTCATACATTAATTATTGTCCCTTCATAGAAATACCTACATATACGTATGTACATTCATGTTTAAAACTGCATAGTGGCAACTTTAGACTGAAATTGAGTTTTGCTTTTACCCATTAATGGAATTGATTGTCGAATAAAGGTCGAATACAATTAGTCTATTTGCGTAACAAAAAACATTTTTTCTCAGCCATGTGGTGGTTTTTAGGGGTACGTGTAGGACCCTATCTACCAATTTGGCTTTATAAGTCTACCAGGTTCCGCCTGCGACTTCGTCTGCGTGGTGGATATCTCTATGCTTGGGGATCAAACCTTTTTCAGATGAAAGTTACCCTAATGTCTTTAGTACCTCTTGAGGTTTCACTGCTATGCCTGCAGCAAAAGAACTGGAACTTACGACTTTGATCGGTCATCAGTATTCCACCCGTATACCGTGGGATCAAGCTGCAGAGGTTCTGCTTCAGAAGTAGACAACCATTTAGCAGTGAACATTAACTCATCGTAGGTACATACAATTATTCGAAAGCTTCCGTTGTGGGCGGAAGAGTTTTTAGGTCGGGAGCTGTTTAGGTTCTTGACATCTTGACGACCAAACATTGACTCTAGTGTCAGGCATACTCTTAAGTTGAGATTCGACGATAATTTTCGGAGATATGAGACCTATGGCCGATTGCACTAAACTTAAGAATCGCCTAAGTCTTTTCTTATCTACAACTCGACCAAGTTAACTAGGCAAATGACAGCTACATGACGGCTAAGTTTATGACACTGTTTTAATTTGGTCGTGTTGTAGTTAGGAAAAGACTTAGGCGATTCTTAAGTTTAGTGCAATCGGCCATTAATGTCATGGAAGTCATGAATAATTAAATCATAGTTAAGGAACTTACGCCAAAAAGAAAAAAAATGTTAAAAAAAACAAAAAAGGACTTTAAAAAACCGAGTTAAAATACTTGAAAAATATAAATACAGCATAAAAAAGACCTCTAATAAAAACAAGAAATAATAATCAAATCATTAGTTACGCATATCACTATTAATATATAATACGCCTACTGAAATAAAATAAAATAATAAAAAAATGTTATCCTCCAGCCCCACCCGACTTCAATAGACTTCATGCACAGTTAGCTGCTGGGCTATTCTAGGTATTTAAACAAGAAGGATTTTTGGTAGGATTGTACATTCCTACAGTAATTCCTACAGTAAAGAGACGATTTTTTTCTAACTATTACTAACAACCTGCGAAGCGCTTCGTCGTTTTTTTGAATCTTGGGTTTGGAGTATCCTTACTAATATTAAAAATGCGAAAGTCCGTTTGTTTCTTTGTTTGTTTGTTACTTGCTACTTTTTTCGACTTATGTTTTTTTCTGTTTGTTCCATCAGGTGTTGGTGCGGGCTCAGCCGGACGGCGCACGGGACCAACATCGCCACAGCGACGGCTGGCGAGGCGTGGGTCCCCGCCAGGCACACGCAGGCAGCGCCCACCGACGCGTACGGGACAGTCGAGTTCCAGGGCGGGCCACATCCTACTAAAGCTCAGGTAAATGCTCAACAATAGTTCCTGCGGGGATATCGTCACAGTGACGGCTGGCGAGCCACATTCTACTAAAGCTCAGGTATTTGCTCAACAATAGTTTCTGCGGGGATTACGTCGCCACAGCGACGGCTGGCGAGGCGTGAGTCCCCGCCAGGCACACGCAGGCAGCGCCCACCGACGCGTACGGGACAGTCGAGTTCCAGGGCGGGCCATATCATACTAAAGCTCAGGTAAATGCTCAACAATAGTTCCTGCGGGGGGATATCGTCACAGTGACGGCTGGCGAGCCACATTCTACTAAAGCTCAGGTATTTGCTCAACAATAGTTTCTGCGGGGATTACGTCGCCACAGCGACGGCTGGCGAGGCGTGAGTCCCCGCCAGGCACACGCAGGCAGCGCCCACCGACGCGTACGGGACAGTCGAGTTCCAGGGCGGGCCACATCCTACTAAAGCTCAGGTAAATGCTGAACAACAGTTCCTGCAGGGATCATGTCACTCGCCACAGCGACGCTGATGAGGCGTGGTTATATAAATTACATGGTGGTTTCATTTCAGAGCAGGTCCTTAGACATGTTTCATGGTGGTAGACCTCCAGAGGGCGATGCAGCAACCAGATAATTCGGTACTTGAAGAGTTCTCAAAAACTACTAAACCGATTTCGAAGCGACTTTTTGCATTCAACAGGTATAATTTCAGACTTTGCAGGACAGCTGCAGATCTCCAGGTGGCACTGTAGCAGCCAGGATGGTTGGCGCTTGAGAGCTTCTCAGAAACTACTCAACCGATTCCGATGCGGTTTCTTACATTAAATAGTTTTGTATAACATGGAAGCTTATTTTAACATTTCCTTTCACAGTATGTCCGGCTCTCACACGACACCCGACCAGAGCTAATAGTCCAGTTACTGACTCGGGAGTGGGCGCTCGATCGACCAAAACTGCTGATCACCATCCAAGGAGGCAAGGCGAACTTCGACCTGCAGCCCAAACTTAAGAAGGTTCTGAGGAAGGGCCTCCTGAAGGCTGCGAAGACTACAGGCGCCTGGATCTTCACGGGTGGCACTAATACAGGTACTGGGAAATACTGGCTGCATAGCAGTAACAAAGATCGAAATATTAGCACAGAATATAATAGACAGTCGGAAAAGATTACCGCCTTTTTGAAGCATGAATTTTGCGTGTTATATTTCTGGCAATACTAAACGCGGGAATAAAAAGGATTTGGCACACTGGATGCGTTCTGCGGTCTGCGGTCAGGTCAAAGTGAACAACATTGTCGGTCAGGGCAATCGGTCAGCGGTCCGGTCAGGGCAACCGGTGAGCGGTCCGGTCAGGGCAAACGGTCAGTGGTCCGGGCACGGAAACCGGTCAGCGATGCGGACAGGGCAAACAGCGGCATTTGACAGTGGTGATCTTCTTCGTAGTTTCTTCTTAGTTCTTTTGTGTTTTTATCGAGGACAATATTTTCTTCTTCCTCAGTGATCACTGAGGAAGAAGAAAATATTGTGCTTATGTGGTTGCGTCAAACAGGCCGTGACCGTTGCCCTGCCCGCCTGCCCATGCCCTCTGTCCGCCGCCCGCTGCCCTCGTACCTGCCCGTACGTGTCCTTCCTTCCCCCGCGTTCTTTGATTATGCCCGCACGATCGGATCGCATATCTATACAAAATATACAGAGACCGACAATGTTGTTCATACATAATGCGAGCAGCGTTCTTTTGACCTGACCGCAGACCGCAGAACGCATCCAGTGTCACAGAATACATAATAAGTGTGCCAAATCCTTAAAAATACACTATTCATATTCAACACATATATTATTAACTTTATGATTCAACACTTGACTCTGACAAAATTTACTGCCTAAAAGAGGAGAGTATATTGCCAAACTAAAATAAGAAGAAGAAGAAAATTTTATTTGGCAGCTAACTTCAATAATAAATAGCGGTAAACCGGTAAACCACTAAACAAATTAAATTACAAACATAAAGTTAGCATAGGTAGAGCTTAGAGCAACGACGGCTTCGCAACGACCGACGGCTTCGCAACGACGCGACGGTGTTTCCCAACGTTGCCAAGAGCTAGTATTAGATGTTTTATTTCATGCAAAATGTATAGAACACAAACTTAACTTTGTAGCAAGCATAAAGAAATTCATTTTTGAGACATTTAATTTTATGGACATTGAAAAAAGAAATATTGCTGAAAGTATCAAAAATTGTTTTGCTATTATTTTTATTCAACAGTCAGTATCTTTGAAAATACTAATTTTGTGCAAAGAAAAAAAAGTACACTTATTCAGCTTTAAAAATATGTATACTTTAAATATTGTTATCTTACAATGTCACTCTGAAAAAAATCGAACACAGTATGTGACAGTGTTTCCAAGAATTTCCAACTGCAAATATAAGTTGGTTTTTTCATACAAAATGTATAGAATACAAACTTAACTTTGATATATTTTGTCGCTTATGTTCTTACGGTCTTACAATCTCTCTCAACTATCCTACGGTCTAATACATACTTATATCTTTTTGTGGAAGTCATAACGACTATAGAAAAAATTAGACTTACTTTTTCTCAGTAGGAGCAAGTCATAAAACGACGACGCGAGGTGGCGTCAAAAGATTAGATCTCAAAACGACCCAGATAGGAAAATATTCTACCACATTAAGTCTAAAGTGCAAACGATGTTTGAATTATAATTATAGAAATCGAACGGATTAGATAAGTCATTTAGCTCAGGGTTGAACTAAAAAAAATAACAAGCGAAAATTTTAAAGTACGAAAAATGTAACACTCAACTCTCTAGACGGTCTCTGGTGTAAACGACTCTTCTGATCCGTTGGGTGTCTTCAGCGATCTATGCCTTCTCCATTCATTCTTTAAATTTCCATCATCACATAATACCCTATATAATCTTGGGCGGAGAACCAAAGCTTTAAAGTTACCTTGTTTGTATGTAATAGTACACGTAGTAACAGTAGTTTTTTTTTTATCTTTACGATATATTTGTATGCCTAGGTTCTTAGGGTACCTACCTATTATGATTTAAACACTTTTTGCACTGTAAACTTAATATGGTAGGATAGGACGTTTTCCTACCTGATCGTTTTGAGATCTAATCTTTTGACGCCACGTCGCGTCGACGTTTTGTGGCTTCCTCATTCTGAGATCAAGTCTGTCTATTTTTTTCAATTGTCGTTATGACTTCCACAAAAAGATTTAATTATAAATTAGACTGTACGATAGTTGAGAGAGACTATAAGACCGTAAAAACATAAACGTCAATTGGCCGCAAAGTTAAGTTTGTACTCTATACAATTTGTATGAAAAACCAACTTAACTTGAAATTAAACGACGACGACACCTTCGCATACCATGTTCGATTTTTTGTCAGATAGATATTGTAGAATAACTATATATAAGTTTGTACGTATTTAAAGCTGAAT
Organism: Agriphila tristella; assembly: GCA_928269145.1. Lineage (NCBI taxonomy): Eukaryota > Metazoa > Arthropoda > Insecta > Lepidoptera > Crambidae > Agriphila > Agriphila tristella. The sequence goes on along the minus strand of OV743430.1, from coordinate 54,654,226 downwards.
AAATGTACTTTAAGATAGTATTTTTTTTTCCTTTGCATAAAATTTGAATTTTTTCTATGAAACTGTACATTAAATGTCACAAAAATGGCTTCCTCCTCCTTGATTTATCACAATATGATACCACACTCAAGGTGGTAGGTATATTGAAGGAGATACGATTTTTTTTCTGAAGTGCGGCGGCGCGAAACTTTGAATGCCACCCCCCCTTACCTGCCAAGGGGGGGCGGATGGCTACCGGGCTAAATCAGATCAGTTTTACTTAAGCTACATATGTGCCAAGTGAATTCATCTAATGACAAATTTTGACCTCGCCATACATGAGTGCCACTACTGACTGGGCTATTAAGAATGAATGCTGTTCAAAGAAAGATTTGAAATGTTAATGGAAAAGAAGTGGAGAAAATGATTTTTTGAATACTACTGCAAAAAATGGTTCAGCAGCTTCGATCATCTAGCTAGAATCTAGATGATCGAAGTTCAGCAGCTAAGGGTCTGATAATTTTGACGATAAAGATGTTTCTCGCTGTGACATCTTTATTATTTTTAGTATAAAAAGGCCGCGATTTTTTCCGACTACCTACTTATATTAATAGTAGGTACCTACTAAACATATTATTAATATAGTAGGATTTATTTTGTTGATTTCATTTTGAGTTATATTAAAATTAAAATTTGAAGCGCACGTTAAACGCATGAATTGTGCTTAGGCCAGCCACCCTTTCGATAGCTCTACGAGGGAGGCGGAGGAGTGGGTGGGGGGCGCCCCACTAGCTGGCAATCTCTCTAGACGGACTCCTTAGTCAAAATTTTGATTTGACCTTCAAGACTTGAACGTCCTTGGAGGAAAGGGCGCGCGATAGAGTGCGCGGATCACATCAACTAAAGGCAGGCTGGAACATAGTCCACATAATGTGAGCTGGACGACGCACACTGCTGGGTATGCGCCTACCCCTCCTCCCTCCCCCAAAATATCTCGTTACATTACATTATTTTACTAAATATTTTTCTATTCTCCTTGTTGTATGGTCTGTGTATTCTCCATACATTTTGTACGAAAGCTAAAAAACAGTTGTAATACTAAACTTCCTACTCTTCCCAGGTGTAACCCGTCAAGTTGGTGACGCACTTCAACTCGAAAGGTCACAGAGGGCTGGTCGCGTGGTCAGCATCGGCATCGCACCCTGGGGAATCGTGGAAGGAGCCAGCGAGCTGATCGGCAAGGGCCGGGATGTGCCGTACCATGCCATCGCTTCACCAAGGTATAATTATTTGAATGTTAGGGGCTCTGCAGCTAGGGTTGCCAACTTTTTTTGGATCAAATATAGTAGTTTCAAGATTTTTTGTGTAAAAATATAGAAGGTGATATGAAAAAGTCTAAAAAAATATAGTAGGTTGCCGTTTTGTATGGAGGATTTTAAAGAAGTTGCATTTTTCATAAGTTAAAAGTACTTACATTTTTATAATTTATTCAATATCCATAAAGGCAAGTGTTTAATCACAGAAAAATATTATGCAATTAGGTACTTATGTCCATATAAGTAATATTTTTTGTTGCATTTGTGTAATTCTTTCACTTGAAAAAATATAGTAGTTTTGCCTACTATATATTTTCTCAAAAAATATAGTAGGCGAGCCTTCAATATAGTAGGATACTATATTATATAGTAGGGTTGGCAACCCTATCTGCAGCTCAGATGTAGTCACTGCGACCTAAACGATCTATTGTGACTTGCCACCTAATTATGGTAACTCTTTAAGCCCTGCGGCTCCCAGGAAGTCTAGTATCTATGAAGATACTAAGAAGACAGGAGGGTTTAAGAGTTTTATTTCCTAATGTGTCGCTCCAGATGGATACTACGCTTGTGGATTAGGGGTCCACAATCACATAAGAGGTGCTGGGGCGTTTCCTGCTCCTCATTGCAATATCTGCAGACGTCAGTATCACACAATTTCATATGAAATAGGTGTCTGTTTAGTTTGCAGTGTCCAGTTAAGACAGAACTAAAGAATTTTAGAGGATTGTGTTTGACAGAGCTCTAAGGATGTCACATTTGATGAGCTCCGTGGTCGAGTGGTTTGTACACTGGTTTTCAAGGTCTCGCCATCTCAGAGGCTCCGGGTTAGATCCCCGGCTGGGTCAATCTAGAAAATTCTTTTTTCTATATTGGCTCAGGTCTGGGTGTTTGTACTGCCACCTTTTTCATAACACAAGTGCTTTACTACTTTTTGTGATGTTGTCTTGTTGTCTAACGTATTTTCTAATGTATAGTATAATGTATTACATAGACGTATAGACACTGCTTAGGTAGACATGTCTCACATACCAGTTAACTTACGAAGTAGACGTGATATTTTGCGAACGTTACATATGCGTCAGGAGGAACTATGATGAATGGCTTTTCAAATTCTGTTTGACATTTATTCTGAACTCCTCTGACTAGTACAAACAAAAGTTTCATAGTCTCATAAAATTTGAATAGCACAAACTTTCTCATACCTAACCAAACCATAACCTTCCAGAAATATTACATTAGAACATGAATTAAAACGCTTAAATATTTAAGATTTTTAATGGCATAAAAAGTAACATTTTAAAATTGTATTACGACGATAAAATTAAACCTACATTAATGAACATAAAAGAATACAAAAGAGGACACAGACAAATAAAGAACTTTAAGTATTTGTCGCGAGTAAAATCTTAATTATCTGCTTCCTTTGAATGTATTTTGTGCTTAGTTGCAAACGAAAATTAATAGCGTCTTGGTTATGAAAGCAGTCTAAAATTAACAACCTATACTATGAGATTAAATTTTCTGTTCATTGTAATTTAGCTAGACAGGTGTTTGGGAGAAATTAAAATTTAATAAGTACACCACAATGTTTGATTTTATTTCTCGACTATCATAAGTAATTATACTATCTTTAAGTCTTGACATAACTTTTCTCTGACAAAACATTGATAAATTCGTCCTCAATACTTTAACGTTTGGTTGAACCAACTTTTGATATGAAAAGATCAGCTGGTCAAAACGTCAAAACACAAATTTCACAGAGGGCGATTATATTAATGAGGGATGAGGGCTTTTCAAGGGGACAAAAAGCTGTAGGCTCGATAAATGGCATTGATAAAATTGTATATCTCAATGCGTTTTTTTTTTACTAATTTTCGAAGAGAACTCAGGTAGACAGGCAGATGTAACCCTAAAATTTTTCTCTTTGGGCAGATGTCAGAAAGCGAGCGCTTACTTGCCCCTTTAGTACTAGCCAATTTTGACTCATCTCTTTCCATCAACGCCATCTAATGAGGCAAATAGTTACTATTTTTATTTTTAAATGTCACTTTGAAAAGTCCTCATTGAAATAAAGACCTTTTATAAATAAGGTGTCTACTGTGGATCGTGCTTAATCGGGTCTAACGTGGATATAGATGTAGAGGAGTTTAGGCCGTTGACTTGCGCTTGGAAGAGGACGTCGTTGATCAGCTTTTCCGCAAGAATCCTCATACCGGGCGGCAGCGTGCGGAGCTTGGCTGCTACGTTTACACCTTGAGAGATGAAGAGGAGTAGATTAGGAAAAATAAACTTTATCCAGATTTGTGCGGAGCTAGGAGTCTTAGCGATACATCTGGCCAAATTATGTCACCGACACTTTGGCTATATGCATTATTTTATCTCGCAACGTAACTATCAGCTAAAAGAGTGAGTGTCGCTTTTATTACAATACAAATGAGAGTGAAAACGTAATTAAATAAACTGAAAATAAACGCTACTCAGCAGAAGTAATATTTATAGTATACTTGTAAAAGATGTACCATGGGCAACAGCGTCGTTTAACCACTGCTAAGGTTAAAATTGCTTGCACGCCGCGCCGTCACTACATACGTTTAGTTCGTGCAAGGGCGATACGCGCGCACACGAATTTTGTTGCAAACTGGTTAAGCGACGCTGTTGCCCATAGTACCAACTGGTAACTCAGTTCAACAACTCTGCTCCTCCTCCGCCGGGCAGTACTGCTTGGTAATCGAAGGGGTATCAGCCATCTCCACCATGATGTTGTATTCGGGATACGGCTGCTGTTCTTACGTTAGGTATCGTATCTCACCAATAGCGTCGTATTCATCCTCGACCTCCGTGCACAACCTCTTGCTGATCTTCTGCTCCTCCTCTGGGGAGTACCGCTTGGTAATGGAAGGGGTATCAGCCATCTCCACCATGATGTTGTATTCGGGATACGGCTGCTGTTCTTACGTTAGGTATCGTATCTTACCAATAGCGTCGTATTCATCCTCGACCTCCGTGCACAACCTCTTGCTGATCCTCTGCTCCTCCTCTGGGGAGTACCGCTTGGTACTCGAAGGGGTATCTGCCATCTTTACCATGATGTTGTATTCGGGATACGGCTGCTGTTCTTACGTTAGGTATCGTATCTTACCAATAGCGTCGTATTCATCCTCGACCTCCGTGCACAACCTCTTGCTGATCCTCTGCTCCTCCTCTGGGGAGTACCGCTTGGTACTCGAAGGGGTATCTGCCATCTTTACCATGATGTTGTATTCGGGATACGGCTGCTGTTCTTACGTTAGGTATCGTATCTCACCAATAGCGTCGTATTCATTCTCGACCTCCGTGCACAACCTCTTGCTGATCCTCTGCTCCTCCTCTGGGGAGTACCGCTTGGTACTCGAAGGGGTATCTGCCATCTATACCATGATGTTGTATTCGGGATACGGCTGCTGTTCTTACGTTAGGTATCGTATCTCACCAATAGCGTCGTATTCATCCTCGACCTCCGTGCACAACCTCTTGCTGATCCTCTGCTCCTCCTCCAGCGGGGAGTACCGCTTGGTACTCGAAGGGGTATCAGCCATCTCCACCATGATGTTGTATTCGGGATACGGCTGCTGTTCATACGAGGTATCGTCATTGGCCTCTGGTTCGTCTTCTTCTGCTGATTCCTGTAGGCAAAGCATTTTTTTATTTAAGTATTTCACTTTTGATTTCGATTTTTTGATTCGGTTTGATCCACGAAGGGATAAACTTTATTTACGGCTCTGTTGTTTCCGTAACTTTTATCAGTCACTCCGGAATAATGTTCGCTAGAGTTTTCCCGCTGTAGGATATTTCCGATTAGCGGAGAGATATACTTCAAGCTTTGGAAAAATGCGGTGCTAGGCAGACAGAAATATGTAGCTTAATCCTAATTAGGTACAGGGGCCTTACTATGGTATCAATTTTACATTCATCATCATCATATCAGCCGCACGACACCCACTGCTGGGTAGGTATAGGCCTCCCCCAAGGATCTCCACGACGATCGGTCCTGCGCTGCCCGCATCCAGCGGCTTCCCAATTTTACATTAGTGGCACAGAATATATAATTAGTACTTTAGTGGTGTAAATAATACTACATTTATTATAGGAACAACCAAATAAAGGGTTATTTGTAAAACACCAACAAGCTCACAGGTAGATTAGTAACATTATAAGCAACAACATTTGTTTTACGACTTTTCCGAAAATAGACAAAACAAAATCGACTTTTCATACAAAACTCGATCTGTTCGGGACATTTCTATGAAAAGTCATTTTTTTATTTGTTTATGAAGTTTGTAATCTACTCCTACGAGGTTGTTGGTGTTTTACAAATAATCCTGTAAAATAATAAAAATATATAAATAGCCAAAACGATTTACGACGTGAAATATCCAATTAAAAACGTCTTAGATAAAAAATATATAAAAAGCCGATTCGTTATAAAGCTTATACTTTGCTGCTCATTAAATAAAAACATAAAAGGAAATTCCACTTGAATATTTGTATTTACTAAAGTGAGATATACACAAGCTGAAATACACACGGTGTCAGAAAAATCGCAAATTTAAAAAAAATCTTCAAAGTTAATTTAATCCTATCTAATTTAATGGTAAGTGTTGTTATATACCTTCCCCTTCGGACATAGCCAAAAGTCTCTAGAAACCGTTGGAATACTCATCGAACAGAATCAATTACTGAGATTCCGTTTCCGAGCAACCATTACATTGCCTCATTTTTTTGTAATATTTGAGCAACTTTATTGGGCAAAAGTATCCATCTTAGGTATTCATTTTTTTTAATTTAACCGTTGAAGTGTGTTTTCTTCATCATCTCGTTACCCCTTTTATTTCCCTTTTATGGCGGCGCAAGCAATAACGCTTTAAGCGCTTAATTATGGTAACTGTAATGTTAATTAAATCAAACAATTATTAATTGAACGCTCATTAAATGTACTTTCAATAGATATCAACATTTAAACACTAAAACGTTAGCTAGCAATAGCAGGTGGCCAAGTCTAATCTTATTTTCGAAGAGGTGCGATTTTTCTGACGTCGAGTGTAGGTAAGTATTTCTAATGGGGCCTCCTACATAATCGCACAAACTGACAAGGATTAGGCAGCCAATTAATTTGTTATTTCGGATGGATTATCTAGCTCCTTTGTTATTTATGAACAGTGTAACGGATCCTTGATTGTTAACTTACTTATGGCTGAGTTCCCGATATTTTAACCTCAATAGGAGATACATATCTCTACTGATGAGGGTATTTTGTACTGTGATCTAATCTGCAATCAGAGAGTTTATAAAAAGATATTGGCTAGATTTATTTAGTAAAATGACAGCAGTTGTCTTGTAACGGTTCCATAGTAGACCTATAGTTGAGTTGAGAGAGTTGAAAAAAAGGATCCAGAGATTAGCTTGCAAGAAGCTTAAACCCACAATGGAGATTGCATGCCTAGTATCATAGTGAAGATTGAAAAAAGACTCTTTAGTGACGTCACGGCTTATTGCTATCTCTTTCTTTTCGTTTTACAATACGTTTTCGTTTCTCACGAACGAACGAACGACGAACAATGAACACGTATTGTAACGGTAAAGAAAGAAGTAGCAATAAGCCGTCACGTCACTCAATGACATTTTTTCTATCTTCACTATGATACTGGCCGTGCAATCTCCATTGGGGGGAGGTATAAGCTTCTTGTTAGTTTGAGTATTTTACTATTTTCCTATTCGTGTTTTTTTAAAGACTTGTTATTAATAATGTCGAGAAATAAGACGTCAAAGCTCATGATTAGACAGGCTATTCTTTAGTCAAAGCTGTTTAAATTAGACAACTACATAGTACGCAGTGTACAAGGTAGGTATTGAGATTTTCACATTAATATTTTTACATAAATACCTGTCCTAAAAATCGGCTATTTAAGCAAGGTTCTCGGTCCTTTATCCTTATGGATATATGATCCAGTATTTTATTATAAACAATGAAGTAATAAACGGGAATTGGCCTGGGAAATCGTACGCAGCAAATATTGCTCTAGACTTTTTATGTTACGTCTTTGTACGAGTTTTGTTTCGCCCAGATTTTCACTTGATTATTGTTGTTTGTTTCGATATTGTTTTGTGCTAGCGTGGATTAATGTAATTGCAGATTTTTATGCGTCGTACTCATGCCTCGTAGGGTTTGTATGATGTAGGTAGCCTTTTAGTATGCAAATTTGAAATATCTATAGTACCATACCTACAGCTAGTACCTACTTACAACCTCAATTTGGGGTTAAATAATTGATGAAAATCGTCATTTATTATTTAATACTATTTAACGGAACGTTTGGGTTTGCATATAAATTAAGTATTCTCGTATTTCCGGATCCCATAACGATCTGTGGGATTTGTAGAATTTGAATAGCCGATGCGCTCCATAGGCAAAACATAAACAACTCGTAAACAAACGTTGGATCCAACGAAACGGGTAAATCCATAATTTACAGTATTAGCTTAAGTCCGCCTGTTGCATAATTTAACTTGTATTTGTGGTCGATATTTATAATCAGAAAACCAAGCTTATAAATAGCTTGATCTAGTAGAGTTGTAATTCCTGATATTTCATATAGACTACTGATTGATTCTAATATAGACTACTGAGCACAGTGAGTGATTTAAAGACACGAGGCAGAACAAAATTTTGGTCTCGTGTAAAACATACAACTTTTCACCTCTACCAGCGAGAAAATTTGTACGTGAGTTTCCTGGTAAAAAGCTAAATTCAGCATTAGAAACTTGTTATCACTCAACTCTTTTGGAGTTAGACAACTATCTTCATCGTTGGACGCACTCATTTTTTGTAATTTATCACAAAAATAGTTCGATCAAACCTATGCTATTTCATCCATCGGACTTCGGGAGAGAGTTTACTTTTATATGCTTATGTTGACATATTTCATTCATCCGCAGAAGAACTTGATTAATAATAGTTCTGACAAGCTCATTGCTACTTTCCACCAGGTAAAATCAATTTCAAACCCTTAAATCAGTCTCAAAAAAAATATTTTTACCATTGAAAATGCCTATCAGATACAAATCGCCTGAGACGTATTTTTGGCCATATCTCCGAGGGTTTTGGGAGGATCGAAATTTCCTTTTTTTGGAATTTTGCAAAATATGGGTTTTTTGAGGGTGTTTGTTTACTAAATTGTAAATATTTCGGAAAAAAAACGACTTAAGAAAAAAGTAAAAAAAGTGTCCCCGTTTATTAGTTTAGCTACAAAAGCGGTTAATAATTGTGACCTGTACTGTAGGTGGTCCCTTTAGATTTAGAATTGTAGAAAAACGGGTGTTTCCGTACATAAAAAGTGATGTAGTCGTCATGGTAATACTTAGTGTAAAAAGATGCAGAAGCAGACGAAAAGTGCATTCGTTGGAATTTTGAAAATCGTTAAATAATATTTCGGCTGCGTCGAGGCAGTCAGCGGGCTCTTTTGTAATTTCGTATACTGTATATTCATATTCTATGAATATAAAATTCTTGGTCTGTACATATGCACTTCCACATCACACGTATGTATGCGTGATGGCAGCAAAAGCTATCTACCTCAAAAAAACCTCGAAGCTAAAGTACTGGGAATGACGAACCAATCAGCTAATCGAGTTAACATAGCCACACACAAGCCTGGAAAAGTGGAGAGTGCTTTGAAAAGTCAGCAGTAAAAAACACTAGGAATTTGAATTGAATTTGTTTTATTTCAAGAATTTGACGTATTAGTCTACTGCATCAATACTTAATGTGATAAAAGATCACAAAGGAGGGATGAGCTGAGCATTTATTATTATCATGTCCACCCACACTAGCGGCCACCCGCGACTTTGTCTGCGAGGATTTTTTTTGATATCCCTCGGAAACAGTACTTTTTTCTGGATGAATGGTACCCTCTATGATGCCTTATCTGTCTGTATCCCTGACAACGACGACGCGAAGGCGTAACAAACAAACAAACGGAATTTTTAATATTAGTAAGGATTAAAGCATTTTCACTTAAAATTATAATTTTGAAGTACCTAGGCTGTATAGTTGTATGCTCACTCACCCCTTTGCTCGCAAAATATTCTTGCATTGAAAAAAAAACCTGCGCGACTTTGCCCATAACTTTCATATTTTGTTTTTGTCGTATTTGTTGCTGTGTGGTAAATTACCTTGTTTTTTCCTTGCAAATGTGTTGAAAAACGTCGAATGAAACTCGTGAGCTCTTGCTTATTGCACACTAATTGGCTGAGTTACGGGCTGCAACTCACAGGCTCGTGTGCAATGAGCAACCTAAGCTAACTTGTCTCATTATGTACTATTATTTCAGGAATTTGACTGTCGCTCAATGACATACCTATACGTTATTATTTTCCTACATTTATAATATGATAGTTCGGTTAAATAAAATCACAAAGGATAGGGACGAGCATTATTATTCTGTCCACATTAATTAACCCTTCGAAATGTTTACACTAGTTTTATAGATGCAAATGCAAGTGCCTCGCCGTAAAACATGCACCACTCCAACTTTACGACTAGGCTAGTCTCGTTTCAACCCATTCAGCGGTTTTTACGTGACGGGCTTACAAATAGGCAAAAAAGGGTAAATTTACATGGGCTTATGCTTAAAGCACAGTGCAAGCTTGTAAGCGAGGCGATAGTCTCGTTACAATCCATTCAGCGGTTTTTACGTGACGGACTTACAAATAGGTAAAAAAGGTAAAATATTACATGGGCTTATGATGAAAGCACAGCGCAAGCGATGCGAATTGTATTGCATATTGCATCGAACGAAACCAGCTGAGCTTTTTTTGCTATGCTGGTATAATATTTTGCTAGTAAAAAAAGAAGTGAAACGGTAATTTTCTTTTAGGAAATAAAAATAGTTATTTGCTATACAAGTGACCAAAATCAATTTGTGCTGCGAGTGCTGACTTTAAATCACGAACTAGCGAAGTAGTCTAAAATTGAATCACGAGCGCAGCGAGTGATTCTTATATAGACTACTGAGCACATTGAGTGATTTATAAAGGCGCGAGGCAGAACAAAATTTTGGTATCGTGTAAAACATACAACTTTTCACATCTACCAGCGAGAATATTTTCACGTGACTTCACGTGACTGGTAAAAAGCTTAATTCAGCATTAGAAACTTGTCCACTTAACTCTTTTGAAGTTAGACAATTATCTTTATCGTTGGACGCATTCATTTTTGTAATTTATCACAAAAATAATTCGATCAAACCTATGCTGAAAATTTTTATTCATAGAGTCAGTCTGTAAAATAGATTCCCGTGATTTTTGATTACATTTCGTTGTTTTTCTCTTATTCGTTAATATCCCGTCTTATTTATTTATTTATAATCATAAAACATAATTTGTTAATAAATTTCATTTTTTTTTATTTCATATTTATTTCATAAATGCGACCTCATTACGTCCATACTCTTTATTTCGAATTATCAACCTTCTTTTTTAACAATCCTTATTTAAAACTCCTTGGTATATCCGTGCATTTTATTTTTTTACTTTTTAATCCATGTATGACACCATAGAGCACTCTATCTTTTTCTCACATATAAATTTTTACAAGTGTCATCCTTGTCACTTTATATATTTTTCTTTATTATTTTAAAAGTTTATGTTAAAAATTAAAAAAGCACTTTACTCACGCTCGCAGCAAAAGTTACGCGCCAAAAGCGCTCTTTTCGTGCTGGAGAGGTGAAAAAGTAATTTCCTCTTTTTACAACTGTTCAAGGTTTCCGGGAAAAGATTGATATCCTGGCCTTTTTTGTTTTCTTTGTCTTTGTCGTTGTTATACTAGTATTAATTATTAGTTAAGTTGTTGAACTTCTAATTGGTAATAATAACGGTAATATTTTCGTCCTATAGATCGAAGCTGGCAGTTCTGAACAACAGGCACGCATACTTCCTGCTGGTGGACAACGGCTCCGTGGGCCGATATGGCGCCGAGATCGTGCTCAGAAGAAAGCTTGAGAAGTACATCGCTGCACAGAAACTACACCCTTGTAAGTATTACTGTTAAGTGTCATAATTATCTCATAATGTAAATAGCACGACTTATTGATGTGTCCTGACCTAACTCATTGACAAATTAATTGTGATGATACAAATGCATGAACTTAACTTACAAAAGACCAAAGTTGATGTAGATGAATTATTATCATATTTATCATCTATAGCAGGCATGTTAAACATGCGGCCCTCCTACACCTTTGTCTGCGAACCGATATAATTTTAAAATCATCTTTCTGATGCGATCCGCAAACGTGTCTCTTGAATAGGACTCTAGATAATATTTCAATTCAAAAAGTAACACTTTACCCATGCAGGGAGTTTTAATTTTCTTTAAAGTAAGGTTTTACTACCCCCTGATTCTACGGTCAATGTGCATTTGTCCCACCAATCATTGAATTTGACATGGCTGTACTTATAGTCTAAATCTAAAGTGTAGTTATTTAACATTAAGTATGTTAAATTTCATATCTTTAACGATCTAGGTGCTATTTAATAGTTTGCAATTTTTTTAAATTTATTATTGCATAAATGTTATTAAAATATTAGCAACTAGCTTCCGCCCGCGACTTCGTCTGCGTGGATAGATTTTGTCTATCCCTCGGGAACAGTTCCTTTTTTCAGGATGAAAGGTACCCTATGTCCTTCTCTGTACCCCTGACAACATGTGTGTAAAATTTCATGATGATCGGCTAAGTAGTTAAGACGTGAAGGCGTAACAAACAAACAAACAAATAAAGAAACAAACGGACTTTCGCATTTATAATATTAGTAAGGATTTACGTGAGCAAATAAAAATAATGGTAAAACATTGCCAAGATAATGAAATGAAGTTTCGAAATCAGCGTAGCTTGCACTGATTTCACAGCGTTAGGTACCTAATCAGGTTTGAATTGCGAAATTCCGAGTTTTTCCCCTTTTCAATCATTTAGAAGTATTCTTATTTCTATTTCAGTTCTGTTTTCAGTATTTCAGTGCATTCTGCAGGCAAGTCAATGGGGTTGGGTTGCGACACAAAGGCTTCCTTTGTTTGATCTAGAATTGCTAGATTTGTCGTTACGTAAAGTGCTCGTTAAACCAGATCTGGGAGAAATAAGATGAATCAGAATTGAATCCAATATGAGAAAAGAGAAACATCTCAGGAACTCAGAATATCAACTGAGTCGATAAAAAATCGAACTTTGCAGTAATTTCAGTAGAAAGCTTTTTGTATTGAGCTTATCATGTTGTTTTGAGGTCACATATTGTGTTGTTTTTGGTTGGCGTAGCTATCGATGTAATAAATAACCGAGATCCCATAAGTATTTTAATTTAGGTATTATTTAAAGCTCTAGTTAGACAAACAAACTTACAATAAATATTTGGTAGCTACCAAAAATGCATTAGGTTACACACCTTCTACGGTTACATCTATTATACTTTTACAGCATAGGTAGGTACATGGAATTTGCCAGAGAGTAAAAATTTTCATCTCCCGATCGTGGCGGAACATAAATAAAAATGGGCCATGAATTCTAGAGGCATATCTCAATATTGTATGAATTTCCACTGGCCGTAGGGTCACCATGCTAAACTTGGAAAAGTTGAGAAAATTCTAATTTCTATAAAAACCTACCTAGTTATGAAAATCCATATCATTACTTTTTGTCGGCTTTCAACTTAAAATAAAGGACATTTCCCTAGAGGTGATCCTAAAATACCTAAAGATATTAAAGGCATGCGTTGGCAATTTGCATTCATCGGGAAAACGCGTAAACTCTAATTTGTTCGTGGCAAAACGGTTGCAGTAATTGCTCTGTCTGGATTGGTTTTATTGCTCAACAAATATTGCCGAATCGAATGCGTTGACTACCTAATATCGATATTACATGCTCTAATATCGATACGACATGCAGAACAATGATATCATTGATGCAGAATGGCAATTTCTCTATTCAAATTCAAAACTGATCTCTATTTATTTAACTTTTTATGTGAATAACATAGTATCGATAATTATGCATCAAATATGCGACGGACATAATAATTAAACCTATAATCCCCGTCAAATGGTAATGCGCTGGAACCTTGTCATATTAACATCCACGTTGACGTGATCCGCAACTAAAAATGTCATGAAACATGAAAATTCTAATAGAAAATCTAATAAGATTAATGATTGAATTATTAATTTCAATACGATAGGGTCTCGGTACGGTATATAAAAAAATACAATTGTTTTTTTCGTTTTTGAGGTTAAAAACCATGGCCGCCAGGCGCATTACCAATTGACGGGGACATCTCTTATGTATCGCTTTATGGAGCGTCTCTGCAAGGGACAGTATTAACAATTAGGTCCCATGATCATTATTAACTGTTAGGTCACATGACCATTATCACCAACATTTAGAAGTTCACAGCTGGTTCTATAAATACAACAAGAAATGAACAGTAGGTAACGTATCTTTGTAATATTCCTACCAAAAGATTAAAAATTAGGACAACATAGAAATATGAAGTCATCAAGAAACCGTAATCCTGATAAAGGGCATGTCCAAGTCAATCCTAAACGTGTGGGGTCCTAGTCGGCTGTGACCAACGGCTCTGGCGAACGCGTTGCAAATTAAGCTTTATGATCTACGTAATAAAGCTTGAATACGATGCAAGTGCTGAATCGCTGTGCTAGGTACATTACCGCGTGCGGATGAAGTGTATAAATTAAACAATAACGCTTTATTATTCTTTTAGATAGGTACCTACATTTTTTATCGTTTTCTACAATTCGAAGTGACTTTTTTACTTATTTTGTACTGCCGCAAGTAGTGTGTGTTAAGGTAATTAATATTGAGGTGCGCCATCTATGATCACCGAGCAAAAACTTACTGCAGCAGCATGCGCGACGGTCGAGCTCGGTGCTTTCACAACGGGTGAATTCGCGTCGCTGAACACAAAGGACAACATGTCGAAGTACCAAAGCTGTGGAGCGTACACTTCATCGGGGCTGTTAGCCTTTTCTCTACTGTCCCTGACCCTTTTATATTCCCGCCTAACGCACGCTCGCAAGCTCTCAATTTTTCTCAAAACATGTACTCGTGTAGCGGTCGGGTCGTATTCTTGGACTAGGGTCGTCAATTTGGATATTGCTTCGTGTCTCTTCTGCTTGCATTTGTAGCCTGGGCATGTTCGGTTCCATAGACAAGTAAGTTCTTTGTAAAGGAGGATGAATCGTTGGAGTAGTTTGCGCGGGAAAACTACGTCGCCCTCCATTTTGCGCGGTCGTTCGGCGCGCGGCGCGGCGCGCAGGTCACTGGACGTGTTGGCGCGCCGCGCCGCTCGATCGAGCGCCTCGCCCCGCGCTGCCTGCCTCCTTTGAGATCCTGTTGTTTGCTGGTATTTAGACAACTGTGTGATAAACGCACGATCTAAGCGTATTATGAGTTTAAGCTTATTACCATGTTACCAATCCTACTCCTTCGAAATGTATGAAACAGCTGATTTTTTTTCGCAATTTCAAGGTTGGTCCCATAATGAAAGTTCTTCAGTTTAATGGTCTGATCAACCCCACGAGAGGTTTTGTATTAACTAAAAATAACCTTGTATAGGTATACTAGCGATAGCGACTTGTAGTTGATATTTGTATACAATCTGAGATCATTGTTTGTATAAAAAGTTTTAGTTTAATGTAGTTACGCTACACTAACTAGGTACGGCACTGTGCACTGTGCCAAATTGCATAGGTACAAAACTACCTACTTACTACAGACGCAACTTATCGAGTACTTACTTACTACTTATAGTAAACGCTGTGCAAACTCATAATACAGGCAGGCACTGTATATTGTATAATGTTCTAGACGAGGACAGAGCGTCTGTCTTTTCAGGATCAAGACATTTTTAAGTGTTTCTTGTAACTTGTAATGTAACATTCCGTTAACAAACAACAAACGAAAAGAAAATGCTGAAATTTTATACAAAATAAAATAAAAACATCATGATGACAAATAAAACAACGAATCAGGCAAACATCAAAAATTATTTGGTTAAGTTATGTTTCGAAATAATGAAAACGAATTAACACTACATCGTTGGAATAAACATTAAATCCCGAGTCGCTTTTATCTTACAAATCCCATTCAGATGCGACGAAAAATCTGCTAATAAAGAGATTTTATCACATTCTCCTATAATAAACTCCTTCAGAAAGGCAATGCCACAATAGGATTAAAAGGCAGAAGAACTGTTTAAAAAGTTAGGTAAGACTTAAATATAATAGTTTCACCCAATCCCATCCTAGTTTAAGTCTTAGTCTCTCACATCAATCCCATCCTAGTTTACGGCCGAATACTCAAAGGCTTCTTAGCTAAAATGGTTAAGGTCAGTTTCATAGAGTTTCTGTCAAATCTGACAACTTTTTTAATTTACGGTGACTTTAGCTTTAAGATTCGTTTGAGTAGGTAAGTATTTGCCCGTTAGTCTGTCACATCAATCCCATCCTAGTTTTGATTCTGGTCGTACGCTAATCTTGAGTAGATACCTACCTACTTGATTCGGTTTCGATTTCAATATTTCACATCCCAATAACCACTGAACTCTCTTTATCTAAACTGATAATTTTATTTTCTTTCTCATGAGCCATAACTTCATTATCCCTTGTAACCATTTAATTTTCCCTTTTGTTGTTTATGTATAAGAATGCCATTGTTATTTTGTTGTTGTTTGAAGTCCTATTTACACCCGTAGCATGAACAACTAAAAAAATAACGCGCGTAAAAACATTCGATAGAGTAATTTTTTATGGGAAAATACTGCTCCATATATCGCCGAAAAGCGTAATGAGATTTTCCATAGAGATTATTACTCTATCGAATACTTTAACTGTCTTATTCAGAGTGCGTTCGTTAAACTAAGGGCCAAAGTTAACATGGCGTTAGACTGCGGACGAACGCCATTTTAGCGCAAATCGTATTCAGTACAGTAACTGTCTTATTCAGAGATGTTTCACAAAACTGGGGTGCAAGACTGTTCTAACAAAACCTAGTGTTATGCTTGTGAACCAATCACAATGCACCTTTTAATCCTTAAACGGTGGGACTAAACGTTAAACTGTCACTCTGAATACGATTTGCGCTAAAATGGCGTTAGTCCGCAGTCTAACGCCATGTTAACTTTGGCCCTAGTTTAACGAACGCACTCTGAATAATGTTAGAGGTTTAAATCTCGATAGCTGTTGAAGCTAAGGGCACTGCACTTGTCTTTATAAGTAAACTAAGTATATCATATACTATGCGAGCCAAATTAGAATAGTACCTACTGTCAAAACGGCCATATTTGTTTGCGTTTCGCTTCCACTTCAGGCTTCAGAATGTGCAAGAAAAGGAACAAAGATCAACATTGCCGTTTGACATTACTATTCTTATTTGGCTCGCATCCTAGATAAAGTATCGTACAAGTTCTACTGATTTGTTGTATCTCCTGTGGCTCCCGTGGTCATGGCGCCCCTAATAGCTATAAAACCAGATTTAAGGTGTCTCCAGCTATTGTGCGGTGGAATTGATAAAAATATCCGGGGTAAGTCGCCACCCCAAGATAAAGTACGTTTATTGAACCGCCGAGATGGCCGTACCTCATTTATTTTTATGTCAATTTGTTGTGTTGGCTTTTGTGGGGAGCTTCTCGCGTCTAAAGGAAAAATATTTTCGTTAGGGATATTTTTTTTTCATATTAACCTTTCAATATTCATTTATAAACGTTTCAGAAAATGCTACTAGCGTTAATAGGTTGCTGACGAATTCAAAGATAAAACAGGCAAATCCATTGGCTGATATCCACATCTTCCAAAAAAAAAACTGTCAATAAATGTCAAATATTGTAAAATAACTTGAAAACCACAGACTTATTATATTAGTATACGTAGACGGCCATAATTCACAAATAGGGATAAAATAGGCAGTATTTTTTTAATTTATCAAATTTACAGAGTGTTTGTCGCTATTGAGCGATTACGAATAATGATTTTTACGAAATTTCTTATAACAAGCTTAGAAGCGTTTCATAACTTTTAATGAATAAGACGGTAAATTGTTTATTGGTCCTATGATCAAAATTAACGCGATCATTAAGATAAACAAATAACAAACATTCAATGATTCAACCTTAGATCATTCAAAGGATTCAACCTTCCTTTTAGTTTTACTTCGACTGACTTCGACTCTGTCTACGATTTTAAAATAAATATTCGTAAAGAACTTTTCCCGCGAAATATTTATTTTCACGTGTAAAACTCATCAAGGTGAAATGATTTTATGCTCTAACAATTATGGCCACTTATTAGCAAGCAGTTTTTTATGTTATTTCTTAAATTTAGAAGTAACTATAATATTTCACAAAAAAAGGCTTTTTCTGCTTCCCTTCAAACATTTTTAGTTATTGGAATATTCATTTCTCTTTTTATCGCAGTCATCTTTTAGATTGGTATACCTATAATAAGTGAGGCTTCATTTTATAACCGACTTCAAAAAAGTAGGTTCTCTGTTCGTCTATGTTTTATATTTTATTTTAAAAGGTTAGATAGAGTTCATATGAAGGTTTTACTTATTTAATTTCATCCAAGTTATTCACGGAGGACATTATTCCAATGACTGCTGAAACTCATACGCCCAATTAAGCAACATTAGCCCCATTTATGCTCCAACTCAAAATCGTATTTACTCGGCATTGTATCTGTTTTTGTCCCTTACCTCTATTAACGAAGCTTTTGTTCTTTACAATGTACACAGTGTGATGGGCGTACAAAAGGGCCTATTTATAGGACAGCCTGGGGTCGTGCCTGTCTATCACCGAAAAATTTACCTACGCCTTAACGCGAGAAACGAGCCGTGACAATGATTTAAAAAAAATATTTAGACGGTTTTTATACTACAGCATATAATTTTGTACTCTCACTGCCTTCAAATTCGTGAACGCGTTAATAGTAGTTTATGAAACTGACACATAAAGAGGGGTATTAAAACACGAGTGTGTGTTTAAAAACCGAGCCGTAGGCGAGGTTTTTAATAGTATCACACGAGTGTTTTAATACCTAGTTATGTGCAGTTTCATACACTACTTTATCTACACTCATACATTTGGGATTGAACCTACTAAATAAAAGATCAACGTTAGAAAAGAGAGAGAGACTTTGTTTGTATTAGCAAGGTACCTACATTGTAATAAGTCAATTCCTTAGCTGCATCTAAACTAAAATATCGGGCAGAGTAATTTTTTTTTCACATTTTAAAGCAAGACTAAAAAAACCTACAAAATTCAGTAAGTATAACAAAATGTAAAATTTTAAATAAAACTTTATCGGAAATGCTTGGCGCGCATTCCATTAGAAAAAAAAATTTGATCAGTCATAGCCTTCTATATCTTCCAAGCCCTGAAGTTGAGCAGAACGGCAACCTCGCATGTGGTCAATCACATAGTATAAAATTATTTTAAAAATTATTTATTATTTGTTTTTCCTATATTATCTATGTTTAAACTAGTTGTAAATTATGATGTAAGATTATTTCAATAAAGTTTTATATTTATTATTATTATTTATTTATTAGAACATAAGGTTTGAGTCAAATTATGTGAACTTTTCGGGGGTCCTTTAGTACGATGAGTATTTTGATCTAAGCCTCCTTTAGCAATAAATCTTACATCATTGGAAAGGTATTTAAATTCGAAACACTTTATTGTATGACTATAATCGTGAACTATTAGTACTTTGAGAGTTAAAACGCTCTAAACTTGACCAATTTTTTTAACATTAATGACCTAAAACTCCGAAATTACTAACAATTAATAGAAAGTATGTTTGCAGCAAACATTTGTCATATCAAAACCTTTTTTATGATATATCATTCATTTCTATAGGTGTGATAGATCAACTCCCATAGACAATAAACCACTTTTATATTTTAATAACCTTTAACTCTAAAAGTATTAACAATTGATATAAAGTATATTAACAGCAAATATTTGTCTTTAAAAGACCTTTCTAATGATATATCATTTGTTACTAGAGGGCGTCTTAATCAACTCCCTGCTGAAGAAAATCAACAAAAAAAGATGACATCTTTGACAGTCATTTTTTCCTGGTTAACATAGACATTTTTCTTATTGTTTAATATACAAAGCATTTCAATAAAAGAACTAAATTATTTTCATATTTTAAACCTCACACGATTACTATGAAAAAAAATATCGACCTCTTAAAATTGAAATATTCCCATACATTTAGTATGGAGACTGCCGGACGACATGACCACGAACTGACAGTAACAGACGTTGCCAAACTTATGTTCACGGCTTGGAAATGAAGAAGGCTATGGATCAGTGCATTTCAACAAACTAATCGCACTAAAGTCATCGATTACCATAGAGTACATTTTAATCATGAAAAATATGTGGGAAAATATCGTTGTTTTTTTTAATGTTACGGCACTGCCTTCTTTTTGGATTTGCCCTGTATCGTAATGAGAAAAAAAGTTATTTTATGATGCAGTTGACTGCATCGTAATGAGTTTATTTTTTAATTTTACCTATCCACGAAAATAAAGTACGTATATATATTACCTTTTTTGAATTCATATTTGGAACATTACGTTGTGAGTGTAGATAAACTCTATTTCGCACAGGTATTTTCAAAATGACTCTCATATCAGATGCCTATTGCCTTTCCATCAGCCATTTTTAATGTCCCCACTGCTGGGGCACAGGCCTTCCTTATGGGTGGATAAGGAGGACGAGCCATAACCCACCACGCGGGCCCAATGCGGATTGGTGGACTTGGACTTGGTGGTGCTATTGCATACTTTCTATTAAAATAAAATAAAAACTCAAAAAATGTCTGCCTCATTGCTGCTGCTCCAAGCCACTTGTGTGACAATGGCATTCAGTCAAGACATTGAAATAAGTACGTACTATGGGCAACAGCGACGCTTAACCAGTTTGCAACAAAATTCGTGTGCGCGCGTATCGCCCCTGCACGAACTAAACGTATGGTTGTGACGGCGCGGCGTGCAAGCGATTTTGACCTTAGCAGTGGTTAAGCGTCGCTGTTGCCCATGGTACACCTTTACCTTCGGTTTAGAATTCAATCATATTCAATCTAAGTTTTATATCCCTGGGTAGTTCTGCAATTCACACACTAAAAGTTTAAGTAATGTTCGAAAAACCCAGATTTATTACGATAATTCTCTTAATATAAAAATAGTATTGTGAATGCCAAAACCTAAAAGTTCAATAAATAATGTTATTATAAACCGTACCGTACCGACCCCAAACAAATTGGTATAAGAACAGAGAGATGATGATGTATTAAGTTATACGTTTAGTACTATTATATTTTATGTGGTATATCAAACATATACCTACCTGATATGATGGCCAGCTGGTCAATCTTGTTCAAGCCCGAAAAAATCTTGCTACTCTTAAAAGTTGATAGAATTTTCGTCTAAGCTTGGAAGTACTATGGAAGTATTACGTGTGCGCGCGTATCGCCCCTGATGAACTAAACGTATGTAGTGACGGCGCGGCGTGCAAGCGATTTTAACCTTAGCAGTGGTAAGCGGCGCTGTTGCCCATGGTACCTATTGATTTCAGTAGTAGGTACCAGGTAGTTTTTCATCCATCTGTCTTTGAGTTTTATGACCGATTCCCACCTTTACTAGTGCTTCGAATTTCTTATAGCACTCTTTTATGACACTTTGTAGAATTTATTTAAGGCTGTTGTAACGTAACGCGACTGGATGATGTATTTTTTAACAGTTCTATTCGATTCGATTTTGTCTCAATTTAGTGTGCTAGCATTTTATCCTAAAACAAAACACAATGAAGTTGCACCGCTAATCACGTGGATGATAAACTTCGATATAGATGATAAACAATCGTTTTTCAGTTATATTTTTTGCTCCTCATTCGCTGATGTTTTCCCCGAAGTTACCTACTTTTCTTTTGATACAAAATGGATAAAATACCGGAATTTTCTTTATTTTAATTGAATGTGATTTATTTTATAGATCCCAAGCTTTCCTTTTTGTGACAGACCGAACAAATAATCAATTATGTGTACTTTGTCCTTTGAGCTGATTACACAATCATATTATGAAAATGTCACGCCTCGCATATTTTTTAAACGTCGTTGTTATACAATTGATTTCAATTACTTACACCATGAAAAATATTTCACATTTTTAAGAAATACCTATATGTAGTATATTTCACATAAATAAAATTAATAATGTTTTGTTAACGTTATGTCCTTTTTGTCACAAACTGATGTTTCCATTTTTGTGACAGACACGCACTCGTCAACACCCGTCGTGTGCCTGGTGATCGAGGGCGGTACGAACACGGTGCGCGCAGTGCTCGAGTACGTGACAGACACGCCACCGGTGCCAGTGGTGGTCTGTGACGGGAGCGGGCGCGCCGCCGACCTGATCGCCTTTGTTCACAAGTAAGTTGTTTATTTGTGTACCTACATGTTTGTGACAGAGAGTATTAGCAGCACGAGCACAGTCTACTGCGTGACGGACACGCCACCAGGCGGTCTGTGACGGGAGCGGGTCTATACGTGACAGACACGCCGCGCCGTCACAAAATAGAGTTGTTACATGTATCTGTTCGTGACGTAACGATATCGTCATCTTTGAAAATCGATCTAAAAAGTAAGTAAATAAAATAATTATTAATGTCGCTATAATAATGGAAATATCACGGAAACACCACACCTTGTAATTTAATTGGCCTAGGCCCGTAATTATAGAGAAACCCAGCCTTCAGCTGCGAAAATTTGTATTTTTCATAATAATAATGAATATGAGAATCCGAGTTTACGCTAGTGGATTTATCTTTCAACACACGCGTCGGACCCAAACAAGGAAATAATAGGTACTTTACCATTTCGTCACTACCACTAAGTTAACAACTTGATGGAACTTTCTGCCAAAAGTGGCGTGTACCTACTTACTTGAAAGTTTCGTTGAAAGGAAACCAAGTCCATTTACATAATTAATGAATTCCGGTTTGGCGGGAAGAAATTATTATTATTTAATAAGAGAGCGCAAAACATTACAGTTTACATGCTTCTACAGAACTTAGAAGTGTGTTTTCTTATGTGCATAAATGAAACAATAAAGTAAAATATAATGTAATTTATATGTGAGCATAAAAACACCTCATTACATTAACGAAATGTAAACAAATTTTGCCAGTCAAGAGTAAATTATTTAGTTTTCAAAATCCATTGTCCTTTGACAGTTAAAAGCCGATAAATCGCCGGGAAAATTCCAAAGAGTAGGTATTTTACGTTTCAAAGAGTGGTGTCCTGACTTATTAGAATCCGTTTATAAGCTGATGAGAAAAAAAACAACATGTGCTTTAAAAGATCCCATGTAAGGCTAGGGTTTCCTAGGAAAGCGGTGCGCAATGCCGTCAGATTACGGCGTTGAACGTTGTCTATGTAAATTGTAAACAATACGGCGCGGTTTCCTATAGAGAGCGGTGCTGAACACCGTAACGTTTCTGACGTTACGGTGTTTCTAACGTCAGAAAGCGGTGTCGTTATTTTCGTGACGGCCGTTATGACGGTGTAGAACAGGTTCACCACTGTTTTTTCAGGATAGCGGTGCCGCGAATTATTTTCCTGTTCTGATGATTGATCATGCCCCAAGTATTATATATAGTTAATTCTAAATCAAGATCGTCCATTTTCTTCTCAGATAGGTGTACGTTACTGGAAAAAAGACGACGGTAACGATGTTGTGACTTTCCACATGACTCCACCGTAAAGACGGCCGTTTTTTTACGCCCGTAAAATTATATCTGCTATGTGACGGCACCGCTGACTTAGGAAACCCTAGCTTAACCAGTTTTAAATTCCTCATTTACTTCCAGATACGCGTCAGAAAGTGGTGAGCAGACAGTCCTGGAGTCGATGCGGGACTACCTGCTCGGGACCATCCAGAAGACCTTCGAGGTGGGCCTGCAGCAGGCCGAGTGCCTCTACGGGGAGCTGCTGCAGTGCACCAGGAAGAAGAACCTGGTGAGCATCCTTGACAATGTCTTTAGCAAGCTAAGAATGTGTTTTGGGGATAGACCCCAATATGTGGGTGTTTTTTCGATGAAATAAGGTGTATTTCACGTCTTTAAATTATCGCTAGATTAAGACCAAAGGCACTTTACATGCCAGAAGGAATTCAAACGGGTAGTATTTAATCCGGTAACAATAAATTCCCATTTGGGTATCAAAAATACTAAATATAGCGTACTAAAAACCCATTGTCTATAAACACATTAAAGTAACATACTGCAAAGTAATAAGGTGGCCTAGGGTTGTCACCGGTACCCCATGGGAAGCGACCCGGGTTCCGGCTTAAAAGTGTATTCCTGTGTCATCACCTCGTTATTTTCCAACCCATGAAGGTAATTCCCATAATCATATGGGAATTAATAAAATATAACATAATCTGCTTCGACGTGAGGACTTGATAGGTTATTTATGGGAAATATACCATAGTAGCGACAATAAATATTTCATTAATTCGGTAGGTAGGTACTTCTCTATTTTCAACCTTTTTGAGGTATTTATGCGGTAATTTTAAAATCAAAAGATTTTTATTTCATTTTAGCTAAACAAAAATATAACTCAATTTTCAAATTCAGGTTGTTCATTGAGGAGTTCCGTAATGCCTTCGCAGTTCAAGTCTAGAAAAAATCTAGACTTATTATGTCAGTACCTTCATTTTCTTCGTTTCTTCAAAGCAACACATTTCACGTAAGCCAGTTGTTACTACGACTAATTCCAGCCTTTTCGAGTAGTCTTTATTGCTGAAGTAATAAAGTTGGTCTTAACTACACATGTTCAACAGGACTGGGATCAAAGGGACCGTTTATCGCGAATACGTTAAATGCGCCAAGTTTCAAGTGCGCTATAATTTCCAAGCCAGTAATATAACGATCGCGTTCGTTTGCTCTTATTGCATTTGTCTTAAGGTCCTCTATTGAACACAGCTTCAGACTGAAAGCGGATAAAGCTATATTCGCTAACCCACACGATAAAGTAGCCGTTGGATAAAATTATGTTATTTAGCGGTAATGCTTTATACAGCCAATAGTAAACATCGGTACCACAGGTTAAAGAACAATTTTCTGTCGATACGGCACTATTCATACTATCCCTGCAAAGAGCTAATGCGCCTGACGGCCATCTTTTAGCCAGACGGCCAGGTCAAAAGATGGCCGACAGGCGCATTAGCTCTTGATATTGCTTTGGATAACTTGCGCTTTTACCAAAAAGGAAAAAATAATTGTAATTTTTATATACCTAGCCCCATCTTATTGAAACTAATAATTGAATAATTCATTTATTTAATTAAGTATTAGAATTTTCTTGTTAGGTACTTACATATTATCATTTTAGTTGCGAATGACGTCAACGTGGATGTTAATGTGACAAGGTCCCATTGCATAATCAATTTACGGGGATAGGCGAACAATTCGCAGATACCCTATTTTTGAAAGGCGTTGAAAGCTCTTTACTACAAATTTTCATTATACAGTCATAGCAAATTTATCGCACGAGAGAAATTAAAACGACTGTTTGAGAAAACAAGAAAATCTACTATGTAAAAATATCCTAGCTGCTAGCAATAAGTATTTGGTAAAATTTGGTGTTTTTCGTGCCTTCATAATTGTTGCGTTTTAAAATAAACATGTTGAGGCTTGCTTGTAGGCTTAAGCTTGAGGGTAGGCTCACGAGTGGCTTCAGTCCCCCGTAACCACGGCAGCTGCAAAGGTGCCGAAACGTCGGGAAAATAAAAAATCAAACCAAATACCAACTAATTACCAAAGTACTTTCAATAAACCGCACTATTATCCGTTAAAAAGTATTTTATTTCATGTCTAGTGAGCGCGTAAGCTTGAGAAGTGAATATAAACATGTTACTTACGTTATTTTGTGGAAATTGTTTGCCAATGTCTCTATTCTATTAACTAAAGATTAGTTGCAGGTAAAGTTTAAACAAAGGATAGCTCATTACTGTCATACAACTTGTAATGGTGTACGTGCTTGTATGACCAACTAGGGATTTGTTATTTCTTTGTCGAAACTTTTCGTATTTGTAAGGCCATTACTGTTCTTGAACTATTTCTTAGTACCCGTTTCTTTCCCGTGGATTTCCACTCACTGTATTGAAAATCTCTCTCGGGTTTTAAGCAAACAAGTGCTTAAGTGAAACTAATGTGCCCTCTGAACCCTAAAAGGATATTTCAATATTATTGTGGTTTAAATATTGTGTAGTATGTATAACTACAAGATAAAATCAGCACTGAAATTGTACTCGTGCAGAGAATACAGATAACATAATTATCATTCTAGGTAGTTTGACTCTACATATTAAACTAAAATGAATATAAAACAACGTTTGAAACATGTGATGTGTGTTTATCTTTTAATTTGCATCTTTTCCCTACACTGAGAAAAAAATACTGTCAATTTGACAACAAAACATTAACCACACACAACCCTTTAAGTAGCTTAAAATAGTCAATAAGTCAATGTTTTTGTTGTCAGATTTTTGTTGCCGAATTAACAACATTCATCGACAACGCTACACGTGGTCAGAAGTACATAGTTTACGGACAATGTTTAACGTTGTTATAAAGTCACAGCGTAACATTGTCTCTATTATGTTCAAACATTAACTATATAGCAATGTAACCTAGCCTATCCTTCTATTCAATGTGGTCAACCTGACAACTCTCATATTGTCTCTTTGACGACTTAGTTTTGTCTTTGTAGCAATGTAATGTAACCTAACAAAGTCAGAGAGTGCTCTGACTTTGTTAATCTGGCAATTCTTAGGTTGTTCCTTTGACAACTGAGCGTTGTATCTGTAGCATTGCATTGCAACCTAACCTAACCTTCTTTTACGTTGTTAACCTAACAATTATCATATTATCCCTTTGACAACTGAGTGTTGTGTCTGTAGCAATGTAACTTAACCAAACCTCTTCAATTTCGTTAATCTAACAACTCCTATATTGATCCTTTAACAATTGAGAGTTGTCTTTGTGCCAAACCTTTAATGTTGTTAAACGGACAAAACTCTTTAAAAAGCGAATTACTTTTTAATATTTTTGCGAATTAATTGTTGCTGTCTGAAAATTTTAACAATAACAACTATTTTGCAATTTATATTATTAAAGAGTGATTTGCTTTTTAAAGTGTTGTCCGGTTAACAACATTAAAGGTTTAGTACAAAGACAAGGCTCCGCTGTTAAGAGCCCATTGGAAAAGAATAAACCTATTAAAAGTTATTTTGCTCTTGTCTTGTATTTGAAATGAACATTGATAGCAGAAGCACACAGGAGTCATAAATATTAAATAAAAGAATTATATTTTCTAGACATCATATAATATAGCAACTTTTATCTAATAAACAAATGCCATTAATTGTATACTAGGGTTACTTACTTAATTAGCAGGTGAAACTTCTACAGGGTGAAATTGAAATCATGTGCAAACTTTTAAAGAGTGCCTCAGAACACCTAGGTACCCGAATAGTTGTTAAGGTTCGTGTTCTGAGTCACTCCTTAAAAGATGCTCATGATTTCAATTTCACCAAATGTACTAGGTCATCGCATTGCATACTAACAGCTTTTCTAAAGAAAAAATAGGTCTTATTCAGAAAAAAAAACAATAATAAGTACATAATTATATATCCGTATCAGCTGTAGGATGTCAACTGCCATCAGTACCTAAATAGTATTTTTTTTCATATTTCGACCTATGTTTCTCTTGGAAGATTGTTCAGTATCGTTGACCTAGCTAGTATACTGTTGAAGTTTCATTCATTAACCTTACTACAAACTATTAATAGGTACTAATCTTATTTTTTTATAACGGCTAAGTTTTACTTACACACATAAAAATAAGTACTTTAAAAGTACTCCTTTCCCAACAAACACAGTAAGTATGGCATATATATTTCTAAACCTCTCTTATAAAAACGTTACAAAAATATTATAAATTTGAAAAAAAAGTCACAACGGGAAAGTTAAACTTTCATTAAGTAACTTTATTTATAAAACTAATAGAATTTGCAGACCTTTTTAATCCTAATAGTTTCACTTAAGGCTGTTCGGTCGGGAGCTCACTAGTGCTCGAGGTTTATATAATTAATTAAAGTCAAAACACTGAAGCAACTGAAGATATAAGGAAATCCTTTTGTTCGCCAACGTTTTAGCGATGCGATTACTTCTTCTGAAAAGTTCGTCTCTATCTGATTCTATCCCCAACTTTGGAAGTTAGCAGAGACAATTCTTCGTCATTTGCCTCTATTAAATCTTGCAATGTCACTCCCTCTACTGAAACCAAATAAAGCAATAGGTACACAATACCGTCTTTGGCCTTGAGATTATATTATGGTTTTGACACAGAGACCGCCTTTACTCATCATCAGGCATCATCATCAAGGATGCTCTCTCTTTATTGAACCTAAGTAGTCTAAGGCATATAAAATCTTAATAATAATGGATACATTCACTTACGTAGGTACAACAAAAGAGGTAAATCTTTACAAGAAACAACACATAATTACCTCAAAAATAAATAATGCAGAAGGTATTTATCTAGTACTAGGTTTAACTATGAGGTGAACTTACCCGTCATATTCTCAATGAGATGAGGCAATCTGGCGTTAATTAAAAATTCTTCCATTTTTCTTCACACTGCGCACGCACACTCTTCAAGAAACGTCACAACGGAAATGAACGCACGAATCGCTCGATTAACAAATGTTTAGATCAGTCACCATCCCCCCTCAGGCGCCTCATACCCCGCATATTGTGCCTCCATTAATGTTCAATAATGAACTTTGTTTACCTGTTAATTTTGCTGTACAAGTACAATTGCTTATTTTGTCAATTTCTTTATGTTTACTTTGTTAACTAGTTTTTTTTCGACACAACGTTAAACATTAACGAATTAACAATGTTCTTTTGCTCGCCCGGCAATATGGTGCATCTCTCTTGAAATTGACAAGATTCAAGTTGTGTGTGGCTCAACGTGAGCCTGACAACATTGGTATTGAGACTATAACTATATAAATAACTCGCAAGCAACAAACAATCGACAACGCTTATTTTGTACGTTGTGGGCCATTTTTTCTGTCAGTGTAGTTACTTTCTTTTATTTATTTTCTTTTACCCAAGTTTGCCTGGAAGAGTTTGCAAAGGCCGCCTTTTGTATGTTTTCTTTTTGTCATTTTTGTTTCTTTCTGTTTTTTGTTTTTGTCGTGTGCAATATTATTAGGTAGCTATTTTTATTATTGTCGTTGTAATTGACGCTAACAATTTATTAGAAGTGTAGTCATAAAACAACAGCGGGACGAGTATTCATCCCTGTGAAACTCCACAAAGTGCAAAGACTGCACATTCCGTAAAAATCCATTAGTGTACTAACGAGCGGTTTCCACCTTTCATCAATTCTACCTATTCATTACATCCTTTTCCCAGGAAATTCTTATTTCTTTTAACAGGAAAGGAATTTTAATTAGAAACCCTGATTAACTTTCTCTGATGCTGAAGTGGGATCTTGATTAGATGACTGATAATAGCCGAAACGTCTCTCGAAATAAGGAACTTAATTAGGGAGTTATTTAATTTGCTTTTGGTATATTAGATTTCTTTTTCTGTGTTGGTATGAAAACATCCTTACTAATATTATAAATGCGAAAGTCCGTTTGTTTGTTTGTTTATTTGTTTGTTTGTTTGTTACGCCTTCACGTCGTAACTACTAAACCGATCATCATGAAATTTTGCATACACGTTGTCAAGGGTACAGAGAAGGACATAGGGTTCCTTTCATCCCGAAAAAAATACTGTTACCGAGGGATAGAGGATTAACTGTCCACGCAGACGAAGTCGCGGGTGGCCGCTAGTAAAATATAAAAGTAAAGGGTAAAGGTAGCGGATGAATTTAGCTTGCCTTTGGCGATATCTTTTAGCATTGTCACTATATTTGCACCATTGTAAATCTTTATCAAATTGACGGATCGGAAACCTTTTTTCGTTACATATGCCTTTGTTCAATCAGTCGTCAGTACATCAAAGGTCTTGATGAAATGCGAGGCTGCAATAAAATCCGCGCTTGCAATCCGAAAGCCTTTACGAAATGAGCTTAGCTGACTTTTGGTGAAAACCTTTGTTTAGCATTTTATGTTCATTTTATCTATTCTACGGACGTTTTGAACACAGTAAGTACAATTTTGAATGTTCTTAACTCATATGCTCATACGCAAAGTGGGAGTAGTAGTAGTAGCAGCCTTATATTACTATTTATACTATTGTATCATTTAATAAAAAGAGCGAAGAAAATTAGTCTGATATGCTTCTGTCAGTACCTAATATTCTGCCATAATCAATCAATTTTTATTGACAATTTCAGCGCTCTGAATGTGATCAATCACTTAAACACTAAAGAATATTGAATACTTAATACCCTGGAAAATAAACCGGTTGATCCTGATAACCAGCCATTTTCTGCCATCTTTAAACTTAGATTATTTAAATGTCTAGATAGAGTGTTGCGCTTTTGAATTATAATAACAGTCCAACTTTTTTAGGTTAGTGTGCGTTTTTAGCATCATCATGTCCAAAGAGTATAGTAATAAAAACTATGGCCGGGTCCCACTATTTACAATGTGTGCGTGTTTTGATCACCCAACTTTGACCCAACTGTTGGGTGATCGACTGTCTATATAGCTACATAGCTAGACACATCAAAGCCTTTAAAATGTGTTTGACGTGAGCTTTTATAACTGTCTATATAGCTAGACACATCAAAGCCTTTAAAATGTGTTTGACGTGAGCTTTTATAACTGTCTATATAGCTAGACACATCAAAGCCTTTAAAATGTGTTTGACGTGAGCTTTTATAACTGTCTATATAGCTAGACACATCAAAGCCTTTAAAATGTGTTTGACGTGAGCTTTTATAACTGTCTATATAGCTAGACACATCAAAGCCTTTAAAATGTGTTTGACGTGAGCTTTTATAACTGTCTATATAGCTAGACACATCAAAGCCTTTAAAATGTGTTTGACGTGAGCTTTTATAACTGTCTATATAGCTAGACACATCAAAGCCTTTAAAATGTGTTTGACGTGAGCTTTTATACCTGTCTATATAGCTAGACACATCAAAGCCTTTAAAATGTGTTTGACGTGAGCTTTTATAACAGTTCTTAAACTCTATTCTTTTCGGGTCCTATATTTATATTTTGCGTAAACCACTTTTAGAAAGGAACGTAAAATGAAGTAGTTTATGTAAGTTGGCGCAAATGTGGCGTCGGTTGAGTTGAGATTATATTGTTTGAATAAGTAACTATTCACAGAAGCCGCGGGATATATGAGCACATTATTTAATTGAGTATCGCTTAGAATAAATAAAGTGAATCATGTTCCACGACAAAATCTAAAAATATAATTTTAAAAACTCTACCTTCTAAAAATTTACACTTTTTGAATGCCAAAGGTCGCGAAAAGTTCCTAGCGATCTGAAATTAAGAATTATATTTCTTTATATCTTTCTAGTCAAAATTGCTTTAAATAATTTGTATCATATTTGGTGAATTTGCGCCAAATGTGCTGAATCGGTTTCGCTCTCGCGCGCGTCATTTTATCATTGCTATATTAAGTATGACCCTTAAGTGTACCCCTTAAGCCCTTATGTATGACCAATTCCAAAACTTCACTTTGGATAGACGTTAAGTATTAGGAATTTTAACACTGCCCGTGGGCGTTTCCTATTCCATTATTAATTTGTATACGTCCGTCGTCGGGCAATGTTTGTTGGTACCAATCTCATTCAGAACTCTAGGGACTTGTTAGAATTTAATCAAAAATGGCACAGCGTTGTGATGTGAGAGAGCAGCTTGTAATTATAATAACGGCCGATGTATGAACAAACTTCTAGTAAATTTCACATGGGGAACTTAGATAGTTAATTGTTAATTAAAAAAGTAAAGAATAAACAGTTTAGTGTCTTTATCTTGTTTGTTTCTTTGCTTTTTTTTTGTCACGTAACCATTGACCAGATGTGACTACATCTGGTCAATGGTTTTTGGTACTTATAAAAAAACTATTTGATTACGCAAAATAATGTTTTCATATTATGATTGATTATTGTTTAATTTTTCACCCACCGTGCACCGGGCGAGCACTAATAATAATAAAATGTCTGTATTTTTCTATTACCGCAGTAATTTCATTTATAAAATATTGACATAAGTAAAAAATAAAAATCTATGCAATGCTTTCCGAAAAAAAAAATATCTCTCCGGCGGGGAATCGAACCCCGGTCTCCCGCGTGACAGGCGGGGATACTTACCACTATACTACCGAAGACTTGTATAGAGTGGCGAAATACGCCAACCGGTCCGTAGTGATTATCGGCGCGCGAGCAGAGGACGTCACGTAACGTAACCACATGAGGTGACGTAACAGCGCGTAAAATATTCTCCGATACGCGACACAATGTAATGCGTCGTGTATTATCGCGAGAGAATCACTATGTACGAATTTGAGTTTTTTTATGTCCAATGTTATTTTTTGAACGACTGAACATTGAATCATTATTACTTATTACTAGCTGATGCCCGCGACTTCGTACGCATGGACTTTATGACTTCAGCGAATGCATATAAATGAACGAATGTATAGTAGTTATATAAGAAAATACTTGTATGAGTGTTATGGTTCTGCATCAGGAGTTCCAGATCTTCAGTCTGTACAACTTTTGCAAAGATATCATTTTTATATTTTGTAAAGTTTAACTGGACCATTATGGTTCTGCATCAGGTGTTCCGGATCTTCGATTTTTATACCTCAACAAAAAATGCTCATCAGGCTGAACAACTTTTGCGAAATTGACATTTTTATATTTTGTATAGTTTAGCTGGACCATTATGGTTCTGCATCAGGTGTTCCATTTTCCAAAATAAATTATACCGTAAGTTATGGCCAGGCTTAACAGCTATATAACAAAAAAAAATTCATTCGAATCCGTTCAGTATTTCCGGAGATTAGCGTGTTCAAACAGACAAACAAACAGACAAACAGACACACTTTTTTTTCAAATTCTTACTCTATTACTATGTCTCCATCGCCCCAGATATATATTTTTGAAATATATGTAATGTACAGACACACTTTTTCTACTGTTTTATTATAATGTAAGGATAAGGATGTAAAGATTAATTCGATGCAGCTGAACGAATTCAATGTTTTGTGCCTATTCTTTTTAACAATCCCGCAATTCTTTGGATGAGATTTTGAGAATGTGAAAACTCAAAATATAATGTCGCTAGAATTTGAGTCTTCCGGCGAAGCAAAATTTCCTTTTCCTTTCCTTTCGTAGAAGTGAAACGTACTTACTCTTCTCAGTAAAACATAATGCAATGCAAATATTTTTTTTAAGATTATTTTGTTTTTTTTTTAGATTATAGGCATTCACTATGCTATATTTATATTCATTAATAAATTTGAAAAGAAGTTAATTTTTTTCTTGTAGTTCTTGGTCGCTACTCCCTGCTAAAACATATCTAACGGGTCTCTTTCTTCCAGATCACGGTATTCCGCATCCAAGAACGCGCGGAGGGAGGCGAGGTGCAGGAGTTGGACCAGGTGATCCTGACGGCGCTGTTCCGCGCGCAGCACCTGTCGCCAAGCGAGCAGTTGTCACTGGCACTCACATGGAACAGGGTTGACATCGCACGCTCCGAGATCTTTGTGTATGGGCAGGAATGGCCGCCAGGTGAGATCGCTTTATTCAAATCAATTTTAGTTGGGAACTGGAAGTAACCAGTTGATTCAGACCCCATTGTTTGAGAGTTAGGCGCGACCAGGTGATTTTGACCCCGCTGTTCCACGCCTAGCACCTGTCACCAAGTGAGCAGCTGTCACTGGCACTCACATGGAACAGGGTCTATATCGCACGCTCCGAGATCTTCGTGTATGGGCAGGAATGGCCGCGAATTTAGTTGAGAGGTTAGGCTTGACCAGGTGATCCTGACGGCGCTGTTCCACGCGTAGCACCTGTTGCTCAGCGAGCAGCTATCACTGGCACTCACATGGAATAGGGTCGATATCGCTCGATCAGAGATCTTTGTCTATGGACAGGAATGGCCGTTAGGTGAGTTAGTCAAAAGAATTCCCACTATCTTTCGTATTCCCAAAATCATCTTTTACTTATATTTTGTAAATTTTTCACCATCTTTTGTGTGAATGTTATAGCCAGCCGTTAATTACTAAATTTGAATCACAGGCATTTATGTTGTGTATATTATTCATTAATCATTATACCTACATTGGTGAATAAAGGTTTTGAACTTCGTATTATATCTCTAATCCAAAGTACAAAAGCCTTTATTCATTCCGTATGAATTATTAAAACTGTTTCGTTCCAAAAGCGCCTGCTGCGATATTGCAAGCAATTTTTTTCTCAAAACAAAACAACAGGCTTGTCCAACAGGTCACTGACGGAAACATTGCTCTTTCTCTTTGAGCTTGTTTGGCTGAAATAGTGTTGGGCTATGCTTTACAACATCGATACAATCACATTTTACCTATCTGAATTCAAGGTTACGGGTAACCTACCTGTGGCCCTACCATGAGTTGATGCAAACTGTTTACGTTACCGTAAACTATTGGATATACTGCTCACAGTCAGTGCGAGTGAAAGAGACAAAACGATAGTTTGCGGTAACGTAAACAGTTTGAATCAACTCATGGTAGGGCCACTGATAAGAGTTCTAAAAACTGAAATAAGTAAGTCTTGAATAAAGTCTGTAGTGAGCAGTGGCGAAGGGTCCAAACAAGCCGATTCCCATCGGCTAAAGTGCATGCTACACGGCTGCCAACCACGTCCCAATCCCAACCCAACCAAGGTGACCTTGGTGGTTTACGGCCGTGTAGATGGAGGCTTACAACTAAATTTCGTTGTGTTGGTTGCCAGCCAAGGTCACCTTGGTTGAGACGTGGTTGGCTGCCGTGTAGCATGCAGTTTATCTTTTAGAAATCCCACACCACCGATCGATTATTCACAATACATGTCATAACATTTTTGTAGAACGGCTTACCTTAGCCATTATTTCCCCCCTTACTACTAGTAGTAAGTATACCGTGTAGGTACCACAGTACCACAAATTTTACCCCTTAATACCGTGATTTGTATACGGCTGGCGACTACGTGTCAGTCAAGCCGAGAGTATAGAGAAATTAGATTGTCACCTTTGTGCTATATGGCACATGTGTGGGCTTTGATATGATTGATGTGCGATAGAAAATGGCGTAGGCTCATAATTTTTGATTCTGTGTTGTATATTCAATAAATTAAGTTTCCCAAGTTCGTATCTACCTAAAATGTATTACCGACCTGCTGATTGAATCAGATTTTCTTGCACAGTGTCAAAAAAAACTTGTTTTTATACAAATCTTCAACTTTTTGGTTAAAGACGAAAAAATTGTTTTATATTCTATCGAGAAGATCGCAATGTCACAGCACTACTATTTGACTTTGTCAAGTGCAAACACACGGACACTGGAACACCGTGTTATCGCCTGTTTCACGTGAAACCCTCCATTAATAAATATATTTTTATGTAGCTTTTAGCGTTAGTACATTCACTCTGTGGTATTACATTGGACCTTAGGTACCTACATCTAATTTAAAATTTTCAAACGTGTTTTAGGCTCAATTACATTACACAATTTTAAGCACGCGATTTCAAGACTAAGCATGGTGTAAACGGACTAAGACAGTAAGAATCTTAAAATCGTGCGGCCTAGCCCGCTCGGTAATAAGATTCTTAAAATTGTGTCGTCTAAATGCACGCACGATTTCAAGACAGTCTAAGTGTACCTACGACGGCACGTCAGACGTAACAGTTGTACTACAAAAACCAACTTTATACCTAAGGCATAAAGGCGTTCTCAAGGTCAACGTGTAGAGGTAATGTGACAGACAGAGACAGACTCTGTCTTACTCGCGACAGATAGACGATACTGCCACAGTACAAGATAAGTTCAAAAAGGAATGTTGGTTTTTTAACACGTTTTCATATGGACGTTTTCTTGTTTATTTATTCATTTATACTATTAATATTTATAAGTAGGTTCGTTTATTTGTTTGTCCGTAATTTTAGAAAAGAGTATTTTATACTAGGTAAGTACCTACCTACCTAGCTTCCCGATGAGCTAGAGACTTGAAATTTATAGGTAGGTAGGTTGTTTTTAACACGCTTTTATTAGGTTGCTTTCTTGTTTGCTTGTGTGTTTGTTTGTTTGTTTCTCCACAAAGTTTGCGAACAATTCAAAATAGCTTTCGGATGAGCTAGAGACTTGAAACTTTGAACATAGGTCATAAATAGAAGGCAATGCAATATTATGGTATCAGTGGGCTGATCTGATGATGGAGCCGGAAGAAGGCCACAGGAACTCTATAATGGAACCATACAACCCCATCCTGCTTGGGCTCGTTAGAATCGTCTTGATGAGTACTTTAAAGGGAGATGAGGTCCAGGCTCTGATGATTTAGCTGGAAGGCCATGCCATAGGAACTTAATATTGAAATCGTGCAACCCCATTGAATTTGGGCTCCTTTGAATCGTCTTGACGAGTGCTTTGTTGGGAAATAGTGTCCAGGGTCTGATGATGGAGCCGGAAGAAGGACACTGGAACTCTTTAATAAAACCACGCTACCCCATTGAGTTTACGCTCGTTTGAATCGTCTTGACGAGTACTTTGTTGGGAAATAGTGTAACGTATAATAACGCGATATCTAGGTAGGTCGATACGTGCGCGACCGACAACAACGACGATGTGCACCTTCTGAGCCGGACGCCGTGGGCGGGCGTGGCGCGGGGTGGGTCACGCCGAGAGGCGGGCGGGTCACGCCGAGGGGTGGGCGGGTGCCGCTGCCGCGGCCCGCGCGCGAGCCGTCGCGTTCGCGTTGGTGTGCGGTGCGGTGCGGTGCGGCGTGTGTGTCCGTCGAGTTATTCATAAGAGCGACAGTCTTGTTTTGTTTGATACGATTCTTGCAATTTGCATTAAGTAAGTACCTACACATTAGAGGTTTTTATCTACTTAAATAAAATGATACTAGGTAAATATACCTACTACTACTTCATACCTACTAGGTAAAATATTTCTATTCGTGAGCCTTTCGAATTTTCAACCTAGTCAGATATTAATGTTATGTAGGTTTCTAATAGGTAGATAATAGTTGAAAAAAATGATTGATTAATATATAAGAAAGGAGATAGGTACCTAAAATTTTATTTGACACGACGACTGCAAATTGAAAATATTTATAATTAACCTCTTAACAAACAATGATTAAAGAAAAGGAATTTGGTATTAGGTAGGTGCTTAAAGAACTAAAACAGAAAATAAAACAAATACAAAAACTACAATGTAAATAACTCCAATACTACGTTGATTGAAAAAGACATTAGAGACTTACTGCCTTCTCTTTTACTATGACAGTAAGCACGGCCGAGCGTGCTAGAAATTGTGTGTTGTAAATGCGCGCATTCTTAGTCGTTTTCAAGACAGTCTTAAAATCGCTTGCTTAAAATTGTATAGTGTAATTGAGCCTTTTTATGACTCATGTTATGAATGAATTATTCCCCTACAAATAAAATATGTTAATTCCGTTATCAATTAAGTATTATACATTTTAAACAAAGCACGAATCTACCTGTATCGTCGCCTAAACTCATTTTTTTACACACGTCACATGTTATAGCATATTAGCTGTTATCAATTTATAAGTTTTTTAGTATTAGAGTTCGCGGTGAAATTTTAGTTACACAACTTCTTTAAAATACCACATTAATTGGCAATTTCATAGTCAAACCATTATTGCGAAAAAGTCTCAAACAATCGTTGTGGATTTTCCACGAATTTAGCTGAACGGAATTAAAATTAAAATAATACTACTTGTGAGGAGCAATTTCATGAATATTGGAAGTAATTGAGTCCTTTACTCCATTGTTAAGCTTAATCCGACATCCGGGGATATGATCTGCTTTTGTTTGAATCCTCTCCTGACGACTGTATTAACACCAAGAGAAAAGTATTTATACAGGGCAAGTTATTCTAAATACTAATATTATAAAAAAGGTAATGTTTTTAGAGTTAGGCAGTAAACTCTGAAATTACTCAAATGCGTTTTCAAAAATACTTTCACCAAATAAAAAGGTGCATTTTCCCTGGATTACACGCTGTATGACACAAACGCGATTCGTCCGTTGGTGATTTATTTCAAAATCGTCATGATTTAACTTTTCCAACATTTTAACTTCATCTTACAACCTAAATGTAGAAAATTACTTCACTATAAGTAGGTACCTAAATAGTGTTGTTGTTTTGTTTACCTTTGCTCATAACTTAACATGTTGAGCGGTTATTTCCACTGCAAAAGCTCTAGGGAATGAAAAATAATATGTTTGGTACGAAATAAGTACCTACCTAAGTACCACAAATATTGTGTACTTCTTTTACTCAAGTTAATGATTATTACTGCTATAACGTTACGATACGATATAATATTTATAAATAACTTACTTACATGTAATCATAAAGTCTTGTTATATCAATATCAAATTGTATTTGAAAAAGTGATATTAAAATCAAAACCCAGTTCACAATGTAATTATTTATTACTACATCTTCGAAGGAAAAACAAATTGAATTTATTTACGGAAGACTCTTCCTTCACACTTTAACTTTGATTGAACATATTGTATTTATTAAAAAAAAAATATTATCTCTTTGTATTTTAAAAACAGTTTTGTATGATTAGAAGACAGAACCCCAGTCGCGTCAATTTTAAAGGTTGTTTGATATGCACTGCTAAACGATATTTTTTTTGCAATAATCAGTTTATCTAAAATGGTGTAGGCGCTATTGAAGAAAAACTGGCCAAGTGCGAGTCGGACTCACGCACGAAGGGTTCCGTACAAAAACCGCCAAAAAAATCACGTTTGTTGTATGGGAGCCCCCCTTAAATATTTATTTTATTCGGTTTTTAGTATTTGTTGTTATAGCGGCAACAGAAATACATCATCTGTGAAAATTTTATTTGTCTACCTGTTGTCGTTATTAATATCGAGCAAAAAACGGCAAAAAAAAGGTTTGTTGTATGGGAGCCCCCCTTAAATATTAATTTTATTCGGTTTTTAGTATTTGTTGTTATAGCGGCAACAGAAATACATCATCTGTGAAAATTTCAGCTGTCTAGCTATCACGGTTCTTGAGATACAGCCTGGTGACAGACAGACAGAC
Source organism: Agriphila tristella (assembly GCA_928269145.1). NCBI lineage: Eukaryota > Metazoa > Arthropoda > Insecta > Lepidoptera > Crambidae > Agriphila > Agriphila tristella. The sequence continues at coordinate 54,615,497 of OV743430.1, read as the reverse complement.
AGACAGACGGACAGCGGAGGCTTAGTAATAGGGTCCCGTTTTTACCCTTTGGGTACGGAACCCTAAAAATGAATATTATCTCTTTGTATTTTAAAAACAGTTTTGTATGATTAGAAGCCAGAACCCCAGTCGCGTCACTTTAAGGTTGTTTGATATGCACTGCTAAACGTTTTTTTTTGCAATAATCAGTTTATCTAAAATAGTCTAGGCGCTATTGAAGATAAAAAAGGCCGTGTAGGTATTTCTGATTTGGACTTAATTAAGTTTTTAATATATCTCTACGAGTAAAGTATAATGTATGTCGGGTGTGTCGGTAAGTAGATTCAAGCAGATCTCCCTCATATTGGGCCCGCTGAATAATAATGAAGCTGTTTGTGCCTACAGATAGCTATAATATGAGTGCTTTTATGCGATTCTCTTTTAGGAAAATATATGAAGTCCGTTCTTTTAACGAAACGCTACCATACCACCATTTTTTTGCTAGGATATAGACTGCAGTGTCTAGCCCGGTATGGCCAGAGCTGTATCTATACCTACCTAATGTCTATGTGTAGGTACTCTACTTGAATATTTTGTGCCAGTGACATCCAGTGGCTTAAATCAACGATTCCTTTTGGCTACAGAACCCTTTTTGGTTCACTGTTTTTGGGCAAAACCCTAGCTCAAGTAAGAAGTAAACTGTTGAGTACATTGTTTTTTTTACGTAAAATCTCATTTTCTGAGGCTTTTTGGCTTGGTGTTAGAATCTTGTAAGTACAGTTTGAATTAAAAAGATTTTTTTAACATACAAATATTTATTTATTTATAACAAAAATATATTTACTTAACAGTCTTTAAAAAAAAATATATACACAACAGTCTTGAACTTTCATGGAACCTCTGAAAACCTCTTACGATAGCCCAGGGTTCCGCAGAACACCATTCGGGAACCGCTGACCTAAGTCACTTGCGACGTAATGTCTGCTACGTAAGTAATGTCACAAATAATCGACTACACGCACTCGAATTTTTTTTTTTTTTAATTTTCAAACTTTTATGACCCGGTGACGACGTCGTCGCTATCGTCTATGTAGTCGACGGCGTAACCAAGGTAACAATAATATTAACACTAAGTTTCTTGGCCACCGGGTGAAATAAGTTGACTAAACAACTACGGCTCATTTTCATTGGAGAGCCGTCGGGTGAAATAAGTTGACTATACTGACAACTACGGCTCATTTTCATTGGACAGCCGTCGAATGAAAATGAGTATAAAGAGCGCTCGTCGCATTTCGAAAATAAATTCAGCTACAAAAAGAATCTCCACATATTTTTCGTGCCAAGGTAAATAATCGCTTTGCAAGATATCAAATTTCAAAGCCAACATTTGATTTCATCTGCAAAGTTTAATAACTCTACAAACGCTAAGTATTTACATAAATCAATGACGATTTATTGCTTGCAGACTTAATGAAAATTTAAAAGACCACTTAAATTGAAAGATATCTTAAATTATTCATTTCTCTGTAGTTAATCTTTGAAAACGATATTAAACTGAGATAGGCCACTAAAATGAGAAATGGGTTTGCTTACCTTAGCTGGAGTTGCAAGGTTATAATGAAAGAAATACCTAAGTACTCATTTCCATTCTGATTTCTCGTAAAAAGAAATTAATACCTACCTAAGTAAGTACAATTTTTCTTTTATTTAATTCTGATTCTCCTTAAAGTGATATTCAGAAATTATAATTAATTACCGAAAATGATAAGATGATATTATAACTTAATTAGTGCATGGGCTTATCCGTGAAATCATGACTCACTGAAAAATATAGAATGACTTGGATTTCCCCAATTTTGTAATGGTTTACCCACAAGTTTCAATTCCAAAGCTCCAGCTTTTCTTTCACAGACAACCCCAGAGCATTCCTCAGAATAGTTGAATACATTTTTCACTGGCAACACTGACAGAAATTTGACTGACTCGGAGCTCTGAAGGTGGCTCTAATGATGTCCCATTTGTCCCGAGTGCTCTTAATAACAATTTATCTCTATTGTGTAATTCTGTGATTATGTGCAGAGAGTAACGTTGTAGGTGTGCCTTGTTTTGATAAGATTCAGCTTAAAACAAAAAGAGGAATCATTAACATTTTGACATCACGTCTTCATTGGAAGATAATTATGTTTATCTTTTTAATATTATACAACGTTTACAAAATAACCCCGAATATGGTAGATAGGGACCATCAAACTGAACAACTTTTATTATGGGACCAACTGTGAAATCGCGAAAAAGAAATCAGCTGTTTCATACATTTTGATATTTTTATCGTTGTTATTTTTTGTATGAAACAGCTGGTTTTTTTCGCGATTTCACAGTTGGTCCCATAATAAAAGTTGTTCAGTTTGATGGTCCCTATCTACCATATTAGGGGTTATTTTGTAAGATCATGGCGTTTATTATATTAGTTTGTCGGTGAAAAGCTTCAAAAGGCTACGAACCCAGTAGGTACGAGATTTTTTGGAGATAACTTGTATGGATCAACGATTGTCATGTCGTGAAGTTCGCATCCAGATAAATATTTCAATTTAAAAGCATTACATCTAAAGGTATCATAAAATTGAATTCTTAGTGTCTAAACACACTATGCCGAAGCTACGCGACCGAAGTTCGGTGCTAATTTGAAACAAAAACAAGACGTAATTTAGGCATAACGTGTCGTCAGTCATTCAAATAACATTGCAGGCGTAATATTGCCGAACTTCGGTTGCGAAATTTCGGCATAGTGTGTCTAAGACACTAGAATTAGGTTTTAATGGAAATAAATATTTCTGGATTTTTTTAAGCTGAGGAAATTTTTAAGTCCCGTTTTCCTATCGGTTTTTAAGAACTTATACCGCTCACGTCACGATTCATAAGATAGATTTGTTTTTTATTTAGTTTTTGCATGGGAATCCACACTAATAGTTGTTATATTTTTGGACAAAAAAAACAAATCAAATGTTTATTTGCAACTAAGTGTACAGCTCGGTGTTACAATACACAATTACAAAACGTCATACTTAAATAAGATCAATTAGTTGACATGACACAGACAAATTGCATCCCCTAACCATAATCTTGCGCAGCAGTTTCCTGAGTCACGGCATATATTGGCCTATTCTTCCACAGGCCTATTAATCATCCTTTAATAGAATATAAGCCACACTGCTGTTACATTTCACTTTGGGCACAATTAGCGAGCCCCATGTAATATGCCCAGCTTTGGTACTCGTATCGTGCCGAAATTAACGTCTTTTGTATCCTTGTTAGTTGCTCTTTTTGCTGTTGTAACAAAAAATATGTAAGTAAGAATATTATTGTTAGAAGCAAGAAAACCTAACGCTATCAAACCAAAACCACATAAAAAACGGGATGTATTTAATAGCACTTTAAATTTGATGAAAACAGCTATAAAATTGTATATCAGCACTTTAAAATAATGATAGACCTATAATTTAATCTTATCACTACAAAAATAATGGTTTGCACTTTAAAATAATAATAGATCTATAAATTAATATTATCACTACAAAAATAATGGTTTGCACTATAACTGTGTCCCAACTCCGAAATCATTTAATTTCTGTCAAACCATGTCAGACTAATGAGATGGCAAGTCTCATCAAGTCGGTTCTAGCGTTGTTGGTCGCAATGGAATGGAACCTAACTGGGAGCTGAGGAGGAGTCCTCAGCTCCCCTCTCTCGATGCGCCCGCTCGTCGTCACACCTAGTCGTCTGTTTACCAGTATTAATGTTATAAAATTAATTTGTATGGTGCAAAGTATTAATTTTAAAGCTAAACAATTCAATTGTATAGTGCAAAGTATTAATTTTAAAGCTTAGCATATTTATAGTGGAAAACATTATTTTTAAAGTGCATTCAATAAATTTTGAAGCTAAACATTTTAAAGTGTGTTACATTATTTTTAAAGTGCAATTATATATTCCCCACTGTAGGGTTTTAAGCTCCGTAGGTTTTAAGTAAAGGCAATGGAATGTCCACTAATACTACTTTATCAGAAGGAATAAATTAAATACGTTTATCGTTACTACTCCGTATAATTTACTGTGCACAACAGCTACAAAAATAAAAGGAACTATCGTATATTCGGTTATCACAAATGTCCGGTAGGCACGCGTGTAGAGATGCGACTATTTAAATGAAAGACTATTGACGACTGCTTAAGGTAAGGACTGTCTAAGGACTGCTCGAGGACTGCCGTGGACTGCACGTGGACTGCCCGTCAAAAGTGAAGTCCACTGATTTTATAGCTACGCTACGACGCTCCGCTACGGCCACTACGGCTACGGATATTTACCGTTAGCAAACTGTGTCGCTACAAAACTGTGTCTCTACACCCATAAAAAACTTCAGGATTATTCTATGAAATTACACCCTTTTGATGAATATCTTACCGATCGACATAATTTTAAAAATCTTTATTTTTATTACATTCATGTAGTTAAACGCTGTCACATCTTCAGGAGTTCCAATGCGAGCTCCCTCTTGTTTAATGTTTCGATAAAATTGACTAAGTTTCATATGTCTCCAGGTGCTCTCGACGAGGCGATGATGCAAGCACTGGAACACGACCGGATAGACTTCGTGAAGCTCCTCCTGGAAAATGGAGTGTCAATGCGAAAGTTCCTGACCATCCCGAGGCTAGAAGAGCTGTACAACACCAAGAGCGGTCCCAGTAACACCCTGCGGTATATCCTGCGAGATGTGCGTCCGCACCTGCCGCGGGGATATGTGTACACGCTGCACGATATAGGGCTGGTCATCAACAAGCTCATGGGAGGCGCTTACAGGTAAGAGTAAATCTTTACCATTCACTCGTGTAAGAGCTTATCTTAGAGAGATTCGTCAATGCACAAGTTCCTGGCTAATACAGAGGCTAGAATAGCTGTACAACACCATGAGTGGACCCAGTAACACCCTGCGGTATATCCTGCGAGATGTGCGTCCGCACCTGCCGCGGGGATATGTGTACACGCTGCACGATATAGGGCTGATCGTCAACAAGCTCATGGGAGGCGGTTACAGGTAAGAGATGAATCTCTATCAACGATGTCCGTTTCCCAGTTGTCCACCAAATCCCGAACCCGATGGGGCTTATTTCCATACTTTTTTTTAAATTTGCTGTATCGACCTCTAATTTATGTTGATTTAGATTGCTAATGTTCCAATGGATGTAAATAAAAACAATTTTTTTCAATTTTTTGAGCCCCGTTTTGACAATGACCCATAAATAAAAGCTTGATAAAATGCTTGTCTACGTTGGATTATGGGATTTCATATTTGACATTTCTATACTTTTCCAACTTATCAGTTGATAATGATAACGATAGCACTTTGCTAATAAATGGAACTATCTTTCATTAGATTGCAAATGATTTCAAACGATTTCAATCAATTTTCAAACGAGAATTGTCACCAGCAGAGTTACGTAATTAGGGGGCAAATCTGAATAGGATCAGTTTTATGTCCCCTTTTACAAGTTCCATCCCACTTATTACGTGCCTGTCACTTAACCTTTGATAAAAATAGTTTTTTTTTATTAATGTTACAGTAGCGTGTTGTTGTCCATAAATATTGAAGTTACTTTTAGATCCAAATCGTATTTAAGAGATTAACTAGTTCGCTATGAAGGTTTTTTTCTATTTCCACCGCCATTCATATTTAATAGACACATTGTAAAGTTTTTTAACAATAATGTAGATTTTAATACAGTACAGGCGTAGATTTTTCAACAACTGTAATAAATAGTGAAATAAAATATTATTTTAGTCATAGTTCTTTGCAACACGCTCTATTTAGTCTTTCTAACTAAAGGACAATAATTAAATAAGTCACTGAACTAGCAACCACTAGGTTACTTACAGAGTATTTTGCATATTTCTTCATAGCGGCATATAAAAAAGTATTCTATGTTTTAATCTAGGCTATCTACTATCTGTGTGCCAAATTTCAAGCAAATCCGTTCAGTAGTTTTTGCGTGATTGAGGAACAAACATCTAAACATCCAAACCCACAAACTTTCACATTTATAATATTAAGTACGATTTATAATATTAGTATGATAATGTTACCGTAGATCAAGCGACAGCCAACGTATAAAAGCATTAAAGTGTGTAAGTAATATTCGGTACAACATAATTTGAGATTTTTAGATAATTAATTCAGAAAATGTAACCTTAATTATCTTTGTCGGCACTCTAGGGATCTCTACCGCCAACCCTTTTTGACCTTTTGATATCTTTTTATATGACAGGATAATAATACTTATCTTCTAATTATCGAAAATAAATTTTAGGTTAAGACAAAAAGAAATATAGAAAAACAATGCGGTACAACCAAAGGAGGAAAATTTTTGAAAAATTTTTTGTTCACTATAAATATTTGTGTTTCGGCAATTTTATAAGGTACCTATCATTTTAATATAGATAATAGATTAGTCAAGATGGAGATAATAATAATAAGCCTTAAAGGACCGGGTCACTTCTGACCCGTGAATTCTTAAAGCGTACATAATAATAATAATAATAATAAGCGTAAGCTGAGAAAAAGAAAAGAAAAAACATAATAATAAAAATTCACATCTCACAAGGTTTACATTTTTACATTTCATAATAATTTAACGCGTATTTTTCTTGTCCTTGTGAGAGTCTGGAGTCCGAAATAGGACGAACCTGTGCTACAGATCTCCAGGCTCTCCCGGGTGGACCATTATATTGCAACAGTCTACGTAGTTCTTACAATTTGTTAGCTGTGATGTGATTAGAATATTAAAAGTTAAAAAGATCAGGGATATTCTAAAATACTATAATTTTGTGGGTTGAGTGCACATACGTGTATAGTACGTGTGTAAAATTTATGCCGCAGTTTATATGACAGGCTAATAATACTTATCTCCTAATAATCGAAAAAAAATATTAGGTATACAAAAAACAATATAGAAAAACAATGTGGTACAACGCGCGCGCATTGTATCGCACGGTAATGTCCTAATTTTGACGATTGTTTTTAATTAAATTGACAATTGAAAAGTTTGGATTAATTATTGTTGAGGTATAACATTTTATGACACATTTTTTTACACAAATACCTATCTACAGTTGAGAATTAATACAGAAACCGGTAGCTACTTGAATGTACACAGGTTGGTCAAAAGTTCTGTTACTGAGTTTCTTTATCGATTACTGGCCATTAAAACAAATGAAAAGAAAAAATAAAAATGACATATTATTGACAGTTTTATAAGCTATAATTCCATACCACACGTTTATCATATTTTGTTTATTTCACCATGGAATGGGGGTTGAAGGAGAATCGTGTCGCTGTAATTGCTCTGCACAAATGTGGGCAGCCACCGAATATGATTTTCAAGTTGCTACAAAAGTTGAAAATCAACAAGCAATTTATTTATCGCACTATCCATAGGTACAGTAATACCTTGACCGTCGATGACCGAAAAAGATCAGGAAGACCACGCACCGTTCGGACACCAGCTGTGATCAAGGCAGTGAAGGCGAGAATCACGAGAAATCCCGTCCGGAAGCAAAATTTATTGGCAATACAGATGACTGTGAAGAGAAGTTCCCTTAAAAAAATTATCAATGATGACCTTGGGCTTCACGCTTACCGTAGACGAAAGGGCCATCTGCTAAACGCACGATTGAAGGCTATGAGGTTAGCACGAAGTCGCGCTCTACTAAAGCAGTACGCACAAAACGGCCATCGAAAAATCTTGTTTACTGATGAAAAAATCTTCACAGTCGAAGAAAATTTTAACCGTCAAAATGATAGAGTATACGCTAAGAATAGTAAAGAAGCCAGCATGATTGCTCCGAGGGTCCAACGAGGTCACCACCCCTCATCAGTGATGATTTGGCTGGGGGTGTCCTATTCAGGGCTAAGTAAGGTTCATTTCTGTGAAAAAGGTGTGAAAACTGGCGCTAGAGTCTATCAAGATACCGTTCTGGAACCTGTTGTCAAACCCTTAAGCCACACTTTATTTCAAAACCAGCCATGGGTCTTCCAGCAGGACTCTGCCCCTGCGCACAAAGCAAAATCTACACAAGCATGGTTTCGGGCTAACAAAATTGATTTTATCGCGCAGGAAGTATGGCCATCCTCCAGCCCAGACTTAAATCCTCTGGATTATGCCATATGGCAACTTATTGAGGAGAAAGCATGTGCTAAGCCCCACATGAATCTCGACTCTCTTAAGCGCGCTATTCTCAAGGCAGTCGCAGAATTGGATATGGTGGTAGTTCGTGCTGCCATCGATGACTGGCCTCGTCGTCTAAAGGCGTGTATTCATGCCAGAGGCGGTCATTTCGAATAATTTTAATACATGATAATCTTAAATATTTGTGCTTTCATTTGGTATATAATTCATTGTAGCATTATTTGTAAATTTAGTATTATTCATGTTTTCCATAGTTACAGAACTTAGTAACCAACTAGGTATATTGCAATGCCAACATAAGTCGTAACATGAACCAAATATTAATATCGAGGAAGGATCTCGACTCGATTCTCGAATAATTTGACAGATGCGCCTCGGGGTGCTCCTGACAAAAGCCTTGATACTAATTAAGTAATACGATATACTTATGTATAGACTTTACATAAGAAAAGATGGTGGTGAAAACGTGTTAAACGTGAGAATCTATTCCAAAGTATAATTACTTGAATATTTCAATGGTCATCTTAGATGTTATTTTTATGCGAAGTCACTCTCTATGAAGATTGAGGGAATCCTTATCATTGAATAACAAATCACATCAATAACAATATTGGAATAACGTTGGGTTAGATCCAGTCGGATCAAAAATAAGTATCTAAAAGAATGATCTTTTTTACAAATTACAGTAAAAAATAATTATTTATTTTTAGGGTTCCGTAGCCAAAATGGCAAAAAACGGAACCCTTATAGATTCGTCATGTCTGTCTGTCTGTCTGTCTGTCTGTCCGTCCATATGTCACAGCCACTTTATTCCGAAAGTTATTACTTTCGGAAATAAGAATACATTTACCTACCAAGTTTCAACTGTGTAATCCTATTGGATTACACAGTTGAAACTTGGTAGGTAAATGTATTCTGGTAACCGCTTCACAATTTTAACACAAAAATAAAAAAATAAAACATTAAGGGGGCTCCCTATACATATGGAACTGAATCTGAAAAAAATTTTTTTCTTCAAAGCAATACGTGTGGGGTGTCTATAGATAGGTCTTCCAAAATGGCATTGAGGTTCTTAAGACGATTTTTTTTTCATAGTCAACCGTTTGAAATATAAACACTGCCAAAGTGGTAAAATGTGTGTCCCCCCCCCCTCTAACTTTTGAAATAAGAGAGTGAAAAATCAAAAAAAAATATATGCTGTAAATCTTAATAAATACTTTCAATGAAAATTAGTTTAAACAAGGTATAATAAGTAGTTTTTGAGATATAGCACATTTTCCAAAACCGCAAACATAACTTTGTCATTCATACCAACACTGTGAAAAACAAAGTTATTTTTGCAGACAAAAAATTATAGTGGTATAAAATTTCGTATGGTATAGTATAAGGTAACTACGGAACCCTACGGTGCGTGGCCCGACACGCACTTGGCCAGTTTTTTCTGATTTCCATAATTAACAGCATCAGAGCAGCGTATATGAAATGAAATGAAATTAAATGAAATATATTTTATTTAAATAAGCTCACATAATAAGCATTTTTAAATCGTCAATTCTTTTACCCTACCACCCATTATGACGTCTTTTAACTGACAAGAAAAATGGGCGCAAAAAACTTGTCAGCTTTATCAATCAGATGGAACGATATTTACAAATATGTATATCGTTTCCAGACTTTATATTAACAAAGATTAACAAATAAATAACATTATTGAATTAGCTCATTTCTTAATGAGTTTCAAATTTCTTAATCAATTTACAGATTTTAATCTAAATTCAAAGTTTGAACTTGTTATTCAGTCTAGGCTGTTACAATAAATAAAAATAAAAGAAAAACATACAATTCAATATGCATTAAGATAGGTAGTCAGAAGCAGACCCATTCCCACTGGCAGCACCAGTTCACGAGCATGACGCATGAACCAGCCATCTTTTCGCTCAACCATATTTGAGGGAACGTAACGACCCGCCTCATACGCCACCACCGCAGAAATGATTAAAGAGAGCATGACATACTAAGACTACCTATGTCAAGGCATCGAATTGAAAATTTATATCCAAAAGCTTTTCATAGGTCTTTTACTAAACTACTGACTATAGAAAGTAAAAATATTACAATTAAATAAATCAAAACAAGGTAAGCTATTAAGAATTATATTTTTTGAGTAAGAAGTGCCATACATACAGACAATATAAAACAGATCTTTTATATACGAGTTATCCGACGCCCTTAATACAAGCAGACAGAAGCAGACCCATTCCCACTGGCAGCACCCGTTCACGAGCATGACGCATGAACCAGCCATCGCTTCGCTCAACCATATTTGAGGGAACGTAACGACCCGCCTCACACGACACCACCGCAGAAATGTTTGAAGTGAGCATGACATACTAAAGCTACCCATATTAAGTCGTCGAGTCAAGAAGCCAGTAGTACGTTTTTAAGTAGGTAGGATACTTCTCACAATTATATACTTAGAAAAGAAAATCACGATTCGAGTTTAATTAAAGGACTTTTATCTATTATTTTATATATATTATTATGATGTTTAATAAACTGAGAACTAACTGCTCTATCTGCTATCAGCGATGTAAGGATTAGAGTTCTCAGATTCAGGATTTCCATACATTTTGATGTTATTTCCGCGGTTTTTAAACGAATCTTTATATCTCTTACAATTTTGATCAGATCAGTTGGGTGTGTGTAGCGATCTGGATCTCCTCCATTCATTCTCTGGACGGCCATCATAAGATTACAGCTCGATCAATCCCTGACGAAGAACCAAAGCTTCAAAGTTGCCTCGTTTGAATGAAAATCGACTGGCGTTCTTAATTGGGTTGGTAAACTTTTCCAAAACTGTTGTGAATTATATATTTTCTGGTAGCTTTTGGCTTTGGAGTCAGTCTTTTGGCTTTGGAGTCAACCAATTGCGGAATTTTTATAATACTTCATTTTAATTTAAATAATTATTTAAAATTTAAATTTAGAGCATAGTACAATAAATCACTATTACGGCTGTATGCGTAGGTAGTGCTTTTGCTCAAATAAAAAAAATGAAAAGTTTGGCATTGGCAATGTCAACTATAGTTGTCATGTCAGTCACAGTCCGGTAAAATAAATAAAATAACTCTTTTGTGAGTAAATCTGTAGATATACATATATTTACGTGATCATCACAAACGTATAAAGCTCTCTGAAGGCAATTCCTGTTTAATCCTCTGCACCACGTCTCTTTCAAAGGTATGGGAATTGTACAAAATTTGTTCTGCGAATGGTCACATCTATATTTCAAACAAAACGGAACAAAGCAGTGTAGGTACTTCATCGGCGTAGTAAGCAGGATAATGCATTTCTTCAAGCTGATCCATTTTCCATAACTGAACAAGAAAAACACTAGAAAGTCACAATAAATATGCTGAAAAACAAACAACAACATTAGGTCGTGATTAATGATTACCAAAGAGTAAAATTATTGGATTACTCTTTGTCACCGTCTGTAAAATCTGTCCTGTCAATCAGTTTTTTTAATCAGTAAATGCAAGGGAACTTCGTGTTCAGCCGTTCGTTTGATATTTTATCGCGATAATAATATAAAAAAATATATTTGGTTAACAAGGTAAAAAAAATAAATCATAATATTATTTTCTTTATTCTTCAAACTTGTGCTATCAAAAAAAAATATAAAACAATTATCTTCGAAAAAGTTTACCAACCCAATTGCCAGCACTATACTATCGCGTGATATAGCGTTTTATCGACACACAACTATCAAAATCCATTGTTTTTGACCATTTGATCCATTAATCGTGATGAATCGCATATCGCGTTTTGATGGTCATAGGGGGGCAGGGTGCCATTGTGTTGCGCGCTGCCAATATACTCGTAGTTATCAAACTTATTTTGGAATTACATGCATTCTGTTGAATTCTTCATTCTTCTGATGTTATTCGAGGAGTGCTAACATATTTTCTGATTGTTTTATAATCCGAAAATATGTTAGCACTCCTTGAATATCTTTATGAATCATTTAACTTTCGACAAAATTGGTACTTACCATGTGTACAGACTTTGCAGAGTTTACAGACTCAAGTTTAGAAACTTTGCTGATTGTTTGTTTGCTTTTTGTTGATGCTGTTTCTTATAAGAACAGCATCTCTAGCATGATCTCAAGATCCCTTCAATGTTGAGCGCGGATTATAAATACAGGCCCTACATACCGACGGATTCCTGAGAACGGAATCCCGATTCGGAATTCAATAATGTATGAAAATTCCATACGGAAATATCCCGCATGTGTGTGGTAGGTCAATATAGATTTGTGTGGATTAGCTGCGATCGGAATTACGTATGTGGCCACATACATACATACGTCTGTTTGTGCACACCCCCGGCAAAGCGTAGCGTTTCAATTACCTATTACACAGACGCTACACAGTGACGTTTTTGCACACGCGCAACTGTGTGCGTGAAGTCTGGGACTATTGAATGAGCACGCGGATCGGCACACGAACTCGCGCGGTGGGGTGAGGTAATTGATTGTGGGGCGGGGCGGAGAGTTTCCTTTCTGTACGGTAGTACTTATATCTATTCTGTGGTATGTGGCCGGCTTTAAAATCTGTGTTTGCTCAACCAGGTGCTACTACACGCGACGCAAGTTCCGGCCCATCTACGCGAAGGTGATGAACAAGAGCGTGAACGTGCACCGGAACAGCGCGTCCTTCACCAGGCACAACGCCGGGGGGCTCTCCCTCATCACCGGCTTCATGCCCGTCACCACCGAGATGGCACTCTTCGATTATCCTTTTAATGAGTTGTTGGTGAGTATGTTCATCATCTCTTAAAAGACGATAAAGTTTAGAACACGAACCCTGTGCAACATAGCGTTTCCGTTCCGTACCTCTAAATATGAATTAACTCATCTAGAAAAACCTTAGTACTTACCTATAGTATAATCTTTAGGTCATTAAATTAAGATTGATGATATCTCCAAAACTAAGCACTTTTGGACCACATGTTCTAGGAGTTTTTTATTATTTTGTCCTATAAGTAGAATATGAGAGTTATGGGATATCAAAATATACAGGTTTGTATAATTCACATTTTCTTTCATTACGATTTCCGTTCATTAATTATAACCAACCTTTAATGTAGAATAGTCCTTCGACAAATATGTCATCCGTCATTCGTTACTTCAATCTACTAAGTGCTACATAAATCGACGACCTTGTTACGTGTCAGCTTATTCATTGACAATATTTTGTTAATATGTTTCTTTAGATTATCCTTAATCTAAGTTTGTTACCTTTTGTATGTTAGTGTTTAAGCAGATGGCCAAGTAGCCAAAGCTTTAATAAAAAAAAAAAAAAAAACAAATCGATCATAATAATTCCAAATTCTGTCCTTCATATTTACTTCAAGGGTATATATAACAAGAGCTTTATATACCACGGCATCAACGGCCTTCTCATCAAAACATCTCTGAAAATATAGTATATTTTAAAAAGCTTTAAGGAATATTGGAAACCTATTCCTTGGTTTACTGTTGAGTGAAAAATCAGCAAAAAAAACTCTTGATAAGAATTTTTCGCCTTTAGATAAAGCACGCTGCACGTTTTCTGAAATCTACTACAATGGCACCGATGCGCTGAGGATTGCTCTGTTATGTAAATTTTTTGATGTTGAAAATTTAAGAACGCTAAAAATTTTATTGTCTGTACTATACATACCGCGGTTGTTGTATGGAGATTTTTTTATTGTAACTAGGTATATGTGGTTTATGTACTTATCTTGAATGAGAGTATATGGGTTAAACTGTTCAAAAAAAAATTTAATTTGTTTTATTTTTATATATTTTTTGTACAGATGTGGGCAGTTCTAACGAAGCGACACCAGATGGCGTTGTTAATGTGGACTCATGGTGAAGAAGCTCTGGCTAAGTCCCTTGTAGCTTGTAAGCTGTATAAAGCAATGGCCCATGAAGCAGCCGAAGACGATATGGAGACGGAAGTATATGAGGAGCTCAGGCACTACGGGAAGGAGTTTGAGAATAAAGGTCAGAAGAAATCATATTTTTTAGGGTTCCGTCGGTCTGTCTGTCAATACCCTTTATCTCGGGAACATGCGGAGGTATCGTTGAAATAAAAACTATATACTCAGGTCTACAGTTCCATGAAGCTGTAAAAAAATCAAACTTCGAAGTTAACGGAAAAAAAATACGGCCGTTTATGCCGCAAAAAACGCATATTTCGACGCTTTTAGAATTTTTTAGAGGGATTAAGTTTATAGAAAGAACTTTCCGTTGACCTAGAACTATGAAATTTCTCAAAATTTAAGACGTTACTTACGTCTTAAGTACAGGAAAAAATCTGAAAACGTTTAGTTTTCAGTACTTAATTAAATCATAAAAAATATACAATACTAAATGATTTGAAAAAAATCGACTCGCACCAGTTCATTTTTCGAATAGGAATCGAACCCGCGACCTTTGGATATCCGGTCCAATGCCCTGACCGCTGAGCTACCGAGTCACTAGTGGCATTGTCGATTTTTTTCTAGTATATCCTACTCTTACGCTCTTACTTATAATTCCCGTCCGAGAAACTGATCTGGTGCGAGTAGATTTTTTTCTAGTATATAAATGATATACTAGAAAAAAATCTACTAGTATTGTATAAAAATAGCATTGTGACTACAAAAATATCATATAGTCTATATTTAAAGCAATCAATCATTGAGTTTTTATGGAACCCTGGGTGGGGCAGTCCAACTCGCACTTGTAAGGTTTATTAGTCAAAAAGTTTCAGTTAAAAATTTGAGGAAAAAGTCCTTTGCCATACATTTCAACGAAATATGATTTTGAAAATAATGATCGAGTTATAACTCTATGTTTGTTTGACGAGACGTTATGGGCACAAAAATATTATTTTTCAATACACTTTTACTAAAATAGATATTGGTAAACTGTCGACAGACCGACATTGGGTTAACGATTTATTATGATAGAAAATATACGGTCACAGACATAGGTCATCAATATTGATATTAGGTTAGATAATTGTAATGTGATTGTCTGGTCATATTTAGATAAATATAACGACATTTTTATGATATCTATTTAGATTCGACTAAAGAATAAAGACATAGCTATAAAGTAACATTTTATGCGTGAAATAAATCGGTTTAAAATTAAGCTACGTAGTTATATATTCGTACCTTTGAAGGATATTTTCTTCAATAATGTTACCATCTTGGAAAAACGTGACTTTTCCTAACTATGAATGCAAAGCCGATCAATCATATCAGTTTTGTTTCCGAAGCCAGCCAGCCATGATTGATGATAATGGAATAACCGGTTACAAACTACATTTTTCATTTTAATATTTCATAGTCACTTTAATATTTTATGGTGTCAAAAATGTTGGATACAAAAATGGAACTCTATCGTTAAAAAAAGATAATATTGTTTTTATTTTGAGGCAACAAAATTTATATAATAAAATTCTTTATTACCTATTTGTATAACTTTGTATATCTACTACTCAATACTCATATCAAGATACATTTTTATCTTTAAAACAATAAAAAAGAACGTTTAAGTATCTCGTTTTAATCGTACCAACAAGGTTATTTTTAGTTAATGGAAAACCTCTCGTGGGATTGATCAGACCATCAAACTGAAAAATTTTCATTATGGGACCAACCTCCAAATCGCGAAAAA
The DNA here is from genome assembly GCA_928269145.1 of Agriphila tristella. Classification (NCBI taxonomy): domain Eukaryota; kingdom Metazoa; phylum Arthropoda; class Insecta; order Lepidoptera; family Crambidae; genus Agriphila; species Agriphila tristella. The sequence goes on along the minus strand of OV743430.1, from coordinate 54,599,564 downwards.
AATCAGCTGTTCCGTACAAAAGTACAATCCTACTCCATCGAAATGTATGAAACGGCCGATTTTTTTTCGCGATTTCAAGGTTGGTCCCATAATGAAAGTTGTTCAGTTTGATAGTCTGATCAACCCCACGAGAGGTTTTGTAAAACTAAAAATAACGTTGTATAGTGCAGAATAACACGACACTTTTCAAAGTTTAAAACACTTTCATTTAAGTCTCGAACAAATCAAACAACTCAGGCGGAGCTTTAAGCTCCACTTAAACCGTACCCCGATTGAATACCGTCTAAGTAGCTTACCACTTTCAGCGATCGAGCTTCTGGATTACTGCTACCGGCAAGATGACGACCAAGCGCAGCAATTGCTTACTTGCGAGCTACAGAACTGGTCCGGACAAACGTGCCTGAGCCTGGCCGTCGCCGCAAACCATAGGGCCTTACTAGCACATCCATGCTCCCAAATTATACTAGCCGACTTATGGATGGGTGGACTCAGAACCAGGAAAAACACCAATTTAAAGGTAATCCAACTTATTATCCACTGTTCATATCCCTTCTTTTTCTATGTTAACGCACAGATTATCATAGGCACGTTTATCATCAGTAGATTCAGTGTTAGACAATAACAAAAATAACTTAATAATGATTAGGTGATATGTACTATGATATTCGATGTCTGTGATTCAATGAAACGCTTAGATGAGTACTTTGAGATTCTGCATGCCATGCCGAATGACGCCGATTATGCAAGTGAAACCTTAAAGGTTACTTTGTTAATTTGATTCCTCAATTCTCGTATTTGTTTTTGTCGCATCTTTGCACATTGTTGATCTTCTTTCAATGATTTACCGTAAGTGTTTTATTTGTACATAAATTTACATGAATTGTGCTATTTTTACTTCTAGTTGGTAGATGTTTTAAACTTAGAAGCTGCTTTTCACCAAATCCAACTCACACATTCTCACTTATCGCTCAGAATTTTTCATCTTAGTTGTTTCGTGTTGACTGTTATTCTATGACTTTTGGATTGTCACTTGCACAACCGCCGTCCGGGTTAGTCGTAGCATGAATCGCTTGAGTCAAAGTGATTAGCATCGACCAGCAGCGTTTCGTTTGCCACATCGGCTTTGTCGTGATGTCAAGGTAATTCTGAGCCTGCTGTTTCCGCTGTACATTCTCCAACTGGAGTTCAAGTCGAAGGAAGAACTGCAGCTCATGCCGCAGACGGAGGAGGAGCACCTTGAGAACGAAAGCATGGAGGACGACAGGAGCACCAGGGACCCGAATGATGCTGAGGTACTGTTTTGTTTAGTTGCTTATCATCACGCTTCATCCATACCATTGATATGCCTTTAACTAGTTTATTCCAATGAATTCCTATCAATATAGGATAACCACGGTATAAAATATAGTTCAGTCAATTTCAATAAAATTTGTGAATTTTTGATAATTTAAATTCTACACGAACACTTCTATTATAATTACAACCAGACAAAGCTTTCTTGAGTTGGGCTTTACATGGTTTTCTCGACTTAGAATATATGATACATAAAATTAATTCTTTACCAATAAATTATCGCAGATATCGTGGTAGAGGTATGCAATTATGTAACCTGTACCAGGGCTGATGCGTTTATCAAATCAGATTTCGCTTGCAATCCATTACCGTGCAATCGATTACCTGCAGACTATTTACCTCGACATCCTGATTGTACTGCCATTTGTTAAATTGAAAATTAACAAATTGATTTTGGTTTCGGGCTGGATTGTAAGGTTTATAACAAAATAACTGTTTTAATCCAGCTAATTAATTCGACGTTTACGGTTGGAAATATTTTCACACTTTGATAGCGAATTTTAAAATGCTAATGTTCTTGAAGATACGAAATTGAACCTGTTGCCTAATGTAGGTGGGGATTGTGAAGAAGAGAACGCTTTCTATCAAGAAGATAATCCCACCGGGACAACAGAGTAAAACGGCTAAGGTAGAACGCGCAATGTCCATTCTTCTGTTCAGATCGTCGATTGTGATATGAACACAAAATTGCACAGCATATATTGAAAGAAACACACGATATAGCAATCTTCAATATCTCACATAGTATGAAGATTTTTCTGTAGATTAAATTACAAAAAGTTGAACGCACAACACATTTCTCAAAACAGTAATTCGTTTTTAGTTCATATTACTTTACTTATATTTTAATTTATTTTTAATTACAATGTGATTTGAGTGTTTACCGTACGTTTTATTCTGGTTCATTATAAGTTACTTACCTGTTACATAAGTCAACAATGGAGTATATCGCACGTCGTAAACCAAAAAGTATCTACACTGAAGTACTCATAAAATTCACCACTATCCCCACACATGTGAAAAGCAACCTGTTGTGTTCGTATTACTGTATCGCACACACGCAAAAAAAATCAAACAGGGCTCGATTCTTGTGCTTAATCGAATTCGAGAACTACCTGTCTTGCTCTTTACTCTAACTGGAGGTATAAGAGAGAGCGAGTGAGGTTGTTTTCCAGCTGAAATTCGAGTGCATGAGAATAACCATGTTGTAAAACGTTTCGTCTATAGCTTTACGTGGATGTAGGCTTTCGTGGCGTTTCATGTATCTCCCTTCACACCTTTCGTAGTCTCCCCCAGCCTTTATTGGACGCGTTATCCGTTTATGACTCACCTTAAATTTTACCACTTCACATGCAACCTAAATCAAGAAAGTGAAATTTATAGTCGTATCATAAGAATCCACAGAGTTTTTCATCTTATGAAATTCTTTCAATAACACCAATATAATGAAAATCTTATGCGAAAATATGTGTTTTTTTACGACGTCTTTCAGTCAAAACGGGTTGTCTAATTAAAAAAGATAAAAGGGCCCAGAATTTTAATAAAGAGCGAGGTGAAGCATAGACGGTGACTTTTTTATGAGAAATTCTCAATATTGCGTCAATGTCGTAGTTAGTTTAATATTATTACCAACAACTTGATGTAAAGCTATTTCCTTGGCGTTAAACTCAAGTTTAATTACTAAATGGTCTTGCGATGCTTTTTTACTTATCTTTTCAACTTTACTATTACAATTATCAACATAAGAATATTTTATAGTCTTGCATCTTGAGCGGCAGATTTCCAAAATACTGTCTGCTTACTAATATTTCGAAGCTTCAACTAATTTCACTGATCAGCTAAATGTGGCGTACATTTGATTCGAATGAGATTTAATCTTTTATTATGCGAACACGTTGTTGTAAATGTTTATACGTATTTGTCTGGACTCAAGCAGGCGTTGATTGGGTCAGGGGCCGAATGTGAAACCCGGGTCGATCAGAACGGGAAAGTGGGTAAAATAGGATGGGAGCCGTCGTACAGGGAGATGCCTGAGCACCAAGCGCCGGAGGACAAGAGGATGAGGCCCCTGAGGCTGAAGAAGAAGATCTACGAGTTCTTTACGGCGCCGATCACCAAGTTTTGGGCAGACTCGGTAAGTATATTGGGTCATTCTGAACTTACCATCCAAATTTCAAGGATGTGTTCAGTCTGAGGTCAAACTGAACAACTTTCTCTAAGAAACACAGGGCCAATATGTAAAAAAAAGACTATCCATACAAATCAAAGAGATCACGTGATCAATCTACATTGTATGGGATGACTGAAATTCTGTGGCGAAATTCGACACATGTTTCTTGGAGAAAGTTGTTCAGTTCCATGGACTGGACACATACTTGAAATTTGGATGGTAGGTAAGTTTAAAATATTAAACTAGACACCTAGTATTACAAAAAAGTTAAGATTAAAACGTAAAGAGTTATATTGTTCAGCGATATTTTTATTAACCAGGTGTAAAGTGCCAAACGGTAGTACCTAGGGCGATAGCAGTAAATTAGGTGTACGTGTAGCTTATATTGTTGAGTTCTTGGTCAAGAGTGCCGATACGAAACGAGCTAAAAAAAACAAACTTTTATATAGGTAGTGTCCTTAAGTTATAGACCTACATTACGGATAAAAGGTTGTACTTGTACCTATGTGCTTTTATTGCCTTTTTTGATATTGCCAACTTGAAAAATGTAGCCCTAATTGAAGTCGTTTTTACGCTCATATAACGTTGCAAACATCCAAATGAACAAAAAAATGCCTTAGGACTTTATTAATGGCCGTGTGCTTCACCCACGTTCTATTTCTAACATAAAGATCCATGAGACAATTTTCCTGCTTACTCACTAAGCTCTCTTTTTAGATAACAAGATTTTGTATTTTTTCTAGTATACCTAGGAATTTTTTTAGTAACTCTTCAGACAAGAATCATACTCAAAGTTTTTTAAGAAGTTGCGAAGAATAAAGGGCCGTCTTTAATTGCGTAGTTTCTAATTTCCTTTTTTTGTTTAAGCGTGTTTATGAAAGTAGTAGTTATATAATGTAAGAAACCCCAAAGGAAATAAGTTTTCGGCAATTGCGGCTATCATTAGAGGTATTCCCATTAAAACTAATAGTGATATTTTCGGTAAGTAATCAAGCCCCATGGAGGTCACAAAGGGTATTATAGTGAACAATAAACTACTAAATTACCCCATTAACTTGTTTTACGTGTAAGTTCTACTTCTTACGATTTAGAGAAAATGATAATAAAATAAGTATAATGAATTTTCCAGCTCAACTGAATAATCAAAGATAATATTTTAATGTTGAAGCTAGCTTGAGCATACCTATAAAAATTCTTGTCTGTTTAGACCAGGGATGCCCACACTTTTTCTAAAGGAGATCGACCTAGCAAAAATGTATGACTAAGAGATCGACATTTTGACCGATTAATCCACCAAATATTTATCAAGAAAAAAATTGCATAAGTAAATCTACATTTGGATACAAAGTTTCAAATCTGTTATCCTTGGCGATCGACCTAATCCTCTCGCGATCGACCGGTCGATTGCGATCGACCGTTTGGGCACCTCTGGTTTAGACTCTAACAGACACAACCAAAGCTTTAGAAAGTTTGGATTATTTTGACCATAGAAATTTAACTTCTCTTTTCCACGCTTTGTTGAACTTCTTGAGCGCAGCGAAAAATTTTCTATGTCTATGATTTAGACATTCTTTCTTGAAAAATGTCATAACATAATGTAACCAAAACGTTACTAAATGACGCCTTCTGTTTTTTATTACCTATTTTGATTATGTTAATAGAATCTATTGCAATGAATATCCTTTCCCCTATCCTCTGATAAAATCAGCTGTCCTTTACAGATATCACTATATTTGATCCTATTTTTGTTCTTTCCCTAAGTGATAATCGATATCAACTGCGCGTGTTTATGGAAATTGTCCTACATTTTTACAGAGTAAACAAACATTATCAGAAAATTGAGCTAAAAACGCATATTTTGATTCCTTTTACGTTTTAGGGCAAGGAAATTCGTAAATATTGTACTTTTTAGGTTTTCATTAGCATATTGAAACCAGCTGTTGCAACAGAATTCATTGAATATTCAAATTTTAATCTTTGAATAATAACACCTAGAAGCCGAGCCCTTGTTTGTTAAGTGAGACAAAAAACTGGACCAAAATGGCTCAGTTTTAATATATATTCTTCATACGTTACCTAACTAAAATCCAATAAAATAGTACTCATCCCTTAAAGGTAGGGCAATTGAAACTTTTTCGTTCTTTTCATATAGGCACAATTCGGTAACGTATGAAGGATAAATCCGAAAGCTGAGCCATTTTGACTGAGTTTTATTTGCCTCAATTTTGACCGTGTGCTTTGTAGGGAACTATCGTTCTAGGTTGTTATTATCCTAAGATACTACAAACCTATCAAATTGTTTTATATATGAAATATATTTTTCATACTGATATGCTGTACCCAATTACTTTCAATAGAGTAAGGGAACAAATAAATTTGTACTTATCAGTTTTTTCTTAAATAAAAACAGCGGATAAAGTTTTATTTACCTATTTATTTTGGTTTTAGTCTTATGTAAAACTGATTTGATTTAAAAGTACTACTTTAGTCACTGGTTTTACATTCAAAAAATGGTTTTGTTCTGTTTTAAATTGGATCAAACAATCTCGTCATGTTACTAAAAGACTGTAACACTTAATTTTCTTTTCAGATCGCCTATATATTGTTCCTATTGATGTTTACATATACAGTATTAGTAAAAATGGACCCGACGCCATCGTCGCCAGAGATATATTCTATATGTTACATAATAACTTTCTTATGTGAGAAGATAAGGGAAATCATTACGTCCGAACCTGTTGCTATTAGGTAAGTAATGAAGATAAGTATGCTGAAACCTTACTGCCGTTATTTTTATATGTAGCGAAAGCGATTATTGTAAGCTTATGCGAATTTTCTTTTCCTCTCATCAACGTATAGTTCTTTACTGGTTTGGCTAACGGTGTTTAAAAAACGAAAATATAATAAATTATGTTATTGTCATAAGTATTCCCGCAAGCACACGCAAACCCAGCGATATTTAAGGCCCGAGTGAATAGGCTTCTTATGGGCAAGCTATGGTATATAACGGAAGCCCGGGCAAGATGCATAGTGTGGGCTTAGAATAATTACACCTAGAAGCCGTGTCCTTGTATGCAAAGTGAGGCAACTTATACTGAGCCAAAATGGCTCAGTTCTCAAATTTATATCCTTCATACGTTACCTAATCGTAACTAAAATCCAATAATATAATAATTAATCTCTTTAAGGTAGGGAAATTGAAACTGTTTGTACTTATTAGGTATGATTATTTAATAATGGACAATACAAATCTGAAAACGGCGCCATTTTGTCTGTTTTTGTTGCCTCACTTTTGACAGCGCTCTTTGTAGGGAATTATCGTTCTAGGTGTTATTATTCTAAGAGTGTGGGTAAGACGAATACTCGATTTTATTAAAAACCTACAATACATAGAGCTACTGGATAAGCTCGGGTCGGTAAAACAGCAAATCAGCCACGCCATGACAGTTCTGACTCTCTCAGCCCGTGACCACGGCCGATGCAACTCGGTCGAAACGTCGGGAAAATGTAGGTGCTCAACACCTATGTTTTAGTTAAAATCGCGTTAAAACCTGTGTTCCAAATCTAATAAAATGCAACGCGAAAGTTTAAAACTGAAAACTGTTTGTTCAGAATCAGTAATAGAATCGATTGCAATATTTTTTATATCATGCTATATTTTGACAATAATATTTACAGAACCATAAATTAACGCACACCCTACTAACCGGACAACACAAAAAACTTGTAACTTCGTGAGTTTTTAAGGTATCATTATCATTTTTTTTATACTGATTCTGAAAATGAAGATATGTGATCTGTGTTTCGGCTTTCGTATATTCAAAAAATAATGTTGTATATATTACTATACCGGGTGTCCCAAAACTTTGCCACACGGAGGGAAAGTACCTTAAATATTGAAGATAGGAAATTTTAATGAAAGAAGACTTCATTTTGATTTTTAAAATAATTGGAACTGTATTCAAAGATTTTCGAAAAATCGCATCTCTTAACCAGGAATCGAACCCACCAAATCAGAAAAAAAAAACATTCTTTTATTTTTACGATACCGATCGAAAGGGTTACTCATTAGAATTATTTTTTGTTAAGTAACACAGCATCTTAAGCAAAAGGAAGACCATGAATTTTACATTTAAATTTTAATGATTACATATTGTATCAATTTGTATAGGAAATAATGTGATATATTAAAAATCTTTAAATGCAGTTCGCATTAATTTTTAAAATAAAATTAAGTCTGCTTTCAGTAAGCTTCCCTATCTTCAAGTTTTGGGACGCCCTGTATATTACTATTTTGATGAACCTTGATTGTAGGTGTTTTGTCCATTAAAACGCGAAAATTACTGGCGTCAAACTTTAGTGTTGCCAGCATCCAGGGTAAAGGGATTACGGAACAAACAAAACTAGTTTTTAATTCATTAACTTATAGTTTAAATTGTGAACTTTCTTACAAACAAGAAATGGATTTAAATATATTATAAAGTTGAGAGTTATTTCTTGTAAAATGTAACTCAACTTAAGCCAGAAAGTTGTGTGCTCGCTAAGTTGCTAGCCCGCTCTAATATTTTGCATATTATAATCTGGCGAGCACTATGAATTCAAATTAAGTGGTGGCGCTATTTATAGCCAGCGCTTTGTGTTGACGTTATTGCAATAAATAAAAATAGCAGTATATTAGAATACTTACTATGGCCATAAAGTGGAACCTAATCATTTTACTGAAACAGCTAGTGTTGCTTTAATTGATCAACCTTCTCCAAGGAATATATAGGTCGAAAAAAATTTTAATTTTCGCCTATTCATAGTTTGTTTGGGATGGGAATTTGTTTTTTTGAATTTGTTTTTTTTTCGTTTTTCGACGTGTGTTACTTGGAGAAAGTTGTTCAGTTTAAGCAACACCATCACCTATTTCGGTATTGTAATATAATTTGGTTCCACCTTATACAGTCCCTATCTATTTTTTTCACCATTGTCTCGAATTGGAATGTGTCGGGATTAAGAAGATACACGCCTATATACTATAGCATACCTCCGCCGCACGGTGGTCAATTATCAGATTTTAGAATGCAAAAAGTTTTCTTAATTCAAAATATTGCTTTACCGTATTAAGATCGTAACTTACGTGCATAATAAGCTTATTTGACAGCTAAGCTGTGCCTAATACTTATTTATAGTAATTTCAAGAAAAATGATATTATATAAATTGAAAACAATTTATATTATAATTTAAAAATTAATTTAATAACAAATTAAATTGTGTGACTTATTTTATTCATATTTCTCTTCATCTTCTCCATGTCGCAATAAATCTTCGGATCGTAATAAATTGAATATTTTCAATCTAGTCGGAAATGCGGGTAAATCAGTAAAAAAAAATTGTTTAGAAAGCAGTCGTAGGAGGCGATAATATTGATATAAATTGTTAGGTAACATATTACACTATTGCCCTAAATAAGAAATCTCGTGATACAATTTGAAACTTTTTTCTTTTGCCATAGAAAGTCAAATTTATATAAATAAATATAAAAATGAAAAAAAAAAAACTAGATGTGTTAATCAGATACTTACTATTTTTTCTGTGATATTCATAGCTGATAAGCAGTAGTTTATGTTCCACTAAAGATATATCTACAAAACAGTAAACAAACGTATTTCCGTAACAATTTACAAACATGCAAAAAACTCTCAAAACGAAGTGATGCAATTTCAAATGTCAGTGGTGCTTCGACTGCTACACTAAAAAATGTGTAACTACTCAACTTAATAGACTAACTAATAGTAATTACAAAAAATATAACTAGATGCCGCTATCTTATAACTGATTTTTATACTTTTTGCGTTCTAAAATCTGATAATTGACCACCGTACGCCGCAAAACACCGCAGTGGGTTCTGCCATGAGTTCGCCAAGCGAAACAAATGCGAATAGCCTGTTCTAATGCGTTAGATTTTTCACGCACGATTCCATCAGATCGGCTCCGAGCATTGACACCGAGTAATGAGGAGAAACCGCTGCGTAGATGAACCTCATACATTATCGTCGTCGGTAAATAAAAGACAAACTCATACCCATATGAGGCAGTTAAAAGTAAAAGCAGCGCCATAGTTCCCCAGCTATGGCGGTGGTTTTACTTTTAACTCTCTTTGTGGTCTATTGGTTCACCCACCCGTGTAAGACGCCGGGTTCGATTCCCAGGGAGGGTACATTTTGTACTCGGTTTGGTTAGTGGTAGGGCTTATTTCAAGTCCGCCTACTATCTTACCTAAGTCTGACGCCGTAACAACAGTTTACAAATGGTTGTGTTCCGGCAGTTAAAGGTGATAGCCAGGAGGATTCCGGGTGTAGTCAGGGACGTATTTAAAGATTCGGTGCCCTGGGCCAATAAGGTCTGCCGCCCCTAGGGTTATTTATCTACGTACGGGAGGAAGAGGATGCCTGTCTAGGATACACAAAACGCCTGATTTTTTTAGAAAAATTCCTATCTATAATTAGAAAAATGCCGCGCAGCGCGATTTTTAGTCAGTTTCATTAAATAAACATGTAATTTTGTCAATCTTTAGTAAAAAAAATCTGTCGCGCAGCGCGCTTTTTTGACTGTTTTATCTGCTAATCTCACTAATCATGTAATATATTATATGTAACACACACGGTAAGAAGATGATAAACTTGTCATTTCGTCAATATTTAGTAAAAAAATCAGCCGCGCAACGCTATTTTTTGTGAGTTCCAACCACTGATCTTGTAATTTTGCCCGACTATGAGGATTTAAAAAAAAATAGCCGCGCAGCGCGATTTTTGTCAGTTCCATCCACTAATCTTGATATTTTGCCTGACTATAAGTAATAAAAAAACGGCCTCGCAGCGAGATTTTTAATCAGTTTTATCTACAAATCTCACTAATCATGCAACATCATGGACGGAAAATGTACATTCTGCACTGCAATTCGTCAATAAATGATTGGTATAACTAATTATGAAAGGCGCCCTAAAGCTAAGCCCGAGGGGCGGCTGACGCAGTAGACTGCTAGGGGCGGCTCGCGCGCGCCGCCCCTAGCAGCCTGGCGCCCTGGGCCATGGCCCCCTTGGACCCTAGGGTAAATACGTCCCTGGGTGTAGTGCACTTCCACCTTCGGCCTTATCGTCACTTAACATCAGGTGAGATGAAGGCCAAGCAACCGGATATTGCATAAAAATAAAAAAAGCATCGCGGTGCCGCTGGTACGGCTTTGCAGCGAAAGTGTGCTACAGGCGTCAACAACTTTCTTAACTCATACATCCTTTTTGCAGACATAAGTTCAGTGTATGGGCATGGAATATGTGGAACACGTACGACGCAGGCTTCATCATCTTCTTCCTGGTGGGCCTGACCCTTAGGCTGAGGGCTAGCTCCATGGACGTCGGCCGGGTCATATACTGCGTCGATATCATATATTGGTACTTAAGGATACTAAATATATTGGGCGTAAATAAGTACTTAGGTTGGTTCATTGTTTATTTGAAAAAAAGATTGAGTATTTAATTTTTTTGTGTTTTTCTGTGTCTCAAGAAATCTGAAAATATTGCCTAAATTCTCAGGGCAACACATTTTTTGTTATTTTAGCTATTACTAGGTATTATTATTTAAGATATTTTTACTCAATTATACGCACTAGCACTATCCAAATCTAAAGCTATTTTTACAAGTTTCGAGTTCATTAAAGCTTCACTCACTACGCATTTAAGTATTGAAAAAGCACTCGTAGGTTTTTGTATGTTTACCTCCAAACGGTTGAGATATGAGTCTTTTGTGAATTATAGATTTAATTTCAGCGAATAAATGCTTGAGTATCATTACAAAAATTTAAGTTTAATAGCCGCGCGCCGTGTATATAATATTGTTAATTGTATGGAAACTGGGTCAATATAATTCACTGAACTGAATAAAGAATGCTTTCCGTTGAAAAGTAAATTACTTATTAATTGGACTAACTACCAGTAATTAGACAACTTTAATCAAATATTTATTCCAATACAGTTCATTTAATGTTACCTAATTGTGATGAAGTTTAAACATTATTTGTATTTCGAAATGTTTGTAAGCATCTGTATTGTTAAAACAAAGGTTTCGGCACACAATACAATAGGAAAAAGTTTTTCAGTCCCAACAATGTTCTAAAATTATTTGGCACACATACACATACACAAACGCTCACACAGACGAAAACCCACGTATAAAAAGTCACCCATGCTTTAAATCTTTTTTAAAAGGCTCTGAAACAGTAAGCTTATACTACCATTATACCAGTGTCATTGTAACCACAATGTCTGAGCGAGAGCAAGTCGCGCTCCTCCCCGCGCCCGACGAGTTACATTATGAAATTCAATACAACATTATAACACTAATTTGGTTGATTTTTATGACGATGAGGAAGAGGAGCGCGACAAGTCCTCGCTCGGACATTACGGTCACCATGACATTAAGCCACCGTTGCAAAACGCTTTAAAGAGGACATCATGGGTGTAGATAATTTCTTGTAACAGTAACAGTTGCATTAATAACTATATTAAAACTTCAGTATGAATCTTTTATATAGCAGCCCTAGTTGTATGCCGCAGAATTTAACTACGGACCTAATGATTAAACTTTTTGCACACAGGTCCTCTAGTCACAATGATGGGTAAAATGGTGAAGAATATGATATACTTTGTGGTGCTATTGTTGGTGGTGCTCATGTCCTTCGGGGTGGCCAGGCAAGCCATACTGTACCCAGATAAGGAAGCTAGTTGGTACTTAATAAGAGAAGTAAGTACCAACCGTATATAATTATTTATAAGTATGCCTTTAAATTAAAAATATATAAGTACAGTGTAAAGTGTACAAACGTAATTCACTAATAAAATTATCAGTCGCTTGTTAAATCGAATCGCGACCATTGAAATTAGGTTTGCGATTCGATTTTACAAGCGATTGTCGATAAAAAACGCTATTCGACTAAAATCACCCGGAAAGTCAAGCAGTGTAAGTGCCCCATAACTATACTAATAAATTCGTCGTAAATATTTTCAGTAAACAGTAGAGACCGGATTATATGCATCATAAAAAACCCAAAATATGCATGCACCCTTTTTCCATTCAGATCAACTGAACCGATCAACTGATGGTAACTGAACAACTATTTCACTTCCCAACAGGACAACTATTTGGTTGATCGGTTGGGAAAGAAATGAATCAACTATTTTAGTTCTCAACAGCTCAACTACTTAGGTTCGTATCGTAAAAAAAGTTTTTTTTTTCATATTTGGTGGGTTCGATTCCAGGTTTGAGGCAGGCGATTTTTCAAAAATCTTTGAATGCGGGGCAAATTATTTTTAAAATCAAAATGAAGTCTTCTTTCAATAATATTTCTACCTTCAATATTTATTCTTTCCCTTCGTGTGGCAAAGTTTTGAGATACCCTTTTATTATATTGTAAATTTTTATAGAAGTTAACCTTCTATAGATTTATGTGACCCTGATACATTTCACTTCAGGGTATTCAAATTATATTAAAAGTCAGGTAACTTTCTCTAAATTTAAGTGATCCTGGTATTTTTTCTTTATCTGCGGCGGTTAACCTCTATAACTTAGATCCCACTAGAAAAACAAAGTATATGTGTTGTTATTTTGTTGTTCCGTTAGGAACTTCAAATGAAATGCCAATATAATCATTTAATAGAAAAATCAAATAGTTGATCCGATAAGAATAAACTCGCTTACAGGGTCTCAACGGCACAACTAGTTGATCGGCGGGCTGATTATCTAATTAAAAACCACCTAGCGACTGGTTGCAGTTCACAGATGATCGTGATCCATTGCTACTTCTTTTTGGGTTAAAAAAAAACATACCAAAGAAAAGTGGCAATGTATGTCAAATGCAACCGGTCGCTAAATAGTTTCTTTTTAGATAATCAGGGTGCGGTTTAGTTGATCGGAATGGAATAAGGGAAATATTCATATTTTTCTTTCAAGAAAAATAGCTAAAAATGCACGAAAATACAAAAGACGTTTTTCAAGGTTTTTTATTCCTAAAAAATATTATTACTCAACGATAACAGTCGTATTTGTGAAAATACCAATTACAAAATTTATTTGACATTGAAATAAAAATTTATACGACTAAGTACTGTTCCAAATGTTTTGAAGACAAATAGTGTCTATGATTGCTTAATATATTTTTGTAAGCGGAAAAGACCGTTCTACGTACAGTGAGGTGATTGGGCACAATTCTATTTCTATTTCTGTTTCTATGAACGAGATCGAGCGTAATGCATGATTTCATTTTTTTTTCCAAAAATGCAACTACCACTGAAAAGGGATCAAACATGTAAATGCATATGCATTTGCATATAATCCGGTCTCTAGTAATCAGCCAAATTGTTTTAGTAATCCTGTTAGGAGCCTCGCCGCAATGCTCGATCTAATTAATTAATTAATTAAAACGTATTTACATCTGAATTTAGTTATACTATGAAGCCCACGAACTCTCAATGTATTATTTATTAACGTATCTAACTGAATTACATACCGTAAAGCTTACTTAATTGTAATTTGCAGTTTACAATTCTAAATTCACAAGAAAATAATTAGCTAATTTTATTTTCATTTCAACTAGGTTTCCACAAACAACTTACAAAAATTTACTTTTTATTAATTTTTATAAGTTGTTTTAAATAAAGATTTTAAACTATTAATTTAATATAATATCTTTAGCACAAAAATATTGTGTGAAGTCAGTGTCTTTGTCTTATCTCATAAATTTACTTTTAGCATAGATATATATATTTTTTGTTACTTTCCTTATTTAGGTGTATCCTATTACCTTTTAGTGTAATAAAGAATATTAAATAAAATTAAGGGTAAGTTTACAAAATCAACAAAAGCTTAATAAAGTTGCAATGCGACAATGCAACTGTAACCTGCATGTCATTTGCGGTGAAATCACATCAGACGCATCGAAATCAGAACGTGATGCACATTTCTCATACATTTATTGTCTGTTTTCGTACAATGATTCCATTTACATGAATAATTTAACGAATTTCATCGACTTGTAAATAGGTACGTCACTGCTAACAATTTTTACGTATTCTGATTGTTTTACATTGTTTACCATCCATCATCAGCATATTATCTCTGGTTCTCTTATTTAAAAACTTACAGCCGTATAACCTTAAGCAGTTTTAACATCGTATAGTTATAATACAAGCTTAAGGGCCCTATAGCCCTAAATTGGCGTTCTCATCTTAATCCCAGAATAAATAATAGTACTAAAAGACAATGCTACGATCTCAAAGAAAAAAAACCCAGAGTCGATTACGCACTATGACATAGTACGTACATAGTGACTTTGTAATACCCCGCGTTCTCACAAGTTTTGTTTTTAATGTTGGGGATTGTTTAAGCGAAATCAAATTGCATATTTGGGACATACTAGGTCTGGTCTACCTCACCACACATAAATTATTTGAATCGACTCTAGGTTTTTTTGTGGCATTCTCCATATTATTCGCTAACCACATAATGTATCGAAAATGGTTTATAAATTTACAAGAATACAACGAACTATATTTTACTGAGATTATGATTTGAAATTAAACTTAGATTATAGAATCTTAACTTTAATCTGTACATGTGAATTAACGTACTTAGCTAGGCGCCACTTAAGAGCTAAGTTAAAGAGAGATCATGTCCTTTAAAGTGTGAGATACTTTCGTAAAACTCAGAGAGAAATTCATAAAACATATTAAAAAAATATAAATAATAGTTTTCATATTTATGTGTGTCATTTTTGTTAACTATCATCAATCATCATACTTATTGTTTTATGTGAAAATATACACTTTCATGCCACAAAAGTGATTAAAATCCAATTCATCCAAGGTTTAAGTGACTTGTACAAAACACAACATGACTATTACAAACCAATAGTTTGTTTTTGTAAGACGGATAGTGTTGTGTCCAAGTTCTAAAATGTCACCAACTTCACCCATTACTCCATTACTAACATTTCCAGGTTTTCTTTCAACCGTACTTCATGCTATACGGTGAGGTTTTCGCGGAACAAATGGCACCTCCTTGCGGTCCACCCGACTACGAAGAGTGTCGTGTGGGGCACTGGGTGCCTCCGGTCGTGATGAGCGTCTACCTCCTCATTGCTAACATATTGCTAGTCAACCTCCTCATTGCCGTGTTCAACAATATATTTATCGAAGTCAACGGGGTGTCACATCAGGTTCGACGCTCGACGTTTCTGGAATGTCGTTCAATGCGATTAAATTTGACAATGTATAAGCGACTAACTTCAGAGTGCTTGCGGTACAAAACGACGTATCTGTATTTTTTTTCTTTCTGGAGTGAAGTTGCAGCGAATTCCTGTCTATTGTTAATTTAATCGCATTGTGTAAGTGTTGTAGATCGGCCTGTTGCGAGATTTGATTACGGTTAGCGAAAGTTTAGTTGGTAGTTTGACGTAGGTTTTGGTTTTAAGTAGATTTTTTATAGATTATCATTTTGTTTTTAATTTTTCGTTTTGTTTATCGGGTTTTGTTTTTTTCTCCTTCTTTGTAGGTGTTCTTCCAGCCTTACTTCATGTTGTATGGAGAGGTGTTCGCTCCGGACATAGATCCCGCCTGCGGTAAGGACGTCACTGACCGGAAGTGCGTCACGGGCAGATGGATCACCCCGATAGCAATGACGATATACTTGCTCGTCGCTAACATCCTGCTCATAAACCTTCTGATAGCAGTATTCAATAACATATTTAACGAAGTCAATGAAGTCTCGCATCAGGTTTTCGCTGTTTTTTTATTTTATCTTTTGTTTGGCTTCGGGAGCAGAATTTTCAATCTTAACTCTGTTTTGTTTAAGTTGAAACTTGAAACTCTACAATCGCGCTAGTAAAGCTTTTAAGTATTACGTTCTTACAGGCTACGGTTGTCAAGCAATTTGATTTAATCTCAACTACTGTACGGAGAGAGATAATTAATTTAATCATGTTTAAAACAAAATCTTCCAGTTTCTTGCAATGTTGTTGAAAATTCTGGTTCTGATATTTAAGTTAACCTAGTGCTTTAATGAATTGTACCTATTGAGCATGATTTACATAGAATTAATATACCGGTATAAAACTTGCATCACAGAATATTAGTATGCTTGCATAGTGTTGTGAAGAAACATTAGATGACTAAAAGATACCAACTCATAATCTTCTTGTGAATTGACTAAAAATACCTATATCCCGGCCCCTGATTGCGTAACACGTTACTAAAGGCCGCCGGTAACGATCATTTGCGATTGACAATGTTTTCGCCATTGACGCCCATTGATGCGAAAATTGATCGTTTACGCGTGCGAATGAAGCGCGATTGTCAATCGCTCCAACAATGGCATTGACGAAAAAATTTTCAATCGCAATTGATCGTTACCGGCGGGCTTTAGAATTCTCGATCAAAATCGACTGAAAGCGCATTACATTGCTGCTTTAAGTAAGATACTCGTAGTTATCACATCGGTTCTTACTAAAGCAGTAATGTGACTGCAATTTCTGCCAGAGTTGATTGCAACAAAGTTACAAAATCAGGGGGCTGGTCAAGTTAACTCAGCACGACCCCTCTCCTTTTTCCCTTGCCTCACGCCAGCGTCGTCATGCCAGTAGTGTTAGTACACTTGTTAGCGATTATTTATCGTTAATCTATCGAAAATGTTCAAATAATTGACGACGGTGGCGTGAGGCAAGGAGAAAAGGAGAGGGGTCGCTTTCGCTTCAGGTGCCCTAACATGGGTTGTTCCTAACATTTATTGAAAAAATATACCTAATAATATAAATTTCCGGTGAGTTTCTGTTGTACTTACTAACAATTGAAGACAAAGATGTAAAATCTAAACTTCAAATTGATTCCTTCATGTAACGTTGTGAGTCAGCTAAGAGAAATTAGTTTCACTACTGGTTTCTGAGCGGTGGTTTATCGTAGATTTAACTTTAACGGATGGGTCCACATTATCTGGTTTACATTTAATTTTAAAACTTTAAACCAGATTATTTTATTGGTTTAAAGTTATTTTCATTATTTTAAACCAGATTATGTAGACTACCATAAAGTTAAACCTCCGATTAATTACCTCAGGAATCGGGGGTTAGTCAGCTATATTTTCAAAAACATGTTGGCACTCGTATTTGAAGAACAAGATCTAAAGCGATTATGATCCGTTTAAATAAAAATGCCTATCTACCATTATTATTTTTCTTTGCGAAGTTAAATTTAATCAATTTGAAAATGTCCCTAGGTATGGATGTTCCAAAGATTCACAGTGGTAATGGAGTATGAAAGAAAACCGGTTCTACCACCTCCGTTCATAACATTCTGTCACATCTACGCCACTTGTAAGTGGGTGACAAGGAACGTGTCCCACCAACGCTTCCAATACGATAATGGACTGAAACTCTTCTTGGAGAAGGAGGATATGGAAAGACTGTACGACTTCGAAGAAGAATGCGTAGAAGGATATTTTAGGGAACAAGTGAGTTGGTTCTCATAGATCACGCTAGATGGCGCTGTTTTAATAATGCATTTTTTTTCATTAAGGCCGTAATACCAACTAAATGGCGCCCTCAGAGGTTTTGATTTAATAATTTGTTAATAGAAAATGATTTTAATAAAACTTTACGTGGAATTTTTAAGGCCAATGGTGTAGTATTTTTAAAAGGCATCACTACATTCCCTCGTAGTCATTCCTAGAAGTAGATAGCAAATGTGTCAAAAACGGCCACTTTTAGCAGTTCTGCTATCTACTTCTAGCAGTGACTACGAGGAAAGTAATGATACCGTTTAAAAATACTAGACTATGAACCCTAAAAATTCCACGTAAAACAGTTTTTATTAAAATTGTGTATTAGATTTAAAATATTAAATAAAATTCACCGCAGCGGCAATTTAGGTCATAAAACCGTCTTAAAAAAAATATCATATTGCCTCGGCTGAATATTAGACATAATAACTGTATGGTAAAAATTTAAGAAAATTATTAAAATCTGCGCATAGTATAATTTTCCTTGATTAAACTCATAAACTTGTTGCAGTTTCACTTCGCACATTATACAGTATTTTTTCTCAGCAAAAAAATATTTTAAGCAACACCCCAAATAAAACTAAATTAATTTAAGAAAACCTCGTTGGAATTTCAATTTAAAAATTATATTACAGTTTCATACCGATCAAGGATTTTGAAAAAAAAAACAAATGGCTTGAACACATCTTGCAGACTAAATTAAACAGAGCCAGACTTAACTGTAAAAGTTGAAACGTAAAATTGTAATGAAACAAAGAAAGTAAAATAAAACTATTGCTTTTGCTATTATGACTAAAGTTTCAATTAATAGACTTGTATCAAATTTGATGAGTTTGCAAGACGTCTGAAAGGAAAGTCTACAATAGTCTATCTACATGGTAAATAAGTGTACATCCTCAGACTTATTAGATTCATGTGATAATATGTATGCTGTCTATTAGCATACAGTCATTTGGGAAATCCGGTAATTTGGGAATGCAATCCCGCTAATGCTGGATCGTGGGATCAAAGAGAATGTAAAAAAACTAGCGTTTTACGTGGGATTACGATTTTGATGAGGGATTGCTTACGATTTTGATGAGGGATTGCATTTTCTACTACTAATGTTTGCACTCTAAAATTCAACGTTTGTTTAAAAAAAGAAAATAATGATTATTTCGGGCTATAAACATGATTTTAACCTAAAACATCTCACGTATTGAAGAATTACTAATGTAAGGATGTCTACAAGTTATTTTGTTTTGCAGGAAATTAAATTATCTAATTCTATAGAAGAGAGAGTAAGAAATACAACTGATAGAGTAGAACATATCACGACCAAAATGGAAGACTTAAATCAAAAAGCTAACTGCCAGATTCAATCTATTCAGGTAAGTTTTTATGCTTTGAGAGATTTTTATTTTAATGTTGGCTATGCATATCCCGTATTAGATGTATTTCATAAATTTGACGCTGACTGTACTATATCTATTGTTTGACAAGTAGGCAGTCTGAAAAGTAGTCGCTTTGAAAGTAGGCTGTATGCGAAGTAGGATAATTGCTAGGTTGGCTAACTGCGAAGGTTTTACATTAAGAAGTCGTTGAAATGAGAAATTGGCTATTTGATAAGTAGACGCCTGGCGCCGAAAGGCTCCGCTTTATGTACGACTTGTGTATGCTATAACTAAATAAAATATAGTTATCCATTAAATTATCTAGCGATATGTTGGAGAATTGGCATATTCTATAGGTTTTAAAACGCCCTTTTTTATAATTTTTAACTTCACGATAACTCCCGACGTGATCGATATCGAGTTCGAATCGTCAATAAACGTCAAAACGTACTTACTATGGAAAATGGTAACCATGGAAACCGTTTTCAATGTACCAAAATAACAGAATTTTAACGTTTGGTCGATCCTGACACAGTACATATATAAGTTTTTTCAAACAGTAGAGGAGCTAACGTCACTTATGGCCGAATACTCAAACGCTTATTAACTTTGAGGGGCTCTCAAACGTCGTCCTGTCGCATTAAATGTCAAAGATATGACAAAGACAGCATGCTGTTTGAGAGCCGCTCAAAGTTAAGTAGCGTTTGATTATTCGGCCATTAGGCCCTTTTGTCATTGCACTCCGTCGGATCGCTAGGGTTGGCATTTTCCGGCCGTCTCGTGGAATGCTACGCGCGAACGAACGCTATGGAAACAACTGCGACGCGATGTCACAATCCTGACCAAAGTACTGCGAACTTTGCTTAGAGCTCTTAGAGTGACGTCAGCCGTCAAATTCGAACGTTTCCATGGAGCTCTCATACTGTTTGAAAAAACTTATATATGTACTGTGATCCTGATGTAATCCCGTCTAGAGTGGGGAGGCCGGGAAGTGAAATGTATGGAAATATATGAAATAGTTAACGTAGTTAGGACAATTTAAAATAAAAAATATAACAAATTAATCTGCAGTTGTCGGGACAGATACCAGCTTATTTTCAAAGTTTCTTTCCCTTTACTACACTTAAGCAAAGTGCAGATATGGGCTTTAGTAATTTGTACGGCCGTGTTGGTAGCTTTGAAAATCACCCAAGTTTTTCCATTAAACTTGACGTTAGCAGTTCCAGTTGAAGATAAAAGATGTTGACTTTATCTTTAGGAAAGTACTCGAACAATAAAGTTGAAAGGGACGAGCAGGTTTTATCGGTAAACTCGATTTGATATTTTATTACTTACCTGACTACATTCCTACCAGAATAAAGATCAAATTGATAATACGAATTTGTCTTTAAAAACTTTATTATGATTAAATACGTAACTTTATAAAAATGTTACTTTACGCTAACAAATTATATTTTTGATAGAACTAGAACTTTTTAAATGAACAAAAGAATTTTCATCTCTTGAATGCGAACGTGAAATATAAAGCAATAGAAAATACAAAGTGTCTACTGTTGTAAATTACGTATAATATAAAATATTTGATTTTAAAAAGTATAAAGATCTCTGCAATAGGGAATATGCATCAATTTTTTTTTAATCTTAATCAAAAGTATAATGCGTGAGAAAATTTACTGTAATATTAAAACTTTTCTCTTGCGTTTTTTTCTCGTGATATAGTTACTTGAAGTTAGCGCGCAGCAGCACCCGCCGAAAACGCTCCATACAAAACGGTGACGTCACACATCACGTTTCAGGTGTGTTTCGGCGCGTTTAATATGGAGTTAGCCAATAATCTTCAATTATCTCCCTAAATTTTGCGTTTAAGTACACATGACATACAAAATATTATTTCTTATTCGATATTCTATCTGACTGTAAAGTGCATTATATCCGAAAATGAAAAAAAAAATCGTTATTTTTCCCTGATTTCATCGTGTGATAAAACTAACATAATACATTTTTTTTATTTTTTTTCCTGTTCCATCATGTTTTTATAAGTGTCCGCAGCGATCAAGCTCAAATTCATCAAAATCGGTGACTTATGCATATTCCCTATTACTGTCGAAAGTAATATCGAAGCGATGTTGTGATTGAGATGGCGCTATACGCGATGTATAGCTCTGCCTCTATAGCAACATCCCTTTGATGTTGCTATAAGAGCTCAGAGTACGGCCTCTGGACATTGTCTTACTAGCTAAAAAATGATTTCGTCATTACCCCGTTTCCAGAGTGTAGAATTTAGGATAAGAAAGCTGGAAGACGTGACAGAGCAGACTATGAACCACCTCGCCGTCATCCACCGGTTCATGGCCACCCATCCGTCGCTGGTCAACAGGGGGTCGACCGACACCCTGGGTCCTCCGCCGCCAACCTTCCAAGCCACTGGGTCCAGGCTTAGAACTGCTAGTGACCGATCCGAGGTTAGTCTTAAATATATTTTTTTACTATGGAAAAATGGCCGAGACTTGCGTAAGCGCCAAAAAAAAATTAAGAAATTTTTTATTAATGTAGATTGATTTCAAAGTTTTATTTCATTATTAGGTTAGGTAGGTAGAAAATTATGAAAATAAAAATGCTGTGCCTAAGGTGAATAATTTGCTAGAATATCTATTATTAAAATAACTGCGACATTCAATTATACCTCATATTTTTTCCGTTTTAAATTAAATGCAGTTATAGTCGAAGAATTACAGTCAGCAATGAAAGTCACATCACTTTAATACTATGTCATACCAACTGTTTGACAGGCTATTTCACAGTTTGACACATTATTTTGCTATGATAAAGTACTAAACTAAAGTACGTTGCTAACCGTAACTGATCTAGTTTTTTGATGACTAACAGATCTTTACACAAACCATTTATTAATCAATAACTGAACGAAACAAATTCCTAACTTTAAGTTTGTCTGTTCAAGTTTGACTATTACAATCAATTCCAGATAACACAGTTTCCAATTCCCATTTATGGACAGCAAATACGAATCTCATTCAATTTTAGTTGCCAATTTCAATTTCATCTAACTTTCCAGCTATTTCAACACTTAAGTTTGGCATGTTTTTTTGCCAGATACATTCTAAAAATATGTATAAGATAGGTACCCATAGGTATGAATAAAAATTACACTATATTTAGTATTAAAAAATCTACTGAAATAACTCTTTTAAAATGGGTATAACGAAATTATTTTATTTGAAAGAAATTGTAAGTATATGCTACATCAATCTATTTCATTCAATAATTGTAAAGTAACGATGTTGCCAGATAATAGTTCATGAATTTCTAGCATCGTTACGTTATGGTAGTGGATATGTTTAGGATCTTTCTACGTTCCTTTTAAATTTATATCTTTTCGACAATGCTTCTGTCTACTAAAGTCTGTGTCCAAGAGAATGTAACCATTCAAGTCCATGTCCCTCCGTTTCAGCATGAATTTCATTTATCGATGTCTTTTGTTTATGCGAATTCATATTTACTCATTCCATATTTTCTGTGTCCCGATAGATTGCCAGAACTGAAAATTGAAACGGATTAGCAAGTTTTAGTTTTGGGTGGGGAAATTTTGAATGGAC
This sequence comes from Agriphila tristella, assembly GCA_928269145.1. Taxonomy (NCBI): domain Eukaryota; kingdom Metazoa; phylum Arthropoda; class Insecta; order Lepidoptera; family Crambidae; genus Agriphila; species Agriphila tristella. The sequence goes on along the minus strand of OV743430.1, from coordinate 54,576,470 downwards.
TGTTTCAATTAATAGTTGTTCTACAAGTTCTGACACTCTATAAAAGTGTGCTTGGCATTTTGGTGGGATAATAGAGAGTTGTAAATTGAATGATTTTTATTCTAGTACAGTCGTCCCTGGTACATTTAAATCACGAAAAAGGTTGCCGTTTGCCTTTGTAATATAGTTATTTACTACGCCATTATAGATACTAAAACCCAAGTTTTACATATCAAAACTTACCGTAACCTATTTCTAAGTATGTTAAATCAATAATATTCAAAAAAGTTTTTTTTTTAATTTTTAGTGGTTTACCACATGGTTAAGCTATTGTCATGTTCTACAGCTTTGTCCGATTGTCACAGAATAACTATAGAAAGTGGCCATACACAGATTTAAGACCAGATAAAAATGGTTGGACTTTGTTTGGTCTTAAATCTGTGTGTGGCCACTTTCCATAGTCTTACTATTATCAGTGGCAATCAAACAAATTTGTAGAACACGACAATAGCTAAACCATGTGGTAAACAATGAAAAATACAAAAATATAACTTTTGGAGATCATATAAATAGGTTACAGCGGGTTGCGATATGTCAAACTTGGGTTTTAGTATCTACAATGGCGTAATAAATAACTATGTCACAAAGGAAAACGGTAATCTTTTTTCGTGATTTTAATCTAGCTCGGGCGACTGTACTATTATAACAAGTCAAGTCGAATCAAGTTTGAATCTCATTTAATGTTTTTATCTAGAGTGTCTTTATTTTATACTAGTTATTGACGTTATCCAACCAATTATCAGGTTCGCTACTGTCAGTTTCGTGTTTAGAGATGTTTACGGGCGGAGATCGAACTGCCATGCCAAACCTTTGTATTGTTGGTAAATTAACTGGCAACTTCGCTCCTTCCAGATCGTCTCTGATTACGAGCTTTAGTGTTGTCAGTAAAGATATTGATCTAAATAGAAGCCGCTTTTCGCAAAGGTTTTGTCTCTAAAAAAACATTCATTTAAATAAAAGACAAATAATAATGTCTTTTAATGTTTGTACAAATAAATGGTCCATTCACGATCCGTTGTTTGGGAGACCGCACTTCTCGGCAACATTAATATAAAATGGTCCATTCGCGATCCGTTGTTTGGGAGACCGCACTTGTCGGCAACATTAATTTAAAAGCGTAAGATTCCACATTGTCTCTGAACTGCACCCTCCAAGCTATAAGATGAGGTGGGCCTGCAAAATGCGAAGACTCGTAAGGGTATGATAGGTACAGGGGCCCTATTTTTGAATCGCTCGGCTGGCGTCGAGCGCCCGTTTCTACTGATTTTCGTTCGACATTTGACTCAATCTCATACATTTGAGTTGATTTGTCGAACGAAAATCAGTAGAAACGAGCGCTCGACGCCAGCCGAGCGATTCAAAAATAGGGCCCCAGGGCTGCGAACGCACCGACAGGTGCCTAGATTGGTGCCTAAATATATCCAGGTTACTTGGCGACCGCACTAGTAGGTGAGTCGCTAGGATAGTCACCTTGGTTTTGTAGTTTTCGGTTGTAAGCCTCGCGCCAGCGCCCCTGCGATACTTTCTAGGTAGTCGCCTGGATATCAAGGCACCTAGCGCGCAGTGCGATAGTTGCGAACATTCTTGAACGTTCCTTTTACTCGATTACATGGCTCTAGGCACTAATCTAGGCACGGTATGTGGCCTAAGGGTCCTGGCTGATGCGGTGTCCTCTTCAGTTGACTGTGAATGGAAGCTACAGGGGGCTTCTACTTAGCTCATGTGTGTTGTCGGCGCGCGCAGGTGCTGTCGGACAGCGACACAGGTGCCGCGCGCTTTGCAGTCCGCCCCGTGCAGGAGGAAGACGAACAGTCGCAGCCCTCCGACGTAAGCTACCCTCCGCGTATACTGCCCAACCTCTATACGACCTTAAACGCTGCATTAACGTCAAATACCGAAAATATACGCGAGGTGTTACCACGAGCAATTCAGCGTCGCTTAACCACTCCTAAGGTTAAAATCGCTTGCACGCCGCGCCGTCACAACATACGTTTAGTTTAGTAAGTGCAGGGGCGATACGCGCGCACACGAATTTTGTTGCTAACTGTTTAAGTGACGCTGTTGCCCATAGTACGTTCCACTTCCATTTAACGTACGAAGATGTGCCCATCTTGCTGAATGCATATGCTTCCCACTTAAGGAGGACCAATAATGCTCAAATTAATTATACTTAGTACCCAAGCTAAACTGATGTCTTTTCGATTGTGTTTATTGCAAATTTTTTCTGTTTATTGTAGTGTGACTAGTACTTTGCGTCCAAGATTCTGAAAAAAAAATTAAAAAGTAAACATTTCAAATAAATGTGATGAACTAAAAAGGCGAACATGAAGTTTCTCGATTAACGTTCATCATCATCATCATCATATCAGCCGCACGACACCCACTGCTGGGTATAGGCCTCCCCTAAGGATCTCCACGACGATCGGTCCCGCGCTGCCTGCATCCACAGGTTTCCCGCGACCTCCACCAGATCGTCGGTCCACCTTGTCGGGGGCCTACCCACGGAGCGTCGTCCGGTGCGCGGTCGCCATTCCAGAACCTTTCCGCCCCAACGGCCATCGGTTCTTCTCGCTATGAGTGTCCCGCCCATTGCCACTTCAGCTGAGGTTAATATTAACGTTGAATTAGTGCAATTGGTCTCGTAAATTGAACAACGCTATGTTCGACATATTATTATCACTAGAAACTCCTACCTTAAATAGCTAAAACGGTACTCAATACAAACAATATTAAACCCAGCTCATATTTAACATGTTGTGTAAAAGTTAGTAAACTTGTTAAGCTATCTCGGTATCTCGTGGCACGTGCATTCAGTTTAACTTTCATAATTATGGCAACTGCTGTGGAGCTAGTATGTATCTCGCTGTACTCTACGCGTACATTTTCGATATTAAGTCTGCTATATTGAAAAAAAAATAAAAAAAGTTTTTAACATAATAGCTGCGACATTATTATTATCCTTGATCAAAATTACAACATGAATAATGTTGGTAGGTTCTATTAAAATATTTGCCAATTTATATCTGTACCACAAAGTATCATGGATCGTTTTATCTCGAACATATAACCCGTAAGTATTGACATAAAATTATTTTACGCGAGTTATTAGTGGCGTATCTCACGTTACACCGCCGTCGGCGTCTTGGAAAAGAAATTTAATACGTGCGTAGGCGTTCAGAAATTCAGAAAATCTCGAAAGGTTCGTGAAACGCCCACGTTTTCCATTACATTTACAGTTTTCAATATGGATGACACGAACTCGAAATCGTTAGTACCAACAAATACTTTTAAACGCTTTTAAAAGTTAAATATAGCAGCCATCTTTTTTGTGAATTTTACTTTAAAACTACATCACTCTTTCAATTATTTACAGGTAAAGGTACGGGCAGTAAAACGCGTAAACAAAGTAGTTTTGACAAAGCACCTATAAGAAATAATATTAGTTTGTGTACGGTTTAGCAACCGCACAATATGGGTCGAGTAACGAGTTGAATGTTCGCAATCTTGCGTATCAGCAGATTCCGCGACAATGTAATTTTATTTAATTGATATTATAGTTAGTTAAGCGTTAGCCACCGACAAACAAACATTTATACTTACTATAACTTTGTGAAAATAAAACTATAACTAAAACCGCGACGTCGTTTAACTCAAACATAAACTTTCTCTATAGATGTAGGAAAAACTCCTACATCTTTATGGTCCTTCGAGTTTTCGTGTAAGCGGGACCAGAGTTCGCGAGTGTGACGTTATACTTGTGGATTGCCGAATCCTGCACGCACGGACACCAACCTGTGGACACTGTCATCTGTCTACGTCACCAACGGCTGCAAACCAACATATTCGCAGTGTGTGATCTTGTGCTCTTTTGCGATAGCGAATCGGTTCGGCCGGCCTCCCACCAGCGGGTCTCACCGGTTGAATTGAGACGAGAGCGCACATATCGCATTTAGGGTACAGGCGCGCACAACTTGTGAATTAGCAGTCGGAACCTTTAACATCAACCAACATGAGCAAAATCGAAGATCTACTAGCAAACCAAAACCAAGTTATTGAAGCGATGCAGCAACTGCTTCGTAACTTCAAGAAAGATCCAGCTGATCGAAAAACACCAACTTATTTCAAGAAACGTCTAGAATCGCTCGATTCGTACTGGACGGAATTTCAAACTAACCATGTACAAATATGTGCAATTGGAGACCGGAACTATACTTATTTTTCCGAAAACTACTACGAAAAAGCAAAAAACTTTTACAACGAAGCACGAACAACTATTGACCAACAAGCAAAACCAAGCGAACTATATACGAGAGAAAAGTCACCGTTGAACCCTAAAATGCAAGTAAGTGAACCTGAAACGTCTGGTGAATTTTCTGCCCCTTATCAACCACAACAAAAACAAGAGAAATCAACGAACCAAACTATTTCCCAAGGTAACGCTAGTAAGGCGGAAGAAATGTTACGGAGACAACGTAGCAACTTTAAGGCTTTTTCAAGGACACTCGCTGCTATTGACTTAGAAGAAATTAACGAAAAGTGGGAATTTGAGGATACTTTAAAGGACATGGAGTCAAGATGGAAAGCGATCGATTTACTGCATTGGGAGCTTGACAGTGAAGTGATAGGAGAACAAGAAGAGTACGAAAAATTGTTTGAAAAATATGAAAAGCAGTTCAAGTCAATGAAAAAAGCACTCAACACCAAAATGTGGTCTGCGTCACATAAAGAAAAATCAACACCCATTTTGGACCTGCCTGTCTTCAGTGGCGCTTACCAGCACTGGACCTCGTTCAAGGACTTATTCATCGAAACTATCCACTCTAATCCAACGTTATCAAAAGCGCAGAAGATGCAGTTCTTGAAGTCGAAGGTCAAGGGCGAAGCTGAAAAACTTATCCAACATCTAGCAATCAGCTCAGACAATTACAATGTTTGCTGGGACATACTGAATAATAGATACAACAACAAAAAGCTTATTTTCTCTTCGCACCTTAATACTATGTTAAACTTACCAACTATACAGTACCAAACAGCTATATCTATTAAAAGAGTGCATGATACAACGAACGAATGTCTCAACGCCATAAAAAATCTTGGCGTTGATATTTCTACCTGGGATCCAATTTTAGTGCACCTCTTATCACAAAAATTGGATACAGACACCTACAACGATTATATTGAGAGTGTGAAACAACCAAGAGAGCTGCCCAGTCTCACAGAGTTTCTAAAATTTTTGGAAACAAAGTTTACATCTTTGGAGTCTTCGCGACGAAAACAAGAGCGACCAACGACTGATCAACAACATCGTGGTCCATCAAACAACAAGTTCCAGCCTACATACAAAACATTCAGCGCTAACCAGAATCTCAATTCAAAACCGAAAACTTTTAATAACTCCACAAATAATAATTACTCGACATTGAACAAAATGACGTCGAATAACATTCCAAGCCACGTAAAATGCCCACTCTGCAGTAATGAACATGGATTATTTCATTGCAACGAGTTTATCAAATTACATTTGTTCGACCGCAGGAAATTGATTGCGAAACATAACTTATGTAAAAATTGTTTGTTCGATCACAAGGGCAAACAATGCAAATCTGAGAAAAGATGCAGGCAATGTGATGGACAGCACCATACTCTGCTTCATCAAGATACAACTGTAAACAAAACACCAAACAACAACATGGAAAAAACTAACAACCAGAATGCATCGACTTCCAGCAGTCACGCTTCGATGGAAGACATATCAGAAACACTTTTAGCTACCGCTCAAGTCAAGGTCAAGACCAACGACGGTTCGGAAATCGTTCTACGAGTGCTGATTGACCAGGGATCCCAAATTTCCCTAATTACTGAAAACGCCGCTCAGATGCTCGAATTACCTCGACAAAAATGCAAAGGAGTAATTTTCGGGGTCGGAGCGAGAGAAAATAATTGTAAGGGTGCAATAACTATCACCTGTACTTCGATACTTAGTAATTATACTTTCAACTCAGACGTCTACGTGATGCGCAACTTAATCAACAATCTACCAAACCGATCATTTACAAAACCATCAACATGGACACATCTGGAAGGTCTACAGCTGGCGGACCCAGATTTCAACATAAGCCGTCCCGTCGACATTCTCTTCGGGGCTGACATTTACTCTAACATTATACTAGGAGGAATAATTAAGGGAGAAGAAACACACCCTATTGCACAACAATCCCTACTTGGCTGGATTCTGTGTGGTAACATGAGATCATACCAATGCAACGTTATCTTAAACAATTTGGATGAAATCAGCAGATTTTGGACGATAGAAGACATCTCGGAGAGCTCTCAGATGTCTACAGAAGATCTTAATTGTATACAACATTACCAAACAACTACAAAACGACAGGAGGATGGTCGTTATGTTGTACGGCTGCCCTTACACCCTGAAGTCAACGAAAAATTGGGAGAATCACGAAAGAAAGCTGCTGCACAATTTCGTCAGCTAGAACAGAAATTTAGAAAATCAGAAAACATAGAAAAAGATTATAAACTATTTATAAAAGAGTACGAAGAACTAAATCACATGCGACCTTGTGATAGTAACACGAAACCAAGCTATTATTTACCACACCACTGTGTACAGCGCGCCGAGTCATCAACAACGGCCCTGCGTGTTGTTTTTAATGCATCTGCCAAGACAACTTCGGGAGAAAGTCTAAACGACTTAATGTACCGTGGGCCTAACTTACAAACAGACCTACAATCTCTAATTTTGAAATGGAGACTTTACAAGATTGCTCTTACCGCGGACATCGAAAAAATGTTCCGGCAAGTGTGGGTAAACGAGGAAGACCAGAAATACCAAAAAATCCTGTGGAGAGATTCACCTGATCAGCAAATTAGGGAGTATGCTCTTTCAACCGTAACATATGGATGTAAAGGGGCTCCGTATTTAGCTATGATGACTATTAAACAACTAGCCAACGACGAGAGAAACAACTACCCTGAAGCCGCAGCCATAATAGAAACATCTTTCTACATGGATGACCTACTTTACACGTCCGATGACCTTGAAACTGCGACACGCATCAAAAATGACCTTAAAAACCTACTTATGTCCGGTGGGTTTAACTTACGAAAGTGGTCATCAAACAACCCTAAACTTTTAGATGACAACCCTACAAATAATGAACAAGAAGCATACCATTTTCGACACCAAGAGTCAACAAAAACATTGGGCCTGAGATGGAACCCTAAAGAAGACAACTTTACTTTCCAAATAACAGTTGATATCAATTCAACTAAACGAGTCACAAAACGGTTGTTACTGTCAGAAATTTCCAAAATTTTTGATCCTTTGGGATGGTTGTGTCCTGTAACAACAAAACTAAAACTTATTTTTCAACAAGTATGGCAAGAAAACTTACGCTGGGACGATGAAATAACAGAAAATATCAAAAAAGAATGGTCGAAGGTCAAAGGTCAACTAACTGAAATTAACAAACTACAAATACCAAGATGGTTACAAGTGAAAAAACAAGACGAAATACAGTTACATGGGTTCTGCGATTCGTCAGAAAAAGCTTACGCTTGTGTGATTTATTGTAAGACCGAACAAAATTCAACAGTTATGATAGCCGCAAAATCAAGACTTGTACCATCGAAGAAAGCAATTTCACTCCCGAGACTCGAACTTTGTTCCTCCCTACTGCTCGCCACACTTATGAAAAAAGTTCAAGAATGCCTACCTAACCACAAAATCACTTTATACGGCTGGTCAGACTCCACTGCCGTATTAGGGTGGCTACACGGTGATCCTAGCCGTTGGAAAACTTTTGTATCGAACAAAGTAAAGAAAATAGTGACTACGATGCCTTCAAACTGCTGGCACTATGTTAAATCGTCGGAGAACCCTGCCGACTGTGCCAGCCGAGGTATAACTCCAATTCAGCTGAAAGAACATCCCCTATGGTGGCACGGACCCCAGTGGCTGCAAACTTTTCAACCTGAAACAGAAAATAACAGGATTAGTTATGAAACAAACGAAGAAACTAAAATAAACAAGCTACTACAAACAAACGTCACCACGAAACGTCACAGATCTGACGTAATCGACGATATACTTACGCGAAACAGCTGTCTGGGTCGGGTTACACGCGTCGTCGCATGGATACTAAGAACGGTATCGCGTGACAAACATCAAGCGCAGTACCTGACTATACCGGAACTTAGAAAAGCAAGAAATATTATAATAAAACACATTCAACTTACCTCTTTTGAAGATGAAATTTCCAACCTTGAACAGAAGAAAGAAGTGGACAGAAAAAGCAAACTCTTACCTTTGAACCCCTTTTTGGATCAAGATGGACTTCTTAGAATGGGAGGACGTATCAGCCACGCTAACATCCATGAAGATCAAAAACACCCCATCATTATTCCCCACGAAGGTCATTACACTGATCTTTTGATCGATCAAGCTCACCTGATTACATTTCACGGAGGAGCGCGCCTTACAACAGCAAACATAAGAAAACAATATTGGATTATCGGTGGCATTAGGGCTGTCAAAAAGCGAATTCATAACTGCGTGATTTGTCGAAAACAAAATCCAATAAAACAACAGCAGCTGATGGGTGATTTACCCGCGGCAAGATGCAACCCTTCAAGACCCTACTGTTTCACCGGCGTTGACTACAGTGGGTACCTCGATGTGAAAACCAACAAAGGCCGAGGCGTAAAAACAACAAAAGGTTACGTAGCTGTCTTCGTATGTATGGTGACGAAAGCCGTCCACCTAGAAATGGTCTCAAACCTGAGCTCATCATCCTTTCTATCAGCCCTGAAAAGATTCGCTGCCAGACGTGGAGCTCCGCAACACATGTACAGCGATAATGGCACGAATTTCGTCGGAGCGAACAACGTGCTGAAACAAGAATTTATCAACCTGAAAGAACTACTCGATCCTCAATTCTTCGCAGCGATAACAGACATGCAAATAGAGTGGCACTTCAATGCCCCATCGTGGCCGAGCGCAGGAGGACTTTGGGAGGCTGCAGTAAAGAGCCTAAAGTACCACCTCCGTCGCGTCATTGGTGAACAGAAGCTCACATATGAAGAGCACTCAACACTTCTATGTCAACTCGAAGCCTGCCTCAACAGCCGACCGCTGCTACCACTCAACGAAGACCCGGACGATTTTGACTACCTGACGCCGTCACATTTTCTTTCAAGTGGCCCCACACTAACTATTATTGAAACTGAAACTGATGAACGCACGCGATGGCAACTTGTACAGAAAATCTACAAAGATATTTGGAAGAGGTGGCAGTCTGAGTATTTATCTCAGTTGTCACCACGCAGCAAGTGGCGGCAAGCACGAGAAAACATGAAAATCGACGACGTCGTAATTATTCACGACGCCAATTTACCAGCTGGGAAATGGGCACTGGGAAGAGTGATCGAGTTACACCCAGGAAAAGATGGTCATGTTCGAGTGGTCACCATCAAAACAAAAAACGGAACAATGAAACGCCCTATTACCAAACTATCGAAACTACCTGTATCATCAAAACCTGAAAACAAAGAAAAATCGGTCACATCAAACGAAGTTCTGAGCAACGAAAACAAACAACAAAATGAACAAAACCAACAAACAAACAAGAAAACAAAAAAGAGATCATGCAATTTGATATGGGCCATATTATCACTATTGGCAATTATAACACCCGCTCAGTGTAACTACAGCCTTACCAACATAAATAGTAGCCAAAGTCTCTATTTTGACAAGATAACGGACATGCATCTTATGCGCGACGAATGGAAACTGATTGTGTTTTATGACATGGATCCCTACTGGCATGGCATACAAACATTTAAAGACTATATCACAAGCTTAGAAAACATATGTGCCACTTCCGAGAATCGTCACCAGTGCGACGTCATTCTACTTCAACTACGTCACGCTTACAACGAGTTAAACTACTACAGTGGAATGCTCCTTAGTCAGCAAGAAACAAACTCAAGACGGCGACGCCGGGGGCTTATCAACGGCATTGGCTCTATAGCAAACAGTTTATTTGGTTTACTTGATCAAGATTTTGCTGAAAAATACGAAATCGACATAAATTTAATAAAGGAAAACGAGAAGCATCTTGTCCAGCTCTGGAAGAACCAAACTTCGCTTGTGGAAGCGGAAAACAATTTATTAAAACGAGTGGAAGAAACTATCGACCGACAACATAAAATGTATAACCAACACCTCGTCATACTTGATAAGGCTGCGAACACAATGGCAACTGAAATGAAAGACGTGAAACAACTTAGCGATTTTACACTCACATCGATTATCGCTAACAACATTTTAGAGAATTTAAAAGGACTCCAGGAAACACTTTTGGATACGATAACGGAAATTCATTACGGAAAATTTGACATTCATCTATTAAGTCCTAAACAATTAGCAAAGGAGCTGAATATAATTTCAGGACATCTTTCAAGCGATTTAACTTTGCCGATCGAAAACATACAAACTGATTTAAGAACACTTTACCATTTGCTGAAAGTAAAAGCTAGAATGACTACGAACTATTTCATTTTCGAAATCAAAATTCCTCTCGTAACTCGTGATAATTACGAGATATACAGCTTATTACCGATTCCTCAAGAAACTGAAGAATATATGGCAAAGATAAGACCGCTCGCTGATCATATCGCCATAAACTTAAAGAAGGATGCTTACATACCCTTAACAGAAATGGAACTACGATCTTGTATGCCATATAATCACAAAACTCTGATGTGTCCTTTACAACAACCAATTTATCACCTAAAGTCAGATGAGAATCTCTGCGTCAAGATAAAAAATACAGATCAATGTGAAACTTCGCATACAATTTGTACTGACATGTGGACACAACTTAATAAAATAAATACGTACTTATTTTTCTGCTGTGGACAACGAACAATAAGAATTATATGCGAGAATCAGGTTGCAGCCGAACGCGTCAGCAAGGCCGGCGTTATCGCACTCGGGGAAGGATGCGTCATCAAGGGCGAAACCTTCACGATATATTCGCATACGCAGCAATCTAATACTATGACAGTACAATCACCTGTACTCAAGGTTGACATACATCCGATCAACAACATCTTTAATACAAGTATACCATTAGTCCAACTCAAAGGAATTAATGGATCAGACTTTGAATATTTTGGAAAAGAATTTGACGTCATTGACAAACGAATCCAACAAATGAAGAGCAAGGAAGTCAGCGAAATAATAACTGACACGGACAGCCTCACCACACATGACGTACACCAGTACATAGTGCTGTACGTTCTGGCCGGCGTAATACTGATCACAGCAGGCACCTACATTTGGCGGCGCGGACGAGCGCGCTGCACTGCAACTATCTCTTCAACAGCACGCCGTGATCACCCACCTGTAGAGCCTCCGATCCCACTGACACAGCGTCCGCAGAAGATTCGTACTCCCAACGAAACAGCAATTGCGGGTCCAGCTCCCATCTACGGCCGCATAAACAAATCCACGTCACCGGTCATAAGAAAACTATTTAATGACAGTGATAGTGCTTAGTGTAGTGTGTGTTGTGTAAAATAATTAAGTAATTAGAGACAATAGTTTCGATAACCTTTTTAACTATTTTTTAACATTATATTTTCTTTACCTTACGCTTGAACTTGTATTGCTTTATTTTATAACTATCTACGTGTATCTTTATCTCATCTCGCCCTCGGGAGCATGTACGGTTTAGCAACCGCACAATATGGGTCGAGTAACGAGTTGAATGTTCGCAATCTTGCGTATCAGCAGATTCCGCGACAATGTAATTTTATTTAATTGATATTATAGTTAGTTAAGCGTTAGCCACCGACAAACAAACATTTATACTTACTATAACTTTGTGAAAATAAAACTATAACTAAAACCGCGACGTCGTTTAACTCAAACATAAACTTTCTCTATAGATGTAGGAAAAACTCCTACAGTTTGAATAACACAATAGCACGACAACTAAACTGTTTATAAAAACAAAATGAGCGCAAAGTGTCATGTGAGACAGCACTGCTTTTAATGTTACCAGGTTTCGAAAACGAATTCGATTATAAAATTGGTTAACTCCTATAAGCCATTCAAATGTTACTACATCAAGATTTTAATAAGTACCTGTATTTTTTTACATCGCCAATATTTTGCCCAGACCGATGATTAGCTCACTAGAGTTTGAAGACTAGAAAAAAATAATACGTGGTTGGTGTAAACTTGAAACTTTACTATTATGTGCGTGAAAAAGTTTTGAACTTAAATAGTTCACAAATCTTTAATATGGCGTATATGATTTAGCCAACTTTTCCTCATACCTACCTGTAGATATCGCACGAGTATGAAATGATCCCTAAACTTTTTTCATTTCATTTTCTCCTTCGTTACATGTAACCAATAGTAGCTATGATGTAACTTTATGTTACTAGCCGGAAAAAAAGGGCTGACATATTCTCTGATTTGCGATATCTATAGATTTGTATCACGATCGAATCGATTTGCACTGTTTTTCATATTGATTAACACCTAATAACTTACCTACATATTACTTATTGCGCATCAAATCTTTCCAATAAGTTTTGTATGTGAATAAAATTTTAATCACTGTTGTTTTGTGACGTATTTTTGTGAATATTTTTCTCGCTCCACCGGCACATTGTCTTTTCTTTCTTTTTATTGCTTTCTTTTTCCAATCCACATTTGAATTTAAAATTTTCTTAACAATCAAATGAAAACTTTGCCTCTGTTAGCACTGATTTTAATCTTTAATTTTCACTTTAGCCAACTTGCCATTCATCTTAAATTGAAGAGGTTTATTATTTTTCTGAAAAAGAAGATGCCAAGAAAAAATAACTTAAATCTTCAAGACAATCGGTTAATGCTTTTAAGAAAAAGAAAATTGAGATGTATTTTCTTTTCGTAAAAGAGATGCTAGCCGATAACGAAATCTCTTAATCGTTCGGAATCTTTAGGTAGTAATAGATTGCTTTCTGTGAAATCATATATAAAGATGGGCAATAAAAAAAAACTGTTGAGCTTTTACTATTTAATACTGATATGGTTCACATTCACCTATTAGCAAAATGAATCTCAAATTATCACGCGTCACGTCACGCTGCATCTTACTTTACTGCAGCATTTTAAAACTAATGCCCTTTACTCATTTGTCGGCGCGGTACAGGTTCTGTACCGAATCTGTACTGTACCGCGCTGTGTTGACGTTGCGCCGACAAATGAGTTACGATCTATTGAAATATAGGTACGCGTCCAGTAAGCAAAAGCTTTCGGTATGTTTTTGGTACCGCGTATACCGAGCGTTTTGATGTCGTACCGGTGCAGCACCGACAAATGAGTAAAGGCCCGTACGTATAGAAATCACGTGTGGAGCGACACACCAAAACGCATCTTCTATGTGATCTTTGCACTAAAATCTGTTGAAACGTGGTAGTCTGATTCGTCTAACTGATAACTAAAGAAACTAAAGTTATAATACGCATGAACGAGTTAAATTACTAACTAACCGAGCTTTTAAGGCCGCCGGTAACGATCAATGAGGATCAGCGACAGGTTTGAATCCTCAAGTTTTATTGATATAAAAAAAAACATGTTCAGAGCTATGAACCCCTTAGTTAGTTATAAGAGTTTAAAGGAAATGCCAAGCTCAATGAAATATGTGCTTTATCACGAAAATCAAAATTTCTTCACAGTTAATCATGTGGTGGCATAGGCTTTCTGATAAGCCACAAATGGTCGGTGATCCTCATAGCGATTGTCAATTTTTTCGCCATTGCCATTGTTGGAGGATTGACAATCGCTTCAATCGCACGTGTAAACGGTCAATTTCTGCATCAATGAGTGACAATTGACATGTTTTCCTAACGTAAAAATTGACAATCCCAAAATGATCCTTACCGGAGTGCTTAAGAGGTTCAGTCCCTACCTCCAACTAATAATCATTCCAACAGGATGAGCTTCCTCAATCCGGGCCTGAAGCAGTGGTGGAGAAGGTGCCAGAGGCGGACTCTGAGTCGACGTCGTCCGGAAACGCGGCCGGACCGGACGTGACGGTCGTCCGACAGCAGCCGCCCGTCACGCCCGTCCGGCAGAAATCATCGGACAGCGCTAGGACGGAGCCTAGTGAAGACAAGAAAGGTCAGAATTTTAAGTTAAAGAAGATTTAATGGTCAAAGTATGAAGGTAATCTTAAAAAATAGTTATCTTATTTATATCTAATAAGAGGCCATCCATAAATTACGTCACACGTTAAGGGGGCCGACGAAGTGTAATATTGTGTGACAAGAGGGTGGGAGGGGTTCCAAATTTCGTGACGTCACAATTTAAATACATTAAAATTAAAAAAAAAAAAACAAATTTCGCTACTGCTGTTTGATTCAATAATTATTTCTAGATGTAAAATTACAAAATATGTGACATCACAATAGGGAGGGGTCTCACAAATCTGACCAGCTGTGACAAGGACGGGGGAGGGGGTCAAAAACCATGAAATTCGTGTGGCGTGAGCTTGAGGAGCTCGATGGCGCAGTGGTTTTGCGCCTGGCCCAGCGATTGCAGAGGTTAAGCAACGTTCGCAAGGGTCGGTCATGAGATAGGTGACCAAAAATTTATTATCTCGAGCTTCTCTGCACGTTAAGCCGTTGGTCCCGGCTGCATTTGCAGTCGTTAGCACCCACCAATCCGCATTGGGCCCGCGGGGTGGGTTATGGCCCGTCCTCCTTATCCACCTATAAGGAAGGCCTGTGCCCCATCAGTGGGAACATTAAAAATGGCTGATAGACGATTTATGGAGGGCCCCTAAACTGATTCGTGTATTAATGTGGTCACTTTATTATAATTCTGCAGAACGTACATATTGCTATTTCTCAATGAAACAAGTTAACGAAGACAAGGTTTAGGACTTATACTATTATGTATTATGTGGTTTAGGTATGTTTGGTAGTTCATACCGACGTCGTTTACTAATTAACATAAGTAACTATACCTTTGTATAATGAATCTTTCTTTACACTATGCCAACAAGTTTACTATGATGAGGAGTTTTGCAATATTACAATGGAAAAATAACGTGGGCCTTGACGTCCTTGATGTGGCAATTTGTTGTAAAATCGTTTACGCACATAATTATATTTCGTTCTTGCCACTATTGTGAAGTGCCAGCTGCTCTTCAAAAATTCTTACGACAATAAGTTTTCGTATGAAATGGTTCATTTTCGTTGGTGACAGTGCCGTCCTCGACAGACGACGCATTCTTGCCGGAAGTGCGGGAGACTCCAGCTGACCTGCAAAGCCTGCGACCGCGAACAACTTCCGCTGGCACCAGGCGAACAGCCAACACGAGGAGGTACGTAAATCGCATAATAATACACAAATCAAAACCATGTACGAAATTTTTTTCGTCCATGGCAAAATAAAGGAATAATCCTTCTATTGTTTTATCATTCTATAGGTTACAGAGATTTGGTAGTATTTGAAGTATAATAAGATTGATAGACTAATGTTTTGAAAAAGTTGTAGAAGTAACATGCCACATTTTTTGTTGCGAAAATACGTTGTTGATTGATGTTATAGCATATAGTTAAAAATCATTTCTAATCTATTCTAAATAAGATACTTTTAAAATTTTACTCCATATTGATATTAAATTATAATTTACAAAATGTGACATACTTAGGCAAATCTGCCAGTTGTACGCTCTGTCTGTTTGTTCTATAAAATGTTATTGAACAAAGAGCCCCGTAAACGTGTTTATAGTGTTCCTTGACCTTAAAAACAGGTACACACAAGTAATCATTGCATTCAACTTTAGATTTTTCGATTTTTGGGTAACATCCCTAGTGTTTAAAAAGAAAAAGTTTTCACTGACATAACATTGTAACAACGTTAAGTTTTAATAACACAAAAAATTATTTTTTATGTTTAGAATGGTTTTTCAGTGAAAATAAATCGTTATTTTTTCGGTCACTTTACCGTAAATATATATTCATAATAAAAAAAAGCAATTGTGCTGTTTTATTATCGAAAATTTATATATTATATTTGATGCCCGCCGTTACAAGGTAACGTTGAGGAATTTAGATTAGGTGTCAAACTCAAATGTGGCCTATGAAAATGGCCCTACAGTAAGATATTTTCCCCTAAATTTTACCCGACAATATTCCGGAAAAGGGCTTTATGCTGCAATTTAGCTCACAACTTAAATAATTACCGCAAATAAGTAAAATAAAATTCATAGATCACATGAATAGAAGTTAAACTGAAAAATAAATCTCCTAAAAAAGGAAAATCCCCTTAAGGTCAAGGAGCACTCCCCAATGTTTGTCAAACAGTTTGAACGTTTACCGGGTCCTTAAATGTTTAAGTTTCGAGAGAGGATGAAACATTATCTGTAATGGGTCTCACCTCACTGGCTGAGATAGGCATTAGTGGCATAACAACTCATCTGTTCCGTGTTTCGACGCATGTGAGCTGTCATTTTGTTTTCCATTGTTCCATTTTCCACCCACATAATGTCTTCCTTTTCCCCGAATATTCCCAGCGGAAACAATAACATAATAATATATCATTGAGGGTGTTGTTTGAAAAAAGTTTGAAAATTGCTTATTTAAGTACAGCTGGGACCACGAACGCACAAGGTAATGACGAATATCGGTATTAAATTATTAGATTAGGCAGGTTATTTATTATTCAGGTACCTGTTATTTTTATTTTAGTTAAAGAAGTTTAGTGTATAAATTACAAAAGAAAATACAAACCAAAAGTGCACACTGTCCCAATTAGGGACAGGAAATCCCCTTTTTTTAGTTAAGCCAATTGTTAGGGAAACCCTATTAAAAAGCTTACCAAATGATAGGGTTTCCCTTTCGATAGGGTTAGTCGACGATATGCTAACCGTATTGATAAGGTTTTTGAAAACAAGTCTATGAAATACCCAATCAAAAACCCCTTTAACGGTAAGCGGTTCCGGTCCTTGGTCCCAATATATAAAAAATAACTTAGGTAGTTATAATTTTAAGCACAAAGTTAGCATTTTTTTAAGAAGTTAAACCAAATATGTTAATCTGCAATTACTTTACCCTTCTCCAACTCCATCCCACATCCCACCAATTGGCAAAGACATGTTCAGTATCAAAATTGTCACCGTCATGATTGTTTTTAATTTATTTTTTGTTACTTTCTTGCATCTGTTAGGAGACGGTTGTGGAAACAGTAAGTCTATAGACTCATATGGCGATTGGCTTAGCTTGTGCATATAGCGTAGATATAGCAACAATATTATGTAACCTTTGTCATGGAACAAATTATGGGTACGGTATGTCATATTTATTACTGTACTTATTTAAGTATTTTTTTTTAAGGTATTGCTTTGGGCAATATGCAAAAGTTACGGTGAAAACAATAACTTTCTACACGACAGCCCAAAAAAAACAGAGAGTGAAATTTACTGATATTGTAAGAAAGTGATATGAACGAGATATAGATGAGAGTTTTTCTCTTTCTAACAATAATTTCATAGACTTAATCATAGCCACCGAATATATACAACGTGTTACAAAAATACCATTAGGTAATGCCGAGTAATGGTAAATAAGGACCATCAAACTGAATAACTTTTACTATGGGACCAACTCTGAAATCGCGAAAATAAAAATATCAAAATGTATGAAACAGCTGATTTTTTTCGCGATTTCAGAGTTGGTCCCATAGTAAAAGTTATTCAGTTTGATGGTCCTTATTTACCATTACTCGGCATTACCTAATGGTATTTTTGTAACACGTTGTATATATTCGGTGGCTATGATTAAGTCTATGAAATTATTGTTAGAAAGAGAAAAACTCTCATCTATATCTCGTTCATATCACTTTCTTACAATATCAGTAAATTTCACTCTCTGTTTTTTTTTGGGCTGTCGTGTAGAAAGTTATTGTTTTCACCGTAACTTTTGCATATTGCCCAAAGCAATACCTTAAAAAAAAAACGCTGTTTCATACATTTTGATATTTTTATTTTCGCGATTTTAGAGTTGGACCCATAGTAAAAGTTGTTCAGTTAGATGGTCCTTATTTACCATTACTCGGCATTACCTAATGGTATTTTTGTAACATGTTATAAACGCCCTTTTAAAGACATAAAATAATTGTTACAGTAGCTTTTTATCTCAACATTTATGTTGCTTTTTCATTCCCAGCCGAGTTTAATTGCCTGGAACATCGTTTAGATCTTTGTGTCTGAGTGCAATGTTCTGTTGAAATAATATAATTTTCGCTGGTTTTAAACTGCGAAAATGCACTTGAAAGACAGTTAAATATTGAGCTTAAAACCTACGAATTAAGTAGAAACAAAAGTTAGTACCATATGATGTTCCTTATTATTATTATTTTTAATAATTATTGTAATCGTATTGTATGCGAATTTAAAAAAATCTCAATTATTTTTAAAATCGAAAAAAGGCCTTCAATATATAAGGTTACTTTCTCTTAGTATGGTAAAGTTTTAAGAAACGTAAACGTTGTGTAATTTAGTTTTGTACAGATTGAAAATTTATCTATGAGAGAAGTACCATATAATTGCAGTGATTAAATATAACATACCTACCACTATGTATATACTCAGCACAGCATACACACAACACTTGTGAATATTAGTGACGTCATTTAACTAATTATTGCACTGTTTTAACTCACACAAGCAAGTACTATGTATACCTACTGCAAGTTTTATTTTATTAATTTTCAATGTAGTTAAAACACTTCAAAGAAACACAGACTATCTATTTATAATTATGTAACTATTTGATTGATCAATCTATCTCTCTAATCTTAGCTTTTTACAAAACTAATGCACTCTTTTCCAAGTTTCTGAAGTATTAGGTATTCATTTTTTAACAAGATGTAAAGGTAAGTTCAATGCGAAGTATTTTCATGAATTAATGTAGCAAAAGGAATCAAATAAAGTTTCTCACCCTCTCAAATAATCTTTTCCCCACAGACAGAAAGTTATTTTCATATATTAGTATATCACAAATTCTCACGACATTTAACACTATTAGACAGTATCTTTAAAAAAACTATAACATCACTCGACTTTGCTAGTCTGTCTTGTAATTTCATATTAAGTTGTTATTTGTGTTATGTTAACAGGCGTTCAGAAGGTGGCAACGACTGTGGTATGGGTGCTCACCACTCTGCCCAACACTTAGCACCGCGCAGACAGCACAGCCAGACACATTCAGAGCCAGACAACTCCGCGGTCGACGCGGGTTCCGTACACAACTCTGTCACAGGTCAGTTCGTACATAAACGTGCGTGCCAAAAGATACTGCGGTATGGGTGCTCACCACTCTGCCCAACACTTAGCACCGCGCAGACAGCACAGCCAGACACATTCAGAGCCAGACAACTCCGCGGTCGACGCGGGTTCCGTACACAACTCTGTCACAGGTCAGTTCGTACATAAACGTGCGTGCCGTAAGATACTGCGGTATGGGTAACCAACACTCTGTCCAACACTTAGCACTGCGCAGACAGCACAGCCAGACACATTCAGAGCCAGACAACTCCACCATCGACGCAGGGTCCATGCATGCACAACTCTGGCACAGCTCAAATCTAAAGAATACTCTCAATATAATTTTCGCGTTTGCTATTCCGTAAGCATCACAATCGTACAAATCAGTGCAAAAGACCACATCATATTCAGGGACTACGCTGAACACACTTGCACAGCCAGACGCACTTTGATCCAGACAACTTCGTCGTCAACGTAGGTTCCGTGCACAGCTTGTGTCAGATGAGAAGAATCGATTGGTTTAGCCATAGAAAAAACAATTTCGTTCAAATATTGGCAATGTTCTAGACAGTAATTTGCTAGAACGTGTACCTCCCTAAGTTCTCTTGAGTAGCCTTGTTCCATCGCTACTTTGATAACGTCACGTTTCAAACTGAGTTTGTATTACAAAAGGAACTGGAATTATTATAAAAGATCATTCTTTGCTTACGTTCACTGAGGAAATTTAAATAACATTGTTGAACCGTATCATTAGTTATTCTGTGTTGAGATCTTTGGCTTGAATAAAACAAGATGAAACTAATTCCGTGTTTTATGTTTGATCTGTCGAATTTTCAACTCTTAAAATATTGTTGTATATTTCAACCTTTAACAATGCCTTCTGAATTTTGTTAGAGTTTGAATATTCTGATTTTATGTAACGACAAGACAGAGCGACTTCTTTTAACCATATTTGATTTTAATTTGATTAGAATTCACCTGATTTTTAATCTGTAAGTATCTGTTATAAATACTCTGTAAAGAAGTATCATTTAAAGTACTTGATAAGATCGTGCCACGTACTCCTTTTTTTAAATGACAAATACTACTGTTGCCTAGGTCCATCAGGGTGGGAGGTGACGGGCGGTGCGGCAGGCATAAGCACCACGACCGGACGAACGCGCGTCGGAGCTACGCCCCGCTCACTACTGCTAGCTATGCACGAATACACCAGCATTACTGATGAGCTGGAGACAGTCTACGGCCTGTTCTCACCGCCTCATACGCCAAGGTAATATTAGCTACGGTCGACTACAGCAAGGTTGATGACTACGGCAAGACTGATGACTACGACCGGACGGACGCGGGTCGGAGCTACGCCCCGCTTACTACTGTTAGCTGTGCACGAATACACCAGCATCACTGATGAGCTAGAGACAGTCTACGGGCTGTTCTCACCGCCTCATACGCCAAGGTAAGCATTTTAACTACGGTCGACTACTGCAAGGTTGATGACTACGGCAAGACTGATAAACTACGACCGGACGGACGCGCATCGGTGCTACGCCCCGCTCACTACTGCTAGCTATGCATGAATACACCAGCATTACTGATTGATGACCTAGAGCCCAAGAGAGTCTAGAGACGGTCTTTGGGCTGTTCTCACCGCCATACACTAGCAGGTATTCATAATAGTTACAGTCGACTACGAAAAGGTTGACGACTACGGCCAAACCGATGACTACGACCATACGCGTGTCTGTGCTACGCTCCGCTCGACTCACTGTTTTTTTTACTTTCTTGCATGTTAGCCATACATTACTTAACCAGCATCACTGAGGAGCTGGAGACGGTCTACGTCGACGGGAGGTTTCACCACCACACACCCAGGTAATAAGCAAGGCTACGGTTGACGACTACGAAATAAATTATTGCTACGGCAAAGTTAACGGCTACGGCTAGGCGAACGCTCGTCTGTGCTACGCCTTGCCTGCGCCTCGTTGACTTGGAGGATAAATAAACATTTTAAGCCTAAAATGTTAGTAATAAATGGGGTATGATTGATAATTTATCTAACTTAACCACTAGTACACACCAACTATTAACTGTTCATTAATATAGCTCTGAAAAATCCATTAATTTATAATGCCGTTAAGCCCGCTTAACATCGCATTGGAATATCGGCTGGAGCATATTACAAATTAATTAAACATAACCTTTACATTATTGGATTACAAGCACCTCCATCGGATTACATTATTCATGACTGTTTACAGTAATTTGATTTAAGTGCCTACTTTGTTAAGTTGTGGGTATATTATATGTTTCAACATGGCATTAATTGAATATGTATCAGGTGAAAGAAAGGTAAAGTCTGCGTCATACGAGGATTGATAAGTCCATAACTTTGTAATGAAGAAACACTTGTTTTCGGAATATTTTGTTTTATTTCTCTACATAATCTTATTGTAGCTCTGCGTATTCAGTCCAAAGAAGTTCCTGCCTCTTTAACCCATTATTTTATTCGCCTGAAAACTGGTAACTGAAATGAGGGCCCATTTCAGACACCACCTTTTGGCTTGATGAAAATCTTTACCCGCCAAGACATTTATTCATGTGTGGTTGGAGTAAAAATCTCAGTGGGTTGATTCTAAAAAACCGGCCAAGTGCGAGTCGGACTCGCGCACGAAGGGTTCCGTACCAAAAAACGGCAAAAAAAAAACACGTTTGTTGTATGGGAGCCCCCCTTAAATATTTATTTTATTCTGTTTTTTGTATTTTTTGTTATAGCAGCAATAGAAATACATCATCTGTAAAAATTTCATTTCTCTACCTGCCGTCATTATTAATATCGAGCAAAAAATGGCACAAAAAAAAATATATATATATATCTTTATTTGAACAGCCATTTACATAATTAAATGTGAGTCTGCTCCCATTTAAGGTTTCCCTGTGTAATGAGAGTCAGGCTTCTCGTTGAGAATAGCAAGGAAAATTACGTTTGTTGTATGGGAGCCCCCTTAAATATTTATTTTATTCTGTTTTTAGTATTTGTTGTTATAGCGGCAATATAAATACATCATCTATGAAAATTTCACTTGTCTAGCTATCACGGTTCATGAGATACAGCATGGTAACAGACAGACAGACAGACAGACAGGCAGACAGACAGACAGACGGACAGCGAAGTCTTAGTAATAGGGTCCCGTTTTTACCCTTTGGGTACGGAACCTTAAAAAGGAAGGATTCGCATCTTCATTCCATGAGTTTTGGTGTCATGAGTGCCGCCGAGAGGGTCGACAGGGTCATTAAAAGAAAAGTTAGAAGTAGCTTGAGCTTTTTGTTTCCAAAAGTAACAATCTATTGCCGAATCAGAAAATATGTAAGTAGTGTAAAGATTAGGCTCCCTTACGTTAAATCATTTGTCTCTGTCTTTTTCTTTACGTGTAAAGAGTATGGAAAATAACCTCACTTCTGCACTTTTTTAATGTTTTTCTTTGTTTTTTCATCATTATCTTTAGCACAATTATCTTTCTTGAAAAAAAAAGTTATTTGAGCAACTGAACAGTACGTTAAAGTGTATTTTGATGTAGAATTCAATACCCGCGACAAGCGCTTTTGGTGATATTCTGATTTTTTTCTACAACCATCTGTTAGGGTTATACACAATTTTATGATTGTAGCAACTAGATAAACTCTTTAGCTTGTCGTATGATTTTTTTGGTGGCTACATGTTAACGTTTTCTTTATAAAAAAATGGCCCGCGCCAACCATGTTTTCCTATTACCGCCCCTTAAGGAGTTTCTTTTAAGATACAAAAATAAATTACGAAAAACAATTATTTCTTCTTTTCAAAATCATGGACTTATCAATCCAACCTCCTATATCTAACTTAAATCTAACTTTAACATTAGTGTTAATAATTACCACGCGAACTATATTTAGTAAATGTCAGATGTAAATGGATCTATAATAATAAGTCAGCTCGAAATGTTTACCGATTACCATACCATGCTAGATTGGACATCCCGTCCCCATTAGCTGATATTCGATAATTCAATTTATTATGTAGGTCACTCGAATAGACTACGAGCTGGCATGAGCGAATAAATTCCTCTTCTGGCATATTCTTTCGCTCGAAATAGAAACTCCGACTGAAAACATATTTATTTAAAGTTTTTTTTTCAATCAAACACGATTTTTATACGAGTAATAAAAAAATTCGCCGAGAGAAAATAGAAAGATAAATATTTTATTGCTCAGCTTTTTGCTTTTGTTTTATCTTGGATTTTAGACTACATCAAGTATTAAAACTCTCGCTTCACTTTGAATATCTCGTTGCAAGATGACACTATTGGAAATAATTTATTTGCAACTTTTCTTTTTCATTTATAAGTACTACTATCCCCGTCAATTAGTAATGCGCCTGGCGGCCATGACTTTAACCTCAAAAACGAAAAACAATGGTAAAATTTTTAAATACCTAGACCCTATCTTATTGGAAATAATAGTTCAATAATTAATATATTTACATTACCTATTAGAATTTTCTTGTTTCATGACATTTTTATTTACGGATCACGTCGACGTGGATGTTAATGTGACAAGTTCCAGCGCATTACCAATTGACGGGGATTATTAACTTGTTTTATAACATATTTGCTCGTAAAAGGTCTCTTATTACGCCAATTTCAATATCGTATTGTATCTCATTACGAACTTGTGCGATAATGTAAAGTAAAACGCACGGTTTATCAAGATGCTTCGTCTTAAACGAACGGTACTTTTTTAAATCTTAGCAAAGAGTTTTTATATCAGAATCTTTTCTGATGCGTCATGCATGTGCGATTGACCTCTTGGTCAACATTCCAAATTATATAATTTGTGACTAAAATTTAAGAAAAAAAAATTTTTTTTTTTCGATTTTTGAATATGGGTATCAAACGAAAGGCCTTGATGAGCACATTCCAAAATTATACAATGTGTCACTAAAATTTAAGAAAAAAAAATTTTTTTTCGATTTTTGAATATGGGTATCAAATGAAAGGCCTTGATTAGCACATTCCAAAATAATATAATTTGTCACTAAATTTAAGAAAAAAGATTTTTTTTTAATTTTTGAATATGGGTATCAAATGAAAGGCCTTGATTAGCACATTCCAAAATTACATAATTTGTCACTAAAATTTAAGAAAAAAAATTTTTTTTTCAATTTTTGAATATGGGTATCAAATGAAAGGCCTTGATTAGCACATTCCAAAATTACATAATTTGTCACTAAAATGTAAGAAAAATTTTTTTTTTAATTTTTGAATAAGTGGGTATCAAATGAAAGGCCTTGATTAGCACATTCCAAAATTACATAATTTGTCACTAAAATTAAAGAAAAATAAAATTTTTAATAAATAAAAATTTAATAGATAAAAAGCCATCCACATGGGAACCTCCTTCATTTTTGAAGTCGTTTAAAAATAGGAAAAACGTTGTTTTTAAAAGACACGAAAAAATTTCTATCTTAAGATGGTACCCAGACGGAAAGTGGCGCCCCGTGTTGAATGTTATTTATATTGTAGTGATTTGTCTGTTGGATTGGAATACACCCATTGAATCACGAATACTTCGTGATCGACGCCACATTGCGGTTAAACCGCAACGAACAACAAGCATTCGAACGCGGTGACGAAATGAAAATTGCAGAATGCGGTTAATAATCCATGTTAGGTTTGCTAATGGTTAATTCAGGAACCACGGTTATTACCATCAGTTATGTTGTACAATGTCATGTCGATGTTGAGGAGCTTGGTATGGCGCAGTGGTTTAGCGCCTGGCCCAGCGATTGCGGAGGTTAAGCAACTTTCGCAAGGGTCGGTCATGGGATGGGTGACCAAAAATTTATTATCTCGAGCTCCTCCGTGCTTCGGATGGCAAGTTAAGCCGTTGGTCCCGGCTGCATTTGCAGTCGTTAACACCCACCAATCTGCATTGGGCCCGCGTAACCCATATGGCCCGTCCTCCTCATCCAACCGTAAGGAAGACCTGTGCCCCAGCAGTGGGGACATTAAAATGGCTGTAGACTCAAAAGTTCCCTTGGGATTTTCCAAATGTCCACGCGGATAAAGTTGCGTTCGAAAGCTAGTAAGTTATGAAAGTGTTACATTTAAGAAAGGCTTGTTTTGATATAAAGTTTTTAATAAGTGCATAAGTGAAGTTGAAAAAAGTACACAAGTAATAATTTTGTCGTAGGACGCCCTCCCGCCTCCTATCGCCCGCGCGCGCCGCCTCGCCTTCGGCTCGGAGACGCCACGCCAGCGAGATGTCCAACCCGGAGTTCGCACTGTACATGGAGAAGGAGCACCTACGGGGTGCCGAGGAAGACGACTACATCATCATGCAGAATCTCATACAGAGGCGGTAAGGTTAACGCATAAGAATAGAGTGGCAAATTCCTAGGGGCTAGCCTTTTTAGCCCCCCACCCTCCCCCTTCCTACCTTAGGTGGTGGCCTTAATGTTTAAATGTTTTAAGGTGCTCCCTCATCGATAGCATTTGTCTGTATCCCGGGTATAAGTAGTTGCAAATAAACCAGTAATGTAAATAAAAAACTTATTTCAATTGACCTTTTTATTTATTTTTAAAGCATGTTTCAACAAGCTACCACGACCATGTTTTCAGTTACTTACATTAATTAAATACATTAATGTACTGAAAACATGGGCGTTTTAAACCATGAATCTGGTTTAAAACCGGTTTATTTGCAATTATTATAATCCCGGGTCAGGGAGCGCCTTCAGACAAAAGATTCGCTCTGGACGTTTTTGAAAACGTTAGGTAGTCATTTGTTTCGGTTCGTTACGAACTTCTTGGCAACTGCTGAATGGAGTCCAAGTTGGCCTGAAATTTAGTGTGCTAAATGCCTATGTGTGCGTGCACGGAAAACCGTGATATTTTCGGAGCGGCTCTTATGTCGGGTCATTTTGACTTTACCATCCAAAATTTAAGGATGTGTCCAGTCCATGAAACTAAACAACTTTCTCTAAGAAACATGTGTCAAATTTCGCCACAAAATTTTGGTCATCCCATACTAAATCGATCACGTGATCTCTTTGATTTTTATGGAAAGTCGATTTTTATTTTACATATTTGGCCATGTGTTCCTTAGAGAAAGTTGTTCAGATTCATGGACTGAACACATCCTCAAAATTTTGATGGTGAATTTCAAAATGACCTTGTATACGTATATTTTATGGTGGCGGTACACGTGGTGCTGTAGTTGTGTTTGTCGATTATCAGGGCATTTTACTGTTTAAAGTCGACTCTTAAGATTTGTGTGTTACGATAATTTTCTTATTCTCTGTCGTGTTTTCTGAATTTCTGAACCTTTTTCCTTGTCTCCTAGAAATTTTAATACATTTTCTCTAATAAGTTGCGTTAAGGTACCATGGGCAACAGCGACGCTTAACCACTGCTAAGGTCAAAATCGCTTGCACGCCGCGCCGTCACAACCATACGTTTAGTTCGTGTAGGGGCGATACGCGCGCACACGAATTTTGTTGAAAACTGGTTAAGCGACGCTGTTGCCCATAGTGCAGTCAGTGGCACGAATCAAGAAAATTTTTCGACGGAGTGGGGATAAGTTCGCGCATGTGCTCTTGTGAGCGACCAATAGCGCGCGCCCCTCACCCGCCGCCCGCGCCCCTCACCGCAACGCATACCTACCCAAAATACGCGTTCCGCGCAATCCCCACCCGATTTCATGATTCGTGCCACTGAATGTACGGTAACCGATTTTCAGAAAATCTAAATCGCATTTAGCGAAAGCAGGGCAGTTTCAATCGAACCTTACAAAATTGTATCCTAACTGCGATTGTCTATAAATTGGAAAATATGATATTCGCTTGAATCCGTAACTGTTTCCTGAAAAAATAACATATTATTTTGCGCGTAACTGTATTAATTTTCAGTTTAAAATATTTGAGAATGTATCAAGGTCTCTTTATTCTATAACAGAATTGTTTTTAATTTTTACTTTCACTTAGTCTTGTATCTAAAACAGAATAGTTTTTTAATTTTTACTTCTTCCCATTTTGTATAAAGAATTAAGTATGTCAACCAAAAGTAGGTTTCCCCTATTTAAGGCGACGCATTGATAAACTTTTTTCCATATTAAATGTCTTGTTCAAACTCTCATAAATTGCACTTAACTATTCCACTCATGGCAAGCATTTTATGTGACGCCAAATAGTTTTTTTTTTCTTAAAAATAAATATTTATAATTTATTTTAAATAATCCAACTGGCATTTTGAATTATGTATTTCTACAAAAAAAATTAAAGGCATAAATAAATCGGTCAGGTTTGTCTGTGAAATGCAATCTCTCTTTTAAAAGAGGTTTCTTTTTTCTGTTTAAAAAAGTTAACAAATCGTGTGCCATATCGTGTTTCGGTAGCAGGTTATCAATATCATATATCGCTTTCATATGTTTTGTAATTGACGAGAAAAATCGACATCCAAAAATGTCTAATGCGTCGTCTTGACAACGATAAGAATCAAAATGCCCTGACGTGTATACGTAAGTGTGGAAGCGACAGCATAACTACAGGACGGCCAATCTCGCGGTAGCATAGACATGGCTAGTGTGCTGGGCAGATACGAGGAGGGCGAGCCGGAGGAGGGGGTCAGCATCAGCGTGTGCGTGAACGCCGCGCCCGAGGACGCGCCCCCCGCGCTGCTCACCGTCGACCGCCGCCTGCCGCATCAGAGGTATGACAATACACATGACGAATATTTTTTTATTTTATGTTACACTAGCGGCCGCCCGCGGTTTCACCCGCGTGGTACCCGTTCTCTTGGGAATATTGGGATAAAAAGTGTACTATCAACTATCTGTGTGCCAAATTTCAACCAAATCCGTTCAGAAGTTTTTGCATGATTGAGGAACAAACATCCAAACATCTAAACCCACAAACTTTCACATTTTATAATATTAGTAGCATTTAAAAAAGGATTTGCGCTAAATTTTTAGGGCTTTAAGAAGTTTTAAGGGGATTCATCTAAAAATTGACACTTTTAATGCCATAGGCCGCTGAAAGATCCTGGAGATATGAAATTAAGATCAGTTATATTTTTATATTTTTTTTATATCTTTCTCCAGACAAGTATAGAACCAGAAACATGATTCAGTGATTTTGGCCCGATACATTTTAATTTCGAAATTACCTTTTAAAAATTCTTAAAATCGAAATTATTTAGTAACAATATTATGTATACAAGTCAAAATTGCTTTAAATAATTTGTATCGTCAATATTCAGTCGTGTTGAAGAATTTCCCTTTAATCGCTATAGTTATTTACTAAGAATAAATCTAGTGATTTTTGCGCCAAATCTGCGGAATCGATATCGCTCCCACGTGCGTCGCTTTCTCATTGCTATTTCGCTTTACGCTTTGTTTGTCACTTAGCCCCTTAATAAACTTAGGCGTCGCTGTCACTGTAACCACACCCCCATAGAAACCAGTACCACAGTGAGTCACAGGCCGTAGGCCTCTTGAGGCACGGATGTCGATGGCGTACTGTAGGCCTAGCATGACCGACGAAACGCGATATTATGTATATCGCGTGATATAGCATTTTATCAACACTCAACTTTCAAACTCCTTTGTCTTTTTAACAGTTAGACGCTATTTTACGCGATTTACCTATCGTGTTTCGAATATCGTGTTATGCTGGTCGTGCTAGGGGGACTGGGCGAACAGCGACATTCTTCTTCTTTTTTTTTTGTTTTGGCAATCTACGAGTACTTTCCTCTTGGAAGTAATTTTTGCCAGTGTCGAGTGTTGAATAGTTCAGTTATAGATATTGTTTCAATTTTCATTAGAATGCGGGTGCAATCGCATTCCAATGCTGCTTGGAGCATTTGCCACCAAGTTTATCAAAACAGTTTACACGGTTAGTTCTGCAGCTACCACTACAATAAGTCTCGGCTTCACACAACGAAGATCGCGCCTATTTCAATCAATTATCCCACATATTGTTAAGTTGCGTAGACACTTGTAGGTACCACAAAACTGCACCGAGTTTAAGAGACAATATCCACTATGAATCAATTTGCACATAATTAAAATAGACACCGAACCGAACTCGATGAAATGGCGCCAAAAACTCCAATGGGGAGGCGAAGGCAAAGTGAATTACAGATGGCGCTTCAGTCTTTGGAACAATTGTCAGTTTGAGCTTATATTGTCTTGACTGTGTATTACGTGATTTTACTTTCTTACATTATATTTTTTTCGGTTTTGCGGACAAACAATGTATTCTATGCTAACTTTAGCTCATATAAAAGAAGAATTACGGAAAAGAAAAGCCAAAACAACAGGCAAGAAAGTTTAAAGCAACTTACAAAAAATTGCTAACAAGCATTACATTTCTTTAAATTTCGTTTAAGATTTACAAGTAATCTTTTTATTTCAGATTAGAAGCATATGATTTAAATTTTAACAAAGCAACTGAGTGTGAATTTCCGTGTTTATAGTTGCCTGATGATGCCTTCTGTGCAATAGTAATTTCAGGTTTCTGTACTGGAATTTCTGTACCATCCAAAATTACACGAACCGTTTTATCATATTTATTTTATTATTCTAAGTTCCTTGAATGACTCTGGCATATAAAATTCTATTAATTCTCTGTTTGGCCCCAATATTGGGCTTATTCCATATTTGATATACCTATCAAATTCATCCAAGTTATAAATATGTTAGAAACTGCTGAGGTTGAAATATTAAAGAACAAAGCTGTTATAATTCAAATGTTGTTTTATTTTGGCGAAGCTTCATTAAATTCATGAAACATTCCTTTTGATTTATAAGGTTTCTCAGGCTCAGTAAAGGAGAAAATCGAGGGAAAAGCATCTTTTTTTATATATTTTTTTCCCATATTTTTTTGTTAACTGGGAAATCGATGAACTCTAATATTTTACAAGTTACATGTACAACAATGCGGCATTTTCTTAGTATAAAATTAAAAAGTGCAATACTCTAAGAGATTCCCATATGTTTTGACACTTTCTTTGAGGCGGCCGGGTACCAAAGACAAGACGCCACCTATCGGGATAAAATTGCGCTTTTCCTCCCCATTGCAACATTCTCTTGTATCGATTTGAATCGCTTTCGCTTGTAGGACTGTATTGAGTATAACAATACATCTATAATAACAATAGACAGAGAAAAGAAGTACATAGGCAGATTAGGCAGTCATGATCAGAGGGCCTACTCAAATGGCAAACATTCTATTCGTTTGAACTCTACGCTTAGTATTAAAGCTTTAAAATAAGCAGTATAACTATAAAATTTCGTGCACTAAGCTTGTCAATTCCATAGAAAACATCAAAGTCTGTGATTCATATAATGCCGAGACGCCAGGCCTTCAAAATTGAAATCCCGTCGGACAAGCGAGTGCACTACCGATAACTGGTATCATTGTCTTCAGCATGATCTCCTGAACAAGAATATAGCGGTTGTCGCATTATAAAGTGGTGGAGGGGGAAGGGGGGGAGGGAAAAGGTGCAAAACTCGGGTATCAGAGTTTGGCTAATTTCTCAATAACCACTTGTCCGATTTAAACAAATAGATTGCCATATGGTAGGTAATATCCTTAACGACATATTTGATCAAACAATGGTTTTTGTAAATACTATAGTTTATTAAATAATTAGAAAAAATACGAATTTAATTTAATTTTTTTTTTGTTTTGTAGAATTGAAGCAGTAAATTGAAATAAACTACTTTGTAATTAAAACTATAAAAATTTGCTCCAGAAAAAAAAAATCGGTGAATAACCCAGTCATTCCCCTATATAGAGTAATAAATTTTTAAAAGATTTTTGTCTAGTAACTGGCTAAAAAAATTTTTTATGTTGCGTGGCGAAATTTTCTCTTCCATTTTTTTTCGAAAATCCTCTACAGAATTAAAACTATGAAGATTTGACTCAGAAAAAAATACTGGTAAAAAGCCTAGTTATCCCATTAATAGAATAATAAACTTAAAAAATAGTTAATAGACCAGTTATCCCACTATATAGATTAATAAAATTATCAAACATTTTGGTCTAGTAACTGTGCTAAAAAATGTTTTGTGTCGCATAACACGGTGGACCTGCAAAGTTATGTTTAAATGAGTTTGCACGACACAAAATATTTTTTAACACAGTTACTACACAAAAATGTTTGACAAGTTTATTATTCTATATAATGGAATAACTGGCCTATTTACTACTATTTTTTTTCTGGGGTAAATCCTCATGGTTTTAATTCTGTAGAGGATTTTCGAAAAAAATGGTAGCATAAATTTCGCTTCGCGACTAAATAAATATTTTTTTAACATAGTTACTAGACAAAAATGTTTAACATGTTTATTATTTTATATAGTAGAATAACTAAGCTATTCACCAGTATTTTTTTTTCCGAGGATAATCTTCATAGTTTTAATTCCGTAGAGGAATTTCGAAAAAAACGGTAGAAAAAATTTCGCCATGCGACCCAAAAAATTTTTTTAGCATAGTTACTAGATAAAAATGTTTCACAAGTTTATTACTCCATATAGTGGGACAACTGTGCTACGTACAATTTTTTTTTCTGGGGCAAATCCTCAAAGTTTTAATTTCATAGTACTTTCTTTTAATTTACTGCTTCAAATCTACAAAACTAAAAATGTTTTTGTTTGAAATTCGACTTTTTATTTATACGAATAATTATTAATAAACTATAGTATTTACAATAACTATTGTAGTATAAAATATGTTGCTAAGGGTATTACCTATCATACGACAGCTTATTTGTTTAAATCGGACAAGTGGTTGTTGAGAAAAATAACCAATTCCCAATACTCGACTTCCGCGGCTTTTCCCTCCCCCCCCCCCCCCCCCTCACCCCTCCACCACTTTATAATGCGACAACGCGTCTTATTAAACCATCCTTCAACTCAGCACGCGGCCCTGTAGTGCCGTATTTAGTGGCATCATTTGTATGGGGACCTTGCAGATCGTCAACAAAGGAAGCCGCTTGGCACAGGCGTACTTTGTGGTCATCTGAGCTGATTTAGCCCTGTACCCACGTGGTACCACCATGGTGGTAGCCAGGGGTGGGGGGGAGAGGTCCCTTCTACCACGCTGCACTTTTACATCTATATCTCCATAAGTTTAGCAAATAGGTCGTGTTTGGTATCGTTTTCATATAATTCAAGGACGAGGAATTCATTTCTGGAACAACTTTTACACTCGTTCATAGAAAAAACAAAAGTTCTGCACAAAATAAGAAAAATAAGAAAACTAAAATCTTACAAAATCTGTGCCTACTAATAAACCACGAGATTGTGCTTTATAAAAAAAATATGATTAAACAGCCCTGTTTATCTTGAATATATAAACATCAACTTTTTCGTACAAATTATATCTATAAATGTGTCAAAAAAACATTTGCGACGCGCGGCGGTATTTTGGCGCAGTATATTTGGATAGGATTTATCACTTATTGTTTAATAATGACATAAATAGGTCGTGTTTGGTATCGTTTTCATATAATTCAAGTACGGGGAATTCAATTCTGCAACAACATTTTTACTCGTTCATAGAAAAAAATAAAGTTCAGCGCAAAAAAAGAAAAATAAGAAAAAAACTTACAAAATCTATGCCTACAATTAAACCACGAGATTATGCTTTATAAAAAAATATGTTTCTCTTAACTCCTGCCGGTAGGGTGGTCCACACAGGCTCCCATAAACTATTATTTTTGGCCCAACCCCAATCTGCAGGACATAGCAGGTTTTGGATTGGTTTTAAAAGTTGACCCCATACATTCCGCCCTGATAAATCGCTCGCAAAATATGGTTACACAGGGCGTCTCTGGTTGGTGGGAGATTCTCCAGCTGCCTGTCCTTTTTCGTGAATAGCACTTTTCTGCATTGATTAATATCAAAAGCATTGATTAATATCAAGGACATGCATTCCAACATTTCCAACAATAGCTTAAATCACAAAAGCCAATCACCACGTAACTTACTTGTCATACAATGCAATGACAATTTTTCTAATACTTATTGGCAAAGCCTCCTCCACATTTCCTTCTTTAGCGTATTTAAATCCTTCCGTTGCGATTGGATAAGCGCCCCAAGCTTTGAAAGAGCTTTTTTCCTTTTACCAGCAAAAGACGATACGGTATCACACCCGGAAAAGGAGTTCTGCTTTTGCCGGTCTTAAAAGAAGATAAACTGTATTCATTGCTTTAGGAATTGTGGGTTCATATTGCCACGGGTAAAAATTATCAATTCCTGCCTTGCCATGCAATTGCACCTTTATCAAGTAACCCAAATAAGTATAGTATTTTCACACTTTAAAATCTAAAAATAATTCAGCTATAATTTAATACAGTTGTGATACTGTGATACCGTATCGTCTTTTGCTGGTAAAAGGAAAAAAGCGCTTTCAAAGCTTGGGGCGCTTATCCAATTGCAACGGAAGAATAAATACGCTAAAGAAGGAAATGTGGAGCAGGCATTGCCAATAAGTACCTATTAGAAAAAAATATCATTGATTTGTATGACAAGTAAGTTACGTGGTGATTGATTTTTGTGATTTAAGTTATTGTGAGAAATTTTGGAATGCATGTCCTTGATATTAATCAATGCAGAAAAGTGCTATTTACGAAAAAGGACAGGCAGCTGGAGAATATCCCACCAACCAGAGACGCCCTGTGCGTGCAACCATTTTTTGCGAGTGATTTATCAGGGAGGAATGTAAATATTTATGGGAGCCTGTGTGGACTACCCTACCGCCAGGAGCCACAGCTTGCATGGAGTTAACAAGGTGTAAGTGTAAGCAAAAATGCGCAGGAAGGTGCGATTGTTTAAAAAGAGAAATAAAGCGCACCGAACTATGTGGATGCAGCGGAAACTGCCAGTAAAATTTGTTATAACTAGGTAGGTAAAATCACTTTTTTTACTTAATTATTACTTTAACTCTTTTTTAAAGTAAAATTATGGGACTACCAATACTAATCCGTGTCATTATTAAACAATAAATGATAAATCCAAATCAAAAAATACTGCACTAAAATAATGCCGCGCGGCGCAACTGATTTTTTGACACATTTAAAAAAATAATTTCTTTAAAAAAGTTTATGTTTATATATTTAAGATAAATAGGGCTGTTTAAACATATTTTTTTATAAAGCATAATCTTGTGGTTTAATTGTAGGCATAGATTTTGTAAGTTTTTTTTTCTTATTTTTCTTTTTTTGCGCTGAACTTAATTTTTTTCTATGAACGAGTAAAAATGTTGTTGCAGAATTGAATTCCCCGTACTTGAATTATATGAAAACGATACCAAACACGACCTATTTGTGTCATTATTAAACAATAAGTGATAAATCTTATCCAAATATACTGCGCCAAAATACCGCCGCGCGTCGCAAATGTTTTTTTAACACATTTATTAATATAATTTGTACGGAAAAGTTGATGTTTATATATTTAAGATAAACAGGGCTATTTAATCATATTTTTTTTATAAAGCACAATCTCGTGGTTTATTAGTAGGCACAGATTTTGTAAGATTTTAGTTTTCTTATTTTTCTTATTTTGTGCAGAACTTTTGTTTTTTCTATGAACGAGTGTAAAAGTTGTTCAAGAAATGAATTCCTCGTCCTTGAATTATATGAAAACGATACCAAACACGACCTATTTGCTAAACTTATGGAGATATGGATGTAAAAGTGCAGCGTGGTAGAAGGGACCTCTCCCCCCCACCCCTGGCTACCACCATGGTGGTACCACGTGGGTACAGGGCTAAATCAGCTCAGATGACCACAAAGTACGCCTGTGCCAAGCGGCTTCCTTTGTTGACGATCTGCAAGGTTGATGCCACTAAATACTGCACTACTGTTGAATAGTAGGATGTATTACGATTCTCTTTTACAACGCTGTGTTACGGAATCCATACTTCGTGTCAACACTAAAATGCAGTATGGTTCCAACCGCGATATTTTAATTCGCACGTCCGGAATTGCTACTCGTGTTGAACAATAGGATGGATTGGATTCAGTAGATAAGTATAGTACTAACGCGGAAATCATCCTTGATGTTAACACGTCCTGACTGTGACGTGTTGAACTTGAGCTCGTGTTCGGTCTCTATCGCTTGCATTGAGAAAAGTATAGGCTTACTCTTTTTAAGGGTTCATGATAAGAAAACATGGTTTGCGCGGGCCGTATTTTTATATAGAAAACGTAAAGTCGTAGCCACAAAAAAAATATACGACAAGTTAAAGAGATTATCTAGTAGCTATAAGTATTAAATTGCGTATAAACCTCACAGATGATTGTAAAAAAAATCAAAATATTATCAAAAGCGCTTGTCGCGGGTCATATTTTTGGCGTAAATAATAGCGGAAACGAATTGAATTCTACATCAAAATACACTTTAACGTA
Organism: Agriphila tristella; assembly: GCA_928269145.1. NCBI lineage: Eukaryota > Metazoa > Arthropoda > Insecta > Lepidoptera > Crambidae > Agriphila > Agriphila tristella. Next base: position 54,540,631 of record OV743430.1, on the reverse strand, counting down.
CTGTGAAGTTGCTCCAATAACTCTTTTAAAAAAAGATAATTGTGCTAAACATAATGATGAAAAAACAACGAAAACATAGAAAATGTGCAGAAGTGAGGTTATTTTCCATATTCTTTACACGTAAAGAAAAAGATAGAGACAAATGCTTCCGCGTAACTGAGCCTTAAAAGCAAAAATGTGACTGATATAATGTTCTTAATGTTAATAATAGTTGATAATTTATTTCTCTCTGTATCGAGTTATTCATTATGTTTGTTTGCTGATTATAAATGGATTTTTAAATATCGCTAGACTCTTAACAGGTTTATACAAATTCTCCTCCTCTAACAAAAATAATTAATAAACCTGTAACAGGTTTAAACAAAATAAATGATTTACAGGTTTATAGAAAATGTTGATAAGTAAAACTATCTTTAGTTACATGAAACTATAAATATGTAGTTGGTACTAATATCTATTCTGTGCGTGCTATAACTACGCGGACGTTGAGCTGAAGGATGATTTAAGTAGGCTCTTTAGATGATGAGCGCTCTAAAATCATCCTCGCGTTCAACACATAAGTCGAGTATTGTTTCCGGAGGTAAATTTTACAAAAGCACACTGTAATACATCCTACTGTTCAACAGGGCAGTGCGCTGAGTTGAAGGATGGTTTAATAAGACGCTGCGACAACCGCTGTATTCTTATTCAGGAGATCATGCTGAAGACAATGATACCGGTTGTCGGTGGAGCACTCTCTTGTCCGACGGGAATCGTAATAGGGTATTTTCCAAATTTATGAAAACTGCTTATATTTAAAGATTGGGACGAACAATTTAACAGAAAAATAAAAATAAATTAAATAATGTCTTTTTTCTCCATTAAACTTGGACGAATTCCAAGCCATTAAACCAATTAAAATCAAATATATTTTTAATGCTTTTGAATTTACCGCCAAAACGCTCGGTTCGATGACGTCTACTGCGTGACGTCAACTTTGTTTGTGTAAACAATTTCAACATCTTTGTAGTCTGTGTTATTTACTCTATAGTTTACACAAAGTTGACGTCACTCAGTAGATGTCAGTGAACCAAGCGTTTTGGCGGTAAATTCAAAACAATTAAAAATAAATTCGATTTTAATTGGTTTAATGGAGAAAAAAGACATTAATTAATTAATTTTTATTTTTCTGTTAAATTGTTCGTCCCAATCCTTAAATATAAGCAGTTTTCAAAAATGTGGAAAATACCCTATTAGAGGACTTTCGTAAAAGTGGCATCTCCACTATAAGTTTGCGACATGTGATTTAATCGTCTATTGCTCATATTTAGGTAAGCTTTAAAAGTTTGCGTAGCGTTCAAACGAATAGAAAGTTGGCCATTTGAGTAGGGGGGCAGTAGCTATTTAGAAATCTGTTAGTAAGTGCAAGGCGAATATAAAAAAAACCGGCCAAGTGCGAGTCGGACTCGCGCACGAAGGGTTCCATACCAAAAACGGCAAACAAATCACGTTTGTTGTATGGGAGCCCCCCTTAAATATTTATTTTATTCTGTTTTTAGTATTTGTTGTTATAGCGGCAACAGAAATACATCATCTGTGAAAATTTCAACTGTCTAGCTATCACGGTTCATGAGATACAGCCTGGTGACAGACAGACAGACAGACGGACAGCGGAGGCTTAGTAATAGGGTCCTGTTTTCACCCTTTGGGTACGGAACCCTAAAAAAGATACCATACTCACTAAGTCCAACATTGATTTTAAACATTAAATCAAATCAAATCAAATCAAATTTATTTATTGTGATTCTGAAACACAGGTAAATAAGGTTATTGAAAAAAATATAATATGTTTAGCTGGTTTACGCCGATAAGGCATACAATTAGATTCAATGTCAAAATTTTAAAAAGTCACAAAAAAAAAGATTTCATTTCATATCATACAATCAATTCATCAAAATTTATTATTATTCAATTAAATTGGACATAATTTACAATATAAAAAAAAAGAAAATTATATATTACGGTCAGTTAAAAATTCATTGAGCGTTTAGTAACATTTGTCGATAAGAAATGTTTTCAGTTTATGCTTAAATGTAATTATATCAACATCACCATTACGTATTGATATAAGTATATTGATATATACTTATACGCAATGCATTAGAGAACACGCTATCTCTCAGCAATTTTGTATTATTTGGAATCATGCGAAGTTTATCTTTAAGCTCAAGAGAAGAATTCAAACATATCTATATTTTCTCTAGTAAAGACAGCACATTCAAATATAATTCAAACATATAGAGACATGGAAAAGTCAGAAGTGCATATCTTTTAAAGTATGGTTTGCAAGAGTCCCTTTGTTTCAAATGGTGCATTGCCCCAATACAGCGCTTTTGTGATTTGAACACTTTTTCTTTGTTTATTGCATTTCCCCAAAAAAACTTAACCATGATACGCAGTCAGTAGAGCATTCACACTAACGATCTTACTCAAATGATAAAGAGCATATAGGAGTACTTACTTAACTTATTGCAAACATGACTATGTTATTAAATAATTATGTTCCTAAATACCTACTTAGTTTTTCACAAAGCCATGACAAATTGTAAAAAATATTCATTTACCTAGTCGTTCAAAAGAACTTTTAATTTTACTTTACCTAGTTGTAAAAAGTTTGCATATGTTTCCAATAGATGGCGCTCATCTTATCCGAATCGCGATATGGGTTAGTTGCAAAGATTCAGATAAATACTTGTTTCCTTCCTCAAGAACCCTGTGGCCAGTTTTCTCCTTCGGCGCCTGTTGTAATTTTTGAAAAGCTGACGAGCAATGCGCCGTCGTCAGCTTTCTTTAGTTCCATTATCTTCTATAGGCTCCATCTCCATTCTCCCATATACAGACAGTTTTGCCTTCAGATCTGCCTGACCGGATGCAAATCTGTATCGTGTGTATAAAGTGACTTTAAGGTAGCTCGCCTCAGTCAGCCAGAGCGACTGAAGCAATTTGTTCACATCGGTCTGACCGGAAGGACTGAACGGATCGTGCTCATCAGTTGACGCCTGAGCCGCGACAGAGCAGACATAAAATCTTGGTATATTTAAAATGTGTATTTTGATCGAAGTAGTTTTAGGGTTCCGTAGCCAAAATGGCAAAAAACAGAACCCTTATAGATTCGTCATCTGTCTGTCCGTCCTTATGTCACAGCCATTTTATTCCGAAAGTATTGTGATTACACAGTTGAAACTTAGTAAGTAGGTGTATTCTGTTAACCGCTTAACGATTTTACCATAAAAATAAAAAAAATAAAGATTAAGGGAGGCTCCCCATCCCCAGACATGGAACTGAAACTGAAAAAAAAAATTCTTCATACCAATACGTGCGGGGTGTCTATGGATAGGTCTATTTATTTGAATTTATTGGTTTGAAAGTTGAAACACTAGAACCGCTGTAGTTAATAAAATCTAAAGATAATTACAATAAAGGAAAGCAAAATTATGACTTACCTTTGGAAAAAATTTTATGATTGGTTGAACCAGTTGAACCGACTAGTCAGTCGGTTCAACTGGCTAATCGTGATACCATTACAAAATAAAATAGAACTTACGTAGCTCATTTAGAAAAGAACGTAAAAAAGTTCATGTTTCTATGCCTCTATGGTAGGGGGTGTGTCTGCTTACGAAATTTATCCACCAAAACTTAGAGCATTTAACCAATTATTGAATGCTCTAAGCACCAAAACTATGGTATTATAGAGAACTTTTATTCTTTGAGGACAAAGAGGAACCTCTATCTACCATCAAATTCTAGCATCGATGTATGTGTAGAGGGGGGTGAAAAATAAATAAAGTAAGGTAATAAATCTTTATTGAAATAAAAAGTGGGTAAGTACCTAAGTATAAAGTGTTTAGTTATAGGCAGTATCATTATAATTCAGTTTCATCCATAATTTGCGACTAAATATACTCGCAGCAAACCAGAATGAACCGAAACAACCATTTAGCAAAACAAGCACTATTTGCTGCAAACCAGGATGAACTGACGCGAAATTTCTGTATTTGTAATGTAATGTGTACGAATCCTATCAGACCAAACTGTATCAGTTCGGCCTGATTCGATCGACTTCGCCGTACCTATATGGCCCGCTTTAGCTAGGGCCGATTTGCACATCCATAAGTAAGTTCAACTGCCCTCTACTCTACTGACTTATTTTTACCCACGACGGACGGAACGGAACGGAGGCGGTATATGCGTTTGGGGTTAGAGGTTGTGCGTTTGTTTGTTTGTTTGTGTGTTTGTCTGTTACCATTTTCCTCGAAAACTACTAAACCGATTTCGATGCGGTTTTTTGCATTCAAAAGGTTTCATTTCAGAGCAGGGGGCTAATTGTCTAATTTCAAAATCTATCGCAATCGCTTTCATTTGACAGATGGAGGTGACACATTGATGCATTTCTTTTGTAAGTTTTTATTTGTGCCAAAAAGAAGCATCAATGTGTTACATCCTGAAAGCGATTGCGATAGATTTTGAAATTAGACAATAGAAAGGCAGGTTCTTAGACATGTTTCATAGTGGTAGACCACCAGGGGGCTCTGCAGCAACCAGATAAGTCAAGTTTGTCTATTACCATTTTCCTTGGAAACTACTGGACCGATTTCAATGCGGTTTTTTGCAATCAAAAGGTTTCATTTCAGAGCAGGTTCTTAGATATGTAACATGGTGGTAGACCACCAGGGGGCGCTGCAGCAACCAGATAAGTCGCCTTGAGAAGTTCTCTAAAACTACTCAACTGATTTCAATGCGGTTTTCTTAATGGGTTTGTAGGTTATCGGCGATGGTTCTCAGATAGATGTTATGGTGTTTAACCGCTAGGGGCGCTGCAGTTATCATTTTCACACGGTTTGACCAATTTGGATGCGGTTTTCTGTAATAGTTTTGTAGTTTAGCGGCGATGGTTCTTGGTGTTATGGTGTTCAGCCGCTAGTGGGCGCTGTAGTAATCATTTTCCGAATGGTTTGACCAGTTTAGATGCGGTTTTTAGTTACTAAGTAAATCGGAAAATGACAAGTTGCGTCCAAACGGTGAATTAACTTCGGTAAGTCATTTGAAAAGTCGACCACGCGCGTCGGATTGTGGGCGACAGACATTGCCCTGTAAATAATTCTCACATGGGGAGATGAAAAACAAAAACCGGCCAAGTGCGAGTCGGACTCGCGCACGAAGGGTTCCGTACCAAAAAACGGCTAAAACATCACGTTTGTTGTATGGGAGCCCCCTTAAATATTTATTTTATTTTGTTTTTAGTATTTGATGTTATAGCGGCTACAGAAATACACCATCTGTGAAAATTTCAACTGTCTACCTGTTGTCCTTATTAATATAAAGCCAACGAACTAAGATACTAAGGAAGTGTAATTCCGCTCAAAAAATAGCACCACGCAAACTAACACAGAGTGGGCGGGGCTAAAAAAGTACTAGTGAAGCACGATTTAGTAATGTCTGCCACGCGCTCGGCGACAGTCGTTAGCGTTACCACAAAAAAATAATTAGAAAAATGATTAAAATGACGTCATATGTGGTCAAGTGGTGAAAAAGACCAAAAGAAGGCAGCAAAACTATACAGACATAACATAACATAGGAAAGTAACATATTTTTCGTTTTTTAGAAATATCTTTGAGCGTATACATACAAAATATGGTCGTTATTATGCAACAAGTGTTCAGTCGCTTTGTGGGGCAGAGTCAAATCTTCACATTCACTGCTATCACACATTTTTAAACAAGAATAAAACTCTCTCATGGAATTCAGTACAACAAAAAAAAAGGAAAATTTAAATCAAAATTTTGTAATGCTAAAAATGGTGCGTCCTGCAATATGCAATACATAGAAAACGAGTAATCTGATGTAATCTCCTTGTTTTTTTATTATTATACAGGGTGTAACAAAAACGCTGTCCAATCCGTGAAGGGATGATTAGGTAGGTACCTATAAAGATTCTATTCACGCAATCCTCTTTGATTAACGAGTAAAAATCCCTGGTTAAAATAGAATAAATAAAAAATGAAGAACTCACATTGCAACACCGAAGGCAGCAGAGTGGCACGACAAGTAGTGACGTCATGAGGTCAAGACCGTCAGATCAGAACACAAAGTAATGACAATTTCCAGAAACTATGATTTTATGCAGCTCTGAAAACAGCTTTTTAATATGGAGTTTGATCCGCGGATCATTCTGCTGGAACCCCAATGTATGAGATCTGCTGCGAAAATGCTACTTTATATTTCCACCACCAATAGAAATACATGCCTAGCAACGGTGCACTAGATTGTCCCGAACACTTTGCAGCACACCTGTATTCCACTGTGTTGCTCGCGCAAATGTGATAATTGTCTACATAATATGTACTTACATGTTATGAAAAAAATATCTTTACAGAATACATTGTCTTTTATCAAGCATAGGTACCTATTTTATTTCAATAGCTTGCCTAATTTTAGTCCTTCTTGAAATCATATGTCTTACCAATTCGTGACAAATAATATGATCATCATTCATCAACATCATCATTTTATAATTTTCATAAAATAAAATAACAATAAAATCATCACAGCCGAAAGACGTCCACTGCTGACATAGGTCTCCTTTAGTTTTTTAGAGCGACTAGTTACAGGCGACTTGCATCAAGCGTATTCGAGCGGTCTTTACCAAGTCGTCCGTCTACATAATAAAACAAACATTATATCTAACGAACAATAATGTACTAATTTCATAATAGTAGTTTATGAAACTGACACATAAAGAGGGGTATTAAAACACGAGTGTGTGTTTAAAAACCGAGCCGCAGGCGAGGTTTTTAATAGTATCACACGAGTGTTTTAATACCTAGTTATGTGCAGTTTCATACACTACTTTATCTACACTCAAACATTTGGGATTGAACCTACTAAATAAAAGATCAACGTTAGAAAAGAGAGAGAGACTTTGTTTGTATTAGCAAGGTACCTACCTTGTAATAAGTGAATTCCTTAGCTGCATCTAAACTAAAATATCGGGCAGAGTAAATTTTTTTTCACATTTTAGAGCAAGAATAAAAAAACCTACAAAATTCAGTAAGTACAACAAAATGTAAAAATTGTAACCAAATTTTATCGGAAATGCATGGCGCGCATTCCATTAAAAAAAAAATTGATCAGTGCATTTCAACAAACTAATCGCACTAAAGTCATCGATTACCATAGAGTACATTTTAATCATGAAAAATATGTGGGAAAATATCGTTGTTTTTTTTTAATGTTACGGCACTGCCTTCTTTTTGGATTTGCCCTGTATCGTAATGAGAAAAAAAGTTATTTTATGATGCAGTTGACTGCATCATAATGAGTTTATTTTTTAATTTTACCTATCCACGAAAATAAAGTACGTATTTATATTACCTTTTTTGAATTCATATTTGGAACATTACGTTGTGAGTGTAGATAAAACAATTTTATGATGCCGCCCAGCGCGCCGTAGTAGGTTAGGTGTACTGACTGCATTCTACGTTACACCGTCCTCGCCTCAATGACAAAGGCACGACAACGGCCCAATGAGTGACACGAGGCGAGTCAAATATCCAATTATGTTTGATCTGCGTTCAAACCCCAGCCAATAAAAAACGTCATATGCGTTAGAATACAATCTAATGCCGATTATGCGTGCATTGTAATAAGGTATGTTTTTACTAGTTCATTGTTGAGTTTGCCACCTTTTGTGTTACAGAATATGTGAAGGTGCCATTTTTTATGCAATATTTGTTAGGAGTTAGGCTTCCTTAGATCTTAGTTCGTTGTATAAAGCAAACAACGGCAAAAAAATCACGTTTGTTGTATGGGGGCTGCCCTTAAATATTTACTTTATTATATTTTTGTATTTGTTGTTATAGCGGCAACAGAAATACATCATCTGTGAAAATTTCAACTGTCTAGCCATTACGGTTTATGAGATACAGCCTAGTGACAGACAGACAGATATACAGACGGACAGCGGAGTCTTAGTAATAGGGTCCCGTTTTTACCCTTTGGGTACGGAACCCTAAAAACCGGCAAAGTGCGAGTCGGACTCGCGCACGAAGGGTTCCGTACCAAAAAACAGCAAAAAAAAAAAAAAACACGTTTGTTGTATGTCAGGCCCCCTTAAATATTTATTTTATTTTGTTTTTAGTATTTGATGTTATAGCGGCTACAGAAATACATCATCTGTGAAAATTTCAACTGTCTAGTTATCACGGTTCATGAGATACAGCCTGGTGACAGACAGACAAACAGACAAACGGACAGACGGACACACATACAGACAGACAGACGGACAGCGGAGTCTTAGTAATAGGGTCCCGTTTTTACCCTTTGGGTACGGAACCCTAAAAAAGAAGTTTAAAAAACTAAAACCCGACGGCTAATCCAATGGGGAAGGCAACTGTCAAAATGATGCTGCGTACGCTTGTTCCACGAAAACTATGAAAACAAAGAACTTTTACTTAAAAGTTAGCACTTACAAATTTCCGAAAAATCTGGATATAGAAAAAAAATATTAATTCTGTAAGAATAAAAACGTCTTAATTTGGCTTTAAATTCTAGCATTATTTGCATTGTAGAATAGTCTTTTATACCCAACTAGCTTTTGCCCGCGACTTCGTTCGCGTGATTAAGTTAAGATAGTTGTGCATTTATTTTGAAAGTCACGGATTACCAACATACCTAGGTATTTATCAGTAAACCTTATTTCACACATTTAAATTTTCCCCTAAAAAAATCATGTACAAACTGGAAAACTCTGTAGCACCCTGTATAACGGGAATTTTCCTAAATGCTTTCTTAGTGCTCACCTACGCCATGAAAGGTATACCCTTCAAAAATTGTGTCTCTACCTTCAGCCTTATACAAATCCCTATTCAAACTGGAACACCCTGTTGCATCCTGTATATCGGGAATTTTACAAAACGCTTTCTTAGTGCTCACCTACACCATGAAAGGTATCTGCCCTCCAAAAATGGTGTCTCTACTTCAACCCTATACAAATTCTCATACAAACTTAAACAACCTGTAGCACCCTATATAACGGGCCGCCGCACAGTTCCGGTTAAGAATAAGACTGTCCCATCTCATCCCGTGGGTATCGTAGAAGGCGATAGAGGGAAGTTTTAGGGACCCGGTGCAGACCATCGCACAAAGGGTCACTCGAATGGCAGCGAGGAAACTGTCAACAACAGCATTCCCAAGGAGGGTTGGTGTCAGGCAGGCGGCCGATCGTAAAACTTTGCCAAAACCTAATCCAGTATGTATTACATGCTGCGCCGACCCCAATAGTGGTCGTTCTACGAGCGCAAAATTTTATTTTGTGTAGACATAGCACTACAAATAAATTGTGATAAGGATAGGAGGATGATGAGCACCCTGTATAACGGGAATTTTCTAAAATCCTTTCTTAGTGCTCATCTACATCATGAAAGGTATCTACCCTCCAAAAATGGTGTCTCTACCTTCAGCCGTTAGGGCTCCACGCTTATCCCAACAATGAATGAATGAATGAATTAATGAATCAATTTAGAGTTTTATATGTATTGATAAATTACCTTAGATTGGGCGAAATATCCAAATATCGGCTTCCTTTACCGTTTCAACGGCATTTCGTGAACCATTTGGGCAACATGACTTTTCCGATGTAAAAAAAAGGGTGCTGAATTCGATTCTGAATGTTGCCAAGCCGAATTTTAGTTTATTTTTTTCAAGCGTGTTTTGCTCTTATAATGACTTGATTCAAGAAAATATCTCTATATTTCTCTACAGAAAATCCTCTATAGAATTAAAACTATGAAGATATGCCTCGGAAAAAAAAACAAACAATCCGATTTGAAGTGTTTCTTGGTTTAACGCTACTGAACTAGTAGAGGATTTTCGAAAAAAAAATTTGAGAGAATTCCACCGTGCGACACATTTTTTTTAACACAGTTACTAGACAAAATTTTTAAACAAGTTTTTTACTCTATAATGTGGGATAACTGGGCTATTTACCAGTATTTTTTTTCTTGGAAAAATCCCCATAGTATCAATTCTGTAGAGGATTTAAAAAAAAACAATTTATAAAAAATGCCACCGCGCGAATTAATTTTTTTTTAACACAGTTACTAGACAAAAATGTTCAACTTGTTTCTTACACTATAAAGTGAAATAACTAGGCTATTTATGAAGATTTGCCTCAGAAAAAAAAACTGGTAGATAGTCCAGTTATATCACTATATAGAATAATAAACTTGTTAAACACTTTTGGCTAGTAACTGTGTTAAAAAAAAATGTGTCGCGTGGCGGAATTTTCTCTCCTCGAGCCACATCTCATACTTCCGGTACCCGGACGGACTTCCAGTTATCAAAATTGAGTTCAGCAACCCCAAAACCCTATGCCAGGAGTCCTCACACGACCAGAATCGAGTTCTAATAAGATATAAGGCTCCATTTTGGCCGCCATCTTGAATTTTGGGCAAAGGAGCCAAAATTGGGCCTGGCAACATTCAGAACCGAATTTAGCGGGCTTTTATACTTCGGAAAAGTCATGTTGCCAAAATAGTTCACAAAATGCCGTTGAACTTGAAAACTTTATTTTAAACTACCGGTCTACCTCTCAAAAAAAGAAACATTGGTAAAATAATTATTTCGCTAGCATGAAAACTGCCCCAGATATGAGTTTGATGTATGTTGAGAAACTATTTTATTTATAACATTATAACGCCACATTTGTTTAATTAATTTATTGTTTATTATGAAACCATTTTTCATTTCCTTTTTTGAGATATGTATGGTAAATGCGCAATGGCACAGAATCCGGCATGATCCTTTTATACTTTTTAAATGGACTTGTCCACCCAACTTTGAAGGGTCATAAAACAAATAATACGCAATATATATAACTAGAGACCGGATTATATGCAACATAAAAAGCACAAAATATGCATTCAAATATGCAAGAAAATATGCTAAAATATGCATGAAAATCCATAAAAAAAGGTCAAAATATGCAACATGAAATATAAAAAACACGTTTTTTAAGGTTTCATATTCTTTAAAGGTATTATTACTCAAAGATGACAATCGTATTTGCGAAAAAATCAATTACAAAATTTATTTGACATTGAAATTTACCTTTAAAAATGTATAGGACTAAGTACTGTACCAAATGTTCTGAAGACAAATTGTGTCTATGATCGCTTAATATATTTTTGTAAGCGGAAAGGACCGTTCCACGTCCACTGAGGCATGCACAGAGGTGACTGGGCAGAATTTAAATTTGAGTGTCATTGTTTGGACATTTTTTTAATTTTTTGCCAAAATATGCAACTACCACTGAAAATGGCTTAAATATGCAAATGCATATTGCATATAATCCGGTCTCTATATATAACCAAGAGGTATACAAACTACTCTAAAATTTTAATAATTATGTTTACGATTTTTATAGTAATTCGTTATTTTATTAATTAGTCGTCATCTCTTTTGGGGTGTAACAAGACCCTCAACAAAACCGAGTTTTACGTATTCTGCCCATCATCAGGACCATTTCTGTTCAAAATTATTGCTGGGAAACGATTTATATTTTTTTAGTTAAAAAAGCATTGCATACATTATCACGCAAAGTAACGCGTACAACAGACCGCTCCTGTGAGTTTATGCTACACATGATGCGTTAGGAAATACTTAAAATTTGGAGTCACTGTGTAGCGTCTGTGTTAGCGGTAGTCGAAACGTGTGCTACAGGCGTTAGTAAATATTGACTTGGTTACTTGGTTGGTATGACGTAGGCACTCCCTGCGGCGGTCGTCGGCGATCGACACCCGCGAGCTGCCGTCGCCGCTGCAGCCACTGCTGGGCGAGGACAGCTGCGGCGAGGTCCTGCTGCCCGTGCCCAGGCAGCCTTCAGGTCAGTGCCATTGTTCAAATCGTATTCGAAGTAGCTTAGCTTCTTTTGGTACGGCTTAACTATTTTTATTAGATGACGATAGCCGGGACCGACAGGTTGACGCGTGCCCTCCTAAGCACGGAAGCGCTCAGTTGTAATTAACGGTAATCCGACACCTGCCTGCCTAGCATAACCGATTTATATTGCGTGATATAGCATTTTATCGACAAACACAATATCACGCGATATAAATCGGTCATGCTAGGCAGGCTGGCCGGACAGAGCGTTGCTTAAAAAACGTGATCGAGTACGATTAGTCTGTCAAGCTCCTTCTATTTAATTAAGTTAACGGAAGATATCCCCGTTTTTATTTAGATTCCAAGTTAATGATTCTGTGAATAAAATACATAATGTTCGAGCTCGAGTGGCTACCTAGCCTGACGTTATCAACGGATTTAATTTCCGGATATATATATACCTACATTGAAAAACGATCAGTTTTACTATAAAATGCTTTACTGTTCTAATTTCACATTTTAAATCTACTGGTTTGACAGTGGTGTATCGTAATCATAAATTTTGCTTATTTTACGGCAGACTTTATATTCTAAGTAATAATTTACTTTTCCAAGCCTTTTAGCAAGGGGGTCTCACTCCGCGCTTAAACTTTTATATTAGCCTACTAATCGACTCAGTCGAGCCAACGCACGAGGGATGTTGTGTCGGTTGAGAGGAGGTACTTATGATAATAGGCACGCAGCGCTGTGCAATTTGAAATTGTACTTTATTGCCGTGCAGCGAGAGCTTAAAGGTCTCCACCCACTACACCGTAGCATACCATGACCGTGCTAGGAACGTGTCAGGCAAAAAAATATTCTTTGTATTGAAAAGTATGACAATATTCCCACTAGATCGTTGCGTCACCGGCCAAGCACGTAGTGTGCCATGCAAAGAGCAGGCTAGTTGACAAAATTTGGAAAATAGTTTAAAAATAGAGTTTGGTACCTATCTATTTTACCCCAAAAATATATTATTTTAAGAAAAATAAGTCATTTTACCTATGAATTTTGCGTTTTAAGAAATGAATTCAAAATGACATCGAAAAAGGCCAAAACTGTCATGGCGTTTTGAATGACGTCACGCCTCGCGAAACATTCGTGTTCGACACCTACACACATACACCTCTGTGTGTTTGTGTGTGTGTGAAAATGACAGCAACGACAAAGGTTTCGCGAGGCTTGACGTCATGCGTCTCTGATTGGTGTTCAATGTCACGTGATTAAATGGCCAATTTTGCCGATTTTATTTTCCGTAAATATTGGTAATCTTTATTTATTGTAATGAAAAAAGTGTTTTTTTGGTTACTATTTAACATGATTAATCATTAGAAACCTTATGCTAGCCGATTTATTCTTTGTGGAAATAAGCCTATTGTCAGCGATAATATTTTGCCGGTACTGATACGCTCTGTGCATGACACGCGAAGTTGCCGAGCCGGTGAGTATACGGGTTGTAACCGCGTATGATGACCGTTGTAAAAGCAAAACGGATTCCTATAGATTTTGGATGTTGCATACGGGCACCATACGGGTTGCATTCGGACATCATGCAGGTTGTATACCGGACACAGAACGCCGTCAATCCGTTTCAGTGGGCAAAGTAGAGAGTCTGATACGTTCCTAGCATGGTCATGGTACGGCACGGTGTCACTACACCCACTGGTAGAAACCTTAAATATTATTTGATTGTCTTCGCCCGGATGGGCTTCTATACCTTCACCTAAACATGGTGTATAGGTGACACAAACGCGTCAAGCGAGCTGTCCCTCTCGCACATGGTGAGCGAGAACCTGCCGCCGCGGCCGTCCATCGTGCTGGACTCGTCGCAGCTGCCGCGCCAGCGCTCCGCCGAGCAGCCGCCGGCGGCCGCGCCGCCCGCGCCCGCGCGCCCCGAGACCATGTGCTAGCTGGTCAGTACATACACTAAAAGGCGCAAGCCATACAGAAAAGACGCCTGTCGCGGAGATGGCGGGCAAAAGAAAAGACTTCTGCGCTGGTCGTGGGCCCGTCGCAGACAGAGCGCGGACGGCCGAAGACGAGTCTGCGACAGGCGTCCTTTCTGTGTGGCCTGCGCCAAACAGTTTATTTGCTACGACACACACACATACACACTACTCGTCATTTTGGCGACCTCTGTATCCAAGTGGTTGGTACACTGGTGTTTGTTCAAGGTGTCGAATGTCGATTCACTCCCTGCACTCTTTTTAGTCCGTGAGCCCACGACAGTATTGCCTACGTCATATGACATCACCATAAAATGCATGGCACAAGGTCCGAAAAGTTGTGCTGAGCGAGGATCAGAAGATTATCGCAAATAAAATTGGCCGGAAGCTTGAGAACATCTTCCACTTCCGGTCAAAATTTTAAGATTATATTTACGTCATGGTGGCATCAGTAAGAGACCCGTGTGATCATTTAGTTTTCAATCGTAGAGAGAGTAAACATAAGTCTGTCAGTTCTGAAATGACTAAAAAACAAAAATTTTAAGTTTAAGGTATTCCGGCTATTTCAGAACTGACAGACTTATGTTTACTCTCTCTACGATTGAAAACTAAATGATGACACGGGTCTCTTACTGATGCCACCATGACGTAAATATAATCTTAAAATTTTGACCGGAAGTGGAAGATGTTCTCAAGCTTCCGGCCAATTTTATTTGCGATAATCTTCTGATCCTTGCTCAGCACAACTTTTCCGACCTTGTGCCATGCATTTCATGGTGATGTCATATGACGTAGGCAATACTGTCGTGGGCTCACGGACTATTTCAGGAAGTTTGTACAGTTTTTAAAGACTTTTCACTTTACTATCTTTTCACTCTACATTCTCTTCACTCCACAAGCTTATAGGCTCTCCACACAGCTCTAATAATTCTGAACGGTAAAACCAAAACCGTTACTATGCCGTTACGTTGTCTGTCATTTATGTTATAGGTACCTACCTATTCAAAAAATCTCTGGTTTTACTTTAGAATTCTCATTTCAATTGTTTGAGATTAGTATCCTAGGCTGCCTAGACATGACGTCATCTATCTAAAATCTGAAACGGTAACGATTTTGTTTTGGTTTATCGATTAGCGCGATTGGGCCCCTGGCATTTAACGAGATCTTAAATACAGAGGTATTTGTATAATAAAGGAGAACTAATTATTCGGTCTGCAATTATTCATTAAGTAGAACTGTTTTTAAGTATTTGCAAAGTTAAAGTCCTGTACATTTAGCTGTCTTACTCAGAGTGCGTTCGTTAAACTAGGGCCAAAGTTAACATGGCGTTAGACTGCGGACTAACGCCATTTTAGCGCAAATCGTATTCAGAGTGACAGTTTAACGTTTAGTCGCACCTTTTAAAGATTAAAAGGTGCATTGTGATTGGTTAACGAGCATTAAACCAAGTTTTGTTAGAACAATCTTGCACCCCAGTTTTGAAAGAAATTGGCAGATTGTTATAAGTATGTTTTTTTTTTCAGGTAATGTCATCATGAAGGACTGCTTATCTTATCCAAAGAAGAGACCCAACAAGGTGTCAAGCGTAATACCAAATGTTAGAAGCCTGCATCCCAACCAGTGCTTATAATCCTAGAGATAATAAAGCAACATCAACAAAGTTAATGTTAGAACCTTTTGAGACGAAAATTTTCCCCTTTTGCTGTAGAGAAGGCCGTTTTGGAACCCCCTTTTCGATGTTACAACTTTCTAACGACTTACTCTGTTAATTCTGACTGTACCGCAGGGTGATTTGCAAGTAGACTGAATTGATAACAATTCTAAAATAACCATATCGTTTTAGTCCTTGAATGTTGATGCTAAGACTTTGAATGCAATATTATCTTACGGAGGAAGACAGGCTAAACAAAACTCTACCAAAATCGAGTGATCCGTAGTAATTTTTCCTCAGAAAATGTTTGTCTTCCTCATTAATTGATAATTATTAATACTATGCTGTAAATTATGCTCAGTGTCACTCCAAACTTGTTTCCTTTAACTTGGTCCAAAGCGTGTCCCTACTTTTTTCGCCATTTAGGGTGAACTCATCATAATAATTATAAGCTTTTTCTATGACGCGAAGGTTCTTCGAGAATGTTATATTATTATAACCTTGTACAGTGGTTCTGGTGATATGAGAACTAAAGGAAAGACATACGACAATACAAGTATTAGTGCTCACAATGTTTAAAATACTGTTGTCAGAGAGTTATTCAGTGGTTAAATAATTGGAACTGATGTTTAAATAATAACCTAGGATATAGTAGTATAGTAGATTCAATACTAATATTAAATTCATCAATGCCCGAGGTCTCCGGCGACCGGACAACAATAAAAAAACTATTGTGTCTCATTTTCCGGGCGTTGACGAGTTAAAGAGGCACGTGTGAGCAATTCTATACTTCTAAGTTTGTTTTCCACCAATATACTAATAATGGAATTGAACCTGCCGATGTGAAGTGATATTTTTTTGCTAATACCATAAATACTTAAATTCTTTAGAATATTTTATATTGAACACTTTCATCGGTAATGCACTGTAATAACGAGATTAGTTTTTAGACATATCAATGGATCGATTTCTAATTTATGGAACGTATTGTGCAATTGTTTTACATTAAACTTTACAGTGTCGACCAAATTTAATACATTGCTTAGGTAATGTTGGTTGTCCACACATTTGCATGAAATAATGTCGATTGCCTGTAAATATGTATTGTTTATAAATCATCTTTGTTTTTGAAATATGTTTGTACTTAACCAACACTCAATATACAGACTTAAATTATTTTAATAAGACATATCGAATGTGACACTTTCATACGTATCAATTAATGATATTACTTAATAAATAAATAATCTTATATTTTCCGCTGTGAAATATATAACGGACATCACAATGGGTTCAACAAAACCAAATAGTTTGTGCAAGTTTAGCCACTGCATTGTTTTTAATCAGCTGTACAGTCAAGTGTAATGAATTTAATAAGAAATTGTACATAATTGTAAAAATCATCTGAAAATCAATTGTATACATTATATTTGTTTATCAAAACACTGAAAGCTATTTTGAAATCTTACCTGTTTTACTTTTTAGGTTTTTTAAAGGAAGAGGCCCGCAATGAAACATTAATTTCGCGAAGGTGATTGCAGAATATTTACAGAATAATACCTACCTACTGAATTGTAGAAGATAGTATTAATTTTAATAAGTATCCAGTAAACGATGCAATAAAATGGTTTACTTAATGCATTAAATAGGGTTACTGTCACTTAAACTAAGCACTTCAATTAATAAGGCAAAATATTCATTGGCAAAGTGAACTGGCAACAACGATAAATTGTTTGAAAATATGTTTGAAATAAAAATGGTGGTTTTTTGCAATGGAAAAAGAATTGCAACTGCATCGAACTGCCAACTTCGTTATCACTACAGTAATTTTGAAGTGATAAAAATTATTTAAAATCACTTTTACTATCTTTCACGTTAGTATGCGATGTGAAAGTATGAATGCGTTATCACCAAAGAAAAGCAACAATAATATTATTATTATTGTATGGTTACAATTTGTTCAACTCATTGAAAAATAAGAGCTGCTTAGAAATAAACGGGTGGTTTTAGTATGAAGTTTTATTTCATCACGTCAATTGAATAATTAAATAAACAAGTTAAATAGTTTCAGGAAAATATCAATTTCATCATACCATCGTTATTGAATTTGGCAGTAACTATAAAAAAATATTAGAGACAGCGAAGCTAGTTTTTTCAGGCTGCAAATGAACTCATTATTTACCTACTTTTCATGACGAATTCACAACTTTTTTAAGTAGTTACGTGTACAAATTGATAAAGAAACTAAAAATGTGGATTTGTGTATAAAATGTTAAGTAATTTTGTTGATTGTCTGTTATCTTTTCAGCCGTATACTTATAATTTAGCAAACCAACTGAAATTGAGAGCTTCATGCATTGACTTATTGACCGAGCGGACGCGAAGCATTTCAACTTGGGCTTAAAAGCTTTCATATGTCCGTTTGTTCTCCTCTATAGGTCGCATTTCTCAACTGATTCTCGTGATATGAGCAGGTTCTATAAATTAATTGTACATCATATTTTGGTCAATTCAGCTTTCCTACATTTTTCAAAATGGCGGACATATGGGGAATATCATATTTCATCCATTTCGAACAATGATCAAAATGTCACAAACGGTCGTCTTACACAGCCACAAGTATATTATCGCTTCATCTGTAAAAAAAATTCGCTTCGTTGTCACTGGTGGCACTTCACGTGGCTATACATTTTACCAATATTTGCCAGAGGTCTTTTTTTTCACGAACGTGAATTATTCACTATAAACAATAGACGTGGTTTGTGTCTTGTGTGAAGGGTATGCTTGTAATGTTTGCTGTACTGCAATCAAATTGTATTTGTATTTGAATGACTTACGAATATTTGGGTGAACATGGTTATGCTACGCGAACATGAATAGCCATGTGTAGAACCACCATTACTTTTTTATGTTACACACTTGAGGTTGAGGGCACATTTGTCTGACGCCACGCGTTAACACGTGTTAACACGCCGTCAGATGATATCGGTTTTCATAGTAAATGTATGCACTAGGATCACACTTATAACACGTCCATATAAATAAACGTGTTGACACGTGGCGTCAGACAAATGTGCCTGCACCTTTATTGTCACACATTATGTGAAATATTTTCAAATGTATGAAAGTCGTTTTATATCACTGATGCTACCTTAGCACAACCTTTTATCATAATTTTAAATAAATCTTCGAATCGTCTTTATCTTATTGCACAATATTTTTAATTACTTATTTTACCTAATGAATTGCCCTTATTGGGACCTTAAATGTCTAGATTTGATTCACATTTTCCAAAGTGATAGTTTACTTCGTCTGTGTTATGTAAACATGTGTACAATAAAACAATAAAATATATTTGTGATATTATGCTATTTTTTTTTACTCTACCCATTTTTCCCAAGTATTTTTTATTAAAAAAAACCGGTCAAGAGCGAGTCGTACCTACTCGCAACGAGGAGAACAGAAAAAAGTTTTTCTTTGTTCTATGGACCAAAGACGAGTCGATTTTCATACAAACGAGTTAACTGTGAGGCCTTGGTTCTCCGCCAAGGATTGACCTAGCTGTGATCTGATGATGGCTATCCAAGGAGTGAATGGAGGAAATTCAGATCGCAATACACAACGAACTAATCTTAGTTCGTTGGCAATACACACCCAACTGATCTGTAGCACGAACAGTGGCCTGTTTCTCGAAAGCTACAAGCCTTGTAATACAAGTGTGTAACCATAGAAACGCTTGTAAAACAACAAAATTACAAGCGTAGCGTTTCTCGAAACTGTACTTTAAACATATGTAGAATAAAATATTTTACAAGTGGTCAACTTCACAAGCAAATATTTACACGTGTAACGGTAATTACCTCTCTCAAAAAATTACGTTGACACTTGTAACTTGTAACTTTCAGAAATTTTGCTAGCAGTGTCGAGGGACTCTTAATGTTTATCTACCGCTAATAATATAATAGTAAAAACAAAACGAGCGGGTCAAAATCTTATACCTTCGGTATTTAAACATTCTACATGCTGAAATTATAAATTATTGTCCATTACATAAAATAAAAAGGGAAATGATAAAGTGGTGACTGCATCACACTCGTGATGTTTTGTACAATATGTTTGAAACAAAATATAAGGGAATTAATTAATTAGGTGGCTGGAAATAATTAAAGGCGGCTGTTAGTGGGATACATAAATACTAAACTCGGCAGCGGTTTGTTTTTTGGGCGACAAAATAACTAAAGGGGCGACAAACTGTGGATTACAAAAATAAAATAAAAAGCTCCAGTGAAAATTCTAAATGAGTGACAAAAATACTGAGATGGTATTTTTGTCATCTTGAAAAGGATAATAGTCACCTTTTTTATTTAAATAAAATATAAATGCCAAATTTTAAATGTATTGTGTGCCCTTAGGTTGTTACCCAAATAGTAATTTGATCGTCTGTTCTGAATTACTAGTTACTCAATTTGTATTTTATTACAATATTATTATTTAAGTCGCCATTTTCAACATTTGTAGTCGCCCTCAGAAACTGAAATTGGAATTGTACGCTATATTCAGTATATTTTATACCCATAATGGAAATTTATAGTTACCCGATGAAATACTACCCAAAATATAATAAATCCATGGTTTAAAACTTTATGCAACGATTTCAATAATGATGAAGTGTCTGTGAAAAGTTCTCATACTCGTAAATTTTTCAGAGAGATCATCCAATCGAACTTGTGAAATGGCATATTATTAGTAGTTATTTTACAAGACTTGTAATTTTTTTGTGAAACACTTTTTACAGGCACTTGTTTTTTTACTCTTGTATAATACCAGAATCACAAGTTGGCGGCCATTTTAGTGCTTTGATAGTTGTCAATTTACTGTCTTTAAGAGACTGTCAGCGACATTGACAGATATTTATAAAATATTTATCTTATCAGCCAGTGCATTTGTCATTATTGCAATCATATATCAACTATTTTGTTACTGAAAAGAATCATAAGAGTAAATTTTGTTCAGTGCTTGTTATTTTCCTTCGTGAAACAGAATTTACAAGTCCTTGTGACATATTGAGGCTTGTAAACTTGTGAACTTGTGACTTTCGAGAAACAGGCCACAGCTATCGAGAAAAATAACGCGCGTAAAATTACTCGATAGAGAATTCCCTATGGAAAATTTAATTTCGCTATTCGGCGATAGATGGCGCTGTATTAATTTTCATACAGAATTGCACTATCGAATGATTTTACGCGCGTTATTTTTTTCGATAGCTGTTCGTGTTAAGGGTACTGAGCAGCATTCTAAGAGATATAAGGATCAGAGTTTTCAGATTCAGGATTTCCATACAGGTACCTAGCGGCGCAAAGCAGACGGGAGAGGTAGGCGGAGGCGCGGTGTGCGGGGTCTGAACACTATAAATGTACGGTCAACAACACATTTTTCGGTACATTGATGTCTTAATTTGCATAGATATTTATGATCATTTTAATTTTAATGCTTACAATATTTTAAACCATTGGCCCTTCCAAAATACACAGTTAATTTTTAAGAATATTTTAATGAAATGGGGATTTCAGAACACGTGAATGAACAACTTTTACTATGGGACCAACACGACCAACAACGAAATCTCGAAAAAAAATCTGCTATTCCATACATTATAGTCGAGTCGATGTTGTATTTTTCTATGGAACAGCAGATTTTTTTTTCGAGGTTTTGTGGTTGACCCGCTGAAATCCCCATTTCATTTTTAGATATATTTAAAAATTTGCGGTATATTTATGAACTCGATTGTAGGTACTTTATATTATTTCTTTACTACTTTTTACTTCACCTACTTATATTTAAAAAAAATATGTACAAAGAAGTTTCTTCCTTTGTATTTATGTATTACATTATTATTTATAGCCCAGGAGCCACCAATCCTGAAAGCTCCGTGACACGGATTCTAATATTTTTAATAAAAAATAAAAGTTAACGTTTAGACGAACAAGATTTGCTTGGTCGACGTGGATTTGATTAGCCGGAAATATTTTAATTAAATTATTTATTATTGAATTTCCATATTTTTTTTCCGTCATCACGGATTTTGATCAATCTTATATAGAATTTTGTTTGAACTATTACATAATAATTCAAACAACAAGAAAAAATCCGGCCGACCAATGATTTTTAGCCGGAAAGGTCACGCATACCTATTTGAATGGTGTGATAAGGAGTAAAATTTATCCATAATCACGGAAACCTTTTTTTTCATTCACGCGTTTTAATGTCACATTTATAATTATCTTGATATGCGTTACAAACTGCAGAAAGTATCGCGCATACCAAATTTTAACTCATCGCTTTTTAACGGTTTCTATATTTCTGTAAAGAGTGAGTGAGGCATACCTATGTACTAAAATGTTTGTTTTCTAAATAAAAAAAATGGGTGTACTTACATAAATTCTTGTGCACACAGGCGTGAATAATCTAAAAAAAAATCTTGGACGTCACTATCTGGACCACCCTGTATTGTTTAGTTTGAGAAGAGAACAATTTATTTCGTTAAGTACTACGCGTTCATTCACCGCATTGCCGTTACCTCTCGGCCCGCTTCTTCGCGCCCCCGGCGTCGCCTGGGGAGGCGCGCGAGAGGGAGGTAGCGGCAATGATGAAGTAAACGCGTAGTACGTTTTGTTCGCTTAGACCACTAGTAACTTTTAATTTAGACCAGTGTCGTCATTTTCTTCAAAAAAAGTATGCATTTCCGATTTACTACTTACTGGTAACTTATTATCATGTTTCTATTAAGTAGGTAATTAAAAATTCAATTTTCAAAAATATTTAACTCGATACTGGATGGATCCAAAAAATCGTATCAATTTAATAGGATCGATCCATGGATCGATAAATATTTTTTGTATCAACCATCATTTATTATATAATCAACCCAAATATTTTTTTTCCTGTATTTCCTCTTTTTCATATTAACTAATAATAAATAGTTAAAAACTTAAGGAAGAGACCAGAGGTAGAAGAAGGACTCTAAAAGAAATGTCATCAAGTAAGTGAAATCTATAACAGTATGATTGTCACTCACACAATTATAATTGGTATGCGCGATACTTTCGGCAGTTTGTAAGCACGCATACCAAGATAATTATAAATGTGACATTAAAACGCGTGAATAAAAAAAAAGGTTTCCGTGATTATGGATAAATTTTACCCCTTATCACACCATTCAAATAGGTATGCCTGACCTTTCCGGCTAAAAATCATTGGTCGGCCGGATTTTTTCTTGTTGATAAGTCTATGTGTTGAACATAATATTTCAAACAAAATTCTATATAAAATTGATCAAAATCCGTGGTGACGGAAAAAAATATGGAAATTCAATAATAAATAATTTAATTAAAATATTTCCGGCTAATCAAATCCACGCCGACCAAGCAAATCTTGTTCGTCTAAACGTTAACTTTTATTTTTTATTAAAAATATTAGAATCCGTGTCACGGAGCTTTCAGGATTGGTGGCTCCCTTACCTATTAGTACACCAATCCTTTAGTATAATTTTATATTTTACTTCTCTCTCTCTACACCCAGCACGCAAAAGCAACGTTAGACAACTTTATATTATTTCTTCTTCTCAAAACCAAAACCTAGTACGTAGTAGGTAAATAAACCCAACATGCAGAAAATCAAAATATGAAAAAATATTAGCACAGTTGAAGAATACAAACTTCGATTGTGATAGTTATGTATGTATGACCTACTCCACACTATTCACGTTCACAAGTTAAACAGAGGTTGTCCCATACCATTCATAAACAATAAAACCGGCCCGCCTGCGTTTTATTGGTTGGTAGATGGAACTCTTGAAATAAAGCTCGCATTAATAACAGAAATCTGCTTCTAAATAAAAGATAACATTTTGAGATAAAAATCACAGTACCTACTTAACTCGTTATCAAAATCTTGCTCTTCAAAAAAATGTTTCCAGGAATTATTTTACCTTTTCATATTCTTTCGCAACATAAGTGATTTTTTTTTCATCTTAGTCGGTCGGTCTTAGAGCATTAAACGTTGAAGAGGTCGGTTTACAAAATGCAACCCTTTGGCTTAGATATTTGGCTTTCGAAACCATGTTTCGGAACCAGTTTTGAGGAAAGTTGGACTAAAGGAGATAACCAATTTCTTCATTTCGAATAGAAATAGTAAATTCTCGATAGTTACCTACCTTAGATGTGCCTTCATTCTCAGAAGATCCATTGGCCAGATCCACAAGGGATCTAGTGAGATTTTTTTCCTCAGAATATCTATAATGGATCTAATGAGAACTTAAATCTCAGAAGATCCATAATGGATCTAGTGCAAGGTTTTTTCTCAGTTGATCCATTGACCAGATGCATGATATTTCTAGTGAAGTTTTTTTCTCACGACCGACCCGTAGTCACACCGATGATACGACCGTTGTCAGTTTTCCGCTTCATCTGGGCCTCGCGATAAAGTTTACCTCCTATTGTGCAATATAATTGATAAATTAGGCTACAAAAATACTTATACATTGCGCAATATAGTATAGTATCGATCCATCTAGCTAGATCTAGGTATATTCGTGTGCTATCGTCGGCAAGATGTCAGAACAAGGTTTAGCTGCACCTATCATCATTATATCAGCCGCACGACAACCACTGCAGGGTATAGGCCTCCCCCAAGGATCTCCACGAGGCTCAAAGGGAATTTCAATCGTAACGTGCAATGAAATATTGCGCAATCATAGTGTGTCGTCTAGTGGCCGCCTCGCGATAAATCCCCCAAGACCACAGAATATATACTCTAACGCGAACCAAGACTGGATAATGCAAAACAAGCATTGGATCAGCTACTTCAAAAACAACATTAACAACACAACCGATTATAAGTATTTAGATCATTATTGAACTCAAACATCGCTTTACATAAATTATTTTAGCCGTACCGAACAGTTATAATGCTTTTACGTTGAGCATATTTTAAGCATTTCATTATTTTTAAAAGGTTTTTAAAGAGATTTTGCTACCTACTTAATTACATTTTCTCTCATTGATGACTCAAACTGCAACGAGACTGGGTTTATTTTTGGAAATAATGTAAAGAAAAACTCAATAATTTTAAAAAATAAAATTAGTAGTAAATGGGTACCTACCTACATAATAATATACAATAACATTTCAATAGAACTTTGAAACTACCTCGAAATTAAAGTCACTCCCTTCAGACCCGTTACACTGTTTTCTTACACTTGTGTAACCATTGGTGCTGTTTAGAGTCATCATAGGTGTGCTTACACCAAGAATCTTACACACTTGTTGTATGGTCTGTGGCTTACACCTGTGACGACTCTACACAGTTATGTATATGTTAACAGTAACTATCCTACCATCATCACAGTCTTGCCATGAGGAAAAAATGGTAAACCATTGAAATAAGAAAAAACATTCAATATTCTTTAGTCCAAAACTAATTCGTAAGTTGCATTGCCCGCATGAGCACATTGCATTCAATGTGGAACTGACACCGCACAAAGAGATCTTAGTGTACTTGCAATGGCAAGACTTCTGTATGCGGTTCTTCGTTACTCGGTTCTCTTTTGCGTGTTTTTGCCGGGATTGTATCTCAAATGAAATGTTTCGTATTGTCCGGGTACTTTCTCCGGTTATTACTGTAGACACGCTTCTATTAACCCAAATCATGCTTTTTGATGCATGATCACCTCCAATGTAAAGTGCCCCTGGCATTTCTTCTGTGTAATGTCTTGATGAATTAGCAGTATCTTCAATTTTAATCAAAATATCTTCAGTAGTTCTAAAATTTGTTTGAGTTATCGATAAAGACATCATATTTGATGTCATATTTTCGATTGTGTCTCCGCTTTCAGTGTTTCTGTCCATATTTTCATCGGCACTCATAGCTTTTAAGGAATCTTCTTTTATGTATTGCTATCTAAAAACTAGAGCTAAAAAGCCATTTTATAAAATAGACAATAGCTAATCAAAATGCTGTCAATGTCTAATATTTTTCAGAATTTTACTTTCCTCTAATATTGGTCTAATCATTAGAAGCACTGCCAGTATTTTTCAATCGGAAAAAGTCCAAACGGTTTACAGTAAGAGGGGTTTAGCTAGGTTTTCCTAGTCAAACCTCAAGTTTGACAAGAAGGCTTAGTAAAGTCCAAAACTAATAGCGTGTTTCGGCCTTTAACAAACGCATTTATAGCCAAACCTAGGAGAATAACTAACTTAGACAGTCAAACACCGAAACGCAATTAGATCAAATCGGGGTTCGACCAGTCAGACTTAAATTAGGTAAGGTACTGTGACCAAAGATAGCCCGGCTCTAATCATGGCCCACCTTTAAACAATATCAGTTTTGATTGTCCAAAATAATTAAAAATCCGTGGGTGTATGCGACTGCAGCCAAAACAGTATTGCAACTTCATCCGACTGCCAGCAAGCTGCCATTTTTTTAGGATAGCAAACAGTTCGCTGTGTTGCGTCTAACTAGTATCTACACAGGTTGGTCAAAAGTTCTGTTACTGAGTTTCTTTATCGATTACTGGCCATTAAAACAAATGAAAAGAAAAAATAAAAATGACATATTATTGACAGTTTTATAAGCTATAATTCCATACCACACGTATATCATATTTTGTTTATTTCACCATGGAATGGGGGTTGAAGGAGAATCGTGTCGCTGTAATTGCTCTGCACCTGCACAAATGTGGGCAGCCACCGAATATGATTTTCAAGTTGCTACAAAAGTTGAAAATCAACAAGCAATTTATTTATCGCACTATCCATAGGTACAGTAATACCTTGACCGTCGATGACCGAAAAAGATCAGGAAGACCACGCACCGTTCGGACACCAGCTGTGATCAAGGCAGTGAAGGCGAGAATCACGAGAAATCCCGTCCGGAAGCAAAGTTGTTGGCAATACAGATGACTGTGAAGAGAAGTTCCCTTAAAAAAATTATCAATGATGACCTTGGGCTTTACGCTTACCGTAGACGAAAGGGCCATCTGCTAAACGCACGATTGAAGGCTATGAGGTTAGCACGAAGTCGCGCTCTACTAAAGCGGTACGCACAAAACGGCCATCGAAAAATCTTGTTTACTGATGAAAAAATCTTCACAGTCGAAGAAAATTTTAACCGTCAAAATGATAGAGTATACGCTAAGAATAGTAAAGAAGCCAGCATGATTGCTCCGAGGGTTCAACGAGGTCACCACCCCTCGTCAGTGATGATTTGGCTGGAGGTGTCCTATTCAGGGCTAAGTAAGGTTCATTTCTGTGAAAAAGGTGTGAAAACTGGCGCTAGAGTCTATCAAGATACCGTTCTGGAACCTGTTGTCAAACCCTTAAGCCACACTTTATTTCAAAACCAGCCATGGGTCTTCCAGCAGGACTCTGCCCCTGCGCACAAAGCAAAATCTACACAAGCATGGTTTCGGGCTAACAAAATTGATTTTATCGCGCAGGAAGAATGGCCATCCTCCAGCCCAGACTTAAATCCTCTGGATTATGCCATATGGCAACTTATTGAGGAGAAAGCATGTGCTAAGCCCCACATGAATCTCGACTCTCTTAAGCGCGCTATTCTCAAGGCAGTCGCAGAATTGGATATGGTGGTAGTTCGTGCTGCCATCGATGACTGGCCTCGTCGTCTAAAGGCGTGTATTCATGCCAGAGGCGGTCATTTCGAATAATTTTAATACATGATAATCTTAAATATTTGTGCTTTCATTTGGTATATAATTCATTGTAGCATTATTTGTAAATTTAGTATTATTCATGTTTTCCATAGTTACAGAACTTAGTAACCAACTAGGTATATCTATATCAGCATTTCGTTCATCCGTCTTCGGACATAGGCCTCCTCCAAAGCTTTCCACAATGTTCTATCTTTACAGTAAAGTCTTAAATTTCTTACCTATCACGTGACCTACAGCAGTAAGGCAGCTTCGTAACAAATAACACATTCTGTCACTAATTTTAGTCTGACTGGTCAAACACCGATTTTATCGTATTGTCGTTTCGGCGTTTGACTATCCAAGTTGGTCTCTAGGATTGGCAATAAATTCGTTAGTCAAAGGAAACATGCTTTAGTTTTGGACTTTAACTAAGCCTTCTTGTCAAACCTGAGGTTTGACTAGGCAAATCTAGGAGCGCCTGGACTTCGGGGTTTGACTATAACATATATAAGCTAGTAAAATTCTATATTAAAAACGCAAAACGCGATATAAAGCTGCATTTTTGGTATGTTCTTTGGACCCCTTAGGGGAGTGTAAAACTGCGTTTTGCAAGCGAAAAAAAGTTGTGCTACCTGCGTAATACGAGAAAAACTGCAAAACATTAAATTTATGCAGTTCAATCTTTTGACATTAGTTGCACAATTAAAGCCAAACCACAGCTCCGTATGTCTAATAGTTTTTGAGAGATGTTGTTTTAAAAATTTACAGCCACCGGCAAATCTCCCGCACCATTATTTTGATACAAACATGTTCACTTCAGAGTCTCATAAATAAAAAAGATTGTGCAACTCTGCAATGATTTGTCTGTTGATAGATTAGTCAGGTCATAGCCTTCTCTATAGGTGCTCCTTTTGCGAATAAGAATATCAAATAAGTAAAGACACCTCTCAATTTTGCTAAAAATGCAGTAAAGCAATGCATAATAAATTTTAGTTCCTTATGTCATTGTATGGAAAGAGGAAATGGGTTTACCTTTCCTTTTTTTGGATAAATTGAGAGGTTTCTATACTCATTTGACATTTTTATACGAAAAATGATATTTTTCCAAAATCATGTTTTTACAAAAAAATAATTTTGTTAAAAGTCACTTCCTTATCACTATGTTAACAAACTTCATTTAACAATTTTTATAAGTGCCAAAATATTTTTCCACCCTGACGACAAAAGTTGTATTAAGCTTTTTATTACTTACATTCAATTTTAACTTTTAGATTTTTGCATTCACAATGCTATTTTTATATTAAGATGAATAAATAATGAAAAATATTTGAAATAATCGGCTCACCCGTAGCAACTTAGACGGGATTCGAACCCGCACCCTTAGGATTCCGGCCCTATGCAATGGTGCGGTTTCGAATCCCATCTAAGTTGCTACGGGTGAGCCGATTTTTTCTAATATTTTTCATTATTTATTCATCTTAATATAAAAATAGCATTGTGAATGCAAAAATCTAAAAGTTAAAATTAAAAGACTATTTCACCTTAATTGATTGTCTAGCACCTGCAATGGCGCTGCGTTCAAATGTCGAAGTAATTCTCTTCACATTGGTGAGATGGCGCTGATCTTCAGCGGAAACGTAAAAAGTATTAGAAAATTTCGCCAAATCAATTAGTGGCTTGGTAGCATAATTGGTAGTGCATTGGGCCGGAATCCTAAGGGTGCAGGTTCAAATCCCGTCTAAGTTGCAACGGGTGAGCCGGTTTTTTCTAATATTTTTCATTATTTATTCATCTTAATATAAAAATAGCATTGTGAATGCAAAAATCTAAAAATTAAAATTAAAAGACTACGGGTGAGCCGATTTTTTCTAATATTTTTCATTATTTATTCAATTTACATTCAATGTCTAATTTTTACTCACGACGGAAGGAACGGAACGGAGGCGGTATATATGCGTTTGGGGTTAGAGGTTGTGCGTTTGTTTATTTGTTTGTATGTTTGTCTGTTGCCATTTTCCTCGGAAACAACTAAGCCGATTTCGACGTGGTTTTTTGCATTCAAAAGGTTTCATTTCAGAGTAGGTTCTTAGACATGTTTCATAGTGGTAGACCACCAGGGGGCGCTGCAGCAGCCAGATGAGTCAAGATTGTCTATTACCATTTTCCTTGGAAACTACTGGGCCGATTTCAATGCGGTTTTTTGCAATCAAAATGTTTCATTTCAGAGCAGGTTCTTAGATATGTTTCATGGTGGTAGATCACCAGGGGACGCTGCAGCAACCAGATAAGTCACGCTTGAAAGGTTCTCAAAAACTACTCAACTGATTTCGATGCGGTTTTCTGTAATGGGTTTGTAGGTTATCGGCGATGGTTCTCAGATAGATGTTATGGTGTTTTACCGCTAGGGGACGCTGCAGTTATCATTTTCTCATTTATCTCTAAAGCGGTTTGACCAATTTGGATGCGGTTTTCTGTAATAGTTTTGTAGTTTGTCGGCAATGGTTCTTGGTGTTATGGTGTTCAGCCACTATGGGGCGCTGTAGTAATCATTTTCCGAACGGTTTGACCGATTTAGATGCGGTTTTTAGAGTAAATAACGTATGAATTCTTTAAAAAGTTTAAAATAAAATATCCCTCGACTAAAAGTGATGTAGGTAATATACATACTTTATCTGTACTTATCTATACATAAATTACAAACGCAAGAAAAATCCGTCGGGGACTGCCATTGCCATTTCTCTAAAGTAACTATAACTGAAAAATATTTGTTCATTTGGGGGCAGGTAATGGCAGCCCCAACGGATTTTTCTTGCGTTTGTAATTTATGAATAGGTAGATAAAGCATGTATAGTACCTATACATCACTTTTAGTCGAGGGATTTTTTTTAAACTTATTTTAGTCTTTTTAAATAAAGAGTAACAATTTCAACCGTCGTGGGTGTTTTCAAAATTTTTAATTTTGCCATTTTTAGTAAAAGTTTTGGAAGTCTTTATAGTTAGGCAATAGTAATTAAATTGATAAAATAGGTGACTGGAAATAATTAAAGGCGAATATTAATGGGATTCTTAAATACTAAACCTGGCAGCGGTTTATTTTTGGGCAACAAAATGACTAAACAGGCGACAAACTGTGGATTACAAAAAATACGTAAAATGGGCGACTACGTGTGGGAGATAAGGGGGCGTCCATTAATTACGTTAGGCATTTAGGGGGGAGAGGGGGTCGAGCCTAATCTCACCCAGTCTCACGTGAGGGAGAGGGGGGGGGGGTCTCGGCAAATATCACGTAATTTTTTTTCTGCAGGAACAGTATCGCGAAAAAACTAGGTTAAATAAAGTTAAACATTTTTCATACCAAAAAAAGGCTAAATCCTAAACAAAAATGTTGATTTATATAAATGCAAAGCAAGCAAGCACAGATTAACGTAATCACACTAAAAATACACGTTTTGAAAAATCTCACGTGAGATTTTGTAGGGGGGGAGAGGGTCGAGCCAAATCTCACGACATCTCACCAAGGGGGGATGGGGGGTCGAAAAATCGCCAAAATCACCTCACGTAATCAATGGACGCCCCCTAAATAATTTAAGTTGGCAGTGAAAATCCTAAAACTAGTGAGTGGGCAACTATTATACCAAGCAGGTAACTTACCTATAACTGATTTAAGCTGCCCGATATGGTATTTTTGTCATCGCGATAAGGATAATAGTCACATTAAAAAAAAAAATTAAATGTTTTGTTTTTGTTTTTTTTTTTGTTGTCGCCCAAATAGTCATTTGGTCGCCCGTTCTGTTACTTAACTTGTATTTTAATTAAAGTCACCCATTTTCAATATCTGTGGTCGCCCTCAGTCCGTCGCCCACTTAGTATTTCAGCAAGCTATATTCAGTATTTTTAATACCCAAGTTGGTAATTTATTGTTACCCGATTAAATACTACGATTAAAAAAGCGAAATGTCAATGATTCAAAAATTAAAAAATTACACAACTCGACTGTCAAAATCCCTTGTCCTTTAAAGAAATAAATCGCTATCATATCGCGTTTCAGTCATGCTACGGGGGCAGGATGATATTTAAACATTAAAGATTTAAATCGTATAACCTAATACCCTACCTACCATCAAAATCTGTTAAGTTCAGGCATTTAGAAGGGTTTATTACTCACAAATGATTGAATCGAAGACTCATATTCATATAGTACCTACTAATTCAAAATTAATAGTATTTTATACTAACCGTCCTTACGCGTAATGTCGTCTATCGCACAACAATGCATCGGTTCGAAGAAAATTTTCAAACATCTGACAGGTACTAAAATAAACAAGCAATGTATGCGCTATAGGTGTCAGTGGGAGCATGAGCCGTACGTGTTCCATAAACTTAATATAGCATAGCGAAAAATTTTCTAAGTCTATGACGTGCCCTCCCGCTCCCCGCGAGGGCACCCTCTGTCAAAAAGTATGTGATATTTTTTGGAAAATTGTCGCACAACTATAAATTGTCTTTTTGAAAATGTCTTTCATGGAATTTGTAGGATTTTACTCCTCTATCGATTGGTGGCACAGACCATACAACAAGTACTTACGTACCTTAAAATATTTATATCAAATGTTAGTCGTGGAACCGATAGGCAAAATATTGAAGATTCTAATGGTAATATATTTAAGTACTTTGTTTTAACATTCAATAAATAAAGAGGAGACAGAGAATGAAAACCTACTAAAAACCACGTTCTGCTAATACATCGGCCTTTTTGTGTTAATTATTTAACATTTAAAAAAAAACACTGAATAACGTTTTTAAGCTCTCCTGTAAAATTTGTCTGGAATGCGATACATGAATTTTGCTTAGGGCAGCCGTGTTAATGATTACTGTTACTTATTTTCTCCCTATCTCGACCACAAACAAAAGCAAGAGCAAAAAGTAAAAGGCAATCTTATTTTGCTAGAAATATTCTGCTCAAATTGTTTTTCCCTCATTTATAATTCGTTAGAGAAGGGTTTCTTTCATTAGCAAGGTTCAAAGTAAGCAATAAATACTAAATTAACTAGAAGTATTAAATTGCCCGCCCTGTGTCTCTTCTTCATTTGGAATGTTGGTTTTGGATTCCTCAAACAAAATAATCCTCCCTTTGATTTTATGCAGCACTCATGTTTACAGTTTTTTAAGTACCTATCTTACCTAATTATGATAAAGTAGAGTGATAATTCAGTGTCAGTGCTAAGTACGTCTGTGTAAGCGACGCGGCACGGATACGGCGGCGATACGGTGCAGATGTGAGAATTTCGGATGCTTTCGGCCAATCAAATACACGTATCGCCGGCATCGCCGCCGTATCTGCGCCTTATCTCCGCCGCATCCCTTCTGTGTATTTCACGCCTTAGAGGTGCGATTTTTCCGACGTCGAGTGTATTACCCTCGACGTCAGAAAAATCGCACCTCTTGCTTGCGCCGCCATAAAAGGGAAATAAAAGGGGTCAATTCAGGAATTGCGGGTAAATTCGCTATCGAGATGATGGAGAAAACACACTTCAACAATTCCATCAAAAAAATTAATACCCAAGATGGATACTATTACCCATGAAGTTGCTCAAATATTGTGACAAAATAAGGCAATATAATGGTGCTCGGGATCTGAATCTCAGTAATTGATTCCGTTTGACGAGTATTCCAACGGTTTCTAGAGACTGTTGCTTATATCCAAAGGGAAAAAAGTGATAATTCTGTGTCAAGTGCTAAGTACGATTTGTCTGTCTGTTTGTAGTAACGGTTGATTGAAGCGATTTAATAAAAGAATAAATTTTTTATTGATTCCAATTTAATAAATACCTACCTAATGGTAGGTTCGCGTACGTCACGATGACGTCATAAGGACCCCAAAAAAGTCTCAGGTTTAAGAGATATCGTAAATTTTTTTTCACAGTTAATCATGTGGTGGCATAAGCTAAAAAATCGTTACTGATCCTCATTAGGACAGGGCCTTAGCCCTCGTTCGCACTGCCCAGTTAGCCGCGTTGCGGCTGTCCGTCCGGCTGGCCGGCTAGCCGCAACCGCAACCGAAAAGTGCGGATAGGATAACGTTGCGGTTTCATCGTAGGCTTTGAATAATTACACCTAGAACGATAATTCCCTACAAAGCGCGCTGTCAAAAGTGAGGCAACTAAAACAGCCAAAATGGCGTTTTCAGATTTTTATTGTCCATTATCACATAATCATACCTAATAAGTACAAAACAGTTTCAATTTCCCTACCTTAAAGAGATTAATTATATTATTATTAGATTTTAGTTACGATTAGGTAACGTATGAAGGATATAAATCTGAGAACTGAGCCATTTTGGCTCAGTATAAGTTGCCTCACTTTGCATACGCGGACACGGCTTCTAGGTCTAATTATTCTAAGATCGTAGGTATATGTGCGCATTCACTGGCGAGCAACCGCAAACTAGCAAACCGCAGTGCATCCGCGTAGTGCGTACAGCGACCGTCCAGATAGCCGTAAGTCGGGCCGCAGCGCTGCGAACGTCCGGTGCGGTTGGGCGGCAGCCGTGTCACAGTGCGTTGAAACTATTTTTTTCGTACATATTTTTGGTTGCGGTACACGGGACAGACAGCCGCAACGCGGCTAACCGGGCAGTGCGTAGGAGCGTTTAGACCGGTTAGACCGTTTAGACCTTTTCCGATCGATAAACACTGGCAATTTATTAACTTCATCATAGAAGAAAGTAAAATGCTGAAAAACAAATATTAGACATTGACAGCGTTCTTTTGAATTTGTTTCACTATTGTAAATTTTATAAAAATAAATATTTACAAATAATTATATAACTTTTTAGATAGAATTTACAAAAAAGAAGATTCCTAACTATGAGTGCCGAAAATATGGAAATAAACCCCGAAAGCGAAGACATACACGAAAATATCGAGACGACTTTATCGATGGCTCTAACAGATACGTTCATTAAAAGAGAAGATACTGTTAATTCACCGATCAAACAAGAAATTTCATCTCCAAAAAACGAAGACCAGGAAGAAATGCCAGAGGCACTTTACAGTGGAGGTGATCATGAATCAAAAAAGAAGGAGAATATAGGTTTACATAGAGATGTTTCACAAAACAGGGGTGACATCGCAATGGCAATGCCAGAGGAACTACACATTGGAGGTGAACATGCATCAAAAAGTAAGGAGAATATAGGTTTACATACAGATGTTTCACTAAACAGGGGTGACATCCCAATGTCGAGTCTAGTAGATGATCAAGAGCCGACTACAAGCAAAAGGTCGGGTGTGCCAAAACGTAAGCCTAAAGGGCGGCCAAAACACAAACCTGAGCCACGTCAGTATATGTCACGTGAAGCAAAGGAGACGGCGAAG
Source organism: Agriphila tristella (assembly GCA_928269145.1). Taxonomy (NCBI): domain Eukaryota; kingdom Metazoa; phylum Arthropoda; class Insecta; order Lepidoptera; family Crambidae; genus Agriphila; species Agriphila tristella. The sequence goes on along the minus strand of OV743430.1, from coordinate 54,505,995 downwards.
CAAATCATAAAGGCTTTGCTTAATAAAACAGTTAAAGTCTCTGCAGAAATACTCATAAAAGAAAGCCGGACGAGGCGAAGCAGTTCACTTGACGTGCAGCCCCGGCAGGATCGAGCAAAAAAGAACCGGGTAACGAAGAAACCGAAGAAATCTTTGATAACGCTGTGGAAGAGGAAACGCACTCGGAGATCTAGCCATTCAATGTCAGATGACAATTGCTCATGCAGCAGCTGTAATGAATTGCTTTCTGACTAAACGATTGTAATAATTTGTTTTTCTTTACATACTTAATTTCAATAAACCCAGTCTTATTGAAGTTTGATTAATTACTCGGAGAGAAAATCTTTTCAAAATAATCACATTAATTTAATAGAAAAGTCAAATATAGTTGATCCGATAAGAATAAAGTCGCATACAGTGTCTCAACGGCACAACTAGTTGATCGGTTGTTCGGAATGGAATAAGGGGCTTAAAATATTATGCACAACGCACAGACCATAAACAAGTACTAGTGGCTCAACGTAAAAGTAGTAAAAATCTGCCCTTTTTCCATTCGGATCAACTGAACCGACCAACTGGAAACTGAGCAACTATTTTACTTCCCAACAGGACAACTATTTGGTTGATCAGTTGGGAACGAAACGAATCAACTATTTTAGTTCTCAACAAATCAACTACTTAGGTTCCTATCGTAAAAAAAAGTTTTTTTTCATATTTGGTGGATTGGATTCCAGGTTAAGGCAGGCGATTTTTCAAAAATCTTTGAATGCATAGCAAATTAGTTTTAAAATCAAAATAAAGTCTTCTTTCAATAATATAGATCCCACTAGAAAAGCAAGTATGTGTTATTATTTAGTTGTTCCGTTAGGAACTTCAAATGAAATGTCAATATCATCATTTAATAAAAAAGTCAAATAGTTGATCCGATAAGAATAAAGTCGCATACAGGGTCTCAACGGCACAACTAGTTGATCGGTTTAGTTGATCGGAATGGAATAAGGGAAAATCTGGTACCTCTAGGGTTACTAGACTTCAGGATTTGTCCTGACATGTCAGGGTTTTTGTGTCCCTGTCAGAATTCCGGACAGACTTGGAAAAAATGACAGCCTTTTTTAAAAGTTCAGATTTCTCCATTGTATGTTCGGAATGGAATAAGGGGTAAAATCTAGGAGCAACCCTATGGCGGTGCAAGCGGTGCGACTGCACTGGGCGCCCTCGTGTGTGGGGCGCTGAAAACACCCGTAGATAGTAGATGAAACTGACTAAAAATCGTGCTGCGCGGCCGGTTTTTTTTACTTTAAACAAGCAAAATTACAAAATTAGTAGGTAGGGGAAACTAACAAAAAATCGCGCTGCGCGGCCATTTTTTCATTAACAACGACGATATTCCCACCTAAATTAACAAACAAAATTGAAAAACCCGGAATCGCAGATAGGGGGCGCCCCGTAGAAATCTCGCCCAGGGCGCTGGTATCTATGTGCAACGGTTCAGCATTTTGGGCTGTGCGTTGATATATCAGTCAGTCAGTCAGGACTAGAGGATTCGATACCGGGATCCCGGGATCCCGACCGTTTTTCAGTACCGAATTCCGGGATTAAGTTTTCATAATCCTGGGATTTTCGGGATTGGTATAATTTTAGAAAAGTTGCTAAATATACTGCGTAACGCTTAGTGCCTGTGCATGTGTGTGTAACGCTCAGTGCCAGTGCTCTCAATAAAATTGCTTGCCTACCTATCATTTTTAATATAAAATACAGGAAAACCTTCTTGTATTTCATCCAAGGAGCATTCCAAGCAAGCATTTCAGTTTTACTGCTACTGCACAAGAATATATGAATGAACATTCTTCAAGATTAGTTTTCTTCATATTTAAGAGAAAATATGATTATGTAACTGATGAATATTATTTTCAAACAGTCTTGCTAAAAAACTTACTTTACTAACTAAATATTTACTAGGTTTGTACATGAAAGCCGTCTATTTAGTCGATGTTAAGAGAGGTTATTGTTATTTTCTTTATTTTCATAGTTTGTTGGATAAATTTTTATTTTTCAATTAATTGAAATTTAAAGAGATCTTATTCATTCTTGACAAATAATAACTTTAATAGAAGAGTGTCTAACTAAGCCTAACCAGACTTTTTAGTCAAGTTAGACTGTTTAACTCTATGTTTGACTAGTTAGAGTAATTAGATTAGCTAGTGTGTATTGTAACGAAAAATATCTTGGTTTTTGTTAAAATTTTGTTTAAATACGTAAATTTTTTACCAAATCTTAATTACCTACGCTTATTTTTGTCTTTTTTCACTTGTTGATTGTAAGATTTCCATATTTTTATTTTTAATCTTCAATCCCTAATTAATCCCGGGATCCCGGGTCTGTTTTTGACGTTTTTATGTATGGAGAAAATGTCAAAATCAGACGGTTAAAAATTAATCGGCCGTTCAAGTTGTTGGTGAAATCGGGTAATCCCGGGATCAGAAATAAAGGCCGAGATCAAATTCCGTAGTCAGTACTTTGCATCCTTATTAAAATTATAAATGCGAAAGTCCGTTTCTTTGTTTGTTTGTTACGCCTTCAAGTAGATCATCATAATTATTTGCATAAACGTTCTCAAGGGTACAGAGGCATAGGGTACTTTTCATCTCGAAAAACAGTATTGTTCCCGAGGGATAGCAAAAAAACTTTCCACGCAGACGTAGTCGCGGGCGGCCGCTAGTACTGATCGAGCGAGCACAAAGTGCGAGCAAAGCTCTCTGCTTCAGCTTGGGCAAAAATTATTTCGTATGTCCGGCTGTATGTTCTCCAGTTCTCGCATTTCTCAACCGATTCTTGTGAAATTTTGTGAGCAGGTTCGAAAATTATACATAACTAGTGGCTCCGTGAGCTGTAGACCTCGCGATAAAATAAAATAAAATGTCGCCATGAAGTTTTCAAAGGACACAGTAGATACGTGAGTATTCGCAGCTAGATAGTGCTTCTAATTTTGATAATTTTTCAAAATGGCTGATTATTATTTAAATTGGAAAAATTGGCTTGACTAAACAGTTATATATGACTGATTATCGAACCTACTCACAAAATTTCACCAGAATCGGAGAATAAACAGCCGAAAAGCTGGACTGAAATATGTTTTTTTACATATCTCCGTCATCTTAATAAATTTCGAAAAACTGTCTCAAAAAGAAATTCTATATGTTTACCAAACCTGGTCATAATATTTCACCGGGATCGGTTGAGAAATGCGACCTGTAGAGGAGAACAGACAGCGAAGGAAATCCGGACTGAAATATGTTTTTTTACATTATCTCCGCCATTTAAAAAAAATTGAAAATTGGCTTGACAAAAAAAAATATACAATTTTCAAATCTGCTTACAAAATTTCACGAGAATCGGTTGAGAAATGCGACCTGTAGAGGAAAACAGACAACACTGGAAAGCCGGACTGAAATATGTTTTTTAACATTTCTCCATTATTTTGAAAAATTTCGAAAAACTGGCGTGACAAAAAAAAACTATATTATTTTCTAACCCGCCCACAAAATTTCACGAGAATCGGTTGATAAATGTTGATAAATGTAGAGGAGAACATACAGCGCTGGAAAACCGGACTAAAATAGATTATTTTTAACACATCATATATATATATATATATATATATCTCAGCTATTTTGAAAAATTAAAAAAAAATGGTTTGACAAAAAAATTCCACATCATTTTTAAACCTGCTTACAAAATTTCATGAGAATCGGTTGAGAAATGCGATCTGTAGAGGAGAACAGGCAGAGCTGGGATGTCAGACTGAAATCTGTTTTTTCAACATATCTCCGCCATTTTGAAAAATAACAAAAAACGGGCTCTACAAAAAAAATCTTTATAATTTTCAAACCTATTCACAAAACTTCATGAGAATCGGTTGAGAAATGCGACCTGTAGGTTGGAACAGACAGCCGGACATACGAAAGAATTTTTGCCCAAGCTGAAGCAGAGACGCTTCGCTCGCACTTCGTGCTCGCTCGGTCAACTAGCGGCCGCCCGCGACTTCGTCTGCGTGGAAAGGTCTTTTGCTATCCCTCGGGAACAATATTTTTTTTCGGAATGAAAGGTACCTACCCTATGTCCTTTTCTGTACCCCTGACAACGTGTATGCAAAATTTCATGATAATCGGTAACAAACAAACAAATTAACAAACGGACTTTCGCATTAATATTAGTAAGGATTTTTTTGTCGGGCCAGTTTTTCGTAAAAAAGAGATATTTCAGTCCAGCTTTCCGGCGGTGTCTTATCTTCTAATTATCGTGAAATTTTGTGGACAGGTTCAAAAATTATATAGATGTTTTTAGGTCGAGCTAGTTTTTCTAAATTTTTCGAAATGGCGGAGTTATTAAAAAAAACATATTTCAGTCCAGTTTTCCGGCTCTGTCTTTTCTCCTCTACAGGTTGCATTTCTCAACCGATTATCGTGAAATTTTGTGGGCAGGTTTGAAAATTATAGAGATTTTTTAAGTTTAGCCAATTTTTGTAATTTTTTTGAAATGACGGTGATATGTAAAAAAAAATATTTCAGTCCGGCTTTCTGGCGCTGGATGTTATCCTCTACAGGTCGCATTTCTCAACCGATTTTCGTGAAATTTTGTGAGCAGTTTCGATAATTACCTATATAGATTTTTCTAGTCCAGCCAGTTTTTCAAAATTTACCAAAAAATCACTCATTTCGAAAAATGTTTAAAATTAGAAAGGCCATCTAGCTGCAAATATACCTACCTAATAACAGCACCCCTACTATGTGCTTTGAAAATCTCGTGAGCAGTGTGGAAAAAAACTAAAAAAAAAGCACAACCACCTTCAAAAACCAAAAAAAAAACAGCTCTATAAAAAGCAAGAAATAATGTTCAAATCGATAAATTAAAACACGTGAAGCCGGAAGTATTTTTTTTACTTATTATATTGTTTATATTTTAAAAGCCCCACCCGACTTCAATAGACGTGTTTTAATTAATCGTTTGAACATTATTTCTTGCTTTTTATAGAGCTGTTTTTTGAGGTTTTTGAAGAAGGTCGTGCTTTTTTTTAAGTTTTTTTATTTTAAACTTTTTGTGGTAAGTATGTAAGCGATGATTTTATAAAATAAATCAATGTTTCACATTTTTCAATGGTATACCCCGAGTAACTCAATTTGTACAGTTGGGCCTTCGCAGTTCAACTCTAGTCCACGTCCTTGACAATAGATAGGTACTTAACTTGATTTTGATTGTCATTGGTAGGTTACCAATATGTCAATCACTGTACAGTTCCTATTTGATTTTGAGGACTTCCCTCGTGTATCTTCAAAATCCAAAATCCAGTATCAATGAAATTAATATGGTATCATCCCCAAAGTGTCTTCTTTCAAACAAAAATGAATCATCTAAATCGGTTCATAAACAAAAACGTAATGGTTGAAAATCCGTCTGAATTCCTATAAAATGTTAACGAAAACGACAGTATTTTCAAGATTACTTAAAAACTACTGGAACCGATTTCAAAATTTCAACCTGGGAACAAACCTCATGTTATAACGTTTGAATCATTTCAATCGGTTCAGCCGTCTTCAAGTAATCGGTGTACATACATATAAAAAATATATATACGCGACGAATTGATAACCTCTTCCTTTCCAAATATTTGAAGTCGGTTAAAAAGGGGGGGCGACATCTTTTAGATTATTTTTTAAATAACATACATTTTGAGATACTTTTTAACGCGAGGTCTACAGCTCACGGAGCCACTAGTATTATATTTGTATAATGTCACCGTTAAAGTGCGAAAATCCGTTAATCTGCAGATTAACGGGTAGAGTCAGTTAAAGTGCGGATTTTTTCTTAAAATAGACGATTTCCGCACTTTAACTAGTTAATCTGCAGATTAACGACCAAGGAGGCTCGGGGGGCGAAACTCCCCGCCGCAGAAAAAGTCTCAAAGTGTTCATTAGGTTAGGTTAGATTAGTATTGCGACCAAAAACGCGCTAAACTTTCAATGTAGGTCTTTTACTTCAATTTCCTGAAGCTTTGGCTATTTCACTCAGTGTATTCCGCACTTAAACGGTGTAGCATCCGTTAATCTGCAGATTAACTAGTTAAAGTGCTGAAATAGGCTATATTAAGAAAAATTCCGTACTTTAACTGACTCGACCAATTAATTATATATTCTTTATTGCACTAAAACACAGTTAAACATTCAAGTTACAAAAAAATGTGAGCAAAGGTGTGCTTATCTCTAAAAGAGATCTCTTCCAGCCAACCCAGAACTTGTTGGAGAATTTATAAGTCAGCGGTGACACAAAGTGCAAAATTGTTAGAATAAACAAATAAAGAGAACAATAAACTTTTAAATACACTTACTATAATAATATGAAGACAAATAAAAATATAAAGGTACTACATACATATAATAAATAAATTAAAAAAAACATATAAAATATATATACTTACATATATAAATATTTACAATACTCATAAAAAGAGAAGGTGTTACTATCTCTTGATTCTCATCTCATGAATCATAAAATTGTGCTAAAAAGTGCGCTTTAACCTTGGATTTGAATGACACAAAGTTCGAGCAATCTTGAATGTCAGTCGGAAGTTTGTTCCAGAGTTTGACAGCTTTAACAGAGAAGGAGTTGTGAAAGAAGTGTGTGTTGCTTCTAGGTAGGTCAAGTACAGTAGTAATACAGGGCCGCCTGGAGCGGGTAGGAGGAGGAAGCATCTGGAAGCGGGATACAAGGTAGTAAGGAGATTTGGGGTCTTTAAGGATTTTGAAAAGGGCAGAAAGGATGTGCATATCACGGCGAAGGCGGATGGGAAGCCATTTAAGTTGACAGCGAAACGAAGAAACACGATCATACTTGCGTAACCCGAATATGAAACGGATAGCTAGATTCTGTAGGCGTTCCAGCTTGTTCAGCTGTTCCTCGGTCGTATCCAGGTAGCAAACATCGGCGTAGTCCAGAAGGGGAAGAAGAAGTGATTGCGCTAGCATAATTTTGGTTTTAAAAGGGAGAAAATATTGGAGACGCTTGAGAGAGTGAGAAGAATAGTGGATACGTTTGCTAATTTGATTTATATGTGGGGACCAAGATAAAGTACTGTCCATAATCAGACCAAGATTTTTTATTTTGTCAGTAAATGGGATAGACAGGTTATTATAAATAAGGGAAGGAACAGATTCCCAGTCGAGTTTGATTCTTAGGCGGCTGCTACCCACAATCATAGCTTGGCATTTGCTTGGGTTCACAATAAGACCGAACGATGAAGCCCAATCCCGTATAGATGCCAGATCCCGATTCAGACAATCAATAGCTTCTGAAACCTCAGCAACAGAAAAGTGTCTATAAATTTGAAGGTCATCAGCATAGAGGTGAAAGGAGAAGAAATAACTTTGGAGATATTGTTGATAAAGATTGAAAACAGTAGAGGTGAGAGGACGCCGCCTTGCGGCACACCAGCTGACAAACGTGACCATTCGGAAGAAGTATCATTATAGACTACGGATTGGAAACGATCAAAAAGGTAGGATTTGAACCATTCAATAACAGGGGATGAGACGTTAAAGGAACGAAGAGTACCAAGGAGGAGATCAAAGTCGACACAGTTGAATGCACTACTGAAGTCTAGCAGAACCATGGCTGAGAGTTTGGTATTATCCATCGCACTGCGAATGTCCTCTGTGATATTCAACAGTGCACCAACCGTGCTATGGGAGGGGCGGAAACCGGATTGATAGGGACACAACAGATCATTAGAGGAGAAAAAAGTGTATAATTGGTTGTGGACGATAGATTCAAGGACTTTGGAAAGGATCGGGAGAATAGAAATAGGACGATACTCGGACAGAGAGGATGGATTTGGAGTTTTAGGGAGGGGTATGACGTGGGCTTTTTTCCATGATGCGGGAAAGACATTGTGTTGCAGTGAGAAGTTAATAATGTGTGTGATGACTGGCACAATGTCCTCCAGCACAGGAAGAATCATCTCCAGACTAAGACCATCGCTACCAATAGCCTTAGTCGAAATAGACTTGATACTCTTCGTTACGTCTGCTTCAGAAACTGCACTGAAAGTGAAAGAGGGGTGGATGAGAGGGTCATGTCTAGACAGAGAAGTGAGAGCGGCTGACTTAGAGGCCGTGTCCAAAATGAAAGGAGGTGATGAGAAATGTTGATTAAGAGAGTTAATATCCACGGAACTCGAACTGGAATCTACAGACTTGCCCACACCCAGAGACCTCAGGAAACCCCAAATTTGTTTTTGGTCTAAAGTTTCAATTTGTGAGTGGATATATTTTCGTTTAGCGTCTCGACACATCCTATTGCAAAGGTTCCGAAGCTTTTTGTAAGCTGACAAATTATCTGGAGAAGGTGAAGTTTTCTGCCGGCTTTTAGCTTTGTCGCGTTTGTTCATAACTTTTTTAATCGCAGGAGTCAACCAGGGAGCCGGTAGATGTTTAACCCTTACAGGACGTACAGGTGCGTGAACATCAAAAATCTTAATTAGCATCAAAGTAAAGTAATCGACCATAGTATCGATGTTATTCGATGTCAGTACTGGAGACCAGTCTATACCTCTCACGTCGGCTCTCAAGCGCTCAAGAACCATATGCCGGAAGTTGCGCAAGAGACTCACTTTGGGTTTGACCTTAGGTGGACGTACTTTATGAGTAAGGAAAATCAGGTCATGATAAGAAAAGGGGGCAGTCATTTGCCCATGAGATCCGACAAGGTCGGGATTGGAAACAATGATGAGGTCTAGAAGAGACGGCTCACTATTTGGGAAGTAATGTGTGGGAGATGATAAGCGTAGAACGTGAAGGTTAAGGGACGAGAGAAGAGATATGAGCTTATTAGCTCTGACGCCATTTTTTAGAAGACAAGTGTTGAGATCGCCCATAAGAATAACGTCGTCGAAATCAGGGACAAGGTTTTCAAGAGTGTTCTCCAGGTCATTGAAATAGTTAACTTTATCGTTGGGGCTATATAAAGCGCCAAGAAGAATCTTTTTATGGTGAATAATTATTTCTAAGAAAATGTACTCCAGAGAGCCCGAATAAAGTGAGGGAGAGCAAGTGACCACTCGAGATGGGATGTGGCTGCGCAGATAAATACCTACACCACCACCACCTAAACCCGTGCGATCATTGCGGAACAACTTGTAACCTGGGAGAGAACAACTGCAGAGAACAACTAGTTAATCTGCAGATTCACTAGTTAATCTGCAGATTAACGGATTCCGTACTCTAACGGTAACATTAGATCAATCCGATTAGAAAAATCAGTCAAAAGTTACCACTATGCAGTTTTTTGAAACATATGTATTATACCATTATTTCTATGAAGGGACAATAAATTAAGGTATACATAAGTTCAGTTTGGTACTTGAAAGTTATAGTTTTTGAAATTTGCATTCATTTGGATGCGAAAACACTCCTTGTTCAGAGCATCCGCATCCATCCGTCCGGATTTCCGGACTAGGTATATTATTTATTTGTTTATTTATTGCATACATGTAACACACTTACAAGAGAAGACTTATAATAGCTATACATGCACCCGGCAAGGGTATGGCAATTTTAGTAAATTTTACTTAATTAAGTATAATTTACTAGCTTCCGCCCCCGACTTCATCCGCGTGGCCATTCGAGAAAATCTTTTGGCAGTTTACATAGAAATGCCGTAGTGAAAGGTTGTGTTTGTTACGTCTCTGCATACAAGTGCTTGCGGGTGTACCGACACTATCTAAGCGAATGGACTTTACTCGATCGCGTACCCGAGTCCTTTTTTTTTTTTTTTTTGATAGGAGGAAACGCGGTCTTATCGCCTTCCGACCCACCCCATCAAGATCGTTCTCCGATCCGACGGGATCGGATCGGAGAACGATCGATGATCGGGATCGGATGAACGATGATCGGGATCGAATCCGATCCGAGTTAAAAACCTCCTAATGCCCCGCTTTAACACACAAGGCCTACGGGACCGGGGTGTCAAGCACCGCGCAGCCATGATGTTTAGCTCTCAACAGAGCCCGGCAGCTAGGGGATGACCGGGGCATTTGGTCATCCCCTTACAACAGCTAGGGGGGAATGAGATGCGCGTATCGGCGCCTCCTCCTTCCTGGCCGTCGTCTTCGGAGTGCGTCCGCGTGCGCATCCGCCTCTCGGATCCGCTCCGAAGCCTCCTTTTGCGAGATGACGTCCTCACAAAAGGAGACCATCGCTTGCCATGACCTGTTAATCCCCAGCATGGCGTTTATCACGCTGGGAAGCGAGAGGTCTCCTCCAACGACTGCCACCAACTCTTGTCGCTGTGACGCCCACGCCGGACACTCCATAAGAGTATGCTGCGCGGTGTCTTCCGGTGCACCGCAATCACACGTACCCGAGTCCTGCCGCACGCCATAAGAATAAATAAAACTGGGTAAAACGGACACTCCCGCTCCGGACGGCCTCAAGGTCACGATATTAGCCTACACCGAATAAACAGAAAACTCAGTCGGGCTGCCATGCCACAGCCGGCGTTGCCGCACGCGTTAAAGGTTCCCGGTTACTGGTTAAAGGTTCCCTAAGGATTTTCTCGAATGTCCACGCGAACGAAGTCGCGGGCGGAAACTAGCACTAGAAAATAATATTTATACTACACCTGCTCGGAAAGTACCTTGATACTTTATCAAATTTACGGTAGAAAGTACTTCATTGCATATCGAACAAATATGCGGGGAGAAAACGCATCTGAGCGGGAGAGAAAAGTGTATGAAAATCCATTTCTTACGTGGTTTTTCTTTTTTGAATTTGGGTATAAGACTATGCGCCGGTAACCTAATAGTTTTTCAGAGAGTTTTTATCTCAAGTTCGCAAAATGACACTGGCCACTAGCTGTGTGTCGGATGGTGTCGGGCTGGCAGTGCGACCATGCGGCGGCAGGATAAACATGTGAAAATTGCAGACGCCATTGGCGCCAGGGGAGTGTATTAGTGTTAGCGTAGACAAAATTTCCAATGTATGGAAGGCGGTGCCATCTTGAGTTTACAAGTAAGCAACCTACTGATGATTAGTTCTCAATATCATGGTAGATGACGCTAGTGCGATAGTGTTCTACTTTTACAAAATTTACCCTTTTCCGGGGTGATTACTTATACTTAGTGACTTGACGGTTAACAACCTCCACGGTCGAGTCATCGATTTTTTATAATACCAGTCTACGGCACGCTGGGCTATCACGGCAAGGTAATCAGAATCACTCACATTCACCTGTGGTGTGAAAAATACCTTCTCAGCAGAATTAAATGAAATATAGGCTAGTCACGAGGAACTACATTAATTATATAAAAGCACTTACTGTAAAAAAATCTGCAACGTAGGTATTATTATAGAAATAATTACTTACCTACCTCCTTTTCATTATTTATAAATGAAATTTTGTCAACTCTTTATGGTCAAACTAAGGAACTAACTAAATCTAAAGAAAGTTTGCATATGCAAACACGTCGAAATTGCGTTGACTATATTTTGTACTGAAAAATGTGATATAACAACGTTTGAAATAATTTTATTATCGAAACTATTTAGGGTAAAACTAAAACTTGGTAGTGGAAACACTGAGTAGTATAATCTCTTTGATTTTTGTCTTTTGACATATTTCTTTATGGAGTTTGTTTTTGTCAGTGAATTTTTGACATGGTAGGTAAATAAATCAGTGAAATTATATATCATTGTCTGTTTTTTCTTTATGAGGGTATTTATTATTAGTTGTATGTAGAATATTTTTGCCGAAAGACGTAGTTATATGAGATATTTACTAGCATAATAGTAAAAGTTAGGTAGGTAGGTAGGTAGGTACTTTACAACCTATTCTATTATGTTTTGATTTACGAGCGGTGCCTATTTTTATAACTTACTCTATGGGTACCTATAAAACATTATTAGGCATTGATTCATAATAAAAAGTGTTTTAAACGATTATTATTATAATCGGTGCTTAATTACTGTTTTTAAGGCGCCGTTCGTAATTCAAATATAATAATTTTATTTTCAATTTACTTCGTACTTATTCTCAAACTGCTACAAATCAGGATTTTTCAATGGAAATCGGGCTTTTTCTCCGGACTTTTCATTTTTTCATCTGGTAACCCTACCCTAGACGGTAATGGTCTCTTTCTCCTCTCGGTGAACAATGTACTAATAGTTAATAGAAAGCGGGCTTAGATTTTAATTCATGCACGTGCATTTTTTTTTCTGAAAAATTGCAAAAGTAAGACGCAGAACACGACACGTTATTGTTTACTTTTAAGTCATTGACCATTTTACTGTGCCTGATGTGGATAGGTACACCAGCTAGTCGGTCATTCTAACAGTATAATTCCTCAAGATAATTGTTACGACGAATTCATCCTAAACTCTTCTTAAAACTTAACATTCGTATATTAGCGCACAAACATACAGAAAAAACAGATAGACAGACAAACAGACAAGCAGATAAACAGACAAAAAATCTAAAAATGATAGAAATTGGTTCTACCTACTTGTTATTATTAAACACCCCAACACTTTTTTTTAATATCTCCTTTGTACAGACACAGCTTTTCTACAGCTTTATTATATGTAAAACGTGATCAGGAAAGCTTTTCAGCATGTTTTCAGCTTAGCTTTTTGGTTGGTTATTTTCTTCGAGCATCACGGCTTCGTTTGGTACAGAAAAGGTTATTTTCATTAATATACCTATAGTTAGAGAGCTATTGAAAATTACTGCAAGAGTTAGCTCAAGGTCCTTCTCTCAATATGATAGAGTGTTTAGGGTGTACATGCGTCAGCACCTACTCCCAGCGCCAGGAAGTGGAACACCTGGTTATATATACCACATAATTGTTACTAACACTAATATGGGCTATGCCTGAAATAAAGAACTATAATAATAGCAAGTAGTTTCAGAGATATAGCACATTTTCCAAAACCGCAAATATTACTTAGGCATTCATACAAACACTATGAAAAACAAAGTTATTTTTGAAAACGTAAAATGTTAGTGGTACAAATTTTCAGCCTTGAGAAACTCTTATACCGACCTCGAAATTCATACAACTTACGAGGCGTGCTGATTCGGCATGTTCCATGACACTGCGGTCTGACTGCCGTCTTATTTTTTTTTGTGCTATTCTCTACCATATTGCCAAATTTGAACCTTGAGATAACTCTTGTAGAGCCCTTCGAAATGCTACATGTTTGGAAGCGTGCTGACGCCAGGTGTTCCACTTCCTGGCGCTGGGAGTAGGTGCTGACGCATGTACACCCTAAACACTCTATCATATTGAGAGAAAGACCTTGAGATAACTCTTGCAGTAATTTTCAATAGCTCTTTTACTACTAGGTATATTAACTTTATGGTTATTTTATTTTATACCATAGCTTCAACATAGACAATGAATACTTCTATAAGTACTTGTTGTATGGTCTGTGTTCTACCACCTTGGCTGGAAATAGCTGCAAACGTAGTGATTATTTCCTCTATGATAGCTGCATGTATTTAATTTTGGAACTTCAAAAATAAATACTACCGATGACATACAAAAATTAAACAAAAGAGCTCTCGCTTGAAAACTGTCACATGAGCGTAGAAATTTGGATTCATCGTTTTTAAAATAATTCAAAATTATTACCTACTTACTTTTATTTTGGAAAAAGGGGCGATGGCAGATGAAACCGCTAAAGAGGAGAATGAGCCGTTTAGTAAGAAAGATAGTGAAAGGGTAGAATCCAAACAGGATCTTCACAACGATAAACAAGCTACAATCGGCGATAAACGGAAAAACGACAGCAACTCATATACGTCAGATGGCCCTCCACAAGACAAAACACAAGACAAAAAAGCTAAAGCTCCCCAGAAGAAAAATAAGCGAGGCCGTAAACCAGGAGCGTGCAGAAGAGACGGCGCACACCTGCCCGGCGCCGCGGGTTGGGGAATAGGATGAGACGTAAGCCTCGCGACGACCATCGACAAGGGAGCAAGTCGATGTCGTCCATTTTCAGTCGACGTTCTCGTAGTAGAGACAAATCTCCCACGTGCAGATATTGCGGTCACCGCCGCTGCCCGAGAAGGTAGCCTGCCCCCCATTTATCCCTTTTTTTAATTAACATTATTTTGTATTATACTTCTCTTTGTTTCGTTCAATAAATTTATTATCCAATATCTGTGTTTGATTTTATCGATCATGAAGGAAATGTGGTTTTCGCTAGATAAGAGTATGAGATACGAAGAGCTGAGAGCAGAAAGAGAAGGCAGGCCAGAAAGGCAAAGAGGATCTTACCGCCTCCGGGTCTAGGTACGATTGGTAAAGGTTTTAGATTTTAACTAACATTTGTTTCAAGTTGATTAGAGGATAATAAATAAGTTGTCCCGTTGAGACAACGCAGGCTATTCCATATATCCCAACTGGCTATATCCCAATCAGTTGGGAAACATTGTTTTTTTTCCACTCTCAAGTTTGGAAGAGTAGAAAAAGAATTAATTTTCTACTGTACCTTGGGATAGCTAGTTGGGATATATGGAATAATCTACAGAGCGACGAAATCCCTCTGTTAGTTTGCCATACTATCATTATTAACAGTTACGGGCACCTCGCAGATTTTCAGTGGTGAAAAGCGATTGAAGGTATACAGGATAATTTTGCGACCACTTTACAAAATCAAATATAAGTTCAAGAAAGTAATAAAAAAATATTTGGTGAGATAACTATGAATTATTTCTTTTTAAATTCACTGTTTTCAGCCACTTTTTATGTCCAAAAAATTTAGGCGCGCACGCTCACCCTCGCGCAAGTGACGCTAGCGGGGGAAGGCGGGTGGCGGGAGGGGGGCTCGCGCGGGTCGACCGTGCGATGCGCAAACAGTTAATTTGTGTAGGGATGTTTGGAGCAAAAATGTAAAGAAAATCATTTTTTTTTACTTCACAAATTGATTGTACTTCTGTTATAGAATGACCTAACAAAATTTGAAAAGAGGTCCAAAAATGACCCTGTATCTCTGGATTTGGTGTGGTATAATCGCAAGCCAATCATATACCTATCCAAATTATATCGAATATAACATTGCCATGAATTTTGAATGAAGGAAAAGTAGTAGTAGGAAAGTGGTAAAGTTTGTTGCCGTCTGGCACTGCTTTTCCACCAGTCAAAATTCCTGGCAATGTTATATTCTATTTAGATATGTCACCGGCAATGTATGAAATGCAGGCATTGTATAGAATGCCTGGCCCTTTTAGGCAATGTATGAAATATAATGAATATTATTGTCTATTTCACACATTACTTAGGCATTCTATACAATGCCTAGGCATTGTATACAATGCCTGCTGGTCCACCGGCAATGTGTAAAATAAAAAGATTTTGATTGAGGGGGGCACGGGGAAAGCTCGAGGGGGGCTCGAGGGGAGGGCTCGAGGGGGGCTTGAGGGCAGGCTCGAGAGGGGGGGGGGGGTGCTCAAGGAGAGGCTCGAGGGGGGCTTGAGGGGGGGCTCGAGGGGGCTCGAGGGGGTCTCGAGGGGGCTCGAGGGGGCTCGAAGTGTCTCGAGGGGGGCTCAATGAGTTTGGAATTGAACCTGCTTTACTCCTCAAGGGGAGGCTCGAGGGAGGCTTGAGGGGGGGGGGGGGGGCTCGAGGGGGCTCGAGGGGGGCTCATTGAGTTTGGAATTGAACCTGCTTTACTCCTGTAGGTCCCCGGGTTAGGTTATAAATTTAAATTTCGAGGTTATTTTTTATAACAGACAACAGAAATAAACTTATTTTACACATTGCCGGTGGACCAGCACAGCAGGCATTGTATACAATGCCTGATTATACACATTGTCGGTAACAGATACATATTTGGCCACACCAAAAGATCTGTAACTTGTACACCTTCAATCGATTTTCAGCCCCTTTGTTGCTCAACCACTCCCACCCCCACCCTACTGCGCGTGTTTTTAACATCTATATATATAAAAGAGTAAATTACTACTGACTCACTCATCACGAAATCTCAGAAACTACAAGTGCTAGGTAGGAGTCTCAAATTTTGCATGGGTTGTAGGTGCTCACTAAGACGGGATTTTGCAAAATTCAACCCCTAAGGGGGTGGCAAACTTTGTATGGGAGAACGCGATTCCTTATCCCGATTGACTTGAAATTTGGCATAGGCATGTGGGAGAATGCGATATTCTTATCATTTAAAATCAATAAGATATAAATTAAAAGTACACAATTTGACTAGTTCAAACTACGCAACTTTTCGCGCCACTCCCCACTGCGCCATCTGTGAGTGAAACTTGTTTGTGTTGCACTATAAAAGGCGTCGCACGCCTATTGACAAGCCTTATTCGTTGTTCGACTGTGACACGTTGT
The DNA here is from genome assembly GCA_928269145.1 of Agriphila tristella. Taxonomy (NCBI): domain Eukaryota; kingdom Metazoa; phylum Arthropoda; class Insecta; order Lepidoptera; family Crambidae; genus Agriphila; species Agriphila tristella. Next base: position 54,489,596 of record OV743430.1, on the reverse strand, counting down.
ACATCTGGTGCTCTGAACTGTCCGGTAATGTAGTTAAGTATTACTCCTTTTATGACAGCAATAATAGTCTGATAAAATTACAATATTTAATTCGATATTAAATGTGATATCGACATAAAACCTAATAAATCTAAGACATGTGATATAATCACAAATAAATAACGACATTCATGACCACGATATTTAAATAAATGAATAAATACTTTAAACTGCCATCTCTTCTTTTATTTTCTCCCACATCAGAAGTGGGATCTAACCTAGTTGGATTACATATACTACGCCTACGTATTTTTATGTTTCAGGAATATCAAAATGCTTGCTGTAGAATCCGCCACATTGGAGACTCGATGTTGAAAATCAAGTCGAGTGACCAATTATGGATCTGAGTCATCAATTTTGGGTGTTTTGAAAAGATCTGAATAGTGGAATGAAGCATGAAATAGTGAAACAGTTCCTGGTTGACCGACGAATTGCTGATAAGTACATTTTTATAAGGTACTCGTAGATTTTGCTAAATTATTATCATTTGGTTATTCCACAACGATAATTTTCAAAGTCAAAAATAATGGCGTTTTCTTGTGATGCTATAAAAAATCAAGTAGAATTTGTGGTAGAAAATGATGACGCAAATGCTGCGCAAAGAGTGCAATACTTATGTTTTGTAAAAGTAGTGGAGTTGATTGATACAAAGATCCTGGGTTCGAATCCTGGTTCGAATACATAATTTTGTGATACTTATAGTAGTTAGTCACAGATTTTTTAAATTCTTGTTAAATATTTCTATATTTTTACCCCGTTATTTAGTAACCACAGTACAAGCTCTGCTTAGCTTGGAACTGGAACTAAATGATTGGTGTGAATTGTCTAGACTAGAATATATAATTTTTCATGTGCCTTGCACGAGTGTGCCACCAAATGGCCGTGATAATACAACTGTGACTACTTATATGAGATTTTTCATCATTATCTTTCTTGGAAAAAGTTATTGGAGCAACTACACAGTACGTTACAGTGTATTTTGATGTAGAATTCAATACGTTTCCGCTATTATTTACTCCGAAAATATGACCCGCGACAAGCGCTTTTGATATTCTGATTTTTTTAACAATCATCTGTGAGGTTTATTACTTGTAGCTACTAGATAACCTCCTTAGCTTGTCGTAAGTATGTTTTTTTTGTGGCTACAACTTTATGTTTGCTATACAAAAATATGGCCGCGCAAACCATATTTTCCTATCATGCACCCTTAATAGTGAAATTCAAAACGTGCCATTGAATAATAACATTATGTACTGATATAAGAAATAATTTTAGCTTTCCTTAGGAAAAATGGTCAGCTTCAATTTGGTCTCAAAATATAACAAATTAGCCAACAAGACCTTTCCTTTCATTCCCCTTTGATCAGTGAAAAGACAATTTTAAGATATTATGTACATATTGTGACATCACAACCTAGTAGCATTGTACTTCTTCGCTTTAAATACTAAAGCGTTATAGAGAAGTCACTAATTTTTTTAAGTTTTAAATATTATTTTATTGAAAAGGAAGTAAGACCTGCTCAGAGAAATTTTAATGTGAAATAAGCTGTGCCCTTTACAGTTTACAATTTTATTCGTCGTATCAAATCCATAGCATTAATGAGAAAAAATCTTATTACTTCTTTGGTAGACTGCCCAGTAGAACTATGGAAATAAATCTTTCTTTTCTGGTTAAAAGTGTGTACAGAACCTATAATAAAATAAATGAAAGTCTGACAAATAACCAACTGATATTTATTATTTATTTACAACAGAGATAACTTGACATTATGATTACCTCAAGATTGAACATTAATGCAATTTTTGTGCATGCTGTTCTGATTGCAGGTGTCAATTGTGCCTTAAACATTGTGTGGAGTAAGTGAGTTAACATAATATTTTTAAAGGCACTTTTCATTGAAACAATTTTCCTCGTCAAAACAGCAACTCTTTTAGTCTTTGGAAACAAAGGTTCTCTTCTTGTGCAGCAATTGTTTGTTATCGGAGCTGATGCGGAGCATTTTCCTGTGCTTAAAAGATTCCAAAAAAAAGGATCACTTACAATCCCTAGATTTTATTTACAGATCTTTTAAACAACTATTTTAGTTCATCACTGGTTGATGCCTTATTTACTGCACTGTATTTTATTTTGATCCCTGGAAGATACAAACTATTTTAATAGGGATATTTTTCAATAGAATTTCTGCAATAAAACATTATTGCAGAAAACTGTGCCTACATACAATAATACAGTTGAAAATTACAACAACTTGTAACAACAGTCTTCCTATGTTTATTTTCAATATTCAAAAGAAAGTTAATTTAAATTATGATGCAGAAATATGTTTTGGATAGAATTTGGATTCATTCAGTTCGATTCAATTTAGTACAAGAATATCGTAAATAATATTCACAATTTTATTTCCGGTATTGTATTGATAGAATGTGGGTAGACTAAAGTGAAAAAAATACTCAACATTCGTAATCATTTCTCATCATACATGTAGTAAATTATTAAGATTTTAATATTTTACTGTGCTTTACTGTACTTTTACTGTGCAATTGCATTTTACTGTACTATTGTGTCAGCTCACCAAATGGCTAGTCATTCTAAAAAGAAAAGTTAGTACGATTTTGTAAGTGATGTGTTGATACTTAAAGACTTCGTGAATAATTTAAGTGTTTCGTTGATGTTTAAGGTTTTCGTAAACAAGATAAAATTAAAAGAATACTAGTTGTTTTTATGCTGTACAAAAAAAAGGTGTTTTACATTCACATAAAATGAAATTGGTAATGGTATTATTGAACATCTTTTTCTCAACCCGTTTTGTCATCATTTGACACAAAGATGCAGGTTACAATCAGATGAGGGTTGTTGAATGTTATAGTCTGCGAATTACTCAAACTTATTCTTCACTACTACTTCTACGAGTTTTAGATGTTGACAGTTTTTGAGAATGATGCCCATTAGTGACAGTACTGTTTTTGACTAGGTCCCTCCCATGGAATAGAAGACGAGGTGACAAGATCGTTGGAGACAGACTGATCTCTCTAACCTGGTTATCTTATTTCTCTTTATACACTGACTCCTGGCCAGATGTTCACTGTATACTGAGCAATAAAGAAAATTACCAGTTGGCCGTGCCATTTAGGCGATTTTTACCGAGGCCGCGAGATTCTGATGAATCCCGTTCCATATAAACTTTATAATGGTTTTTTTTTGCCTAGGTACAACCTAAGTAAGAAATAAATAATATTTTCAAGTTCGCCGTGCCCATGTGGCTTATTACCGAGGTAGTACTATATAATGTATTTGAGCAATGAATAATATTGCAAGTTTGCCGTGCCCTCGTGGCTTATTTTTACCGAGGCAATTATACTACTATCTGAGCAATAATATACATTGGATCGAAAGTTATCCATGCTCTCGTGGTAGTATGACCAAATCTCTATGTTACTATTTTATATTACTACACGACACATGCACTTACTCACATACAACAACACACCTTTACACACACTATTTAAAAAATAAAAGTTTATGTTTTCTATAAGACTCCTAAAATGTTCAATTGTTACAGTGTCTGCTGATTGATGTCCATGATTATCCAGATGATGTTCACCTGGATCCCTGATGATCCTGAATTGTAGGCGCTTGTCTGTCTCGGGCATTGGTCTACATAAGTACAATGTAACATCTACAATTAGTTACATCGATTCTTATTATAAATAAGAATTATTTGTAAGAAGTCCTTACTATACATTCTATAATTATGTACCAACATTAGAATTCCAGTAACGATTTAAGTTTTTAAAATTTGTTGTTTTGTTGACCAATGGATATTATTGTTATGAAGTAAAGGGAAATTTATTTATTTAAACATCATTTCTCAAAATAAGTGTTAGTTAACTCCCATTGAAGGTTTCACTGTGATAAAAGTCAGATTACTTAGATAGATGAAAAGTTTGCTGTTGACAATTTTGAATTTTAAATACATTGTATGTAATGTTCGTTAATAACAAAATAACTTATCTTGTTAATAATGTGTTCACATTAACAACACAATATGTGATAATAACTAAATTTTGGTTACATTGATGCCGCGCCATCATGGCTTTTATACCGAGGCAATATTTGTAGGATGTGCCGTGCGATTTATATAGCGTTTGCTTACCGAGGCTATAAGAACTATTCGTACTTACCTTCCGAGTAATAATACTTACTAATACAATTTTTGTCTTTGATACTGGACTACTTTGGACTACAATTAAATACATTTCTTTTCTAGATACCGTTTTATGTTAACTAAGTTGTTCCTTGTGTAATTTGACATATTATTCAAAGCTTTGTGAATTGACTTTTACATCAAAAAATTTGCAAAGCCTTGTGATTTGGCGATTTGATGATGATGAAGTTGTGTGATTCGATAATAATGATTTATTTTTCAGAGAGCAAATATCCATGTTTGTTAATTGAAAGTTAATCAACTATGTTTTTATTTATGTTTGAAAAAAAAAATTACATGATATCGTTTGATTTGATCTATTTAACATTATCCTTGGAGGTCGGCATAACCTCTCAGAGTTTTCTTTCGCCAGTTCTTTCTCGAGAGGCCTCCTTTGTGAACTGGTGGTAGATTCAGTAGTTTAAACAATTTTAATCTAATAAATTCAATAAAAATAATGCAATATTAGAATATTTAAATAAATGCAGATTAATATTACTTGAAACGAGTAGACTGATAAAGATTAAGGCAGTGAGTTTAATTATTCATACTGTTGACAAAACGTTACATTTCCTGTACTGGATGTTTCAATTCGATTTGATGCTTTATTGCTATTCTTCAAATTGAAAATATAGTTACTAAACATAATGTAGTTTCAAATAAAGATTTTAATGATTCGTAATTTGCGAAAAATAAAGTGTAAATTGTTTTGTTCGCGAGCCAAGTGGCTGCTCGTCAGAATGGCCGTGTGGGAGAATGCGATATTCTTATCATTTAAAATCAATAAGATATAAATTAAAAGTACACAATTTGACTAGTTCAAACTACGCAACTTTTCGCGCCACTCCCCACTGCGCCATCTGTGAGTGAAACTTGTTTGTGTTGCACTATAAAAGGCGTTGCACGCCTATTGACAAGCCTTATTCGTTGTTCGACTGTGACACGTTGTACATCTGGTGCTCTGAACTGTCCGGTAATGTAGTTAAGTATTACTCCTTTTATGACAGCAATAATAGTCTGATAAAATTACAATATTTAATTCGATATTAAATGTGATATCGACATAAAACCTAATAAATCTAAGACATGTGATATAATCACAAATAAATAACGACATTCATGACCACGATATTTAAATAAATGAATAAATACTTTAAACTGCCATCTCTTCTTTTATTTTCTCCCACAGGCATTCTTTCACAAAATGTATTGAACACGTGTTTCGTATTTTTTTTTAATGTATCCCCTAACAGGGTTGAAAAGGGATAGAAAGCTATTTTAAGGTGATTGTCTTAGACAAGAATCTTATAAAGTTCTTGATCACTAATACTATCATAGAGTAAGATAAAAAAAATAGGGGAGTATTATTTTATTTAACGCTTTTACGGAGTGCACATTGACCTCTATTGTATATGTATAAATAAGAAAAAAAAAATCAGGTCCAATGGGAGTGCAACTTCTGTACGCTAGTGCAAATATTATCCATTATCTATACATATAATAAAGCTTGAATAAAGCTGTAGAAAAGTTGTGTCTGTACAAAGAAAATATTTTGAACAAAAGTGGTTGGGGTGTTTAATAATAACCAGTAGAACCCATCTATATCATTTTTGGAATTTTTGTCTGTTTGTCTGTTTATCTGTTTATCTGTATGTTTGTGCGCTAATAACTCAAAAACCACTAAACGGATTTTGATGAAATTTTCACAGTTTGGTAGCATTGCGTCTAACTTAAAATCTAAGCTATGTTTCATTTAATTCGGGTGGGTAGAACCTGGGAAACAGCTTGAACTCTCCGTTGTACTAGCTTTCATACACTAAGGAGATCATTCAAATTGTTCGCCTTATTGTTAAATCGCGGGCAGGCCCGCCGCTAGCAGTTTGAGCGCCCGCGTGCAAGAGACCAATTTTGCCGCCCCCTACTACAAGTGGGTGATTTCTTGAAAGATGCCTTTATCTTTGTACCTACTCTTTATGTAGAAGTCTACTCGCGGCGTGCGAAGCGCGCCGCACGCTCCGGGACATATGGTGATTTGACTCTTCCCCTCGCTTAGTTCTTGTAAAATTCTACACAAGTAGATGGTTTCTTGAAAGATGCCTTTATCTTTGTACCTAGGTACTTCTTATGTAGAAGTCTAGTCGCGGCGTGCGAAGCGCGCCGCGCGCTCCAGGACAATTATGTTTGGACAAAATCATTACAATCAATGGATGGTGGAATGATTTTGTCCAAGCGCGATGAAAAATCAGGGGCCCTATTTTTGAATCCTTCGGCTAATTTTCTCATTCATTTGAGTCAAATGTCGAACGAAAATCAGTAGAAAAGAAGCGCTCGACGCCAAAAATTTAACTTTTGAAATTAAATTATTATATGAATTAATTATAGAATGAATTTAAAAGTAATATTTTATATTTTAAGGGGTAATCTTTAAATTAAATTTGCCAGCCGAAGGATTCAATAATAGGGCCCCAGGTCTTGAATGAAATCCGAGCGGAGTTCGGTTTAAACTCATAAAAACTAGTCTAGATCCCTATCTATCCCAGCTGCCAGAACACGATGCGAAGCGGTAGGCAAGGCAAGAGAAATAAATTATTTATTTCTAATAAATTATTTAGCTATGGGTCATTCTCGGCATAGCCGCACAGAGGGAGCCAAAGAGCTGCATGCAGCTCGCGAGCCGCGGTTTGCCGCTTCTTCACAAGTGGGTACAAGGATAGATACCTACATCTTTCAAGCTTCCTGAATATTACGTAATGGATCTGGCATCGTAGCTAGGTTAGGGGCTGGCAAGGGGGGGCGTCTGCCAGGGGCGCAACCCTCAATTTGCTGACCCATAGCTAGAAAATACTCTATAACTCTTGGGACGCAAAATTATAATCTTGCCAGGGGCGCTCATTATCCTAGAAATTAGTTTTTGGGCGCAAAATTCAAATCTTGCAAGTGTCGCTCAAGATCCTAGAAATAAGCCTTGGAGCGCAAAATTCAAATCTTGCCAGGAGCGCTTATGAGTACATGATATGTTATGCATGACCCTTCTTCGACCCTAGCTTCGACGCTTGGATCGGTCGATTTGCCGCCCCCCTAGACGTGCCGCCCGCGTGCGGTGCACGCCTTGCACGCCCGCTTGCGGCGGGCCTGATCGCGGGCAAAAGGGATACTTACAAAAAGTTTCCCGAGGCATAGCAAAAAACTTTGTGGAATGTTACCAACTGGTGTATCCACATCTGGCACAGTATAATCAATAATGGTCAATGGCTAAAAGTAAACAAAAACGTGTCACGTTTTGGGTCTATTGTAATTTCTCAGAAACAAAATGCACGGGCATGCAGTAAAATTAAAGCCCGCATTCTATTATGTTATTTTCTATTCAGTCAGATTGTTTAAAATATAAGGTCCTTCTTAAATAGTGCACATAATTTTAAGGGGTCAATGTACTCATGCATACAAACAACTTTTACTATTTTACCAACGTTGAAATCGCGAAAAAAAAATCAGCTGTTCCATAGAAAATTTAAAATCGAATAGATCAAAATGTATGGAACAGCTGATTTTTTTTCGCAATTTTAATGTCGGTACCATAGTAAAAGTAAGTTGTTTGTATGCTTGAGTACATTGTTGTAACAGTTGGCGACGCCGGCTGCGGCCCAACGAAAAAGAAATACATACTTACTTAGAGAAAAAATTAAACTATACTTATATAAAACAATAGTTTATTTTTTTTCTCTAAGTTCATCTCTAAGTTCAATAACATTCAGCTTATTCATCCATTATGATTATGAAGAGTATTTAAACAGTCAATACTACAGCAAAGTTAAAACGTCACTTAGCTACACAAAATTAAATTATATTTAACGCCATTTATTGCAAACTAGCTTCCGCCCGCAACTTTGTCCGCGTGCATATTAGAGAAAATCCTTAGGGAACCTTCAACCAGGATTCAACCAGCCATTTTTACGCGATTAGGCGGGTCCCCACTGCCTCGCGAGGCAAGACGTTTGCCGCGTGTGATGCACGCGGACAAAGTCGCGGGCGGAAGCTATCTATATATATATAATAAAGCTGTAGAAAAGTTGTGTCTGTACAAAGAAAATATTTTGAAAAAAAGTAGTTGGGGTGTTTGATAACAACCTATAAAACCCATTTCTATCATTTTTGGAATTTTTGTCTGTTTGTCTGTTTATCTGTTTGTCTGTATGTTTGTGCTCTAATAACTTAAAAAACGCTTACTCAATAGTAATGATGTTTACATAGAAATATACTATATATTTTGCGAAATAATTTAGTCTTTATCTCATCGCAATCGGTTCACTCAATCAAAAGATATATGACTTTTACTTTTTTAAGAAGAGTTAAGATGAATTCGTTGTAACAATATCTTTGGGGAATTATACTGTTAGAGTGACGACTACCTGGACCTGGTGTTTCCACATCTGGCACGGTAAAATGGTCAATGGCTTAAAAGTAAACAAAACGTGTTGAGTTTTGGGTCTATTGTAATTTCTCAGAAACAAAATGCACGGGCATGCAGTAAAATCAAAGCCCGGTTTCTATTAAGTATATTATTTTCTACTTGCTTTCGCCCGCGACTTCGTTCGCATGGGCATTCGAGAAAATCCTTAGGGAACCTTTAGGGAGCCTCGCTAGATAAACGTAGAGTTCTTTTATCCTGGTTAAAGGTCCCCTAAGGATTTTCTCTAATGTCCACGCGAACGAAGTCGCGGGCGGAAGCTAGTATTGATTACTTTTATCCTGGTTACAGGTTCCCTAAGGATTTTCTCGAATGCCCATGCGAACGAAGTCGCGGGCGAAAGCTAGTACTTAATAATATGGTTGGCAGAAGCCACATAGTTTAAGCCGAATCGTGTTCAGTCCGAATCGAAACTAAGATGCTGTTGTTATTTTTAGGTGTCTCCAATGAATCGTTAATTCCTGAATATAAGATTCTTTGATTATAAAATTGAAATGATTTCATATATAATAGTAAAGGAATCGTAGATACCTTCGTCGGCGGCGTCTTCGGTGGATTTTCTTTAAATCAGGAATTTTCCTAACGAAAATGCGGATTTTTATTGAGCAAACATAAACATCTCAAGAATATGCTCTGAGGATTTCCCTTAAAATTCCACTCCCAACCGCTTCGAGCGAACGCGACACAAGACTAGATAATGAAAAACAAACATTGGATCAGCTACTTCGAAACAATTTTGAAGACCGAAATATTTAGATCATTATATTATTGAACTCAAATATCGCTTTATATAATTATTCTTGCCGTACCCAGGGTTACCAGATAGTACCTAAATATAACTAAAAATAATGAAAAAAAGCCCGACTTCTACTTAGGCTCGGCTCATATTACAGAATTAAACTCAAACTCAAATCTCTGCTTGAGTACAGTTAGATAGGGATGGCGTTATATGCGATTAATAGCACCATCCCTTTCTAACTGTACTCAAGCAGCAAGCAGTGCTTGAGTCTCGTCCTATAATACGGACCTTAAATGTCCTGACATTTTGCTAAAGCTCCCACACGGACGGCTTACGAAAACACACTGTATAGTAATAAATTTTCTTTTAAAAAATAAATTATCATTATTACTTGTTAAAATCGGAAAAAAAATCTTTGTTCTGTGTTAAAATCCCTTGTATAGATCCATTGATGGATCTTTTTGCACTTTTATGTCCACTTTAATCCTTGATTCAGGATTTTTTGCAAAGTGGATTTCTTTAAAACTAACGTGTCTGAAAATCCATTACATGACGTGTAAAACTATTATATGAAGTACCTACTTAGAGAAAAATAAAGTTTATTTTTTAGTTTTTTTAGTTTTAGTTGTTTATTTAATCGTATGGCGTAATTAGTTTTAGTTATTGAGCTTAGTTTCTAAGATTTGCTTTACATAATGTGAATAATCCAAAAAAAGGCTGATATTTTTTCCAAGTCCGGCCGGAATTCTGACACCAAAAACACTGACATGTCAGGACAAATCCTGACGTCTGGTAACCCTAGCCGTACCGAACAAATTACTGCTTTTACGTTGAGCATATTTTAAGCATTTGATTAATTTAAGTAGGTACCGAGGATCTATCAGTATCAGAGCAGAGACGGATGAAGGCGCGAAAAGGTTTTTTAAAAGATTTTGCTTCGTGACTACATTTTTTCTCTCCGAGTAATAAATCAAACTTCAATTAGACTGGGTTTATTTAAATTAAGTATGTAAAGAAAAACAAATCAATGCGTCATATCATAACAATTATTTAGTCAGAAAACAATTCGCTACAGCTGCCGCATGAGCAATTGTAATCTGACATTGAATGGCTAGATCTCCGAGTGCTTTTCCCCTTCCTCACCGTTTTCAAAGATCTCTTTGGTTTCTTCGTTACCCGGTTCTTTTTTGCGCGTTTCTGCCGGGGCTGCATCCCAAGTGAAATGCTTCGCCTTGTCCGGCTATCTTTTATTACTATTTCTTCAGGCACAATTCGCCGCTTTCTGCTGCTATTGAAGAACGCCTTTATCATTTGCTTCACCCTCTCCTTTGCCTTACGTGGCAAATTCTGACGTGGCTCAGGTTTGGGTTTTGGCCGGCCCTTAGGCTTACGTTTTGGCACACCCATACTTTTGCTTGTAGTCGGCACTTGATCATCTGCTAGACTCGACATTGGGATGTCACCACTGTTTAGTGAAATAGCTCTATGTGAACCTATATTCTCCTTGCTTTTTGATGCTTGTTCATCTCCAATGTGAAGTGCTTCTTGCATTGACATTGTGATGTCACCCCTGTTTAGTGGAACAGCTTTGTACAAACATATATTCTCCTTGCTTTTTGATGCATGTTCACCTTGAATGTGAAGTACTTCTTGCATTGACATTGCGATGTCACCCCTGTTTAGTGGAACAGCTTTGGGCAAACATATATTCTCCTTACTTTTTGATGCATGTTCACCTCCAATGTGAAGTACTTCTTGCATTGACATTGCGATGTCACCCCTGTTTAGTGGAACAGCTTTGGGCAAACATATATTCTCCTTACTTTTTGATGCATGTTCACCTCCAATGTGAAGTGCTTCTTGCATTGACATTGCGATGTCACTCCTGTTTAGTGGAACAGCTTTGTGCAAACATATATTCTCCTTGCTTTTTGATGCATGTTCACCTCGAATGTGAAGTACTTCTTGCATTGACATTGCGATGTCACCCCTGTTTAGTAGAACAGCTTTGGGCAAACATATATTCTCCTTACTTTTTGATGCATGTTCACCTCCAATGTGAAGTGTTTTTTGCATTGACATTGTGATGTCACCCCTGTTTAGTGGAACAGCTTTGTGCAAACATATACTCTCCTTGCTTTTTGATGCATGATCATCATGCATGTACAATGCCTCTGGAATTTCTACTTGGTCTTCGCTATTTGGAGATGAAATTTCTTGATTCATTGGTGAATCAGCAGTATATTCATCGGCACTCATAGCTTCAGTTAGGAATCTTCTTTTTTTGTAAATTCTATATCAAAAACTATTTAATTATTTAATGTAAGAATTATTTGTAAATATCTATTTTTATAAAATTCACAGTAGCGAAACAAAATTCTAAGAAAAGAACGCTGTCAATGTCCGAATATTTTTCGGCATTTTACTTTCTTCTATGATTAAGTTAATATACTGCCAGTGTCTTTTCAATCGCAAAAGGTCTAAACGGTCTAAGGGCGACCACAGTACTTTTTGTATGGTCTGTGTTAGCGACAAAAAATGGTCAAACCTTTTTTTGACAAAAGCATGAACCATGGTACAGGTTGTTCCTTGGGTCAAAATAAGCCGATTAAGATCGGTAGCCCACGGGAACCCCCCTCTGGCACCGGGAGAGGAGGTTGAAAATGCCACACCGCCCGGCTTCATTCTAAAAATGATAACTGTCCATATTTAGCTACTACGGCAAGTTTCGTATCATTTTCGGATAAATCAATAACATAGAATTCATTTCTGGTAGAGATGCGCCGAATGTCTGACCGAATATTCGTATTCGGTACATTCGGCATATTTTTTCATGTTCGTATTCGGCCGAATATTCGGTTGATGAGCCGTATAATTACCGTCTAATTAAATTATTTTAATAACAATTAATTGTTAATAAAAACATTTTATGAAACAGTAAGGTTAGCTATTCTTTCGTTTATCATAATATTATTTGTAATAATTTCATTTGCCATAATGATCCTCGGTCATAATATTCATTTGTAATAATAGCTTTTATACTAAGGGGGCGTCCATTAATCATGGTGAGGTTTTACGTTAAAAGTCACGCGTTCAATGAAAAATATTAATACACGTGATATCTCACTACACCCCTCCCCCCCGTCCCCCTTGTGATACTTCGTGATTTTTTCAACTAAACTTTCGAGGCTCAAGTGATTAATGGACGACCCCTAACAACGTATGACATAACAATCCATTAGCCATAACTTTCATTTGCCATAAAATTAGGTGCTATAATAACAAGTGTCATAATGATTAGTTCCTATAAATAGTATTTGACATCCTTACTAATATTATAAATGCGAAAGTCCGTTTGTTTGTTTGTTTGTTTGTTACGCCTTCACGTCTTAACTACTGAACCGATCATCATGAAATTTTGTATACACGTTGTAAGGGGTACAGAAAAGGACATAGGGTACCTTTCATCCTGAAAAAAAGTAATGTTCCCGAGGGAAAGCAAAAAAAACTTTCCACGCAGACGAAGTCGCGGGCAGAAGCTACTAAATAATATTTATAGGAACTAATATAAAGAACTAAACATACCTAGGGGTTATAAATAAAAGCTTTTGATGCGACCACCATTGGTATTTTTTCAAATCTGCATTAAATAAACTTCTTTAGCATATTTTTGTTTGCAAACTAAAACACCAGTGTAATATTTCCAGTGACATAAAAAAAATATTAAAATTATGTTTTTTTATAACAAACTGCATAATAAATTGCATTTTTTTACTAGAAAATAATTCTACGGTATAGATTTATGAGAAAATGATACTAAACTTGACCTTTTAGCACAAAAATAATAATAGTACCACGGCGCGCGATGTTTGACAATTTTTTTCGTTATTTTTTGTTTGCAAAGGTACTTGAAATTTATATTTTTTCAAAACTGCATTAACTAGGCTTTATTATCGTATATTTGTTTGCAAATAAAATTATCAGTTTATTATTTACGGTGACTTAAAGTTAAAAAAAAATTAAAAAAAATGGAATACTGTGTAATTTTAGAAAATGCTTAATAAATTGCATTTTATATACCAGAAATGAATTCTACGTTATTGATTTATCCGAAAATTATACTAAACTTGCCGTAGTAGCTAAACATGGACAGTTATAATTTTTAGTTTGAAGCCGGGCCATGACCACGGGCAATAAAGCATCATTTTAACACGTTTTTATTAGGTTGCTTTCTCGTTTGTTTGTTTGTTTGTGGATTTGTTTCTCCACAAAGTTTGCGAACGATTTTATACTAGCTTCCCGATGAGCTAGAGACTTGAAACTTTGAACATAGGTCAGAACTAGAAGGCAATGCAATATTATGGTGTCATTGAGCTGATCTGATGATGGAGCCGGAAGAAAGCCACAGGAACTCTATGATGATACCATACAACCCCGTCGTGTTTGGATTCGTTAGAATCGTCTTGACGAGTACTCTAATGGGAGACGAGGTCCAGGGTCTGATGATGAATCTGAAAGGCCATTCCATAGGAACTCAATATTAAAAACCGTGCAACTCCATCAAATTTGGGCTCGTTTGAATCGTTTTGACGACTTATTTGTTGGGAAATAGTTTTCAGTGTCTGATGACGGAGCCGGAAGAAGGACACAGGAACTCTTTAATAAAACCACGCTACCCCATCGAGATTGGGCTCGTTTGAATCATCTTGACGAGTACTTTGTTGGGAAATAGTGTCCGAGGATCTGATGATGGAGCCGGAGGAAGCCTATAGGAACTCTACAATAAAACCATGCAACTCCATCGAGTTTGGGCTTGTTTGAATTGTCTTGACGAGTTCTTAGTTGGGAAATAGTTTCCAGGGTCTGATGATGGAGCCGGAAGAAGGACACAGGAACTCTTTAATAAAACTACGCTACCCCATCGAGATTGGGCTCGTTTGAATCGTCTTGACGAGTACTTTTTGGTATTACGTTTGTATGGGAAGCTCAGTCTTACTCTAAGCGTATAATAAAAATAAATGAATATATTATACACCGTCATTTTGTAGTCGTTTTAATTAACTTAAGGGAGTGTTCTACTAACGGAACTAAACATTTTTGCCCAATAAACATGGGTCGAAAAACGACAAAAAAAATTGACTTTCCCATACTAATAAAATGTTTTAGCTGTCTAGTTAGTATGGGAGACCCAATTTTTTTTGTCGTTTTTCGACCCATGTTTCTTGGGAAAAAATGTTTATTTTCATTGGTACAACACACCCTTACGTTAATTAAAACGACTACAAAATGACGGTGTATAGTTCTTTAGGTATTTAATAGACTTACTAAAAAAGTACGTTGACTTATGAAATGATTAAATTTTAAACAGAAATTCAATAAAAGAAAATAAATAAACAATTTACAAAATTAATATTTTATTTTGTAAAAGATTACTTACATTTAAAATTTTTCTTTATGACTATGTTAACAAACTTCATTTAACATTTTTAAATGCCAAAATATTTTCCACTCTGACGACAAAAGTTTTTTTAAGTTTTAATCTTCGAGTTTTATTACTTACATCCTAAATAGTCTAATTTTAGTGATAATTTTAGAAGTCTTTCTTTTGTACCAACTACTGGTAATAGAATTCGTGGTCTACTTCCGGTTTCTTCTCTTTCAGGATTCGTGGTGACAGCTCCGATACTATGTTTGATGGAATTTTGTCTGAAAAAACAAAAAGTCCTATAGTTTATAAAATATTTCAGAAAATTAAAAAAATATGATAAAATTGATCGATTGTTAAACAGACACAGAGTGCGTACTAATAAGCTTGGGAAAAAAAATTGATGTCTAAAAATAGTTAAAAATCTTTCCTGAGACTTTTGAAAGATTATGTAAATCACAGACATTGTTGTATTGTATGGAATTGACAAGCCTACGACACGTAATTTTTGAGTTTATGGCTTATTTTTAATTTTTAAGTTAGCAAACGAATATAAAAGTGGCCATTTGAGTAGCCCCTAAGGTTGGACCAGACAGTAGACAAGCTTGGATCACATGATTCGACCAATCTTACTCACCATTACAGCGGTAGACCAGGTTAGACCAGATGATCATCTCTTGCGAGAAACAGAACACGCCTAATCTCCCGCCCTTGAGAGTGGTGTCGTACACGTTCCCAGAGTCGGCCACAAGCCGCGTGTTCTCGTACACCTTGAGGCGGATCAGACCGATCTTCGGCCGGTGAAGTAGCCGCCAGCGGTACGCGGTCTTCTCGCGCCAACCTACGTTGCGGGGGTCCTTCCAAAGCAACGTAACCTATACAAAAATATCCAAAATGTAAATCTATAATCCAAAAAACACTGATTGGTTTGGCAGATGCCAATCTAGAGATTTAGGGCTGTCAGACATCCCTGTCTAACACCCATGATGCTGTTGCGTCAGATTGCAGCGAGATGATGTTGCGTCACCTGATGGCTAGATGGCTCTTTAATCTGTTTTTGGACAGTTGTATGAAAGGTCTGAAAGAACGTGACTGTGGAGTTATGATGAATGGGACCTAAATCAAGTGCGGCATAATAGCGCTGACGATTAAGTTATGTCTTGCGTCTTTTGCGCAAGAGTTGCAGGAAATGATGTCTGTTATGAATGATGATTTTGTGAGAAAAGGGATGAAAGTGAATGTCACTAAGACGAAAGTTTGAGAGAGATGAAGAAATAACTGACTGTACGGTAATGATAGGTGGCGAAAAAGTGGGACAAGTCCGTGAGGTTGTATATTTGGGGAGTTTGTTCACAAGGGGCGGAAAGAGGGAGGAAGACATAGAAAGACGAGTGAAGAAAGGAAATCCAGTGAGTGGTGCTAAACACTCGATTATGAGTAGGTAGCCAAATCGTTTCTGCAAAGGCGTGAATGGCTATTCATAACGGAGTGCAGGTACCAACACTGAAGTATGGAAGTGAATCTTGAACCTTGCTAATGAAATAAGCCTCCCCTCTGTAACGAATTATAAATGAGGAGAAAACAACGTTATTAATTGACCAGAATATTTCTAGCAAAATGAGATTGAGTTTTGCTTTTTGGGTAGAGATAGGAAGAAAATAAATAACCGTAATCATTAACAATCATCTCCATACCACCATTAATAAATTTTATGAAAGGCTTTATAATGTACCTAGGTTTGTCTATTAACAAACCTACTATTATAAAGCACGGGGTATTCCCCGTTATCATAATATTGATCTGGAAGTTTATCTAATGAGCGTTTACGTTTTATTGACAAGTAAATAACATTGCTAGAGTCGCTAATGCATTAGATTAGAACGATTCAAATTATAAAATTATTATTGTTAGGAAAATCATTCTTATCTAGAGATAGGTATTCCCACAGAGGCAATAATCACTACGTTTTGGTATTACTGTAAGAATAAACATTAACTCCGTTTACATGTGGAGATATTTGTTTGCCTTTTTAACATTTAGAGTCATTAGCCTACCTTTTTTACCAAAGAAAAATATGATTTCTACTCATTCCCTTACCTGATCAGGCGTAGATTCTGTATTCCACAAGGCGTTTCTTAAAGTCTTCCCAGGGCCGGTCTTAGAGTTGACTAGCTTGAGTTGTATGCCCGGCTCGGCCACGGCCCTGAACGGCGTCGTCTGCCAGTACGTTTGAGGATTCTTCTTCCACATCACCACGTAGAAGCGCTTGTTGTTCTGGTATCTGGGAGTTTAGTAAGTGTAAATCATCAAGAAGTAAATAAAATATTGAACAAATCTCTTATATAAAAGTGAAGGGGTGACTGACAGACTATTGCCCAGCCTAAACCACTAAACCTAGAGACTTGAAATTTTGTACATAGATATTTTATACAGTGTTAACATCCACTAAGAAGGGATTTTTGGAAATTCTACCCCTAAAGGGTTGAAATGGGGGTACAAAGTTTGTATGGAAGAAAAATATTTCGACTTGAAACTTCGTAGGAGTGCTTCTAAAAACAAATGAGCAAACACGTGTTTCGTGGTTTTCCGAAACTGAACGCTTTAAGGGGTAAATGGGGTAAAAAAGCCCAACATCGATATGGGTGTCGTTATCGAGGTTTTATGGGATGATTATTGCGAAAATGGCATTTATTTTTAAGTGGTAGACATTATTCAACCCCTAAATTGGTCAAATGGGGTTCAAACTTTGTATGGAAAAATATAATTGGATGTTTGTTACTCAATCACGTAAAACCGGCTGAACGAATTTGAAATAGCACACAGATAGTTATTACACTTTTATCTCGGTCAAAGGTTCCATAGCGATTTTCCGAATGTCCACGCGGACGAAGTCGCGGGCACAAGCTAGTGAAATATATACGTGGTATTTTATGTGTGGTAAAAGTTTTGAAATGAAAATTTTTATATGGTACTAAACTTTGGGACTGAAATTGAGCGCCTCCAAAGCTCTAAGTTTATAGAGACTTAGGTCCGTATTATAGGACGAGACTCAAGCACTGCTTGCTGCTTGAGTACAGTTAGAAAGGGATGGCGCTATATGCGATGAATAGCACCATCCCTTTCTAACTGTACTCAAGCAGCAAGCAGTGCTTGAGTCTCGTCCTATAATACGGACCTTAGTTACCTACTACATATCGCAGCAAAATATCAATGTATCCCACGGCCAACCCGGGTCGTTTAAAGTCTGTAGAATCGCTGCGCCTTCGCTCGCCAACTGTCTAATTGTGTTCCTGTTATATTTCCTGCAATTAATTCACTTCACTTCACTCACCCAAATATGAAGCCCACATAATCATCATCAATTTGTGTGTCCACAAAAAGTGTCCCTTCGAAGTCCACTCCTCCAAAGAACTCGTATCCAACTGCCAGCCCCGGGTCAGAGTTCAGAGTCTGCAGAATCTCTGCACCTTCGTTGGCGACCGCCCAGTTGGGGTCCTGCTGCGATTCACCTTCAGGGTCCAGGCGGACTGTCATGTATTTCCTGCACACAAATTTTAAATTAACCCTGTCTTTTTACAAAATATAATAAAGACGTAGAAAATGTATAAATTTTAATGTTTTTACAAAAGACCGCAAATCTACTGAAAACAATTTTGTGAAATTTCAACAGCAATAAAGTAACCCAAAAGAGCATCCTAGTTTCTTGGGTCGCATTTCTTTAAATGTGACCTCTTTCTTTCTATAACGAAGAAAAAAATGTCTCATGAAACTCGTGAAAGCTCGCTATGCTAATAATATTCAGTCATTCTTGTATTCTTATGAAGATGAATTTGTAAAATTTATGAAAGGTATATTTTTTGCATTCTGCTTTAACTATAACATCAGAATGACCTAAAAATTAAAAATAAGATGCTTTTACCTTAGTTTTCATGACTAGTTAAAGAGAGTCACTAGATTTTAATTATATCATACTTCACACAAATAAAATTGTAATGTTTAGTCAAACTATACCTACCTGAAATCAGTGCGATGTATTAAAGAGTTGTTAGGACAGTTGTCGAGTTCGTTGATCACCGTGTCGCCGTCGTAGTCGTTGTCGCACGCGTCGCCAACTCCGTCGTCTGAATGTGACGAGACGACAGATTAGATAATGACGAGATGGTTACAATGGTCCTTTGAATTGGAGATGGTTCACTTTATACTACTTGGACTTTTAGTAACGTACTTGAATTTGGCATTATTTTCCTAACCGATTCTTCTCTGGTCTGAACTTTCACACAGTTAACTAGTTTAGTCAGAGCTACTGTCCCTCTGGTCTCTTAACAAAAAGTGGGTAGTTTCTTCATAAGCATTGATTCCATCACCGTCATCATCATCGTCACGAGCATCACCCTTGCTATCATTGTCTACGTCTACTGGTCCATTGTCATAAAATCCTTATCCTTTCTTATATTAAGAAAGTCGAAAAGTCCGTTTGTTTGTTTGTTTGTTACGCCTTCACTACTAAACCGATCATCATGAAATTTAGCATATACATTGTCAGGGTTACAGAGAAGGACATAGGGTACCTTTCATCCCGAAAAAGGAATGTTCCCGAGGGATAGCAAAAAAACTTTCCACGCAGATGAAGTTGCGGGTGGCCGCTAGCTATAAATAAATTTAATTAAATTTATTAACGGTTTACTTACGGTTACTATCTCTCTGATCCCTGTTAGCAACAAGCGGGCAGTTGTCTTCATTGTCGTTGATTCCGTCACCGTCATCATCTTCATCACAAGCATCACCCTTGCCGTCATTGTCTACGTCTAACTGGTCACTGTTAGGGACGTATGGACAGTTGTCTAGGCCGTCTTGGATACCGTCCCTGGTAGAAAAAGTTTTTTTTTTATTCGAACATAGAATACACAGTCGATAGTGAACGATACCGATATCAATACCGATATATCGATATGGATTCTCTTCTTTCTCAAGGTCACTAAGATGCAATGAAGAGAGCTATGCTCAGTTCTCCACATTTATCTGCATGATCAAATTAGAAATAACTGACGTGGAAAACTAGGGTAACCGGTATCGCTCGAAGGATTGCTCAGCTGAATGTGCAGTGGGCTGGACACATACCGAGAAGAACCGATGGTCGTTGGGGTGGAAAGGTTATGAAATGGCGACCGCGCACTGTGGGCCCTCAACAAGGTGGCCCGAGGCGACGTGATGGTGAAGGTCGCGAAAAGCCGCTGGATGTGGACAGCGCAAAGGTCTGTCATGGGATGGGTGATCAAATATGTATTATCTCCAGCTCCTTCGTGCTTCGGAAGGCACTTTAAGCCGTCGGTCTCTTGCATTTTAAATAGTTGATACACCAAATCCGTAGTAGGTCCGCGTGGTGGGAAAATTGGAATTCCGAGACGGGCTGCAGACTGCGACCACAAAGTCAAAGTCAAATACGCTTTATTCAAATAAACTTAATTATTAAGTACCTTTGAATCGTCTATATTTTCCTACCACCCGTTCCAGACTTTTTTATCTGACAAGAAGAACGGGCGCAAGAAACTTATCAGCTGTAACAGCCATAAGTAACGATATTTACAAACTTGAATATATCGTTACCAGAAAATTACAACAGGGTGACAGGATTATTGGCAACAACATAGACTTATTATATTACTTCAACAAAGTACTTATTAGCAAGTTATGTGTTACATCATTTCCACGCATTTAGATCTTTAAGATAATCATCTACTTTATAATAACCTTTACCCATGAGCGTTTTTTTAACATGGTTTGTAAATTCATGCAAAGGAAGATCAATCACTTGTTGTGGAACTTTATTAATAAAGGCACACACGTTCCGCTACGCTCCAAATTGAACCGTAATGTTCGCAATTTGAAGTGAGACTTGTGCCCCACACTTCAAATATCATTTCGGTTCAGTTTGCATGCGTGCAGCAACGTGCGGTTGCAGTCTGCAGCTCCTCTTGGGATTCCACCTTTATTATGGTCCTTCCTTTTTATTCACCCATAAAAAATAAGAAAGACCTGTGCCCCAGTGATGTGAATTGTTATACTGACTGTTCGCGGTTGGCGTCGCCCACGTTATCGCGGTCGGCGTTCGTCCTGCGCGAGGTTGCGCACGCGCGGGCAGTTGTCGCACAGTCGCTATGTGCATTGTTATACTGACTGGTCGCGGTCGACGTCGCTGTCACAGGCGTCGCCCACGTTGTCGCGGTCGGCGTCGTCCTGCGCGGGGTTGCGCACGCGCGGGCAGTTGTCGCACAGTCGCTATGTGCATTGTTATACTGACTGGTCGCGGTCGACGTCGCTGTCACAGGCGTCGCCCACGTTGTCGCGGTCGGCGTCGTCCTGCGCGGGGTTGCGCACGCGCGGGCAGTTGTCGCACAGTCGCTATGTGCATTGTTATACTGACTGGTCGCGGTCGACGTCGCTGTCACAGGCGTCGCCCACGTTGTCGCGGTCGGCGTCGTCCTGCGCGGGGTTGCGCACGCGCGGGCAGTTGTCGCACAGTCGCTATGTGCATTGTTATACTGACTGGTCGCGGTCGACGTCGCTGTCACAGGCGTCGCCCACGTTGTCGCGGTCGGCGTCGTCCTGCGCGGGGTTGCGCACGCGCGGGCAGTTGTCGCACAGTCGCTATGTGCATTGTTATACTGACTGGTCGCGGTCGACGTCGCTGTCACAGGCGTCGCCCACGTTGTCGCGGTCGGCGTCGTCCTGCGCGGGGTTGCGCACGCGCGGGCAGTTGTCGCACAGTCGCTATGTGCATTGTTATACTGACTGGTCGCGGTCGACGTCGCTGTCACAGGCGTCGCCCACGTTGTCGCGGTCGGCGTCGTCCTGCGCGGGGTTGCGCACGCGCGGGCAGTTGTCGCACAGTCGCTATGTGCATTGTTATACTGACTGGTCGCGGTCGACGTCGCTGTCACAAGCGTCGCCCACGTTGTCGCGGTCGGCGTCGTCCTGCGCGGGGTTGCGCACGCGCGGGCAGTTGTCGCACAGTCGCTATGTGCATTGTTATACTGACTGGTCGCGGTCGACGTCGCTGTCACAGGCGTCGCCCACGTTGTCGCGGTCGGCGTCGTCCTGCGCGGGGTTGCGCACGCGCGGGTAGTTGTCGCACAGTCGCTATGTGCATTGTTATACTGACTGGTCGCGGTCGACGTCGCTGTCACAGGCGTCGCCCACGTTGTCGCGGTCGACGTCGCTGTCGCAGGCGTCGCCCACGTTGTCGCGGTCGGCGTCGTCCTGCGCGGGGTTGCGCACGCGCGGGCAGTTGTCGCACAGTCGCTATGTGCATTGTTATACTGACTGGTCGCGTTCGACGTCGCTGTCACAGGCGTCGCCCACGTTGTCGCGGTCGGCGTCGTCCTGCGCGGGGTTGCGCACGCGCGGGCAGTTGTCGCACAGTCGCTATGTGCATTGTTATACTGACTGGTCGCGGTCGACGTCGCTGTCGCAGGCGTCGCCCACGTTGTCGCGGTCGGCGTCGTCCTGCGCGGGGTTGCGCACGCGCGGGCAGTTGTCGCACAGTCGCTATGTGCATTGTTATACTGACTGGTCGCGGTCGACGTCGCTGTCACAGGCGTCGCCCACGTTGTCGCGGTCGGCGTCGTCCTGCGCGGGGTTGCGCACGCGCGGGCAGTTGTCGCACAGTCGCTATGTGCATTGTTATACTGACTGGTCGCGGTCGACGTCGCTGTCGCAGGCGTCGCCCACGTTGTCGCGGTCGGCGTCGTCCTGCGCGGGGTTGCGCACGCGCGGGCAGTTGTCGCACAGTCGCTATGTGCATTGTTATACTGACTGGTCGCGGTCGACGTCGCTGTCACAGGCGTCGCCCACGTTGTCGCGGTCGGCGTCGTCCTGCGCGGGGTTGCGCACGCGCGGGCAGTTGTCGCACAGTCGCTATGTGCATTGTTATACTGACTGGTCGCGGTCGACGTCGCTGTCACAGGCGTCGCCCACGTTGTCGCGGTCGGCGTCGTCCTGCGCGGGGTTGCGCACGCGCGGGCAGTTGTCGCACAGTCGCTATGTGCATTGTTATACTGACTGGTCGCGGTCGACGTCGCTGTCGCAGGCGTCGCCCACGTTGTCGCGGTCGGCGTCGTCCTGCGCGGGGTTGCGCACGCGCGGGCAGTTGTCGCACAGTCGCTATGTGCATTGTTATACTGACTGGTCGCGGTCGACGTCGCTATCGCAGGCGTCGCCCACGTTGTCGCGGTCGGCGTCGTCCTGCGCGGGGTTGCGCACGCGCGGGCAGTTGTCGCACAGTCGCTATGTGCATTGTTATACTGACTGGTCGCGGTCGACGTCGCTGTCGCAGGCGTCGCCCACGTTGTCGCGGTCGGCGTCGTCCTGCGCGGGGTTGCGCACGCGCGGGCAGTTGTCGCACAGTCGCTATGTGCATTGTTATACTGACTGGTCGCGGTCGACGTCGCTGTCACAGGCGTCGCCCACGTTGTCGCGGTCGGCGTCGTCCTGCGCGGGGTTGCGCACGCGCGGGCAGTTGTCGCACAGTCGCTATGTGCATTGTTATACTGACTGGTCGCGGTCGACGTCGCTGTCGCAGGCGTCGCCCACGTTGTCGCGGTCGGCGTCGTCCTGCGCGGGGTTGCGCACGCGCGGGCAGTTGTCGCACAGTCGCTATGTGCATTGTTATACTGACTGGTCGCGGTCGACGTCGCTGTCACAGGCGTCGCCCACGTTGTCGCGGTCGGCGTCGTCCTGCGCGGGGTTGCGCACGCGCGGGCAGTTGTCGCACAGTCGCTATGTGCATTGTTATACTGACTGGTCGCGGTCGACGTCGCTGTCACAGGCGTCGCCCACGTTGTCGCGGTCGGCGTCGTCCTGCGCGGGGTTGCGCACGCGCGGGCAGTTGTCGCACAGTCGCTATGTGCATTGTTATACTGACTGGTCGCGGTCGACGTCGCTGTCACAGGCGTCGCCCACGTTGTCGCGGTCGGCGTCGTCCTGCGCGGGGTTGCGCACGCGCGGGCAGTTGTCGCACAGTCGCTATGTGCATTGTTATACTGACTGGTCGCGGTCGACGTCGCTGTCACAGGCGTCGCCCACGTTGTCGCGGTCGGCGTCGTCCTGCGCGGGGTTGCGCACGCGCGGGCAGTTGTCGCACAGTCGCTATGTGCATTGTTATACTGACTGGTCGCGGTCGACGTCGCTGTCGCAGGCGTCGCCCACGTTGTCGCGGTCGGCGTCGTCCTGCGCGGGGTTGCGCACGCGCGGGCAGTTGTCGCACAGTCGCTATGTGCATTGTTATACTGACTGGTCGCGGTCGACGTCGCTGTCACAGGCGTCGCCCACGTTGTCGCGGTCGGCGTCGTCCTGCGCGGGGTTGCGCACGCGCGGGCAGTTGTCGCACAGTCGCTATGTGCATTGTTATACTGACTGGTCGCGGTCGACGTCGCTGTCGCAGGCGTCGCCCACGTTGTCGCGGTCGGCGTCGTCCTGCGCGGGGTTGCGCACGCGCGGGCAGTTGTCGCACAGTCGCTATGTGCATTGTTATACTGACTGGTCGCGGTCGACGTCGCTGTCACAGGCGTCGCCCACGTTGTCGCGGTCGGCGTCGTCCTGCGCGGGGTTGCGCACGCGCGGGCAGTTGTCGCACAGTCGCTATGTGCATTGTTATACTGACTGGTCGCGGTCGACGTCGCTGTCGCAGGCGTCGCCCACGTTGTCGCGGTCGGCGTCGTCCTGCGCGGGGTTGCGCACGCGCGGGCAGTTGTCGCACAGTCGCTATGTGCATTGTTATACTGACTGGTCGCGGTCGACGTCGCTGTCACAGGCGTCGCCCACGTTGTCGCGGTCGGCGTCGTCCTGCGCGGGGTTGCGCACGCGCGGGCAGTTGTCGCACAGTCGCTATGTGCATTGTTATACTGACTGGTCGCGGTCGACGTCGCTGTCGCAGGCGTCGCCCACGTTGTCGCGGTCGGCGTCGTCCTGCGCGGGGTTGCGCACGCGCGGGCAGTTGTCGCACAGTCGCTATGTGCATTGTTATACTGACTGGTCGCGGTCGACGTCGCTGTCACAGGCGTCGCCCACGTTGTCGCGGTCGGCGTCGTCCTGCGCGGGGTTGCGCACGCGCGGGCAGTTGTCGCACAGTCGCTATGTGCATTGTTATACTGACTGGTCGCGGTCGACGTCGCTGTCACAGGCGTCGCCCACGTTGTCGCGGTCGGCGTCGTCCTGCGCGGGGTTGCGCACGCGCGGGCAGTTGTCGCACAGTCGCTATGTGCATTGTTATACTGACTGGTCGCGGTCGACGTCGCTGTCACAGGCGTCGCCCACGTTGTCGCGGTCGGCGTCGTCCTGCGCGGGGTTGCGCACGCGCGGGCAGTTGTCGCACAGTCGCTATGTGCATTGTTATACTGACTGGTCGCGGTCGACGTCGCTGTCACAGGCGTCGCCCACGTTGTCGCGGTCGGCGTCGTCCTGCGCGGGGTTGCGCACGCGCGGGCAGTTGTCGCACAGTCGCTATGTGCATTGTTATACTGACTGGTCGCGGTCGACGTCGCTGTCACAGGCGTCGCCCACGTTGTCGCGGTCGGCGTCGTCCTGCGCGGGGTTGCGCACGCGCGGGCAGTTGTCGCACAGTCGCTATGTGCATTGTTATACTGACTGGTCGCGGTCGACGTCGCTGTCACAGGCGTCGCCCACGTTGTCGCGGTCGGCGTCGTCCTGCGCGGGGTTGCGCACGCGCGGGCAGTTGTCGCACAGTCGCTATGTGCATTGTTATACTGACTGGTCGCGGTCGACGTCGCTGTCACAGGCGTCGCCCACGTTGTCGCGGTCGGCGTCGTCCTGCGCGGGGTTGCGCACGCGCGGGCAGTTGTCGCACAGTCGCTATGTGCATTGTTATACTGACTGGTCGCGGTCGACGTCGCTGTCACAGGCGTCGCCCACGTTGTCGCGGTCGGCGTCGTCCTGCGCGGGGTTGCGCACGCGCGGGCAGTTGTCGCACAGTCGCTATGTGCATTGTTATACTGACTGGTCGCGGTCGACGTCGCTGTCGCAGGCGTCGCCCACGTTGTCGCGGTCGGCGTCGTCCTGCGCGGGGTTGCGCACGCGCGGGCAGTTGTCGCACAGTCGCTATGTGCATTGTTATACTGACTGGTCGCGGTCGACGTCGCTGTCGCAGGCGTCGCCCACGTTGTCGCGGTCGGCGTCGTCCTGCGCGGGGTTGCGCACGCGCGGGCAGTTGTCGCACAGTCGCTATGTGCATTGTTATACTGACTGGTCGCGGTCGACGTCGCTGTCGCAGGCGTCGCCCACGTTGTCGCGGTCGGCGTCGTCCTGCGCGGGGTTGCGCACGCGCGGGCAGTTGTCGCACAGTCGCTATGTGCATTGTTATACTGACTGGTCGCGGTCGACGTCGCTGTCGCAGGCGTCGCCCACGTTGTCGCGGTCGGCGTCGTCCTGCGCGGGGTTGCGCACGCGCGGGCAGTTGTCGCACAGTCGCTATGTGCATTGTTATACTGACTGGTCGCGGTCGACGTCGCTGTCGCAGGCGTCGCCCACGTTGTCGCGGTCGGCGTCGTCCTGCGCGGGGTTGCGCACGCGCGGGCAGTTGTCGCACAGTCGCTATGTGCATTGTTATACTGACTGGTCGCGGTCGACGTCGCTGTCACAGGCGTCGCCCACGTTGTCGCAGTCGGCGTCGTCCTGCGCGGGGTTGCGCACGCGCGGGCAGTTGTCGCACAGTCGCTATGTGCATTGTTATACTGACTGGTCGCGGTCGACGTCGCTGTCGCAGGCGTCGCCCACGTTGTCGCGGTCGGCGTCGTCCTGCGCGGGGTTGCGCACGCGCGGGCAGTTGTCGCACAGTCGCTATGTGCATTGTTATACTGACTGGTCGCGGTCGACGTCGCTGTCACAGGCGTCGCCCACGTTGTCGCGGTCGGCGTCGTCCTGCGCGGGGTTGCGCACGCGCGGGCAGTTGTCGCACAGTCGCTATGTGCATTGTTATACTGACTGGTCGCGGTCGACGTCGCTGTCACAGGCGTCGCCCACGTTGTCGCGGTCGGCGTCGTCCTGCGCGGGGTTGCGCACGCGCGGGCAGTTGTCGCACAGTCGCTATGTGCATTGTTATACTGACTGGTCGCGGTCGACGTCGCTGTCGCAGGCGTCGCCCACGTTGTCGCGGTCGGCGTCGTCCTGCGCGGGGTTGCGCACGCGCGGGCAGTTGTCGCACAGTCGCTATGTGCATTGTTATACTGACTGGTCGCGGTCGACGTCGCTGTCACAGGCGTCGCCCACGTTGTCGCGGTCGGCGTCGTCCTGCGCGGGGTTGCGCACGCGCGGGCAGTTGTCGCACAGTCGCTATGTGCATTGTTATACTGACTGGTCGCGGTCGACGTCGCTGTCGCAGGCGTCGCCCACGTTGTCGCGGTCGGCGTCGTCCTGCGCGGGGTTGCGCACGCGCGGGCAGTTGTCGCACACGTCGCCGATGCGGTCGCCGTCCATGTCCTCCTGCCGGGGGTTGTACACGCGTGGGCAGTTGTCCTCTTCGTTGCGAATTCCTGGGAATTATGAGGTATCTTTAGAATAGTAGCTCGTTAGAATAAATGCCAGTCTAGCGAATGGTCACAATAATTCGCAATTTTTCCTTGCTTAGCGGGATAGCATCGCGCTTTTGCGAAAAAATATTGAATGAATAATGTTGCGATGCGCATGTTAAGCCGGTTCGCAAAGGAGGACCAGTACTTTTGTAATACGGTGAACATATCGCAGCACACCACACACCTTGAAAACATAATTCGTCGTTAACAACCATTCATAAAATTCGTCGTTAACAACCTAGCATTGGGCCCGCGTGGTGTTTATGATGGCCCATCCGCCTTATTCACCCATAAAGAAGGCCTGTCTGTGCCCCAGCAGTGGGACATCAAAATTGGCTGATGGTCAGGTTGTAGATAGGCAAAAAATTTGGTAATGTCAGATGTCCCTAAAATGTGCGCCGTAGAAAGTAAAGAGGGTGACAAAATACTAAACTTATAAGTGCGCCGTGGGCTGTAAATATTGGTCTCCCTGTAGTAAGTAACGCGAGCTAACGCGATAAAAGGGTCGAGAAAATTTTGTCGCGGTCGCATCTTGGGTATCTCACCGTCGTTATCCATGTCAGGGTCGCAAGCATCTCCCATGCCATCATTGTCGGTATCCTCTTGTTCAGGGTTGTACCTTCGCGGGCAGTTGTCGCACAAATCTCCGCGCTTGTCGCTTTGATCCTCATCCCGGTCTAACTGGTCAGCATTCGCGATTAGGGGGCAATTGTCCTGTAATGATGTCATGAGTTAGAAAATAAGGAAAAACTGTTTGATTAATTAAGATAATGCCGTCCTGATCAGCATCCTCTTTTGAGGAACTGGGACAATAAATTGTTGGTATTACAGCAAAATTATGCGCATATTATAACGACCACTTTACCGGGTGATTGGAAATGCTGTGTATATCAGCATCAGGACCGCAAAAAATCTATCGATCCCTCCTCATCAGCGCCTTCTTGTCCAAAGTCGGACACCATAAGACCGTTGTCAGCGTTACAGCGTGGTTTGGACATGACATCTCTATCTGACTTCAAACTTACCTAATGATTGGGAATGCCGTCTCCATCAGCATCAGGATCTCAAAAATCTCCTAATCTATTCTCGTCAGCGTCTTTTTGTCCAGAGTGGGACACCATAAGACCGCTGTCAGCATTACAGTGTGGTTTGGACATGATATCTCCATCTGTCTTCAAACTTACCGGGTGATTGGGAATGCCGTCTCCATCAGCATCAGGGTCGCAAGAGTCTCCCAATCCATCCCCATCAGCATCTTCTTGGCCAGAATTCGAGACCATGGGACAATTATCGGCGTTACAGCGTGGCTCAGAACAAGGCAGCTTGTGGTCGGGGTATCCGTCGAGGTCAGTGTCGCGGCCGCAGACTGTGCCGTTACCGGCGTAACCCGTCTGGAATGATAAATCTATGTCCATACACGCCGATTCCGATGGGTTTACCTTTTACAAATCCTACCCCACCGATCCACCAAGCCGATCATAATATTTTTGTAGAATTTCACCCAATAATTTCACCCCTCACCCACGTGACTTTAAACCTGTATCAGTATCTGTGTAGTACCAATTTGACAAACTTGCACAATGTGTTCAGTCATTGAAACTGAAACTTTATCTAAAAACATAAAGTCTCTTATCGTAGTAAATGTCTACGACGTAGCAGATGTCTACGATGTAGCAAATTTCGTTTTTGAAAGCATTAATATTGAGATTATTTTGAATTATTTTAGTAGGTCTATTTGTTAAAACAAAATTGCCATAATATTGTAAACTCTTATACAGAAGTAGTAATTATTAGCTACAGCTGTTTACAAGATTCAGTTAATCTCGAATTCTTCAGGCAAAAATTGTCTTTTTTTTTCAATAATTACCAATTACTTACCGCGCAAACACATTTGTACCCGTACCCGCAGACTGCGTTAAACCGCTTGCAGTACGCAGGATCGCAGCGGAGTACTAACGACTCGGCGTCGTCGAAGTCAAAGCACGGACGCGTCGTGTTCACGTAGAAGTTGCCGCCGCACGGGACGCACGAGTAAGAGCCCTGCAGCGATAAGCTCAAGTTAAATCATTGAATTTGAAATAAAATACTTTCAAAGTTCATTCATGTAGGTACACCAGTTATCAATTATTCGCACTTGGTCGGATTCGCAAAGAGCGGATTCTGATTTCGCCAGAAGATAGACAAAAAGAAAAGATTTTTAATAAACTTGGTTAGTACTTGGTAACCTTGGTATAAATTACCAAGTGAGATTTTTAAAGTTTATTTGTGATTTATTTATTGTTACACAAAAAAGGGCCACTTCTAAGATTATAAATTGCTTGTACGCTGCGTCGTCATTTTCTTAGGTTTAAATCACGGGGGGCGATACGTACAAATGAAAAAATGGTGAAGCAAGTGAGACTGCGCTAGTATACCAAACCAATCAGTGTGTTGACAGAGTCTTCCGCACGGACAGTTGACTCTTTGACAACATCATCATCACATACATTGCTCCAATTCCAAAGTAAGTAGCTATAGCACTTGTGTTATGGAAATCAGAAACAACGGTGGTATGACTCTTCCTTCCGCACACTCATTAACATCCACGCAAGCCTCTTGCTTCGCCTCCTACAGTACTGCCTCACCGCGCGCCTGCCCTGCCGCCTTCACCTCTAAATAAACACGAAGATATCATCGCAGTATACCCACCGGCGTGTTGACACACAGTCTCCCGCGTGGACAGTTGGCCCTGCCCTTTGCACACTCATCAACGTCCACGCAAGTCTCCAGTCTCGCCTTCGTTCCTACCCCGCACCAGCCCTGCCACCCTTCACACCTTTTATAGACACGTATACATCAACTCAGTATACTCACTGAAGTGTGGACCGACAGAGTCCACGCAAGACTCCCGCCACGCCGCCGCCCGTTCCCGTCCCGCGCCAGCCTTGTCCCTCATAACACCCCTATAAATACGAATAAGTGTATCATCGCAGTATACCCACCGGAGTGTTGACACACAGTCTCCCTCGGGGACAGTTAGCCCTGCCCTCCGCGCACTCGTCAACGTCCACGCAAGTCTCCCGCCTCGCCTCCTGCCCGGCCCCGCGCCAGCCCTGCCCGCCCTCGTACCCCGGGGGACACGGCCCGCATGTGAACCCTCCGTCTTCGTTGCGGCATGATACCATGTCGTCGCAAGGACGGATTAGGTCGCACTCGTCGATGTCCACGCATCCGTAGCCTGAAAAATATAGGGAAAGTAATCTGCTGGTCTACCCTACGTGATCGAATTAGAAATGTGGAAATGCGTTACTAAAGTAACCGACATCGCTCGAAGGATTGCTCAGCTGAAGTGGCAATGAGCGGGACACATTGCGGAAAGAAATCGCCGTTGGGGCGGAAAGGTTTTTGAATGGTGACCGCGCACTAGATGACGACGCTCCATGGGTGGACCGACGATCTGGTGATGGCAGCGGGAAACCGTTGATTGTGGGCAGCGCATGACCGATCGTTGTGGAGATTCCAAGGATCTCTGGGTGTAGACCCAGCAGTGGGTGTCATGCGGCTGATATGATGATTATGAATCTGCTGGTCTACTACAATCATTGGATACGGTTTCTACCTCTGACCCAATCGACTTATGGTGATATTGATTTTAGTCTTTGCTTACAATCATCATCTCTTCGATCCCTCCCTCCCTTAGAATGATTATTATCAATCCTTGCACTATGTGACTACTTAAATCGCTGAATTTAAAGGTTTATTACGTGACTTGGACATTTGACCATCGACACATCATATGATATAAAAAAATACTTAGAAATAGAGGCATGACTCACCATTCCACTCGTATCCTCTGGGGCAGCCCTCGCACTCGTAGAAGGGGCTGGTGGATTTTGGTCTGCAGGGGCGGTTATCGCAGGGCCGGTGCGAGTCGCATACATGCTGGCAACGCGTCCCGTCGCCTGAAAAGCCCTGGGGGCACGAGCCGCAGCGGGGGCCCGATGAGGTCTCGTGGCATTCCACCCCTATGTAACAACTATCAAGTTAGCATGGTGGGAAAATAATAGGTAACGATAAAATAAAATAAAAATTGAAAAACTTCGTTGTCGCATTGTCACTGACTAAAAATTAATAGTAGATTATTTTTCTTTGCTTAAAGTCTTCTTAAAGTATAATTTTAATATTTCGATATTGCTGAACCTTTCTAAGGCTCATTATTTTTGATGATAATCATTATCAAACTGTGCATATAAACACAATAAGTCTGACCTTGATAGCAGGAGATGTGACTGCAAGTAAGCTTGTAGCACTGTTCGCCGTTGCCCGAGTAGCCAGGAGGACAGGAGCCGCATTGATAACCACCATTAGGCAAGTCTTGGCAAGTCACGCCTGAGAAAATAAGATAATCAGTAGGTATTATCACAACACTTCTTGGAGGGCTAAACATCTAACTAAAGTCAGCAATCCATTTTAGAAGCCTCACTGTACAAATTCATGCATCTCTACTGGTAAACTCACAAGGAACTTTTGAGTATAGACTTTAACTGATACTGAATCATTTGTCTCGCGGCAAATCTCGAACCATAGGTTGTCATGCATCACGATATGTCAGCATCACGCAGAACGTTGTTCCTCACTAAAGTTATATCTCAACATTGTTTGGCAAAAGGTTTGTAAACATACGTCCTCCAAAACAAGGGTTAGTGCTGCAAGGCGACGAGCAAGTCTCCCCGTCGCTGCTCTGTCCGTTGGGACACCTGTCGCAGCGGTACCCTTGGCTAGTGTCCGTGCAGTATTCACCTGCAATGGAAGATATTTTTGACTTGTCTTAACTAACCCAACCTAACTGTACGTCCTTATACTGTTTGTATCTTTAGTAAAAAGAAGTACTTTGGAATTCATGCGTAAATACTGTAGAATTCCTTCAGCTGTTTTTGAAACTAGTTTCGAGGGAATAATTAACATTCTTTTTTGGTAACATCTGTAGGGAAGACCGTGCCCCCTACTCAAATAGCCTTTCTACTAAAATTAACGGCAGAACAGAAAGACAATGTATGGGATTGACAGAAGCTAAGCGTTAGCTTATGTCATTCCCATACATTGTTATTCCATTCTACTAGCGTTAATTTTAGTAAAATGGCCATTTGAGTAGTTCTAGTCAATCATTGGCATTCCATGTTATAACTACCTCATTTTTCAAGTGTTGCAGAGAATTTATGATCGAAAAAAATCCTCATTAGGTTCTCAATTCTTGGATCTTTTAAATTACCATGATCAAACTACTTTTGCAATATTCAGAGATGTGAATGGATACCATGGTAAACTTAGCTAAAATAATATCGTAAGCTATGGTACATTCAGCTACCATAGATGTTTAAATGTGTTTTCGTACGCTAAACTTTAATTTCACTTGAACTTTTAATAATATCCTCTGTACCGCATTCATTGATATCGTTTGTCCCAAAGGTTGACTGGTACACTGGTAGAGAATGCCACTAGCATTAAGTCCGCCTATTGTACCATTGTATTTGTACAATAAAGATGATTAAATAAAAAAACCCTCATATCTCACCTCTCGCACAAGGCTTCCGATTGCAAGGCACTGCTTGGCACCGCTTCCCGTCGCCTAACGTTCCGGTCGGGCAGGGGCCGCATTCTGGCCCTGACGCGGTGTTCCGGCATTCCACGCCTGTTGGAATATTCAACTTATTTATGACACTAACCACGTTACGTCACGAATTCACGATCGTCCGCGGATTTAATAGATAGATCTCATTTATTCAGTTTTCTGATAAAGTTGATAAGTTTCTTGCGCCCATTCTTCTTGTCAGTTAAAAAAGTCTCGAATGGTAAATGGGTAGGAAAATATAGACCAATCAAAACATTTTATTTCTAAGTTTATTTGAATAAAGTTTTTCAATTTTCATTTTATTCAGTTATTAATTATTATACTTAAATAAATTATTTATTCCCAAACTTAACTAGAACTTTATAATCATGATTTATTTCACCACGGTAAAATTTGTTTAATGATGTTTAAACACCGCTATGTGGCTATCAAACCTGAGAGAATAATTATATCCTTTTAAACTAATTATACTATTGTCATTATCCCTAATTAACAGCCAGGGCCCCTATTTTTGAATCGCTCGGCTGGCGTCGAGCGCTCGTTTCTACTGATTTTCGTTCGACATATGACTCTATTTCGAACGTTTGAGCCATATGTCGAACGAAAATCAGTAGAAACGAGCGCTCGACGCCAGCCGAGTGATTCAAAAATAGGGTCCCAGGGCGCATATAGGAGCTCGGCGACGCAGTGGCTTAGCACCTGGGGCCCTATTTTTGAATCGCTCGGCTGGCGTCGAGCGCTCGTTTCTACTGATTTTCGTTCGACATATGACTCTATTTCGAACGTTTGAGCCATATGTCGAACGAAAATCAGTAGAAACGAGCGCTCGACGCCAGTCGAGTGATTCAAAAATAGGGCCCCTGGCCCAGCGATTGCGGAGGTTAAGCAACTTTCGCAAGAATCGATCATGAGATGGGTGACCAAAAATGTATTATCTCGAGTTCCTCCATGCTTCGAAAGGCACGTTAAGCCGTTAGTCATGGCTGCATTTGCAGTCGTTAACACCCAATAATCCGCATTGGACCTGCGTGGTGGGTTATGGCCCGTCCTCATTATTCACCCATAAGAAAGGCCTGTAGGTACCCCAGGTGAGGACATAAAGAGGACAAAAATGTCTGATGTCGAAAGGCTTACAGAAAATACAATAAACAAGAGGCACTGGATGGATGGAAGATATATACATAGATATTATATTGTACCTCAATACATCGCTTTTCCTCTAACCGTGCGCAAGTGTGGAAAAATATAAAAGTTACATTTCGTAGGGCTTCTAAAAGGTCTACTGCAAAACAACTCTACAATAACAAATTGCTATTGGTTGTACATCAGTTCCAAGTCGGTAGCCGACGATAGCTTTTAAAATAGAATTTCCACGTATATTTATATAATCTCTTACTTATATAAAAGTGAAGGGGTGACTGACAGACTATTGCCCGGCCCAAACCACTGAACCTAGGGACTTCAGATTTTGTACATAGATATTTTATACAATGTAAACACCCACTAAGAAGAGATTTTTGGAAATTCCACCCCTGAAGGGTTGAAATGGGGGTACAAACTTTGTATGGAAAAAAATAATTAAATAGACATTTCAACTTGAAACTTCGTAGGAGTACTTCTAAAAACAAATAAAGAAACACGTGTTTCATGGTTTTCCGAAACTCAACACCATACAAAAAGCCCAAAATCGATATGGATGTCGTTATCGAGGTTTTATGGGATGTTGATTGCGAAAATGACATTTATTTTTAGTGGTAGACATTATTCAACCTCTAAGGGGGTCATATGGGGTTCAAACTTTGTATGGAAAAAGTATAAAATAGACATTACGACTTGAATCTTTGTAGGAGTATTTCTATAAACAAATGATCAAACGTGTATTTCGTGAATTTCTGAAAATCAACCCCTTAAGGGGTAAATGGGATTATGGGATGTTAATTGCGAAAATGGCATTTAGGTATTTTGAAGTCCAACACGGCGCCATGAAACGGGGGATAAATTTTTTAATGGAAAAATAATACGGGAACGAGAACAGGAATGAGATCGAGAACGGGAACGGGAACGGGAACTAATCCTTATTATCCTTACTAATATTATAAATGCGAAAGTCCGTTTATTTGTTTGTTTGTTTGTTACGCCTTCACGTCTTAACTACTGAACCGATCATCATGAAATTTTGCATACATGTTGTCAGGGGTCTAGAGAGGGACATAGGGTTTCATCCCTAAAAAAAGTTTTGTTCCCGAGGGATAACAAAAAACTTTTCACGCAGACGAAGTCGCGGGCGGCCGCTAGTAATTCATAATTATGCAGAAAATGCACGTCTCTTATTTGGCAATGTTTATAGATTACACTAGAATCTCCTAAAGAAGATAATTTAGAATTCTAGATAAATAAAAAACAAATGAAAAATATTTCATAATACTATTGTTCATTAATAAGTTAATGAAACGTTTACATCTACAAGTCAATTAAGCAATGATAAATCATATTTTATTCACCATCCCGATAACAAAGGTGTAAAATTAACCGTCATATTTATTCATTAGGTAGGTAAGTACCTATCTCAATTTATTATTCGTTTAACGTTTGCTACAAAGCGGTGTCGCCCACTCTAAATGATTTAAAATATTAGGCTGTTTGTAATAGGTACTCATAAATTAAAGGGTCGATTCACACATGCCTTAAGACACGACGACGAATCTATAACGTAAGCTGAGTAAGAGCGTCATAGCTATGCAGTGTGTGAATATTAGTAAGTACCTATCCATGGGCTAAATAATTCTGTTTTAAGTAAGTAATTAAATAATTACTGGCATGCATATTAGAATCGACCGAGGAAAAATTTTATTCCTTATCTCTCTAGAATCAGTGTTCATCTTATTTTTATTGTAATGAATTTACAAATTATGGTACGAGACACGAGTATGTGAAGCTAAGTCACAGAATAGATATAAGTACTACCGTACAGAAAGGAAACTCTCCGCCCCGCCCCAGAATCAATTAACTCATCCCACCGCGCGAGTTCGTGTGCCGAATCGTATGCTCAATAGCCCTAGACTTCACGCACAGAGTTGGGCGTGTGCAAAAACGTCACTGTGTAGCGTCTGTGTAATAGCACAGAATACATAATAGTACAAGTGTAACAGGTAGTTGAAACGCGGCGCTTGTATGGAGAGCCTGGGGTGTGGCTCGGTGGTTTAGCGCCTGGCCCTGCGATTACGGAGGTTAAACAACTTTCGCAAGGGATGGATGACCAAAAATGTATTATCTCGAATTCCTCCGTGCTTCGGAAGGCACGTTAAGCCGTTGGTCCCGGCTGCATATGCAGTCGTTAACACCCACCAATCCGCATTGGGCTCGCGTGGTAGATTATGACCTATCCTCCTTATACACCGTCATTTTCTAGTCGTTTTAATTAACTTAAGGGTGTGTTGTACCAATGAAAATAAACATTTTTGCCCAAGAAACATGGGTCGAAAAACGACAAAAAAAATTGACTTTCCCATACTAATAAAATGTTTTTGCTGTCTACTTAGTATGGGAGACCCAACATTTTTTGTCGTTTTTAAACACAACATTTTATTAGTATGGGAAAGTCAATTTTTTTTGTCGTTTTTCGACCCATGTTTCTTTGGCAAAAATGTTTAGTTCTGTTAGTAGAACACTCCCTTAAGTTAATTAAAACGACTACAAAATGACGGTGTATACTCATAAAGAAGGCATGTCCCCCATCAGTGGGGATATTAAAAATGGTTAATGTCGGTAAGAGTATATTACAATACAACTGAATATCATAAAGAAATATTTTAACGTTAAAGTTAATAATATATTAACTTTATGCTGAAAAGGCTTATTCGCAAAACGTCTACTTCGCACGTCGCAGAATGTCGCTTTCTCATAATGCCTCTTTCGCAAGAGGGCGCTTTTGCACAATGTCTCTTTCGCAGAATGTCGCTTTCGCAAAATGTCGCGATAGGGAATTTTCAATAACTTTTTTGTTTTTTTGTTATATGGCTTAATCACTTTCAAAAAATATATACCTACCTACTATAAAAATATTTTTTGAAAATCATAGTGGTTAACCTTCTCCATATTTATGTGATCCTGGTACTTTGTAGAAGTATTTACCTATTACGAAGAAAAGAAAAAGAAACCTCTTTAATATTGTATATTAAAAACACATAATTTTATTCTAAGTCCCTATCACGACATTTTGCGAAAGCGACCTTTTGCGAAAGAGGCATTATGAGAAAGCTACATTTTGTGACGGGCGACATTCTGCGAAGTAGACGTATTGCGAATAAGCCGCTGAAAATCCGAAAAAGCTACCATGAGAAGTTACTTTGGTACAAATACCTGACAGATTGCCTCCTTTAGGGTTCCGCACTGTCAATGCCAATTAAAATCAAGGGTCAGTAAAGAATTAATATCTGTTCTAGATCAATACTCATTTACTATCGGCCAATTTTTCTAATTGTTTTTCTAATGATTTGTTCAAACCATTTCATGTTTTCGGTGGCGTTTTATTAGCCAATGTGGACAGGAGTTAAGGCTCATCAAGCAACACGACTTTCATAATATTATAATAGGTGTCCATATCGTGGGTGTTAACATGGAGCTTCGTAGCTACATGTTGGGTGCGAAGGCCAAGAAATGAAACTAGAGTGCAATACAGAAATATTCGTTTAATGAAAACCCACAATATTGCTTGATAAACCTTAAAACTAATGTTAGGCGAGTACAAAGAATATGAGATTCTAACTATCTAAAATTAAGATTATACATTCGAGTAAAATGAGACTTTAAACTACTAGGGTTATAATAAAAAACAAAAAAGTTTAAAAGGTAAAGGCTAAGAAATTACAAAAGCTGAGTTAGTAGAAAATTAAAAACAATATGATAGAGAAGATAGTCAAGACAAAGATATTGATTGTTAGGTCGCGTTCTTACTTATTACGTTACGGTACATATAAAAGCTGTAATAGAATATAGTATTTTAAATCTGAATAATTTCTTAAAGTATTTTGTGACGTTGTTGTATGTAACACGACTACAACTACTTTCAGTAATAGCGAAACTGTTTGCAATGGCAATAATATAACTGGCAAAAGTGCCAGAGGATCTAAACGTGGGACCATGATAAACGAATTCCGCTTCGTGACATTATTAGCTGTCGCAAGTCAATCTTTTTTTTTACTATATACCCGATTCCAGAGAATTTGATGCATTAACCTAATATTACCACGTTTTTAGCTTTCTTGTCTGTTTGGTGGTCCGCAATTTTTTATTTATTATGATTCTATAAAAACTAAGCGCAAGAAATGAGCCGTCTTTTTCTTATTCGCATGATGATGCATGATCCATTTGGTTATTTAAGATCAGTGCCCGGGTATCTAACTCTACCATGAGTTGATGCAAACTGTTGAGTTGATGCAAATTGTTTTCGCTTGCAATACTAGCAGAGCTTAGAAGAGCTACTACAAGTGTGATGGTTTTCAACACAACCACCAATGGTAGATGGTACCAGCAAGTCTAAAGGGTATACTCGTCATTTGCGTTGTGGTGATGTGATTGAACCGGTGATCTTCTGTGACTAAGGCGCCATAGCAGTAAGATCAGTACCCGGGTAGCACATCGCGGCGGTGCAGCGCGCAGGCTGAATGCGCTTACAGAACTGGCGGAGCTTAGAAGAACTATTACAAGTGTGATATATGATTTTCCACACAACCACCAATGGTAGACGGATACCAGTGTGCTCAAATGATAACTCGTCATTTGCGTTGTGGTGATGTGGTTGAACCGGTGATCTTCGGCGACTAAGGCGCGCTAGCAGTAAGATCAGTACCCGGGTAGCAGGTGGCGGCCACGCAGCGCTCGGGCTGAATGCGCTTGCAGTACTGGCGGAGCTTAGAAGAACTATTACAAGTGTGATATATGATTTTCCACACAACCACCAATGGTAGACGGATACCAGTGTGCTCAAATGATATATATACTCGTCATTTGCGTTGTGGTGAT
This sequence comes from Agriphila tristella, assembly GCA_928269145.1. NCBI lineage: Eukaryota > Metazoa > Arthropoda > Insecta > Lepidoptera > Crambidae > Agriphila > Agriphila tristella. Next base: position 54,450,514 of record OV743430.1, on the reverse strand, counting down.
GTGATTGAACCGGTGATCTTCGGCGACTAAGGCGCGCTAGCAGTAAGATCAGTACCCGGGTAGCAGGTGGCGGCCACGCAGCGCTCGGGTTGAAACCACTTAAAGAACTACTACAAGTATGTCAGTGTCTGATGATTTTCAGCACAACCACCAATGATAGACGATACCAGTGTGCTCAAAGGATATATATACTCGTCATTTGCGTTGTGGTGATGTGATTGAACCGGTGATCTTCAGTGACTAAGGCGCTGTAGCAGTAAGATCAGTACCCGGGTAGCAGGTGGCGGCGGCGCAGCGCTCGGGCTGCGGCTGCGGCTGCGGGCGCGCGCAGCACTGGCGCAGCTGCCCGCGGAGCGCCTCGATGGTCCCACGCTGGTCGGCCACCACACGGTGCAACTGCTCGATGCGGACTGACAGCTGCTGCAGGTGCCGGATCACCTCGTCTGGTGGAGGGGAGGAAATGGTTTTCTTAACTAAAGGGAGTGTCGCAGAAAATCAATCGATTGTAATGGTTGGTCAATCGATTTTCTGCAAAATTCAGCAAAATAGAGTCTGGTCAACGAAAGATGAGACTATAGGGAGTGTCAAAGAAATCAATCGATTGTAATGGTTAATCAATCGATTTTCTGCAAAATTCAGCAAAATAGAGTCTGGTCAACGAAAGATGAGACTGAAATAGCGGCGCCACTTTCCCTGTTAAATTAACGTTTAAAGGTTAGGTTATTGGAAACTGAACCTTAAAATAAGGCGCAAAATTAGTTCATTTCCAACAGAGTCTCGTTTTGCGTTGACCAAACTCTTAGTGGTGTTTACGCCACATTTACGCATTACGAAGGTTTCATTAAAATTATTAGTTTAGCTGAGTCTCAAACTTAAAAAACAAATGTAGAATCAAACTCTCTGTGTTTAATATATTGCTGTTCTTAAGTTTGCAGCTTATTGTCCACAAGGTAATTTGAAAACGATTAACGATACACTGAAATTGAAATGGCATGAAAAACAAATATATCAACACAATGCAAAGGGTTTAGCAATAACGCAATCTAAACTAAACACAAGAATTACCAAGGACGCATTCAAACTAAACTTGGTGGCATTAAAAGCCCTTTGGCATAGATAACGGGAGCGAACTATGTCAACGCTGTCCTCAAAGTCAAATTCGTTGTAAACCCTTTCAAACTTCAGCTATAAAATATGTCCCAAAAGTGAAATTTCAAGTTTGTAAAACGCTTACGGACCCTAAAATTTCAATTAAGAATAAAGTCAAGAACACGTCACTACACGGCTTAATTTAACACGTTTAAACTTCTGAAACGGGGTCGAGTGCTCTTTAACTATTAAAGAATTTAATCCTATGCAAACTGTTTTCTGAATGCTTGTAATCTACTCGAAAACTGAAGATAACGAAGTTCATTGTTCTTGATATTCTCCAATTTTGTAGGAAACAAAGAAACGTTAATTTTCTTAGCAATTCAAAATCTCTCTACACTGGGAAAATTCGTTGGAAACTCACTCACCTAAAACTATTTGATGTTAAAGAATTCATTTAAAAACATGTTTTGTTCATAAATAGTAAATAATTCCTTACCATCACAAGTCTCTATAGCATTCGCAGGTATATCCCCTCTTTGGGTAGCTGGTGTAGGCAGTATGCCATTAGCATCGATGTAGTTTACCCTGTAGTCATCTCCCTGCATCTCCTCTCTCTTCCTCCGAGCATCCTTCTCTATGAAGTCTTTAACCTCTTCGACATCAGATTCATCAGAAAGAACTGTAGGAGGCCTTATTTCAGGGTTGCAGCCCAAAGAGTCTAAAGCAGCCTTTTCAGTGCCGAAGATTTCTACTGGGGCGTGCTCCTCATGATACTGTTGAGAAAACGGACAGTTATATTATGCTCGTCTTCAAATGTCTTTTCAAGCATAAGAAAAGATTGGTTGAGATACTATCAAACAAGGTGTTTTCACAATTGATTGTACACTACAAAACAATATGCTACATAGGATATGCATGCAGACTCTTGTAGCAGGCTAACTGCATTTTGTTTTGGTTTTCTGGCAGTTGTTATCATTTCGCTAAATAATAGAGTTGAAAGGAAAATACTTATTTTATAACTATCAACCCATTTATTGTGATACGAGTTTTAGTAAAATAGATCACTATGGAAAGATCCCTACGCTTATAAAAAAGAAGGTTAGTATCCATATAAGATCATTTCATGAAATGTGCTGATCATAACATTTTTGTAGAACCGGCTTAACCTTTGCCATAACTTTACCCCTCGAAACTGCAGAAACCAACTTACCACTTTCAATTTCTGGCTGCTCATCACTGCTATCAGATCATGCTTGCTCGGCATGGCGTGCGAGTGGAGAGCATGGCAGCCGACGAACATCTTCACTCTGTCTGAAGCCACCACCAAGAGGAGGGTGGTTCTGGCGTGCGAACCCAAGCCCCAGGATACGGACTTCAGACTCCCACCGTTGAGACTCTCCAGCGAAACTGGAAATTAATTCAGATTTATGAATTAAAAAAACCGACTCCAAAAAACCTACCTCTAAAAAGCAAGAAATAATATTTATTACGTTATTATAGCGATGATAATGCGTATCTAATGATTTGAATATAATTTCTTGCTTTTTAGAGGCAGGTTTTTTGAAGTCGGTTTTTTGTTTTTTAAACAATGTTTTTATTTTTAGTGTAAGTTCCTTCTGTATTAGATAGTGTAGATATATTATTAGATAGAAAAATCAGCTCAGCCAAACGTGAGATAATCGCGGAGAAACATACATACATAAAGGCCAAACTAAGAACCTTTTTTTTTAAGTCGGTTAAAAAGTATACACTAAAGATATCCCTTTTCCAACACAAAAAACTTCATCCATTTCGGTTCATAAATAACAAAGTCGTCAAGGTAGTTAATGTAAAATCATAGTATTTTCAGGATAACTTGAAAACTACTGAACCGATTTGAAAAAACGAACAAAAAAAGAATCATCAAAATCGGTCCATAAATAACGAAGATATGCGCGAACAACGACAAAAAAAGTATACAATCGAATTGAGAACCTCCTCCTTTTGATAAAGTCGGTTAAAAATTGAAATTGATAATGCAAGTCTGTTTATTCCTTACTTTTGCAATCCTTACCATCTTCACTGAACTCTTTATTGTGAAAAAATATTTATAAAATACAACAAATGGTTTTCCACAGACAGATTAAGAAACAAACTACTAATTATTAGTTACAATTTGATTTGATAAGACAACATTGTATATATTTAAATAACTATTTAAAAGACGTAAGTACAGTACTTATAACAACTATCAAAAGATGTTTACCTATTAAATAGGACAAGTAAAGATAGGTATAGATAGACTATAGTTTTAATTATGAAGTGTAAAGAAAATTAATTAATTTTAAAGCAATTTTTACAGAACAACGGTCAGAGGATTGGGAGACCCCTTAAAGTCTTTGAATGAGGGGTCGTTTAACCCCCTTCTAGCTACACAGACAGGGTAGGTTCAGTGGCTACTTATGGCTTCTAAAGCCCGAGCACGCAAAAGTGTAATTGCCTTTTGGCAATGTCCCAGAAAACAAAGCCTGAACTCGTATTGTTTTATTGTAGGTTAGCTCTATTCTGTGAGGGCAGACTTTATGTTTGTTTACTTTAAATGAAAGGAAATTTTAGAAGTGCTACGAGCAGAGAAAACATGCGTAATAACCCCGTTAATTGGTAATGTGCCTGGCGGCCATGATTTTAACCTCAAAAACGAAAACAATTGTAATTTTTTATAAACCTAGACCTTATCTTATTGATAATAATAATTCAATAATTAATATATTAGATTACCTATTAGAATTTTCTTGTTCCATGTCATTTTTAGTTCCGGATCACGTCAACGTGGATGTTAATGTGACAAGGTTCCAGCGTTACCAATTGACGGGGATAATAATTTATGAAACTTTTAATTGCAATTTAGTTCAGTATTAAACCTGGGTTACCTGGGTACTTATTGTCTAATTTCAAAATCTATTGCAATCGCTTTCAGGATATGATACATTGATACTTCTTTTTGGCACAAATAAAAAGCAAACAAAGAAATGTAGTAATGTATCACATCCATCTGTCAAATTAAAACAATAAGTACCCTGGTTTCATCATTAAGTATAACTTGAAAAACAATTAAGTATGAATACGCGTTAAGTTAATTATTAAAGTTAAATCCTGTTACTTTGAAAGTACCGGATCTGATTAAGACTGCTTCCAACAAACATTGGTCTCATAAGGAGGCTCAAGGTCACCCAGCATGCAATGGAGAGAGTCATGCTCGGCGTTTCCGTGCGTGATCGAATCAGAAATGAGGAGATCTGCAGGCGAACTCAAGTAACCGACATCGCTCGAAGGATTGCTCAGCTGAAGTGGCAGTGGGCTGGACACAGCGAGAGGAACCGATGGCCGTTGGGGCGGAAAGGTTCTGGAATGGCGACCACGCACCGGACGACGCTCCGTGGGTAGGCCCCCGATAAGGTGGACCCAACGATCTGGTGAAGGTCGCGGGAAGCCACTGGATGCGGGTAGCGCAGGACCGATCGTCGTGGAGATCCTTGGGGGAGGCCTATACCCAGCAGTGGGTGTCGTGCGGCTGAAATGATGATGATGATGACGACGCCAATCATTTTGGAAGTACATAATAAAGTAAGAGGAAATTATATTCAGTCTTTCAGTCACCTCCTCTCACTCACCCTTGTTACTCTTCCTGTAGTAGTAGAGTGAGACGGCGCTATCGTCGGCCCCTGTGACGTGCAGCAACTCCTCCCTCTTGGTGTTCCTCCCGTGGGGTCCTCGCACCATCACCGCCACTTCGCCACCGTCCCTCGCTGATGATGCAGCGTCTATCAGTTCGTTTGTGGCGCCTGAAAGGGAAAATACATTATAATAATTAATTAACCCGGTCAAGTTAACTCGGCACTTAAAGCAAAGACCTAAAGCGAAAGCGACCCCTCAAATTTTTTCCTTGCTTCACACCAGTTGTCACCCCGGGGGACAGTGTTAGAGGGGACTCCTGGGAATAATCGTCGTCCTCATGCCAGCCACTGGATGCGGGCAGCGCAGGACCGATCGTCATAGAGATCCTTAGGGGAGGCCTATACCTAGCAGTGGGTGTCGTGTGGCTAACATGATGATTATGATACTAATGCTGGCATGAGGACGAGTTAGCGATAATCTATCGAAAATTTTCAAAAAATTGACGATGATGCCGTGAGGCAAGTAGAAAAGGAGAGCTTTCGCTTTCGTTTCAGGTGCCGAGTTAACTTGACTGGGTTGTAAGCACTTCTGAGTTCTGACAGATGTTGACTTTTATTACAAAGACAAATTTTATGAACTGTCAAATATGCATACTTACATAATTATTTTGATAGACCCAAGATTCGGCGAATTTTCGAAAATATAAAATTTTCAAGAGTATTTATAAGTTGTTAGTATTGTGAAGTAAACAAATAACAAAAAAAAAATAACAAAATATCTTTATTATTTACTACAAGTAATTCTTTACAATGTGTGGGTCTCTTCTTTTAAGTTTGTAAAAACCTGTATTAGAAGAGGCCCCTCTCTTTAGTTTACAATAATTTATTTGTAGTACATAACTAGGAGCTTATATTTGTATTTTTAAATATAATTTTAAATTACTTTACTATTAAGTATTAACATAACTTTACATGCTATCCCTATTTAAATAATATTGTGCATATACATATACGAGGTCATTCTCAGCATAAACACAACTAAGTAAGTTTTACAATTTCATCTTGTGGGTATTACGCTACATGTTTGCAATAAATAAATATTTAAATATTGAAACTATTCTTAAAAAGCTTCTAATAATCATTTCTTAAATACACGTTACTTAAGGACTATGTATCGATTAAAAAAAATATTAAGCAAATGTAGGGATAACTTCAAAATGCAAGGAACGCTGAATAAGAGAGCAATTATTAAACTTTTTGCAGTTTATTATAAATAACGCAAATAAAATTAAAATAGGTATCTGAATATAAGATTCTTCGGTATCAATGTTTTTACATTTCGGTACAATCATTATAGAAGGCTATGGTACAATGGATCTTCTTTTGTTTTTAAGAAAAATAAACTAATCGTATGACGTATGAAGGAACATTACATGCAAAGAAGTTTAATATCTATTTGCATTGAGATTTGTTGCAAAGAGGTTTTATATCTCTTTGCAGTATTTGTACTATACATTTTATAAAACTGACTCAATAAACAATTATAATTCATTAACACTCAAGTAAATTAATTCGAAATTTGGTTACAACGTGTTAATGAATAAACGCAAAACCTCTTAGGTGGTGATTGCGCTCATGAATATGAACACCTTTTTTTAATGGGTGTACTTGCGCTATGGGGGCCAACTATGCAACTCGACAAAAAAAATCTGCTGTTTCATACATTCGTCGAGTAGGTATTGACAACTTGTATGAAACAGCTGTTTTTTTTTTGTTAAGTTGCAGAGTTGGCCCCATAGTAAAAGTTGTTCATATTCATGAGCACAATCACCAACCTAAGAGGTTTTGCGTATATTCATTAACACGTTGAATAATATAGGCTAACACAAATAGCCTACGAAGCCAAAGATACTATTTTATTGGCTCTGAAATGTCGTAATTTTATTACCTATTTTATACCAAAGACAGTAATATTGGCATCTAGCTTGTTTGCACGGACCCGATCTTGAAGGGAAACATAAGTAATGAATATTTTATCAGCTCTGTTTGTATTCAATATTGAATGAAAAAAAGGAAAATTACATGTTTTCTTTTTTCATTTATTCCTGTGTTTATGGGGTCAACGTCACAGAGCGTTGATTCGTCACGGCATTTCATATAAACTTTCAACTCCTAATTTTTCTAAATGAATGAACCGATTTTGGTGAAACTTCATACACATAAGCAGAATACATTGGTCTAAAAAGTAAATTGAAACCATTTGCGATAAATAGTGTTACAGCTATTTTAAATTTTCCATAATAGAAACAGAAATTTTCATTTATCTTTTTAAAATAAGACATACAAAAAATGATCTTATCTAACTTTTATAACTATGTACCTATATAGGATACATACTTACCTATGTATCCTGCATGCGTATGAAGTTTCATTAAAATCGGTTCATTCATTTCGAAAAATCGAAAAATAAGGATTTGAAAGTTTGTATGAAATGCCGCCGTGACGAATATGAACACTATTAAAAGAGTTGATACCTATTCGTCTAGTTCGTTTGTTTTGCTTTTGATACTTTGATAATTTATATTTTTCAGGATTATGAAAAAACTACTGGCCAGATTTCTGTAAAAAAAAATATGGGACCACACACGAACTATGTTCGTTGAGATAAAAAAAGAATTGTACAAATCGGGTAACAACTGACGAAGCTATGTTAAAACATACATAAAAAATAAAAAATAAACCGTCGACTTGAGAACCTCCTCCTTTTTTGAAGTCGGTTAAAAAAAGACTCCGAAAAAGGATTGCGATGTTTTGGATAGCAACTAGGTACTACGTAAGTAAAGCAACTAGGTAAGTAAAAAAGAAATTATTTCGCAAATATAAAAGATCAAACAGTTCAACGAAGATAAAGTTCGCGACGATATTTTGGTAACAAACAATAATACAATTTATTTGCTTTATAATAAAGATCAAAATAACAAAACCTTTATCACTAATACTACAATGAATTCGTGGAGATAAGAGTACTTTAACCTACTGATCTTGTAATAGTGTGATAATGTGGAATTGTGGAACTAGCGTTGCCAAATCACCGATGTACTTTGTTTGTTTCTACTTCTGTGTAATTTACCAGGCGGTCCCATAATGACCTGGCCTGATATATTTCTAAACATGTTCAATAATTTTAGACTGCGGTATACGAATCTTTGACTCTTTAATAATCTGCTATGAAACTTGTATCAACCTGCAATTGATAGTTTGAAAGGGGCAGCCAATTTAAGAGGACATGTAGATAGTTTTCTGAAATTGTCGAAAATCGGGTACCGGAGTGTTTCAATTCCTTTATAAAGAAGGCCATTCGCCCGCTACGATCAAACAGCATTTGGATGGGGTGTATGGCGAGTTTTCCTCTTCCTATAGCACTCTGAAGACTTATTATGTCCGAATTGGAAGAAAGACCTACGGGGAAGAAAATTTTAAAATGATGAAGAATTGCAATCAGCCGTTTCAGGCCACTTTGAAGGCAAAAATGCGGACTACTTTTTTAAAGGTAATGAAATGTTGGTTCAGCGATCTTAAACGTGTGTTGTAATTATCGAAGACTATATTGAAAAGTAATGCGGGTTTTATTTCATTTCTACTACCACAACCCATTTAGGCCAATTCATAAAAAAACATTGAAATTAATTGTTTTTTGATTGATGTAACCATGGACGAAAAAATATGTAACTTACAAAATCTGTAAAATAGAAGAACTAATAAGTTTTATGAAAAAAACTTATACGACGTGTTACAAAAATACCATTAATGCCGAATATAAAACCGCAGGGCATGTATGAAAAGATTGATGGATGTGAATGAAGCGAAAGAAGTGTGCAAGGATCGTAGCAGGTGGCGATCCATAGTCTCTGCCTACCCCCATGGGAAACAGACGTGAGCATGACGTGAGCGTGTAGGACAGCTAAACAATTTAGACATGGTCTCCACTTTGAGCGATTTGTATCAAACGGTCCTTATTGTTCTGAACTAAGATATACTTAGTGAAAGAAAAATAAAAAGGCAAGCATTTCTAAGTTTTCCGAATCCTTTTGTGTTTCTCCCAAGAACTTTGCTCTTTAAAAAGACTCATTTATTGTACCCATCTGGAGCTGGAGTGTAAAGAAAGGCTTGCTCAGCAGGTAGCTTACTGACAGAAGACAAAATACTTAAGGCTCCGTTATGCGGAACGACTTGTCTCTGTATTTTTCTTTACGTGTAAAGAGTATGGAAAATAACCTCACGTCTGCAATTTTGCGATGTTTTTTCATCATTAAGTATCTTTAGCACGAATATCTTTCTTGGAAAAAAGTTGTTGGAGCAACTACACAGTATGTTAAAGTGTATTTTGATGTAGAATTCAATACGTTTCTGCTATTATTTACGCCATAACTATGACCAGCGACAAGCGCTTTCGATGATATTCAGATTTTTTTTACAATTATCTGTGAGGTTTATACAAAATTTAATATTTGTGGCTACTAGACTACTAGATAATCTCTTTAGCTTGTCGTATGTATTTTTTGTGGCTACAACTTTACGTTTTCTATATGAAAAAGATGAAAATATGGCCCGCGCAAACTATGTTTTCCTGTCATGCACCCTTAACAAAAGTCTCTAATGAAAAGTAAGTTCAGGATTTTACATTTCGTTATAATTAAGAGTTTAAAATTTAATACCTAATGCATTATTTAAAAGCGAATTCTCTAAGCCATCGAATGCGTTAAGTGACATAATAAGAACATGTGGTGTAGGTTATTCTTGACCACGGTGACACAAACTGTTTGACTCACCGCGCTGTTTGTTTGCTTGTTTTGTAAGCAAGAATGTTTTTCTGATCACCACCTTACTTGGACAAAGGAGTCGAGAAAAGTACCAAAAATATTTATTGCTTTTATTTTACTATGAACATAATTTCCGGCTGCGACTTTAAAAGATTTTACGTAAAATTATTTTACTCTCGTAGATATGCACCCTAACGGTTCCAGTTAGGGTTTCCTAGGATGACGGTGCCGTCATATTACGGTCGTAATTTAACAGCGTATAGAACGTTCGTATTATTGTTTACAGCGAAAATTTTTCTAAGTCTATGGTTTACATAGACAACTTTCTACGCCGCTAAATTACGGCCGTAGTATGACGGCACCGTCCTCCTAGGAAACCCTAGCTTAAGCCAGTAACGATGGTCTAATCAACCCCACGAGAGGTTTTGTATTAACTAAAAATAACCAATTGTAGAAAGCTTCATAAGAATGAGCTGATCACTGCCGTAACCAGTGTTTCTTTCAGGTATACTGCCCCCCCGGAGCAGGCTTAGTGCCCCCCCCGGAAAAAAATGAGTTGTGTGTAGGTAAACGGGCAAACTAGTGTAGTGATCGACGGTCGAGCTCCCCCGAACCTCTTAATTGCCCCCCCCCCCCCCCCCCCCGGATAATTTTGTCTGAAAGAAACACTGGCCGTAACTATATTAAAACTTATCTTTTTCAATTATTTTGTGATCTAAAAAACGGGTATTTCTAGAAATCCTATGCTTACTATGTGTCTAACTGCATATTTTATACTGAAGCTAGACACGAAGTCCAAAGCTTTCATTTCGGTCTCAAATTAGCCCTCGGTGATTCCGGTAAGAACGTGAACTCGCGCGTTTTCAGGCACAGGCGTACAAACTAAAATCTCATTAAATTTTGAGCAAAAAATTTGTTATGAAAATCTTAAACAGAGTGTTCTTATTACTCTACTCGCCAGGATATCTTATAATTTATCGGATTTTTTTTTCCTACTTTTACTTTATGGATTCTTCATGAATCTATAGGTCTATAAGAAGCCCAAACTTTTGTCTGCAATACCAATATGAGATTGTTTGTATCGGAAATAGAATAAAGTAAAATAGAAAATAAAGTCTCTCGTGTATCTATCCTCCAGCTGTAGTCTGCATATTTTTAAATAAATTATTTTTATTTTATTTTATTTTATTTTGTTAGGAAAACTTACAGCTGTGAGATACAATATGAATATGAGTAATTACAAAATAAGTAAATATAAGCCATTTACAAGTTTTCACTTATGGGAAACTTATATATATTTATTTTTTCTAAGTTTAATGTCATTTACAATTTACCGCTTCCGCCTACTTCTTATGGCGCCTTAAGCCTCATCTCAGCCCAATGATGTCACGGATGAGCCAGGAGCGTAACGGTGCCGGATAAAAAGCCAGCGTGGCGCGGCACCATCCCGCTCCCTTTGTTGTTTTTAATGGTCCAATAACCAAGTTTTATTTTTATACCCTTCGTATTTGAAAGCAAACGGCCTACTCCGAAAATAGAACCATTATAATCGGACCGGACAAATCAAACTCGACTTCCAAAAATTCGCAATTTGCAAACGAATTTACAAATTGCATAGTTTCCATCAGGTAGTTCCAGTGGTATATCTTTAGATCCCTGTCATCATTACTAATTGAAAGTACTCATAACAACAAAATAAACAAGCCCATGCACATTCATACCAGAGCTGCCTTTCTATTGTCTAATTTCAAAATCTATCGCAATCGCTTTCAGGATGTAACACATTGATGCTTCTCTTTGGCACAAATAAAAACTTACCAAAGAAATGCAGCAATGTCTAACATTCATCTGTCAAATGAAAGCGATTGCGATAGATTTTTAAATTAGACAATTAGCCCCCTGGTTCAACCCACGGTCGCTTTTTGAATTCGCTGTTAACGCTGTTTCATACCATTGTATAAAAATTAAATCCATGTTACCAAAAAAATTCAAATTAAATGCTGGCAAAATAACATTAAAAGGTTGCTTGGTATGAAACAGCGAATTCAAAAAGCGTCCTTGTGGGATTCATACCGTGGGATGAAACACGGTATGAATCGACGAAAGACCCAAAATTTATCCAGTTTCCATCAGCTCATATTTTAGGAACGCTTCGTTACCTAATAGATTAGGAATTTGGTGCAAAGTTCTGTAAATCGAACGGCAAACATATCCCATTAGCGCAATTATATTTTGTTGTAGACCCTCTGTTCGTGCTGAAATAAAGCTTAGCTCTTCACATTACGTCTGATATTGTTTTTTCTTTCTTTGTAAGTACGATGATGTGTGTAATATCATAGTAGAATACTATGGTAATATGTAGTTGTTGGTTTTTTGAGACTGGAAACTTCCCTATTAGGTAACATGTGGTTATATCATCGACCAACTTATATGATGGGGAAAGGTTTGGTCTCGTAGTTGGGTTGAAGTATAAAAGTCTAATTAATGCTTATTGTACATACTTTGGTAACGTAATAAGCTTTACGAAAAGAACATCTGTTGTGTTTGTATGTCGTTTGGTAAGTAAGCCAGAAGTTTCGACTTTTTTAACGCAGAGCTACTTAGCGCTTTACTCCCTTAAGGATGACGGTGCCGTCATATTATGGCCGTAATTTAGCGGCGTAGAATGTAAACGGCGTGTTATACGGCGTGGTTTCTGACGTTACGGTGTCGCCATATTGTTTACATAGAAAACATTCAACGCCGCTATATTACGGCCGTTTTTTATTTTGTTTCATTTAACTTATTTGACAGAAAATTTATGTTTATTACAATTTGTGCTATGCGGGACCTCTAAAACAAGCCCATAGATAATCTCACGTTCCAAAGGAATACGTAAACTTAAAAGAGCCAGATAATTTGGATCGTTTGAATCGCAACAGCTGGGTCGTCCATCTGAGTGATGTCATAGACAGACGTAACGGTGCGCCACAAAAACCTGCGTCTCCTTGTACGGCCTTCCTGCTTGGCCCCGATGCGCGCAACTGTACCATAAGCATCCCAGTAATTCCGATTACGATTATCATGGAACTTAGCTTACACTTTGTACTTTGCACTGCTGCTTGTTTAAAACAACTCTTGGTTGGTGGCAGGGCTTATTTCAAGTCCGCCTGGCTAGCTACCATCATCTAAACTAAGTCTGACGCCATAACAACAATTTCAAAATTGAACAAGTGCATCGAAATCCTTACTAATATTATATGCGAAAGTCCGTTTGTTTGTTTGTTACGCCTTCACGTCTTAACAACTGAACCGATCATCATGAAATTTTGCATACACGTTGTCAGGGGTACAGATAAGGACATAGGGTACCTTTTATCCCGAAAAAAGTATTGTTGCCGAGTGAAAGCAAAAAACTTTCCAGGCAGACGAAGTCGCGGGCGGCCGCTAGTATTGCATATTCCCTCTTGACCCACTGATGCTGTAAGTACCTAGTAACCGAATTTAATTATTTTTAAATGTGATTTACGGCCTACATCTCAGTCGCCCACGGCCCGCGGGACCGGACCGCATTCATTATGAGCAAGTTAATCGGACATACATATTACAGCCGAGAAACAACGTAAATATACGGGTTATCGCCACAAATACTGAATCGGCTCCATCTGAGATTATGAAAACTCCTCTATTAGATAGTTTTCATCGAAACACACTTATGCTACATATATCGAGAAGTCTCGCCACATATGGCAAGTGCACGCAAAAAAAACAAAATCATCGTACAATTAGTGTCAACTAGCGCCTAAATTGTCGCACGTGGGCACCGGGCGCATCACCTAATACAGCGATGTATGAATAATAGCTTCTCCCTGACACTAGCTGTGACAAATATGGCTATGGAGCAGTCTAGGAATTTTTTAATCTAATTTATCTACAGAGTCTTTGGTAATAGCCTTTTAAAGCCGAATATGGTAGATAGGACCATCAAACTGAACAACTTTTACTGTGAGACCAACTCTGAAATCGCGAAATAAATCTGCTGGTTCACAAATTTTGATATTTTCGTTATTAATTTTTGTATGAAACACCTCATATTTTTTCTCGCGTTTTCAGAGTTGGTCCCATAGTAAAAGTTGTTAAGTTGGATTGTTCTTATCTACCATATTCGGCTTTATAAGGCTATTACTAAACACCCTATACCTATAATATTTGTTTTTTACAAACATACCTAATTTTTGTTTATTTGTGTGTGTGTTTGCTTGTAATGGATAAAATCAAAAGCTGCTGACCCGATTTTAAAATTCTTTCACCTATTCACCTATATAAGCTACATTATCAGGTAATATCATTAGGCTATATTTAATTTTCAAAAAAAATTAGAGATCCCTGCGAAAATTGCAATAATGAGAACGGTATCAAACATTTTCCTATAAAAATAATTATTTGGCGTGCGTTGCGAAAACAATTAATGATAAAACATAAAAATAATGTAAGTACTGTAATTATCTGAATAAAACAATCCATGACATTGGAAAAAAAGTCTTATAAATGCTCACCGTAAGTACTAAACGATCGTAACATTGTAAAGAAGTAAAGTTTGAATAATCTCAGAAACTACTTACCTACTCAACTTTTCAAAAATTATTTCACCAATAGAAAGCTAACTCTACACTTTCCCTGCACTCAGGGAAAGTGGCAAAGGTTTTATTATTCCCAAAAATTTCCACGGGAAAAGGAATTCGTCGTAGGAGTCGCAGGAAAAAGCTAGGATTCTCCTCTTATTACAAGATATCAAAAAGCAACTCGATACTTTATTCGAATCGAGTACAACCTTCAGTTGAGTACAATATAAAAAGATTTTGGAGATGTTCCTGTTATCATTTTAGATTACTAAATGCGATTACTTTCATTCCTGAAAATTATGCAGTCTCTGCAAGAGATACCGCGTTATACCTATTATTATTTTCGCAGACGGATATTGTGTTCTATACTGATTTATGCGCATGCATTACACACAAGACAAGCGACGCGTTGGATCGGAAGTGAATAAATCACATACATATCACACGACGTCGTAAGTAGCAATGTTTCGTGGGTTCTTAGGTACTAGCAGATTTTTTCTTTTATGACCAACAAGTAGAATTACTTTATATACGAGTTTTGTCTAATTTACAAAGGAAAAATCGTTATCCTAATATCGTTCTCCAACAGACTGAATTACCTACTATTACAAAATTACGTTCGTACACCAGACGCGAAAATGTTAAAGAAAATACAACTTTAGGAAAATCGAAGAAAAATCTCCTTACAAAGGAATCTTAATAAAATGAATAAATATTTAAAAAAAACTGTCAAGAACTTAATAAATTTGATCTTCAGTATTGTGTCAAAAACATACAAATCCCTAATCAGAAGATGAATTTGACTTATCAATTTCGCAACAAGTACCTATTAAGTAGGTAAGTAAAAATTGTAAAGAAGAAGAGGCTCACTGTATACCTCTGGTCACTGAGATGAGAACCTGTGATAATGAAGCGATAAAATTTGCTAATTTTCGAGGCAGTTTTAACTTTACGAGTAAACATTACTTGCTTGACTCAACTTCGCTAACGATACATTTCGGTACCATACCTACTATGGTTGAATGCTCAAGCCTCAAAGCTCGAAAAAAGTTATCTGTTCTGTGATTCAATAATCGAAAGCTTTATCAAATTAAATTTGATAATTTGAAAGAATAGGGAATGTAACTAGGGTTGCCAACCTTACTATATCATAGTATATTGAAGCCTCGCCTTCTATATTTTTTGAAAAAATCTATAGTAGGCAAAACTACTATATTTTTTCAAGTGAAAGAATTAAACAAAAGCAACAAAAAAACATTACATATACGCACACAAGTGATTGCATTTTTTTGTGGTTAAACTCTTGTCTTTAAGGTTGTTCCATAAATTATGAAAATGTTAAGTAGTACTTACTTAAGTATGAAAAATGCAACTTTTTTAAATCCTCCATACAAAACGGCAATATTCTATATTTTTTTGACTTTTTCGCCATCTACTATATTTGTACACTAAAAATCTTGAAACTACTACATTTGATCCAAATGTTTTTCTTCTTATTCGTGATTCTACACAATATAATGGTACAAACAAAACAAGTACCTACCTAAGTAGATAGGGTTCGGCTTACTTAAATGCAACCGGTTGCACTTGCAACAGTGACATCACCTCTCGAATTTAGGTATTGCGCCTCCTACGCGATAGAACCCACTACTGTGACATAAATCGCGGTATACGGTAACGGGCTACAAGGAATATTGCTACCAATTATTGTGTCATCACATCACATCAAACACAAAATAAGAA
This sequence comes from Agriphila tristella, assembly GCA_928269145.1. Classification (NCBI taxonomy): domain Eukaryota; kingdom Metazoa; phylum Arthropoda; class Insecta; order Lepidoptera; family Crambidae; genus Agriphila; species Agriphila tristella. The sequence continues at coordinate 54,434,605 of OV743430.1, read as the reverse complement.
AATGAAGATCTCATCAAGAACTTACATTTCTTCAAAGGCACAATCAGTCTAGTTTACAGAATTACTATTTTAAGTGGGTACCTATATATTTAAGCCACTCCTTTTACATCAAATGAGCTAAGTGCAATACATTATTCATTGCCACCACGCTTGCACACGAAACTCCTAAACAAATTCAAGGTAACATTAATATAGTGCAGTTCATGTCCAAAATTTTAAACTGTATCATTTGTATGTTGTTAATTTACAAACTCATAAAATATTGTCTAGTCTTAATAAAAAGGTTGAGTTAGAAAACAAATCACATTGCCTATCTAAAAATAAATTCAAAAATGGGTAGAGGTACTTACTGGTACAAAAAGCGTTTAGTAAAAAAAGACCGGACAACTCCAATGAACAATTTTCTTAGTTTAACTTAAAAGAGGTAAATGCTTTAAAGCATATCTCTTTTAAATTCTACTATCTTGTCACAAAAATGAGATTTGTAGAGTAGTGATGCATTTATGCAATATCAAACTAAGATTAGTTTATCCCTTCTCTAAGGGGCAGGGGTGAGAAGAAAACTATGAGATGAAGTTCTCTGAGATGTGAAAATAAGGATTACGCAGTCGTTTCTCAACCGAATATAATAAATAGGATCCATAAATCAAACTGAAAATCGCGAAAGAAAATCTGAAATGGTTTTTACGCGATTTCAAAGTTCTTAGTAAAAGTTGTTCAGTTTGATGGTCCGGGATCTACTATATTCGGTTTTAAGGGTTTTTTGTAACACGTTGTATAAAAGATAATAATACACTCGGCGTCAGAAAAATCGCACCTTATCAAAAAATTCTTGAAAGTTAATTTAATCCCATCTAATTTAATGGTAAGTGTTGTTATATAATCCTTCTCCTCCGGACGTAGCCAACAGTCTCTAGAAACCGTTGGAATACTCGTCGAACGGACTCAGTTTCCGAGCAACATTACGTTGCCTCATTTTTTTGCAATATTTGAGCAACTTTTTAAGCAATTTTTTGAGCAATTGTATCCAACTTGGGTATTCCTTTTTTTAATTGAACTGTTGAAGTGTGTTTTCTTCATCATTTCGATAGCAAATTTACCCGATTTACCCGTATTTCCTGAATTGACCCCTTTTCTTTCCCTTTTATTGCGGTGCAAACAATAACGCTTTAAGCATTTAATTATGATAACTGTTATGTTAATTAAATCCAACAATTATTAATTGAAAGCTCATTAAATGTACTTTCAATAGACATCCACATCTACACAATGAAACGTTAGCCTAGAAATAGCAGGTGGTCAAGTCTAAAGTTATTTTCGAAGAGGAGCGATTTTTCTGACGTCGAGTGTATCGAGTGTATTAGGTTCATCATAACTTCTAAACATTTGTAAACAGATTGTCTGTAAAAGCTATATAAGGGCTCTATTAATTTCTCAGCGCTATATCTGCGATAATGTTTATAGCATCTGCGTCCCTAAATTATTATTCCCATGATATTATTCACTAATACTAGATGTTTTAAAATCATGTGGCCATAATTACAAAAGCATGTACGTACGCTCTATGGAGCAGATGTGGGAGCTCATTTTGGGCAACTGGAGATTCAATATCAAGGTTGTTGCTAACTGAATTAGTGCTAAGCTTTTCGGTTTACTAATCTTGAGTGAGGCTTATTAGATTATCTACTGATTTAGGTACTCTTTGGGTATGGGTAAGATACCTAGGTGCAAAAGCACCTATTCTTATCTACAACTCGACCAAGATAACTAGGTGAATGACAGCTACATGACGGCTAAGTTTATGACACCGTTTTAATTTGGTCGTGTTGTAGTTAGGAAAAGACTTAGGCGATCCTTAAGTTTAGTGCAATCGGGCGTTAGAGCATTCAACCAATTATTAAATGCTCTAAGGTAAGATAAGACCAGAGTTCCTCTTAAGGCTTTCTTTACATGTAAAGAGTAACATAACCTCGTCTACATTTTTCGATGTTTTCGTTGTTATTTTCACCATTGTCTTTATCACTTTCTTGAATTAAAGTAATTGAAGCAACTTCACAGTACGTTAAGTGTATTTTGATGTAGAATTCAATACGTTTCCGCTATTATTTACGCCAATAAGATTTTATTACAATAGCATCTGTGAGGTTTATACGCGCAATGTTATATTTGAAGCTTAGAGCAAAGCAACTAGAGAATCTTTTTAGCTTGTATGTTTTTCGTGGCTACAACTTTACGTTTTCTATAAAAAGATAAATCTCCCACACCATGTTTTAACACTAATGAGACCCTAGAACTAAGATAATAAAGTGTTCATAAAATACTTAATTCGTCTTCTGGGTAGGTAATAAAATTATAGTCAGAAATAATTAATGAAAAGAAAACTCGAGGAATGTCATTGTGATCTACAGCTACAGAGCATGTAGGTATTTTGTCTCAAATAAAATAAGAATTTTGGATAAAACACGAATTAAACCACGACACCTGCGAATCGTAGAATTCAATGTTTTTACTAATAATTAAATGACTGTAAGATGTAGTCATCAAAACATTAATTTTTCCTTAATGCATTTATTCCGAATTTCATTTAAATGACGAAGTGTCCGATAGTGCGCTTATGAACGCTTGCGCAACCCACGATAAAATGCTCGCCCTATATGGACTGACTCCATCCACCCTGACCTACTAACTCCCGCCACTGGCACCGGGCTCCAGGTAGAAATCTCTACATTTGAAAGAAAGAAGGAAAAAATAGATATTTATTTGATTCAATAATCTATTGCTATGACCATGTTATACCTATATAACTTATATAGAGAGCGTGATAACAGTATAACTTAAATTAAATAATAAAGTGGTCCTTAAAATAAATGACATCCATTCTGCATCATCCGGAAAGCCATTATGATTGACTCTTCGACGTAGGAGAAATTCCTTCTATTTGAATCAATAACAATTTACTATTCATGAGTTTGAGTATGTTTTCCAATGTCATATTTTTTCGACAAAATTCAGAGACTTTCATAAGTTTTTTTTTTAATTCAAAATACTTGGACGATTCTAGCAGCCTGACGTGGTATTGATAAAAACTACGTTTAGATAGGATTGAGAGTTTTCTAATGTTAGAACTCGAAACAAGAGATAGTGTTCAAGGCCGCAAGGTTATTAAAATAAAGGTAAAAATGCTTCTTGTACTAAAAATGCTTATCAAATTAATCTTAATGTAGGCACCGTATTTTCATGTTAAAATTAATTAGTTCGACGCTAAAATCTGAACATCTTCGCTTCAGGAGCCATCCATTAGTCTTGTCTCAGCACTTAACTCGAATAAACTTTGATCAGCTGTCGAAGCTCACGGCTTCAAACTTCGGAATGGAAGGTCTAGCACTTGCACTTGAAATGGTAGTTGTTAATTTATTTAAATTTTATTAAGATAAAAATAAGGTGTAACTAAATATGTGACTATATAGTTAAACAGATGGATAGTATCACTAAAACTAAATAACTTTTCCCAAGAAACAAAGTCGAAAAACTATTTTTTTCTTTCGCCTTTCCATAGTAAGTATGAACACTGGTCTTGCTTTGTCAATCACAGATATTGTTGTATGTAAGTAATGGACAACTTTGCCAAAAAAAATAATGCGAACTACATTCAAAGATTTTTTAAAATATCGAATTCATTCCTATACAAATTGATACAAAACGTAATCATTAAATTTTAAATGCATAATTACATGATCTTCCTTTTGTTTAAGATGATAATCCTAATGAGTACCCCTTCAAAAAATAAAGATTGTTTTTTTTTCTAATTTGGTGGGTTCGACTCCTGGTTAACGCATGCGATTTTTCGGAAATCTTTGGATGCAGTTCCAATTATTTCAAAAATCAAAATGAAGTCTTCTTTCAGTAACATATCTTCAATATTTAAGGTAGGTACTTTCCCTCTGTGTGGCAAAGTTTTGGGACAACCTGTATATTATCGTGTGTTCTCTTTCACGTGCATACGAAAGAAGAATTTTGAATGACGAAGCAAAGACTCAAAAAGTAAAGAGAGATATTTTTTAGAAATAGGTTATAAAAATCGCAACAGACTGGTACGAGTAGTACAACACTTTAATCAAAAAATTTAGAACAAAAATTGCATAAACGTTTGCAGCTCCACCAGCTCTTCTACAAGGTAACACGTCTTCTATTCTTTCAGTAATTTGTTTAAAGAAATATTTAGATAGAAATCAAATAATATAACACAGGTCCCCAGTTGTATGTTTATTTTGTGGCCTGCTTCACAGGTTCTAGATAGCCGCTATTAGAAGACAAGACTTCTACTAGAGGCCCTTAAGGAACCTTTGACCAGGGTAAAAAGTATCATATGTTTTAATCCAGGTTATAAACTATCTGTGGGTCAAATTTCATTTAAATCCGTCCAGCCGTTGAAGAGGTAACGTAACGTAACACACATTTATACAAACTTTCGCATTTATGATATTAGTACCATCAATACCATCAATCTTCTACGTACTCGTAGTTCTAGGTATTCTGTGCTATTCTGGTAAAATTCAAAATTGAATTAGCTTATTCGGCAGCAATGAAACAAAAGATTTTCGTAATGTTTTTGATACATTAACATAGCAAACGTTTTACTTAGCTCCTCTCAGTTAAAAAGATACCATTTAATTATACAGCCTCCGGTGCCCTGAAAGTGCCAAGAGGTTAATTAAAAGAGATTAGGGTCCCAATACAAAGTCAAATTAAATAAACAATGGGGTAGCTTCGTTTCGCACGACACATTTCAACACAGTATATAATATATACTGTGTATATAATATATATTATACAGTGCCTTTGGTCTTAAACTAGCGATAATTTAAAGGCGTGTAACGGTGTAATACACCTAATTTTATCGACAAAAACACCCACATGTTCTGGCCTATGTCCATTCCTGTTGGAATGGCCGCCATTTTAAATTTGACTTTTTATTTTAGATGACCCTGCGGAAAAATATTAATTTCTCTGGATTTCGAAGTCCTGCAGTTATAACATAAATACTGTTTGAAGTCCTACAGTTATAACAAAAATACGGAAAGAATGTTAAGTTTGTAAACAAAACTTTGGGCATTTTTCGTAATTATTGTACAAATACCTACGTTAAGTTTCAGTAAATTAACAACATAAATACAACTTGGACAATATATCAAAAATATTCAATACCTAACCTATTTACTTATAAAACATGTATAACAAAAGTACTAGGTACTTTGTTTTAGAAACATCTTTTTCGTAAATTTGCCGATAATCCACCCAACTTATGGAAGGAATTTGTTTACAATGGACAAGACAAAAATGGGTTTGCGATTCAATATCGGGTGAAGTTTTCGCATTTTATACAAAGACACTTTTACTAAGTTAAACCAGGATTAGATAATCTTTAATCATGGCGGTACTTGACAGACTGATCGTACTCGATCACGTTTGTTAAGCAACGCTCGGTCCGGCCAGGTGTTGGATGGGTGACCGTTAAGTGGCATTACAATTGAGCGCTTCCATGCATCGGAGGGCATGTTAAACCGTCGCCGTCGGTCCCAGGTCCTTACAGGCGATAGGTTTTAAAAACTCTAACACCCTCATTCAATAAGAAGAAAAAGAATAGATTTTTACCTTAGTTGCCTATCATTTTCTTTATTGATTTTTATTCATAATCTCTTTCGTTTTGCAAATAATAAGTTAGCTAAAAATATGTTATTTCCTTCTGTCAGTTTAAGCACTTGTGATGTTTCATACTCGTACTTTGGAAGTCTGAGCTATGTTTTTTCACCACTGACTAACAGCTGTGACCAATAGTATTTGGTAATGGTTAGTTCATTAAATTATTAGGAATGACTTTTACACGGACCTGATTGACCTATTTTATCTTATGAAAGGTCAGGGTGACTATTTATGATTTGGTTCACTTATACTTATAACTAAGATGACCATGATTTCGAAATTCTCTTTACGTAAAGATATTGTATTCTTCTGAAACTCAATTGGGTTGGTAAACTTTTTCGAAGAGAATTGTTTTATATTTTTTTAAGTTTGAAGAATAAAGAAAATAATATTATGATTTTTTTATTTCACCTTGTTAATCAAATATATTTTTTTATATTATTATTGCGATAAAATATCAAACGAACGGCTGAACACGAAGTTCCCTTGCATTTACTGATAAAAAACTGATTGACACGACAGATTTGACAGAAATTAATTTTACTCTTTGGTAATCATTAATCACGACCTAATGTTGTTGTTTGTTTTTCAGCTTATTTATTGTGATTTTTCTAGTGGTTTTCTTGTTCAGTTATGGGAAATGGATCAGCTTGAAAAAACCCATTATCCAGCTTATCACGCCGATGAAGTACCTACACTGCTTTGTTCCGTTTTGTTTGAAATATAGATGTGACCATCCGCAGAACAAATTTTGTACAACTCCCATACCTTTGAAAGAGACGTGGTGCAGAGGATTAAACAGGAATTGTCTTCAGAGAGCTTTATACGTTTGTGATGATCACGTAAATATATGTATATCTACAAATTTACTCACAAATTAGAGTTATTTTATTTATGTTACCGGACTGTGACTGACATATTACAACTAGTTGACATTGCCAATGCCAAACTTTTAATTTTTTTGTTTGAGCAAAAGCACTACCTACGCATACAGCCGTAATAGTGATTTATTGTACTATGCTGTAAATTTAAATTTTAAATTATTATTTAATTTAAAATGACGTATTATAAAAATTACGTAATTAGTTATTCCTGACTCCAAAGCCAAAAGCTACCAGAAAATATATAATTCACAACAGTTTTGAAAAAGTGTACCAACCCAATTAAACAACGTTAACAACTCAATTAAAAAATTTGAGATTTTTGCATTCACAATGTTATTTTTATACAAAACTAAATAATATACAGCCTGCTAGAAAAAATACGACTCGCATCAGATCAATTCTCGGACGGGAATAGAACCCGCCAGATTTTTGAGTTTCATAGAACATTTCGAACGAAATGGAAATATGGCAAGAATGATATTTGTTTGATACCAGAGGGACATTCTGCGAATGAGACATTTTGCGAATGGGACATTTTGCGAAAGGGATGTTCTGCTAAAGGGACATTTTGTGAAAAGGACATTCTGCGAAAGGGACGTTTTGCGACCAGGGGACATTTTGCGAAAGGGACATTCTGCGACGGAAGGCTTTGGATATCCGATCCAAAATGCTCTGACCACTGAGCTACAGAGTCACTAGTGGCATCGTCGAATTTCTTCTAGACTATCCTACCCTACTCTTAAGCTGAAAGCCAATGTCTATGATTTGGGCTCAGTAAACGGAAACTACGAAAAAATAATTCGATGTCTAATTACGCAGTACTTACCTACTTATTTAGTATCTATAGAAAATATATAAAAAAATCCGTGGACTTGATAACGCTTGATATGCTCTGCGGATTCAGCTGCTAATTATTTTGATACTTAGCAGCCAAAAAGTTGTTCTTTGATTTGTCAAAGAACAACTTTTTGATTATTTATTTATAAGTTTTTGTTTCAGTTAACCAGTTTTTTACTAACTTAAAATAGATAAATTCCACTTCAAACAACGGTGTAATGGATCCTCCACATGCACTGTCCCGACCTGCAGGATCGTATGGAGAGACGCGGCCTCCCGCGGCCTTCTGGCCAGATCTCAACATGTAACGGGGGAGGCGAGACCTCCACAAGACTGTAAAGCCCGCGGGAGGCCGCGTCTCTCCGTACGATCCTGCAGGCCAGACCTGTGTGCATGTTAAGGATCAATAACTCAAACCACTGTAGATACTTTTATACGCGATCAGCTAATAAATAGATAATAAAGCAGATAATTAATTGTTCTGGACTTTTTCAAAGAGTCCTCTATCCCTCTATCATAGTTTTGCATGGATTATTAAAAAACAAATTGAATTGGTCTCGGAATTGGTATCTTTTTTAAATGATTTTATTCAGCACTGAAACTGAAAGTCGAATAAAGCCAGAATATAAGGAAAACTAAACATCTCAGTTACATTTGTCAAAATTTTTGACTGACTGGCTCTGGCTGTACATCTAATAACGTTTGCCCAACAACTGCATACTGGTACTTCCGGTTCCACAAATCATGGCCGCGTTCCGTTTTTGGCGGGAACAGACAGACTTTGCCCATTCTATTTCCCGCCTCCGAGCATCGCACTAATGAGTACGTAAATACCTCGTCGTTACGGCTACAGGTTCGTTCAGTTTGTCAGAGACGATAATGAAGTATCTTCACTAGACATGTTTTTAACCACAATTTAGCAATAAGCAGGATTAAAGTAAGATTTAAGTACCCCGATTCGGTTACTCAACTGTCAGATACTTAAGTTTGCAATGAGCAGTATCTGAGTACCTACTGTCAATCGTGTTCAGACTTAGTGCGAGATTTTCCAAGCTTTTATCACAGAGACAGCAATAAGTACTTTAAATAAATTTTACCTGTAGTCCGGTAGAGACTGTCTAAAAAGTCTGTTTACATGAGAATATTAAATTATTTATAAAAACTTATACTGGTAACCCTGTTGGTGCTGTCAAAATTCTACCTAATGAGGGCTTTTCAAAATGACAAAAAGGTGTAGGCTCGATAGATGGCGTTGAAAAAAATAGGGGATTTGAGGTATTTTTTACTACCAATTTTGACTTCCCTCTTACCATCAACGCCATCTAGTGAGGCAAATAGTTACTTTTCTTTTTTTTTAATGTCAATTTGAAAACCCCTGATTGTAAACATACCTATTTATTTATTTAGATGGGTATTGGTGGGGTGGTTGGCGATTTAGGTGGGTAATAAAATTACCTTTGAGTCAGACTTTATTGGTTCGTCTCATAAAATTAATATAAACTTTATGGTCCGTCTGTAATCGAATGACAGTCAAAAGCTTTCTAGTGCCTCGTTATAAAAATTTTGAATAGATGTCACTAAACGCATTTTTTTTCATTTTTTTAATAAGGCTTGTTTCACCTCACGCTCGGTCGGTCGTGAGCGCGTTAGAATTTTGTATGGCGTTGCTTGATGAAGTTCATCGCGCATTCCGCCGAAGTGAACTAATGCGTTAACGCGGCCGAGTAAGAAAAAACTCGCACTCATGAAAATTATTTATTTATTCTCACTTTGTTTACAGTCAACTTAAATTTTATATACCGCAAATTTAAAATGAAACCAATGGGGAAGACAACGCAAAGCTAATTGTAGATGTCGCTGCGTACGCTTGTTCCTAAGACAATACTTTTGATTGGTTAAAATATGTCAGAAATGACATTTGGCATTTGAAACAACCAATCAAACGATTTTGGTACAAGCGTTTGTGGCGCCATTAGTTCCTCAGTTTGCAATTACCTTACAATTTACTGCACTTACTTTCGTCCACGGTGAGCGCATGCGTGACCACCGCCACGACGAGGAGCGCGAATGCGCCCGCGCTTATGGCCCTCGCAGCCATAAATTACCTGCAAATAATTAGATTTGTTTGGTTTTGATACACGTTTTCTAATAATGGTAGGATGTTACAAAAATTATCCTGCTTGGTGCCGCTACTGCTGCTGAGACCTTTGTACGGGCATTTATCCCCGATTTTTCCATTTATTTTAAATTATATCTAAAATAATTATTATTTAAATCAGACATTAATGAATTTAAGATTGAAGAAAACCAAAAGTGTTGGTAGAAAAATTTTTATTTACGAATAATCGCTTCCAACATACAAAAATGATAGCAAACACACAGAAAACAACAAAATGACAGGTCTACGCTAGCGCCAAGTTAGCGGTAGTGCGCCGACTGGTGGATGATTTGTGAATCAGCAAAATTATCCTGCCATTGAACTTGATTCGGAAACCTTAAACGATATTTAAAGAGAGACAAAACTGAGCACTTTGAAAATTTTAAATGTATTTATTTCCCATAACATTTTTTCGTATAGGTAATAATTTATTTATTTCAAAAAAATACATTATTCGATGTATTTTACCTGGCAACCCTGTTAATTTCTACTTTATTGACTATACAGGGTGTCCCAAAACTTTGCCACACGAAGGGAAAGTAGAAAATTATTAAATATTGAAGATAGAAAATTTAACTACTTGAAAGAAGATTTAATTTTGTTTTTAAAAAGAAATGGAATTGCATTCAACGATTCGATACAAATTGATACAATCCATAATAAATAAAATTTAAATGTTAAATTCATGGTCTTCCACTTGTTTACATGTTGTGCACTAAAACAGTATACGCAAAAATGGCACCTCAAATAGTGTCCGTCTCACTTACAAACTTGGTGGGTGCTTATTTTGTACATTAACATAATCACTTCTTATTTTGTAAAAAAAAACTTACATTTATATCACTTATTTTGTAGAAAATAAGATTATTTTGTACAAACACATCTTTTATCACTTTGTGCCAAATAAGCGCAATGGGGAATGTCCGAAAAAAATCAAATTGGCTGAATATTTTTCTATAGGTAGGAATAAGCTCCTTTAGTAATAGACAAAAGTTTCAAAATTTTTGGTCGCGTGAAAATGATTTAAAAATTAAAGTCTCTTCGACTTCACAAATTTACAAAAGTAAAGCCTCGATTACATAAGCCAATTTAGCTTCCTAGCTAGGAACCAATTTCGGGTTGCCACCCGTATAAATAAGTTCAATTTAAACAGTAAATTTGCACAAATAACGGAAAAGTCAACATTTTTTATGATTTTTTATTTTCTATTCTCATCTACAATCTTAAACAATGTTTACTTTTCCGTTAAAGTGTTAATTCAATTTTAAAATCGATGTTATTGTACAATATTTTATTATATAGTACGGGTGGCAACCCGAAATTGGTTCCTAGCTAGGAAGCTAAATCGGCGTATGTAATCGAGGCTTTACAGCACAATGAAATTATACCTTTATTGCCACCAACTGCCACAACCACAACAAGGTATTAAAAAAAGTTTCAAAAATGACAAATATCAAAACTTTTTATTTTTTATTCGTGTTGTGGTTGTGGCAGGTGGTGGCAAAGGTATAATTTCATTCTGCTGTTACTTTTGTACCTATATTTGTGAAGTCGAAGAGACTTAATTTTTTTTAAACATTTTCACGCAACGGATAATTCTGAAACTTTTTTCTATTACTAAGGGAGCTTATTCCTACTTATAGAATAATATTCAGCCAATTTGATTTTTTTCGGACATTCCCCATTTGTAAGTGGGACGTTATTTGAGGTGAGGTGCCTTTTCTGAGAAAGCTCTGAGCTCTGAAAGACTTTGACCGGACATCTAGGCCCTAGATGTCCCTAGGGTATTCTTGATCGAATTGAAAAAATAATCCACATGAGTAGGTAGGCTAACCCTTTCGATAATATTCGATGTATATATATATTTTTGTTTTTGGTGGGTTCGATTCCTGGATTAATCAAAATGAAGTCTACTACTTTCACTAAAATTTCGTACTTTAAATATTTAAGGTAGGTATAATACACCTACTTTCCCTTCGTGTGGCAAAGTTTTAGGCACCCTCTATAGAAGTTATTATTTTAAGTTTTTTTATAAATTTTAAATTGCAAAGATAAAACAATTATTTTACATCGTTGATAAAATATTATTTCTTTCAAGTAGGTCATTCATATCATCGTAAGTAGAGTTTCTACATAACAGAAGATTTAAATTTTCGCAATATTAAGACTTTTATTTATGTTTTATTTTTTTACACGAATATTAATAATAACTACTTTATTAAATAATTAATATACGTTTTAAATAAAAAAATACACACGTTATTACCACGTTTTTCCAACAGCTCCAATAAAACACTACTTAGCACAACTTTTTTATTTTCCCGCGCAAAAGCTCTTGTGATCGTTTCGTAGCCGCGAGCGAGAGCGCGTGCGCGGTTGCTTACGCGCTTCCCGACTGACTACAGTCAGTTGGACGACAGTTCTACCAACCGACCTAGCTAGAAAAATGGAAAAATAAAACGATGTGCGAACTCTGAGCAACGCGATTTCCGTCCGGTAAAGCTACGTTGCACTAAGTGCGAACTATTTTAGTTTGGACCTTTCCCACTTGTACTATTAGTTATTCTGTGCTTTCGCTTGAAAGTTATGATGACAAAGATCCGCATTTCAAAGAAAATAGTTTTTCCAAAGAAGTTATCTAAAGAATGAAAGCATTATTAGGTACAGATGTAAACTTTAGTTTTAGGAAGCAAAATTCCTAAATGAGTGCCGTCTAAAGAGAAAAACGAATACAATCTGTTCAAGTTGTCAGAGGTAGGTATTTTCAAATCAAATCAAATCAAATCATTTATTTGCATGATTATGGGTGGATTACAATAAATGTGATGTAAAGAAAATTTTGGCTCTCCATATTCAACCTTACTAGGCGTGCAAAATTCGTTTATAATCTAATCAATTTAATTACATTTTAATTTGTTACATTTCAAAATTATGAATCATTAATTACATCAAAATAAATATCAACAATTCAAAACATTTATATCTTTTCAACTTAATAATAATCATAGTTAATAAAATAAATAATAGCAAGTATAATGTCAGAAATAAATTAATATAAAATCATGCATTCAAACCATAGTCAAATGTCAAGAATTCTATAAGCTTCTTTAGCTAATGCCACATTATCTAATGGAATCATTAAAATAATGGTTTCATTAGTTTGTTGCTTCGAGCAACAAAGGCTTCGTTTCTGTAGAAGCCCGTCTTACTCTAAGGTTTGTTGCATCAAACTACTTTAGGCTAAAAACTCGATCCTTTAACTAATGAGATCCTTAAACATTGTTGCCAGTAATAAATTTAAAAAATGAATGGGATGAACGAACGTTTTGAAAAGTTTTCAGTATAAATGGCCAAAAAACGTGTTTGCCTATGGTTTGAGTCGGTTTGACAACTTTGACGTTTTTCTTTCAAATTCTTTGGATGTGATTATTTTATTATTTCGGTATTATTTTCTTTGTGAGAAAAATGTCTCTAAACCAAAATGAAAAACGTGAACGAGGTGCAAACTATACTCCAGAAAAAAGCACTATTGGCTGATCTCATAAAACAGTAAGTTTTACTTTATTTTTAATACGTAGGTACCTACTCGGTGCGTAAGTTTGTAATTTTGTACTTATTATTTATTTTCTTTGTTTTCTTCTAGATTATGGACAATATAAGAACGCGGGGACAATATTTATCAACAAAAAGAAAGAGGCCTAGACTGAAATTACTAGGCAATACAATAGAAACTCTACGACTGGGAAAGACAACAGAACAAACAGTTGGAAATGTTGAACATGGCCTAGATAATATATTCCTATGGATTATTTTAAGTTGTTAAATTAATCAGAGATTGTATTTTGGTATGCGATTGTACCAAAAGCTGTCCTAATAATTGTATTTATTTACCTAACCTTTGAATAAAAATTCAATACCTACTTAAAACTGAATGTTTTTTATTTCTTAGTACCTATATACATATAAAAGAAAGATCAACATCAAGGTACATGTCCATCAGCCATTCTTAATGTCCCCACTGCTGGGCACATACCTTATGGGTGGTAAGGAGGATGGGCCATAACCCACCACGCAGTCCCATTGCGGATTGGTGGGTGTTAATGACTGCAAATGCAGCGGGGACTAACGGTTTAACGTGCCTTCCGAAGCACGGAGGAGCTCGAGATAATAAACCTACACCATCTACATACTAGGCGAATATTGTCTTTACAAAGGCTGATCGCACAATGTTTCATTTTGATGTGATGTACCAGTGGACAGTAGAGATGCCTATGTTCGTCAGTTCAGCCAGTACCATCTGGGAGGACCCTGTCGCAAAGAACTGCAAACAGATCAGAAGCTGGGTAAGACCACAAATGGCCTTAGTCCTCAGGGTTTGTGGCTCAAGATTGAGGCGGTATCGAAGCAGCAGCGCTGCCTCCTTTGAGATTCGGTAGCGCAGCTGGAATTCTTCTCCGTCATGTTTTTCGAATAAATTTATTGAAGGAACATCTTCTGGATCCGACAACGACGATAAGCTGGTCGGTCAACGTCATATCCAGCGAAAGTACAAAGTAAACACGACGTGAAATTGGTTTAATGGCCCATCATCGACCCATTAAAAATTCTACCTTTAAAATGTAATTTAATGAGCTCTGATGCGCTAAAGTCGCTTCGTGCAATACAATATACCGTTAATGGGTGATTTGACACTTCATTAGATAAGTTTGACATTTCCATATTTAAATTTTAAAGGAGCTTTAAAATGCATCTTAGTTTCTTTCCTGCAATACTTTAATGAAACATTAGGGTTTAAAGTGGCATTAAAAAGATAAAAAACACGACTGCCCTGCCAAAAACGAACTAAAAAGTTAAACAACAAGTGTCATTGCAGTCGGGGGACCTTATTATGGAACAATTTTTGATCAAAGAGGTCCCCCGACTGCAATGACACTTGTTGTTTAACTTTTTAGTTCGTTTTTGGCAGGGCAGTCGTGTTTTTAATATTTTTTTAATTTATTTATTTTTATTTTACACATTTTAGTGACATATTATATAATTTTAGAATGTGCTCATCAAGGCCTTTCATTTGATGCCCATATTGTAATAATAGAAGAAAAAATTTTTTTTTTCGCATTTGAAAATGGCATCTTACAGTCGCCATATTGATTTTTTCTAAAAAAAAATAGCCAGTGTCACTCGGAATGCTGTAAGGATTCTAACAATACCCTATTTATCTAAATCAGTTCAGGCATTTAGAAGTTATGGTGGAATAAAGAAACTCACATACCCACAAACATACATGAACCCTGAACACATAACACTCTTTTTGCTTTGGGCAGTCGTGTAAAAACTTTCTTGCAATTGAGTGTTAGTCAAATGGCTAATTAATGCTATCATCATTAAGAAATTCATTTACAGAGTAGTAGGCCTTATCCAGTAAAATTTGCTTTAGTTTATATTTAAAACAATTTAACGATGCCACTGTTTTCAAATGCTGAGGTAGTTTATTGTAAATTTTTATTCCCATAAAAAAAATGCTTTTCCTATGGTTGCTAGTTTTACAGTCTAGCGTTTTTAAAGTATACTTATGTCTCTTACTGTTTAGAGTGTCAAAATTTTTCAGATTTTTTCTGATGTATAATGCTGCTTCATAAATATATAGCGAAGGGAGTGTTAGTATCTTCAATTTGATAAAAAATGGCTTACACGAATCAGTTTGGTGGAGCTTACACATTGATCGAATGCATTTTGTTGTGTTTTGAATATATTTTCTTTATCAACGGAGTTTCCCCTAAACAAAAGACCATATCTCAATATTGAAACTACATGAGCATGGTAGGCACAAAGCAAAGTGTTGATACTCGCAACCTTACGTAGCATATATAGAGCATATGCGTACTGATTTAGCCTTGCACATATGTTTTCGATGTGTGTTTTCCATGATAAATTATCATCTATATGTATACCTAGGAATTTTGTATTATGAACCTCTTCTATTGATTGGTCTAGATAGTTGATATTTAACTTGTCAAATTTTGCGTTTTTATTTTTAAATGTCATAGTATTTGTCTTAGAAAGATTTATTTTTAAATTATTTTGATTTAACCACTGAATTATACATGTCAAAGATTTATTAACTTCGTTTTCAAATCCATCTACATTCGAGCCATCGTCAGCAAAAATAGCGGTACTGTCATCGGCAAATAAAATCATGGGGTGGTTAATAGCTTTGGGAAGATCATTTATATAAATAAGGAACAGTAGAGGTCCCAATACACTTCCCTGTGGTATTCCGAACTTTACCGTTCTAGGCTGTGAACTATATTTTTGTTCTATTTTTGAGTTCGCGTCTAACCTTGTTATTACCGTGACTTGTTGTCTGAAGCGCATTACCCCTAACACCGTACGTTTCGAGTTTTCGGAGTAAAATTTTGTGATCTACGTTGTCGAAAGCTTTTGACATGTCCATAAATAAGGCTACTACCTGTTTTTTAGCATCAAGATAACCATAAACCTTTTTAAGAAAAGCTAGTAGCCATATCTATAGATTTGTTTTTGCGGAATCCCATTTGTTCCTTAGCAATTCTTCCATATAGAGCCATCTGGGCGTAAGTCTGGATAAGGCCAAAATAGGTTTTTTGATCCATTAATCTACGATTTTTCTTAGCTACAAGTGCATCTTACCCGTTTTTTTGTACGATCTATAGTTATAAAATTACATCAGTCTATAAGGGCTTATGTATATGTTGTAGTGCGAGCTAGGTGAGCTTAACTATACATCAGTCGTTTTGGCATTTGGACACTATACTACCTAATTCAGTCAACTAGACCTATGTCATATGACGCCTAAATGACGCTGGACCCACATGTAATTCTGTGTAGACATATTTCGTCATACGCCTTTATCGCTCGCAAGTAATGAAGAGAAAAAGAGATGGGAATACTTCGCACGCTGGATGATGGATGAGTAACAAGGACAGAGTCATTGTTTTGTTATTTTTTGCCATTTGTTGACAAGATCGCAGCATGGGCATTTTTTACCGGTTATAAGAGATGTTATTTAGTGAAAATTGTAGGGTTTTTTACAAAATAAACGGGAAACACAGACTCAAGCAAGGAGTTCCACTTTCTAGCGGTACGGATGATAAAATTTTAATCAAAACGCTTAGTGCGAGTCTTTGGAATATCCACCAAAAACGTGATTCGTACGTCTTCTGGTTGTCCGATGGAAGAAGGGAGATGGCAGAGTTTGGTTGTGCCATTCCGATAAAAAACCGATAAACTTGCAACCTTACGTCTATGCTCGAGGATTTTGAGCTTATTACAGAAAATATTGTCATTGCCGATGAGCTTCTTGGCCCTCTGCTTAATGGATCAAGCGTCTGGAGCTGGCATTTGACAGAGCCATCCAAAAGATGAGAGCAGTAAGTACCCCGCTATCGAACTTGCGCTTGGTATATATTGAGCAGCTGTTCCGGCGTGAAGTACTTTTTCACCTATGCCAGAATGTCAAACTGTTTAGACAACTGTGTTTTATTCTCAATGAAAGAGTCAATATTGAGTGTTGGAGTCAATGACATTACGAAAAGCTCTAGTTGGTTTGTAATCAGCACGGATACACCTCGGAAAATAGGAGCCAAGTCGAAATCACTAATTTTAGCAAAAAACAGAGACACACCTGGGTTGTTGATGGATTGAACCTGACCAGTGACCAGATTAGCATCGCCCCACTCGGAGACTACCTGTAATGACAGGTTCATGCGTCTGACCATCGCCTTCCTAAGACACTAGACCTTCTACACCGGCTTGAGCATAGCTCTCTACAACGGTGCTGTCTCATCTGCGTACCCCAAAATACCGGGTATTAGCAGGAACAGCGTTGCAGAGAGTAGAGTACAGATCCCTGAGGGACTCCGCCATTGATAGCCAACTAATCGGACGAGCATCCATCAATGACAACTCGAATCGACCAATCTCTCAGGAAGTCCTCCTCTCACAAACCTTCTCGAAAAACAAAAAACAACAATCCAAGGCTGCACCCCAAGGTGTAAACCAAGGCGGCGCGCCCAGCACCCAGGCTGCACTTCAGGTGAATAACCAGAGTGTCGCGCCACACAACACACGGGCAGCTCCTCAGGTGCATAACCCGAGTGCAGCGCCACACAACATACCGGCAGCTCCTCAGGTGCATAACCCGAGTGCAGCGCCACACAACATACCGGCAGCTCCTCAGGTGCATAACCCGAGTGCAGCGCCGCCAGTAAGTCACAGTTTGGACCTCTCCTCTCTGAAGGCAGAATTGCCAACGACTATGGAACCCCAACAGGAGGAATCCGGTTGGAGCGAAGTAGTCGTTAAGAAGAGGAAGCCCAAACAAGCACCCAACCCGCCTGACCAACCACGCAAAGCCAAACGGGCGGAAGCCCGGAGGGAAGCGAAGAAGGCACGGCGACTGGCCGCGGATGGAAGTAGGTCGCGTGAAGCTTCCGAAGGGGCTGCAAAGCCCCACGACGCCCCAAACAGTGATGCGCGGACTCCTCACGTGGATAACAGTCCTGCTGAGGAGAAAGCTGCTCCTAAAGGGGCACCATCTGCTGCCACGAAGCCAGCTGCCGCTAACGCACCTGAGCGTCGTAAACCGGTCAGGCGGGGACATCGTGGCAAAGGGGACATCGCTACGCCCGCCAAGCCCGTAAAGAGGAATCGTCCCGACGATTCCTTCACTCCGGGAGGTGGCGGCAAGCGCATTAAACCTCATCCCACCACCACCAGCTCCATCGCATACGCCGACGCTTTGAAGTCAGATCTCAGCGTCGCGATCATGGTGGAGCCATACCATGACCTCACCAAGGAGCAGGCTGAAGTCGTCAAGAGGCAGGTGGATGGTTTGTTGGACGAGGAGATTTTTGCTCCGAGATCGTCAAGCCATCCATATGTCGGACCAGCGTTTAAGGCGAACGCCTTCTATAGTGAAGGCGTCCTTAGATTCTGGTGCAAAGACGACTTCTCGCTCCAGTGGCTCCATCGCACCACTGCGAGAATTGGCTCACCACGTCCTGGCACCAAGCTGGTTGTCAAGCGACAACGAGATATCCCCAAGCGCGTTAAAACGGGGCTCTTGGTGCCACAATACGGACCGGACGACACACTAGACCGGGTACGCATGCGCCTCACGTGCCAGAACACCCATCTCGACGTCTCCAACTGGGCCGTCTACCACGCCGAGGAGCAGGAGGATAAACAATGCCTGTTCCTCGTGCTTGGAGTCCCAGAGGAAGACGCCGAGAAACTCAAGGCAAGCGAGCGTAGAGTTTACTACAAGCTGGGTAACATCTACGCCCGCTTCCTTGATAACACGAGCACGCCCCCGCCGAACCCCAATACACCTGGGGAGGTCACTAGTGACCTAGGCAGCGGCACAGCACACCACACCGCACAACCGAACACCCCACAACCGCCACCACCACAAACCACCGACGTCGCTGATCCGCCCAAAGGGGACCCCGGGGCAGTCCCCCAGGAGGAGGGCAAGGGGGATGCCCCTATGGATGACGAAGAGGAGAGCGGCGATAGTGACGTTGACGAGGAGGTTTTGCTAGACAGCGACGATGGCGCTGCCAGCACCCCCCAGCAATAACCTCCCCGTCCTCCAAACCAACCTCCAGCATAGCCAGACCGCAACGGCTAACCTACGCAGAATGCTGGAGGTCAATCCCAAGACCGTAGCCCTAATCCAGGAGCCGTGGATTAGGAAGGGCAGAATATGCGGTCTAAGCAACATCGGAGGTAAGCTACTCCTAGACACCACCGCTGACAACCCGCGTACATGTATCTTTACACCTAAACACGCAAACACAACCTTAATGACCGAGTTCTGTTCCAGAGACCTGACCACCATCAGGCTCCGAAATGACCCCTCCCCAGGCCTACCGGACGTGGTGATTGCGTCCGCCTACCTGCCGGGCGACGCGGATATCCCCACCCCCGAACTGGCCGCGCTGGTGCAACACTGCGAGCGCGAGGGACTGGAGCTGATCATCTCAGTTGACTCCAACGCACACCATGTGCTATGGGGCAGCAAGGAAAACAACACGCGAGGTGAGGATTTCGTTTCTTTTTTACTCGCGACTAATATGAACCTAATCAACAGGGGCTCTGAACCGACTTTCGTAACATCACGAGCCCAGACAATCATTGACCTTACTCTGGCGAGCGAACACGCGTCTCATCACATCTCCGATTGGCATGTATCGGACGAGGCGTCGTGCGCCGATCATCGCTGGGTCAAGTACAACCTAAATACGACTCTCACACCGCCCAAGCCCAGACGTAATCCACGTAAGATGGACCGACGTAAGTATGAGCTTCTGACCGCAGAGAAGCTAAGGTGTCTGGACACACCCACAACTCACGCGGTAAAAGCGGATATTGATAACCATGTTGATCGCATAACAACAACACTAACCACTAGCTTTGAAGAAACATGCCCACTTTCTACTCCCAGCTCCCGGCCAGGCAACAAGTGTCACTGGTGGGGACCTGACTTGGAGAAACTACGCCGCAAGGTAAGAAAGTTGTTCAACAAAGCAAAGAACTCTCGGGAACCGCACCATTGGGACGCATACAAGCAAGCCCAATACGACTACAGGAAGCGTATTCGCCTTAATAAAAGAGAATGCTGGAGACGCTACTGCACCAACATTGAAACCAACAACGAGGCTAACAGAGTGAAAAACATCCTGTGCAGCGAACCAACACACAATCTTGGTTTCCTGAAAAAGCCTGACGGAACATATACCAAAACAGATCAAGATACCTCAGAACTGTTAATGACCACTCACTTCCCCGGATGCCGCATAACGGAAAGTCGAACATGGGAAGAAAAAGATGAGTATCTACCTGCTGAAACCGACTGGACCACCGCCCACAAGGTTGTCAACCCGGAAAAAGTAAGATGGGCAATCAACAGCTTCCTCCCTTTCAAATCAGCGGGACTAGATGGAATTTTTCCAGGGCTGATGAGGTGGAGCGACGGCGGTCTCACTGACCACCTCGTAGCCATCTACAGAAGCTGCCTAGCACACCGCTATATTCCCATGAAATGGAGGGAAGTCAAAGTAGTCTTTATTCCTAAACCCGGCAAAGGAGACTACACTCAACCTAAATCATTTAGACCAATTAGCCTCACATCATTCCTTTTAAAGGTGTTGGAGAGACTAATAGACAAGGAGATAAGGGGCACTGCTTTAGTCAGGAACCCCTTAAATCCAAACCAACATGCCTACTCTGCAGGCAAATCAACAGAGTCTGCCCTACATAAGGTGGTTTCTTATATAGAAGGTAATCTCAAACACCAAATATCAACACTAGGCACCTTCATCGACATCGAAGGAGCCTTTGACAAAACCAATTTTACCAGCATAAGCCAGGCCCTCTCTAAACATGGTGTCGATCCCACTATTGCCGGGTGGATTGACAGCATGTTAAGAGATAGAGCTATACAATTTACTGTGAAAGGTACTACCAGAGGGGTAGTAGCTAAAGGATGTCCCCAAGGGGGAGTCCTCTCACCTCTCTTATGGAACATTGTGGTCAATGAGCTGATTAGTTGGCTCAACGACCGCAATTTCCTCACAGTAGGCTATGCAGACGACCTGACCATACTCATCAGCGGACGAGTTGAGAGTGTGATATGTGACCGTATGAGGTCCGCTTTGAAGGTCGTCGAACAGTGGTGCAATACACACAATCTAACAGTGAACCCAACAAAGACGGAATTAATTATGTTCACAAACAAACGAAGTCTAGGCAATCTTAAACTACCTAAACTTTTCAATACCAGTCTGTCCCTTAGCAAGGAAGTCAAGTATCTAGGAGTGATACTAGACAACAAACTCCTTTGGAATAGACATCTCGAAGGGAAACTAAACAAAGCCACCATCATCTTTTGCCAATGTAAAAGACTACTCGGCAAAAGCTGGGGGCTTTCACCGAAAATAACAATGTAGCTGTATAAAACCGTTATACGTCCCATAATCACATACGGAGCCGTTGCCTGGTGGTCCAAAACAGAGCAAAGCACCGTCATAAACAAGCTGCAGAAATTCCAAAGATTGGCATGTTCTGCGATAACCGGCTGCATGCGAACTACCCCCACAGCCGCCCTAGAAGTAGCTCTGGACCTAACACCTCTGGACCTATTTATACAACAGGAAGCCTCCATGGCTGCTATAAGGCTTAAATACCTGGGCCTGTGGTACAACCGAGAGGGTCCTCACTCCACATTGTGGAATAATTTAGTGAAACATGAGCCACTAATCGCTGCCCCATGCGACAGGATCCCAAAACAATACATTTTCGAAAAGAAATACCAGATTCAATTATTTGAAAGTGACCGAGATTACTCCGGCATACATGAAGTCCGAATTTATACAGACGGTTCCAAGATGGGGACTGGTACTGGTGCTGGAGTATTCTCACAAGACCTAAATATCAAAATATCACAAGCATTAGGCCAACACAGTTCGATATTTCAATGCGAAGGTGTTGCAATAATAAATGCCGCTACCACGGCACTGTCTAGAGGTATGAAGGAACTAAACATCCGCATACTGACAGACAGCATGGCCGTTCTAACAGCACTGGAGGCCAACACGATCAACTCCAGTATCGTTTACGAATGCCACCAAGTTTTGGATCGCTTAGCATCCAAAAACAAAGTAATCCTACAATGGATTAAAGGGCATAGTGGATCACACGGGAACGATGCCGCCGATGAGCTGGCTAGAAAGGGATCTTCTACAACAGTGGCAGGACCCATACCCATTCTGCCACTCCCGTTCAGCCAACTGCGCTCATGGGTGAGACAACGTACTCGTGCTGCACATAATACTCGTTGGGTAAACCAAACAAGCTGTAGACAGTCCAAGTTGGCGATGACCGCAGTCTCGCCGCGGTTGACCTGTAGACTGCTCAGCCTTAATCGTCCAGACCTCCGAATAGTTGTAGGTACACTTACAGGTCACCTTGCCTTAAACCGACAACTATTCATCATGAATGCGACAGACAGTCCCCTATGTAGAGGATGCCTGGACGCAGAGGAAACAGCCGCCCACGTGATCCTGGAGTGCGTGGGTTTGGCCGCACACCGGGCAGAAATCCTCAAAGACGTGAGGTCACTCCTAGAAGCCTGTGAACGCCCCAGGAGGCTTCTGCGCTTCTGGAAGGAGCTGGGATGGCTTGACTAGCCACACCAATGCTGTGTTTCACGCATAACGGACCAAATGAGAGTCTAAATGCGGAAAAAGAGCCCATCACCAATACCAATACCACAAAACGGTGGGAAGTCCGTATGATGAAAGCTCGTCAGTAAGGTTATAATGCTACACCCTGTCAAAAGCTTTCGGGATGTCAAAAGAAACGGCGAGCGCCTCTCCATACCTACCTTTCGATGGATTCGATGGATGGCGTACGCTAGAAGATCTCCAGTTTTGGCGAAACGCGTATTGTCGGTCACTGAGTAGGTCGTTTGCTTTTAGATACAATATGAGCCTATGGTTCAGTACACGTTCCATTATCTTACGAAACCCAAAATGGTCATGTAATTAGAAGGGTCGGCGCGACTACCCTTTTTAGGCACAGGTTGCACGTTAGCCAACTTCCATGGCTTTGGAACTTGTCCCTTTGCCATAGACCAGTGGTTTCCCATTAGTTCTTATTGTACCCTCCCCCTCGTTCCCACAAAAATGATATATACGAAAATAAAAAACCTTGCTAATACAATTCTTAGTTTAATAAGAGATTGCTCCGCATACCCCTTTGATGCAACCTCGTGTACCTTGAAGGTCCGAACAAATTATCGGACGCGGCTTATGGACGCGGCTTACTGCCGCGGCTGATAAGTGTGCACGCTCTCATAACATCCTGCGTGCCAGATAGCTATCGGACGTCCGATGACGTCATATTAGTCTATGGTTTCGTCCGCGACCTACTACATCCGATAGTTTGCACACCTCAGATCAGCCGCGGCAGTAAGCCGCGTCCGATAATTTGTTCGGACCTTTAATTGGGAAACAAACACTGCCATAGACAATCTGGTACAGGCGTGTTAATACCGGAGCTAGCTCAGGGGCGCAAGTCCTAATAACTATGGCTGGTATATTATCCAGAACACTGGCTTTATTCATGGATCAAGCAATGCTTTTTTTGTACTTCTGATGCGGATTTAAAATCATTAAAATTCCACAACTTGGTAAGCCCGACGGTACAGCATTAGCAGGATCTAAACGCGAACCACTTGGCAAATCAATTGGCAAATAAATCTGCCTTTTTCCTTGACGGTATGCGCCAAAGATCCGTCTGGTTTCCGTAGAGGAGGCATTGAGGGACAGCAGAAGTTGACCTCGACAGATTTTGCCAGATTTTTTTAAGTAACAAGTTTTCCCTATGCGGAGCTTGGCGGCTTTGTTAAAGGCTTTCTTCTTTTCACGTATATTTCTAGCTATACAGGGTCGAGCATCAACCCATGCAAGATATGCCCCATGTTTCGACGCTACTACATCTCTATATTTGGCATAATACCAAGGGTGAACTTTGTTAGATAGAGGCATCTTAGAGAAGGGTATAAAAATACTCCATACCCTGACGAAGCAGAAGGGTCACAGCATCCGTGCAAGCTGAGGGATCGCTGGAAGAAAAACATACCTGCCGCCATGGATAAGTCACAAGAAAACATCGTATTTCTTCCCAATCTTCCGACTTGTAACGCCCCGTATCCATCGGGAGCCTTTTGAGCTTGGGTCAGGCGAAGAATACACCGACTCCATCACATAATGGTCAGAGCTACCAAAGGTGAAACCGACACCGAGTAATGGTCCGGGTCTGATGTCAGCAGAAGGTCCAAGAAATTTGGTGTGTGCCCGTCAATGTCTGGTATTCTAGTGGCTTCTTAGACCAGCTGGGTGATGTCTGGCGTCAAGGCTAGCTTACGTATTTTTCAAATCTCCCGGAACCACTAGTTGAGCGGATGGATATCGCTGTAGGGCAACATCTGCCTTCTCAATAAGTAAGTTGGTTAGCCTTGTAGTCTTAGCGTCTCCCATGTGCCAGCTATAGACAAAAGCATAGAGAATTTTCTGTAAGCCAGTGTTCACTAGAACCCTGATAATGGAAAGGGTAGTGTCTTCAAGATCAACGGAAATGCTGATAATAAATGTCATGTGCGTGCAAACATGCTCACATCACAATTCAGTAATTAGTTTCGACTTTTATTAAATTTGGAAAGCTTGCTAGTTAAAAAGTACTAAATCACTCTTTCAAAACTCACTACTGTTCAGTGACATTTAGGCATAACTATATGGTACACATAATAGGTATAGTTGGAACAGCTAAGGCAAATAGGCTTATTTTGAGTATACGCCAATGATTTTTAAACGACTGTCTAAAAAATGAGAACCAAAGAGACTGATCTTATAATTACGTCCAGCTATAGAAGTCAGTTTTATCAGAGAATTTTCGAAGCATATAGATGTATTCTGATATAAGATAATATAACTGTGGTTTTCTAAAGGCATAAAGGCGTATAAAATAATTAAGCCGCTGTAACTTCAGAAATTTTCGAACCACAATGGCGTATATTTGTTTTGTGTCCTTATGAGTCTTAATTTTGGATGCGACAAAGGCGTAAAACCTGACTTTACCTAAAAACACTATGTTTTCTGCTAAAAACTCTACGCTATCGATACATAGGAGCATTCGTGTGTGCGTAGATATATGCATTATATTAAACAAGAGCTTTTTTAAAAAAATACACAGTACTCGTCATGTGATATTAAAACAAAACTTTCTTTTGGCTCCCCTGAAAAGTTACAAAAATAGAGTTACGCCCAGATGGCTCTATATAGAAGATTTTAGTTTGGCAATCTACTCTCCTCTTGGAAGTAATTTTTGCCAGTGTCAAGTATTGAATATTTCAGTGGTAGCTGTTTTGTTTCAGTTTAGGTATATTAGAATGCGGGTGCATCGCATTCTTCTTGGAGCATTTTGGCACCAAGTATATCAAGACAGTTGTACACGGTAAGTTCTGCCGAGGTAGCCACCACTACAATAAAAGTCTCAGCTTCACACAACCAAGATCGTGCCTATTTCAATAATATCCCACATATTGTTCAGTTGTGTAGACACTTGTACCACAAAACTGCACCGATTTTAAGACACAATATCCACTATGAATCAATTTGCAAATAATTAAAATAGACACCAAACCGAACTCGACGAAATGGCGCCAAAAACTCCCCAAATTACAGTTAACATGAAGTTCAATGTTTTAGCTGATGGAGACGCAGGTCGCAGCGGCCAGCGACATCGGTGTTTACATTAGTATGAAATCGACGTAGAGCGGCCAGACAGGGCCGCGGCGGCCAACGAGATCGAAGCGACGGTTTTGGCTGCGTATTAGGTCGCGCTTCTTGCGGCTATCGCACACGGGCAACTTAGTCGCCCAGCAACTGTTTTGTCTCTCACATCAAGTCCACGGGTTTATATGGAAACGCGCACACGAAGCGACGCGTTCGTCGGCAATTTTTCATTCAAACGATATGAGAGACAAAAAAGTTGCCGAGACAAAAGTTGCCCTTGTGTGGTATCGCCAGGCCTCCATCACTCGCTCAAGGTCGCGCGATAAGCACCTACTGCTAGCCGTTCGTTCGAACGAACAAGGGAGGAAAGGGCCGCCTTACAAGCGCGGCATCTTACTAGGGGTAGGTAGGCCTGCGTAGGTATTGCCTCTTTATAATAATAGACATTACTGTGCCGTGTACGGATGTCAAAATCAAAAAACCAATAAAAAATTGACGTTTTTCACATTATGATATGACGCTACGCAACGCAGTTCATTTAAAAGAAAACAACCTTAACGTTGCGTCATTAGAAAAGAAAACGTAAGAGCCCGCGATAGAAAGAGAGGCAACTACTAGGTGAATATAAACTGTACTGCAGGCCATTTATTGTGTCGGATCAAAAGTCGCTATTTATTTAAATTACTATGCGGCGTGCTGCTTTTGTACTTGTACTATTAGTTATTTTTAGAGTGGTGGTGTGGTACGGAGAGTCGCATGCTCGCTACATCAAATTACCTACTTTTCATGATTATTATACTGTGGTTGGTGACTGATGACTTGGCGATTAGTTTATTGGAATGCACCCAATGTTTGCAGAGTCTGTGACAAAGAGTAAAATAATATATTGGGAAAAGAGCGCCCACTCATGGCAATTTTTTTAAACACTGATTTGAAAGGCCATCAGCGCCTCTGGAGGTTTCATCATATCAGCCACACGACACCCACTGCTGGGTATAGGCCTCCCCCAAGGATCTCCACAACGATCGGTCCTGCGCTGCCTGCATCCACTGGCTTTCCGCGACCTCCACCAGATCGTCGGTCCACCTTGTCGGGGGCCTACCCACGGAGCGTCGTCCGGTGCGCGGTCGCCATTCCAGAACCCTTCTGCCCCAACGGCCATCGGTTCTTCTCGCTATGTGTCCCGCCCATTGCCACTTCAGCTGAGCAATCCTTCGAGCGATGTCGGTTACTTTAGTTCTCCTGCGGATCTCCTCGTTTCTGATTTGATCACGTAGGGAAACGCCGAGCATGGCTCTCTCCATTGCACGCTGAGTGACCTTGAGCCTCCTTATGAGACCCATAGTTAGCGGCCACGTTTCACTGCCGTAAGTCATCACTGGCAACACACACTGTTCATAGACTTTCGTCTTGAGACACTGAGGTAAGTCGGACGCGAAGATTTTTCGAAGCTTCCCGAATGCTGCCCACCCGAGTTGGATTCGACGAGAGATCTCTTTCTCGAAGTTGGACCTACCTAACTGGACTGCCTGTCCTAGGTATACGTAATGGTCAACAACTTCAAGTGTAGTGTTCCCAACATGAACTGGAGAGGGTACAACATGGGCATTTGACATAATTTTCGTCTTATCCATGTTCATCCTAAGACCCACTCTTTGGGAAGCACTACGGAGATCTTCGAGCATTGTGTTCAGGTCTTCCATGGTCTCAGCCATAAGGACTATATCATCGGCAAAACGAAGGTGTGTTAGGTACTGGCCATTAATGTTGATGCCGAGTCCTTTCCAGTCCAAGAGCTTAAAGATGTCCTCCAACGCAGCTGTGAACAGTTTCGGAGAAATAACGTCTCCCTGTCTCACACCACGCTGCAGTTGGATAGGATTTGTGCTCTGGTTCTGTACTCGGATCGTCATGGTGGCATTTTGGTATAAGTACCTCAACACCTCGATATACCTATAGTCCACTTGGCACCTTTGGAGAGACTGCAGCACCGCCCAGGTTTCAATCGAATCAAAGGCTTTCTCATAGTCCACGAACGCCAAGCAAAGTGGCTCATTATACTCCTCAGTCTTCTGTATAACCTGCCGCAGCGTATGGATGTGGTCTATGGTGCTAAAGCCTTTTCGGAACCCGGCTTGTTCGGGAGGTTGGAAGTCGTCGAACTTGCGAGCGAGACGATTCGTAAGGACTCTCGAAAACAACTTATAGACATGACTCAGAAGCGAGATGGGTCTATAGTTCTTCAAGAGGGACTTGTCACCCTTTTTAAAGAACAAGATCACCTCACTTATGTTCCATGTCTTTGGCGTTCTGCCCTGGACGATGACGGAATTAAAGAGCTTCTGGAGGACTTTGAGTATCGGCTCACCGCCCGCTCTCAGAAGTTCTGTAGTGATTCCATCGTCACCCGCCGCCTTGTTGTTTTTTAGCTGTTTGAGAGCCATACTAATCTCGCACAGGCTGACGTCCGGGATATCTTCGGTATAGTGTCGGGTAAGCTTGGCTCTGGGGTCTTTAGCCTTGCTTTCAACAGGTGTCTGCGTGGAATATAACTGCCCATAGAAGCTCTCGATCTCCCTCAGGATTTCAGGCTTTGATGAAATGATGCGTCCGTCGTCAGTTTTCAGCTTCGTCATCTGGCTTTGCCCAATAGACAGATCTCTCGCGAACACTTTGGAGCCTTTATTCCGCTCGATGGCCTCTTTAATACGATTCGTATTAAATTGGCGAAGGTCGCGCGTCAAAGACTTAGATATCTGTCTATTAAGCTGCCGATAACGATTAGCATCTACTGAACTCTGGAGCCTCATTTCACGTCTCTGATCCATGAGTAGGAGTGTGTGGTCGGAGAGTTTCTTTTTCTTGGGACGGCGGGTCTTAAAGAGCTTGGACCCTACCGTACGGACAGCATCCACCACCATGTTGTTTAGATCGTCCACATCTATGCTGTTCTCTAGGGCTTCGAAGCGGTTTTGGAGTTCGAGTTGAAAGCTCTCGGGGTTTTGAATATGGGCCGGCAATGGTCGAATTGTTGATTTTATCAGTCGAGATCTTTCCAGCTTTGGGTTGATATTCAATGTGCCACGTACCAATCGGTGATCGCTCCCCGTCTTAACAGCGTTGATCACAGTGACATCATTGAATATTTGCTTTTTTGTCGACATGATAAAATCTATCTCATTTCGTACTTTACCGTTCGCCTCTGGAGGTTTGAGCGGAACTAATGACAAGAAATGCGTGAAAATATAATTGCTGAAAATGTTTTTTCATATACATATTATGTCATTTTTTGTAATATCCTTCATATAAAACAAAAAATATTAATTAAAAAGAATAAAATCTAAACAAAAAACACAAAAAATAAAAATGTGACTTTCGCTGGATTTGAACTCGGTATTCCTAGAACGATTGTATAGGTAGTACTGTGTATGCGGTGGAGGCAGATGTGGTAATCCGTTAGGCTACTGTGTCATTACTTCGAGTGTTGAATTTTATCATTATATTGTAATTCGCTCAATGACCATACTAAAAAAACCATTTCATCTTTTAAAAATAATTTTGTTTTAAATCACTTTACTTACCCAGTTAAGAAGGCGACTTTTATTGTACTGTCCAAAATTTTATTTTGAACATTTTATATTATAAGTACGACCAGAAAATGTCTCTACAAGACATCTTTTGGCAAACTTGAAGAATGAATTTTTCATGTATATTTTTTGTCTTTTTTGTAATATTCTTTATAAAAAACTAAAATATTAATAAAAAATAATAAAACGAAATAAAAAAACAATAAACAATAATGTGATAATTCCTAGGATCGAACTCGGTCGGTCGTCGTCGGTCGTCGGTCGGAATGTCGAACGATGACGGTATTGATGTACGGTGGTTGTGTAGTAATCCTCTACGCTACCAAGACATTACGTTAAGTGATGAATTTCCTCATCATATTGCAATTCGCATCATGATCAAAAATAATGATCAAAAATGACTTTTCTTTTCATCTTTTTAAAATAATTTTGTTTTAAATTACTTTATAGCTATTTGAAAAGGCGATTTTTATTGTACTGTCTTCTTAATTTTTATTTTTTATTTTGAATATTATAATTAGTCCGACTGCAGAGACATCTTTTGGCAAACTTGAAGACTTTGTTGTAAAAGTTGATGGTTCAAACTTAGAGATGACGCTACTTTTTTCTCCCACTTGGGTTGTTCTAAGTGTGCCCCCCCTGGTCTGTGACTTTTTCTGTGTTCTCTTCTTTCTCTCTGGATCTGGATTTTGTTTTGTCTATGGTCAGTGTTTGAGTGATTTGTCTGCAATAGTAAATGTCATTTTAATATTTTTTTCATTTTGTGCTCAATATTATCAGGATGGCAGAAAATAGAGAAGAAATTCTTGCAAATTTTCAGGTAAGTTTTTATCTATTTCCTTAATTCATTATAAAAAATATCTGATTATCATTGGAACATAAGTTGTGAAGGTTATGTCGTGAACAACAACAGTGACTAGGAATTCTCATTTATCTCTTTGTACTTTTGAAATATTGCTGTATCCAAAAGGTTTTCACGGAAATTACTAAATATTCTTTGAATACGCAAAGGTTAATTCAGATGCCATTGTCTACAAATGGTCGTGATGTAACTTTAACTGTGACTTCCTTTATTCTTTCTTTGTGTACGATATCAAACTTGATTCGAAGTCACTATGTTACAAGGAAAACCTCGTTAAGTTTACCTGCGTAATATAAATGTTAAATCAAGTTGTCGTCACGAAGACCTATAATCATCCATAAGTATAAACTGCTAAGTTAAATAATCATCAAAAATGTATGATACAAATTATTTCACAGGGAATAACAGCTATTGAAGATGTTGCTGAGGCAATATTTCACCTTGAAGAATCAAATTGGGATCTTCTTGTAAGTAAACATATAACTACATTAGTATTTTTATGTAACTCTAGAGAACATCATAATTCCTGGTACAAGGTTACTGGGAGAAATACAGTAAAATTGAAATGATATGGTATGAATGATGAAGAGTATGTAAGTTTTGTAATTCATAAGTAGATACCGGATTACATGCAAATACATATGGCATATGCATTTGCATATTTAACCCCTTATCGGTGGTAGTTGCACATTTTGGAAAAAAATTTGGAAATCATGCATATTTACGCTCAATCATGTTCATCGTTCTAATGTCTGATATGTCCAAACAATGGCATTCAAATTTAAATTCGGCACAGTCACCTTATTGCATGCCCAATGGACGTAGAACGGTCCTTTCTGCTTACAAAAATATATTTAAGTGATCATAGACACAATTTGTCTTCAAAACATTTGGGACAATACTTAGTCGTATACATTTTTAAAGGTAAATTTCTATGTCAAATAAATTTTGTTGTTGATATTTTCGCAAATACAATTGTTATCGTTGAGTAAAATACCTTTTAAGAATAAAAAACCTTAAAAAACGTCTTTTTCGTTAATTTATGTTGCATATTTTGGCCCTTTTTATGGATTTTCGTGCATATTTTAGCCATTTTCTTGCATATTTGCATGCATATTTTGTGCTTTTTATGTTGCATATAATCAGTAGGCTGATTATCTAATTAAAAACCACCTAGCAACTGGTTGCAGTTCACAGATGATCGTGATCCATTGCTACTTCTTTTTGGATGAAAAAAAAACATACCAAAGAAAAGTAGCAATGTATGTCAAATGATACCGGTCGCTAAATAGTTTCTTTTGGGGAATATATAAATGCACTTTAAAAATAATGTAACACACTTTAAAATGTTAAGCTTCAAAATTTTTTGAATGAACTATAAAAATAATGGTTTCCACTATAAATATGCTAAGCTTTAAAATTAATACTTTGCACTACACAATTTAATTGATTAGCTTTAAAATTAATGCTTTGTACTTTACAAATTAATTTTATAACTTTAGCACTGGTAAACACACGTCAAGGTGCGACGACGAGCGGGCGCAGCGAGAGAGGAGCCCAGGAGGAGGTTAGGTTCCATTGTGACCAACAACGCCAGAACCGACCTGATGGCGTATAATTATGCATCATGCTACAAGTTGTTTTCATCTTTCCATCTCATTTTAACACTGGTCAGATGGTGGTCAGTCTGATATGGTTGGACAGAAACTAAATGGTTTCGGAGTTGGGACCAATGGTTGCGACACAGTTAAAGTGCAAGCATTATTTTTGTAGTGATAATATTAAATTATAGATCTATTATTATTTTAAAGTGCAAACCATTATTTTTGTGGGGATATTATTAAATTATAGGTCCATTATTATTTTAAAGTGCTGATATACAATTTTATAGCTGTTTTCATCAAATTTAAAGTGCTATTAAACACTATTAAACAATATTATTTAAAATGAACGTTCATCCAACTATTTTGCAATCATCAAAAATTAACAAATAACAATAATATTCCTGTGTTGTGCCATTAGTAGCATTTAGACTAAGCTAGTGATACTTATGAATAGAGACCGGTAGGCTGATTATCTAAAAAGAAAAGGGATGTATGTAGCTGTATTATCAACATATTTTAGATAATAAATAATACTGCAGAGATGCCTTATTTGTGAATGAATAAATGTACATGCAAATATTTATTTTTTTATTATCATTGGAAATGACATAAGTTTTATTAATATGTTGATGTACAGGCAGCCATCAACCGAGTCATGCCACAGGATAGCAACAACTCAGTTGGGCCCAGCAACGATACCCATGATGTTGAGATGATTGACGACGATATATCTGTGATAACTCCAAAAACACACCCACCCGGTAAGTACTTCTATTTCTAACTTTATTTTTCAATTCATAAAG
Organism: Agriphila tristella; assembly: GCA_928269145.1. Taxonomy (NCBI): domain Eukaryota; kingdom Metazoa; phylum Arthropoda; class Insecta; order Lepidoptera; family Crambidae; genus Agriphila; species Agriphila tristella. The sequence goes on along the minus strand of OV743430.1, from coordinate 54,401,833 downwards.
GTAACAGAAAAGTGTTAGACTTCATTATCCAACACAACATCAATTTTAACATTCGAAATTGTTTCATCATTACACAATGTGTTTTTTTTATATTCTATTACTTTAGGGTAATAATGTAAATAGAATAGGAAATATTTTTTCTATTAATATTTTTTTTTAATTTTCGTTTTCTTACAATAAAGATAAGACTGCTGATATGCAAAACACATTTCTTTATGTGAAATATGACTTCTTTATGTAAAAAAAGTTTGTGTATGCAAAAATAAAGGAAATAACTTTTGAAGTAATTTAATTAAGATTGATAATATCTCCAAAACAAAATTTTTGGACCACATGTTGTAGGAGTTTTTTTATTATTTTGACATAATAATATAGAATATAACCTCAAAGATATGGGATATAAAAAAATACAGGTTTTACAGAAAAGAATGATGACTTTTCTCTAATAGAAATAAAAAATCTCACCAAACTAGTGCACCAAACCAACTTAAGTAATAGTACATTACTGACGCGGTCATTAATGGCTGCATTGCTGGCAACGCGATGATGATGGCTAGTGATGGGTTTTCAACCGGATAAAAACTCAAAATGGATAAAAACTCAATAAATATCCATTTTTATTCGAGTTGATATCCAAAAGCATGGATAAATATTTTATAACCATTTTCTTGATGTCACGTAAATTTTGAATTTATAAAGGTAGTTAGTAATTTTAAACAAAATAAGTGCCATTGAAGTGCATTATAATTAGGTAAGAAATAGAAGAATGAAAACAACATCCTGAGAATTCTCAAACTACTTCAGAATTTTAAATGAATACGTTCGATGACTATCGCCCCCAGCCCCCAACGTACGTAGTACGTAGTTTTACGCAAAAACGGAAGGATTGTCACAAAACTTACTTAACACGCAGGGTTCGGAAACCAGGTTAATATTGTAAAAAAACCCAAGATGGCAGCCGACTTTTTTGTTTGTGGGCCGATTTCGATGAAACTCGGTTTTTGGTACTATTTTAACAAGAAAACAGCAACGCAATGTTTAAAATGTCAAAAATCCAAGATGGCGGCCAACTTTTTTGTTTGTGGGCCGATTTCGATGAAACTCGGTTTTTTGTACTATTTTGACAAGAAAACAGCAACGCAATGTTAAAAATATGAAAATCCAAGATGGCAGGCAACTTTTTCTTTGTGGGCCGATTTCGATGAAAATCGGTTTGGGACACTGTTTTTAAAAGAAAACAGCAACGCAATATTAAATATATAAAAAATCTAAGATGGCGGCCAACTTTTTTGTTTGTGGGCCGATTTTGATGAAACTTGGTTTTTAGTACTATTTTTTACAAAAAAACAGCAACGCAATGTTAAAAATGTCAAAATCCAAGATGGCGGCCAACTTTTTTGTTTGTGGGCCGATTTCGATGAAACTCAGTTTTTTGTACTATTTTGACAAGAAAAAAGCAACGCAATGTTAAAAATATGAAAATCCAAGATGGCAGCCAACTTTTGTTTTTTTGCCGATTTTGATGAAAATCGGTTTGGGACACTACATTTAAAAGAAAACAGCAACGCAATATTAAAAATATAAAAAATCTAAGATGGTGGCAAACTTTTTTGTTTTTATATTTTTATGTTTTTAACATTGTGTTGCTGTTTTCGGGTTGGCTTTAGAAATGGGGCGACTGATTTTGGAATTGAAATATATCGCATTTTGTAGAGTTTCGAAAGGCCTTTCAAATGATACTATACTCTCGGTAAGGAAATTTTTATTTTTTGTTTTTTTAATAAACTAAAGTTTTGTATGACGAAATTCCATTAGTTGACGTGGAGTTTTGGGTTCAGTTTGTTGCGAAACTTTGTACGTACATCCCCTCCCCTCTCCCCCAGAGCCGTGACAGAAAGAACTTAGATATAAGAAAAGTGGCATTTTGAGGTTAGGATTTTTAAAATCATATATCTCAGTAATTATTAATTTCCTCGCGGCGGGAATCGCACTGGGGGGTTTCCCTCAACCCCCCTTACCCCTCCTATCTATCTAAATCCTCATTTCAGTCGCCCCATTTCTAAAGATTACCCCTGTTTTCTTCTCAAAATAGTACAAAAACCAAGTTTCATCGAAATCAGCCCATAAACAAATAAGTTTGCCGCCATCTTGCATTTTTGTCATTTTTAACATTGCGTTGCTGTTTTCTTATCAAAATAGTACCAAAATATGAGTTTAATCGAAATCAGCCTACAAACAAATAAGATGACCGTCACCTTGCATTTTTCACGTTTTTAACATTGCGTTGCTGTTTTCTTGGCAAAATAGTACCTACAAAAACCAAGTTTTATCGAAAACGACCCACAAACTAAAAAGTTGGCCGCCATCTTGGATTTTGACATTTTTAGCATTGTGTTGCTGTTTTCTTGTCAAAAATGAACCCAAAACCGAGTTTCATCGAAATCGATCCACAAATAAAAAGTTGGACGCCATCTTGGATTTTTTATATTATTGAAATTGCGTTGCTGTTTTCGTATCAATATGTTACCAAAAACTATGTTTCGTGGAAATCGGCCCACAAACAAAACAGTTGGTCGCCATCTTGAATTTTGACATTTTTAACATTGCGTTGCTGTTTTCTTGTCAAAATAGTACCAAAATCAGAGTATCATCGAAATCGGCCCACAAACAAAAAAGTTGGCAATCTTAGATTTTTGACATGTTTAATATTGCGTTGCTGTTTTCTTTTAAAAATAGTGCCTTAAATAAACTTTCATCGAAATCGGCCCAAAAACAAAAAAGTTGGCCGCCATCTTGGATTATGCTGTGGTATTATCCCGGCTTCCTGAAGAAACAGTTCATCGTAAAGAGGTTCTCACTCTCCGTCGTCGGCTAGCATACCCTGGTCCACACTTGCGATGGTAATCACGTTGTTGACAAGGGACTTGTGGACGTTGAAACGACACCATCTAGCCTAGGGACTTTGCGCCAGTCCTCAATGTGCGCTTGTTATATGTTCCCTGGTACAGTTGTCGTCGTGGTTGGGTTGGTAGCGGGGTCGGGGCCTCACCTAGGACCAAATTTAGTGTATAGAAACAGGTCTAAATATATTTATCCGCTATTTTTGATAAATATCCGATAAAAATGGATAAAAACGGATATTTATCCATTTTTGATAAATATCCGAGTTTTTATCTTTTGAGTTTTTATCCATTGCCCATCACTAATGATGGCCAATAGCGTAGCTTAGCGCAGGTCTAGGCCGTCACAGCGCGGTCAGCATTGCAGCCCTTGATGGCCAAGCCGGAACAAAGACCGGAGGTCGAGGCCTTTATAGCACGGACAGCAAGGGCTGTAATGATAATCAAGCTTGAAGGCCGAGAGCGTAGTTAAGCTCAGCTTGAGGCCATCATAGCGTGGCCAGCAGTGCAGTCATTGTGGACCAAGTCTTGTATAGTGCTTTACTCAAAAATATCAAAAAAGTCAAAAATGACGAAAATGACCAAATTACAAAAATGACAAAAATGGTAAAAAATCTTAAAATGAAAAAAGTAAAAAAGGCAAGAAAGTCAAAAAAATTTAGAATAGAAATAGAAATAATCTTTATTCATAAAACGCACACTTAAAACAGTTAGCAGCGGCTACCACACTAGGACAAGCCTGTATCGCGGAAGCCAGTAAAACATTGACAAAAATTCAGTTTACATAGTAGTGTCATAGCGAGCGAATAAAGAAGAAAATTAAATTGTTGTAACAATAGTGGCAATAATAATAAACTACTAGTAAATTAGTAACAAGCGGTAATAATAACACTTGAAGTTGGGTGCATGTGTAGTATGTGTGTGTGTGTGTGGGTGTTTGTGTGTGTGTGTATGTGTGTGTGTGTGGGCGTGTGTGTGTTTTTATTATCGAGTTGTTTCCAGGAGACTTTCCGTTTCTACGTAAGATAGACTCTGTAGCCATGTTAATACTTTAACCTTGGCTACGGCCACGGTACATAGCTTAATGTCACAAGCGCGAGCCACAACATTATAAAGAAAAGGAATTTTATAGTTGAGGTGATTTTATCAAAAATTACAATAATGAAAAATAGTAACAAAGTCAAAAAAGTACAAAAACATCATCTACAACAATACAACACCCGCACAAATAAAGAATGGGATTGAAAATGGTGGCTCAAGTAAAAAAGGCAAGAAAGTCAAAAAAATATCAAAAATGACAATAAGGAAAAATAGTAACAAAGTCAAAAAAGTACAAAAACATCATCTACAATAATACAACACCCGCACAAATAAAGAATGGGATTGAAAATGGTGGCTCACGGCGCTTACCACAATGAGTGTGACTGAGAGAGCGATAGGAGTGGCGTTTAATGTGCGAGCGAGAAGTTAATATGAACGACGCCATTTTTAATCCCATTCTTTATCTGCGCGGGTTGTACAATGTACTTTTTCACCTAAGGCTGGCCCCAGACCTACCGGTTCCGTTTCTTTGCTTTGCTGTTCTACCATGGACCGCCGGCCAAGAGGCTCATTTTCAATCTATCGCATATTTTGACCTGACCACATTGGTAAGATAGCCATTAGTTTGGTGTTATCAAATATCGTCGTCTGGGGTGCGATGAGAAGTTTTAGTTTTCGTTTTAAAAAAAAACTGCTGTTTTATACAAAAAATAATAACGAAATTATCAAAATGTATGAAACAATTCATTTTTTTTCGCGATTTCAGATTTGGTCCCATAGTAAACGTTGTTCAGTTTTATTATGGTCCCTATCTATTATATTCAGTTTTATAAGGCTTTACCAAACATCTTGTATAAATAAGCGATCGAGTTATTTTTAACGATCGGAGTCCATGTTCAGGGTGGCACATCTCCTAAAAGCTTCCTACTTCGCAATCCAGGCGATAATATTTGATAAAACCAAGCTAATGGCTATCTTGCCAATTTGGTCTAGTCCCAAAATGCGATAGATTGAAAATTACCCTGGTTGGCCGGCGGTCTTTCAAGCAAGGTAGCACAGCAAAGCAAAGAAACGGAACCGGTAGGTCTGGGGCCAGCCTAACTGTGTTTGAAACAAAACTCGACAATAATGGATTCTCAAAGGTTATTGCTGGTGGCTAAAACTCGACTGTAATGAAATCCCATATAACTTTGTTGCGTCACCATCGGAGTAGCGCGGCAACCTCAACTTTGTTCAAGGAAGGTTGTCAAAATAATGACCATATTACAAGCATTTTTAGTAAAGTCCATTTCACGAAACTAGTTTCCTAAGAAAATTGGTATGTGTGCCTATGGGCTAGTAGCTCTAGCCATGCACGTTGATCAACGCTGCAAGTATTTTGTTCCCTAGGAGTTTGATTCGTGGAATGGAGTGTAGGTAGTTTAAGCTTATGTCCTTCTCCAAGATCCAATCTATCTCAGACTGAAAACTACCAGTGGCGAAGGGTCCATACAAGCCGATTCCCATCGGGCTTACCTTTTAGAAATCCCACCCCACTAATCCACTATGCAGATCACATCATTTTTAGGGTTCCGTACCCAAAGGGTAAAAACGGGACCCTATTACTAAGCCTCCGCTGTCCGTCTGTCTGTCTGTCACCAGGCTGTATCTCATGAACCGTGATAGCTAGACAGTTGAAATTTTCACAGATGATGTATTTCTGTTGCCGCTATAACAACAAATAGGTACTAAAAATAAAATAAATATTTAAGGGGGGCTCCCATACAACAAACGTGATTTTTTTGTCGTTTTTAGGGTTCCATACCCGAAGGGTAAAACGGGACCCTATTACTAAGACTCCGCTGTCCGTCTGTCCGTCTGTCTGTCTGTCACCAGGCTGTATCTCATGAATCATGATAGCTAGACAGTTAAAATTTTCACAGATGATGTATTTCTGTTGCCGCTATAACAACAAATACTAAAAACAGAACAAAATTCATATTTAAGGGGGGCTCCCATACAACAAACAGTTTTTTTTGCCGTTTTGGTACGGAACCCTTCGTGCGCGAGTCCGACTCACACATGGCCGGTTTTTTGCTTTATATTAATAAAGGCAACAGGTAGACAGTGGAAATTTTTACAAATGATGTATTTCTGTTGCCGCTATAACAAAAATTTATAAAAAGCGAATAAAATACTTAAGGGGGGCTCCCATACAACAAACGTGATTTTTTTGCCGTTTTTACTTACGGAATACGGAACCCTTCGTGCGCGAGTCCGACTCGCACTTGGCCGGTTTTTTGTAGACAGGCACCCTGATTATCTAAAAAGAAACTATTTAGCGACCGGTTGCATTTTAATTACATTGCCACTTTTCTTTGGTATGTTTTTTTTAACCCATAAAGAAGTAGCAATGGATCACGATCATCTGTGAACTGCAACCAGTCGCTAGGTGGTTTTTAATTAGATAATCAGCCCGCGGCTTACCTTCGCCATAATTTCACCCCTCGCCACTGAAAACTACTTTAGCATTTATTTTATTCACAGATGGTTTACTAGTATATTTCAAATAAGGAAGTCCGAGAGAGATGAGTTTAATAGAGATAAAAATAAACAGGAATGTTTTGGCAATAATAATCTATTATTTAACAATAATTTATCAAGCCATATTGTGTACCATTATAATTTTCCTGGTGTTTTTATCATGCTATACAAGTATACAGGTGTTTGTTGTTGATAAGTGAAACATTCATAAATATAGTAGATATATCTATTAATGGTTTATGTTTATCTACTTTAGTGATTTGAAATAGTGACTGGAGATAAATCGTAATAGAGCTAGATGTATTATACATACTGTATATTTGTGTTCTATTTAATTGGATTCCACTATGTTAGGAATAGGGACCATTATTTTCCTTTCTATCGCACCAAAAAATCTGTTTATTTTTTATTACTGGAGCTTATTCCTCCCAATTTGATTTGTTTTGACATTCCCCATAGTTGTGATTCTAACGTTTTCATTTTTTTTTATTCTCAGATCGGGAAGACGGTAATCAAGCGTCGACCTCATCGCCTAGAAATAGTGCCTCCGATCTGCTAGAGTTCCAAGTTCACTATAATAATAAGCTTCACGATGTCAAAATGTCTCCAGTTGCGACAGTCAGTGAGTATAAAGTCCAACAACTATTTGACGAATATTATCATAACTCATTACGAAGTTGTTTATTATTAGCATGGTGATTATGTTGTTAAAGCTAAATGAATTTACCTATATGTATTACAGAACATTTTTCAGACATATTTTTTCTTTGTATGAAATGCTAATTAATTTTCAGAATTGGTACCATAGTAAAGATTGTTCAGTTTGATGGTTCCAATAGGAAAATATACCATAATGGTATGGTATATGTACCAATGGTAAATATACCATATTCGGTTTTATACGGCTATTTCCAAACACTTTGTATAAATGACATAATATTTTATCTTTATTTATAAGATTCTAGCGGCCGCCAGCGTTTTCACCCGCATGATTCTCGTTCCCGTAGGAATATCGGGATGAAAAGTATCCTATGTTTTAATCCAGGCTATCTACTATTTGTGTGCCAAATTTCAACCAACTCCGTTCAGTAGTTTTTGCGTGATTGAGGAACAAACATCCAAACCCACAAACTTTCACAATTATAATATTAGTAGGATGTCAGAAGTGGATGTTTTATAGCCACTTTAACATTACTTTCTATTGTTCAGGTGATTTAAAGAAACGAATAGAATCAGTATGCGGGGTGCCGGTGTGTCGGCAGCAGATATCCGGTCTGGGAGGGTCCAAGGCCACGTCCGGGGCGCTGCTGGGCCACCTGGCCCTCCCGCGCAACGCCGTGCTGCGGCTGAAGGAAGCCGACCAGCTCATGGCCGACGACGAGTGAGTGTGGCTGCAGTATGTAGTGTGTGTGGGCAGGTATCTGGGCGGGGCGGGGCTGGGCCACCTGGCCCTCCCGCGCAACGCCGTGCTGCGGCTGAAGGAAGCCGACCAGCTCATGGCCGACGACGAGTGAGTGTGGCTGCAGTATGTAGTGTGTGTGGGCAGGTATCTGGGCGGGGCGGGGCTGGGCCACCTGGCCCTCCCGCGCAACGCCGTGCTGCGGCTGAAGGAAGCCGACCAGCTCATGGCCGACGACGAGTGAGTGTGGCTGCAGTATGTAGTGTGTGTGGGCAGGTATCTGGGCGGGGCGGGGCTGGGCCACCTGGCCCTCCCGCGCAACGCCGTGCTGCGGCTGAAGGAAGCCGACCAGCTCATGGCCGACGACGAGTGAGTGTGGCTGCAGTATGTAGTGTGTGTGGGCAGGTATCTGGGCGGGGCGGGGCTGGGCCACCTGGCCCTCCCGCGCAACGCCGTGCTGCGGCTGAAGGAAGCCGACCAGCTCATGGCCGACGACGAGTGAGTGTGGCTGCAGTATGTAGTGTGTGTGGGCAGGTATCTGGGCGGGGCGGGGCTGGGCCACCTGGCCCTCCCGCGCAACGCCGTGCTGCGGCTGAAGGAAGCCGACCAGCTCATGGCCGACGACGAGTGAGTGTGGCTGCAGTATGTAGTGTGTGTGGGCAGGTATCTGGGCGGGGCGGGGCTGGGCCACCTGGCCCTCCCGCGCAACGCCGTGCTGCGGCTGAAGGAAGCCGACCAGCTCATGGCCGACGACGAGTGAGTGTGGCTGCAGTATGTAGTGTGTGTGGGCAGGTATCTGGGCGGGGCGGGGCTGGGCCACCTGGCCCTCCCGCGCAACGCCGTGCTGCGGCTGAAGGAAGCCGACCAGCTCATGGCCGACGACGAGTGAGTGTGGCTGCAGTATGTAGTGTGTGTGGGCAGGTATCTGGGCGGGGCGGGGCTGGGCCACCTGGCCCTCCCGCGCAACGCCGTGCTGCGGCTGAAGGAAGCCGACCAGCTCATGGCCGACGACGAGTGAGTGTGGCTGCAGTATGTAGTGTGTGTGGGCAGGTATCTGGGCGGGGCGGGGCTGGGCCACCTGGCCCTCCCGCGCAACGCCGTGCTGCGGCTGAAGGAAGCCGACCAGCTCATGGCCGACGACGAGTGAGTGTGGCTGCAGTATGTAGTGTGTGTGGGCAGGTATCTGGGCGGGGCGGGGCTGGGCCACCTGGCCCTCCCGCGCAACGCCGTGCTGCGGCTGAAGGAAGCCGACCAGCTCATGGCCGACGACGAGTGAGTGTGGCTGCAGTATGTAGTGTGTGTGGGCAGGTATCTGGGCGGGGCGGGGCTGGGCCACCTGGCCCTCCCGCGCAACGCCGTGCTGCGGCTGAAGGAAGCCGACCAGCTCATGGCCGACGACGAGTGAGTGTGGCTGCAGTATGTAGTGTGTGTGGGCAGGTATCTGGGCGGGGCGGGGCTGGGCCACCTGGCCCTCCCGCGCAACGCCGTGCAGCGGCTGAAGGAAGCCGACCAGCTCATGGCCGTCGACGAGTGAGTGTGGCTGCAGTATGTAGTGTGTGTGGGCAGGTATCTGGGCGGGGCGGGGCTGGGCCACCTGGCCCTCCCGCGCAACGCCGTGCTGCGGCTGAAGGAAGCCGACCAGCTCATGGCCGACGACGAGTGAGTGTGGCTGCAGTATGTAGTGTGTGTGGGCAGGTATCTGGGCGGGGCGGGGCTGGGCCACCTGGCCCTCCCGCGCAACGCCGTGCTGCGGCTGAAGGAAGCCGACCAGCTCATGGCCGACGACGAGTTAGTGTGGCTGCAGTATGTAGTGTGTGTGGGCAGGTATCTGGGCGGGGCGGGGCTGGGCCACCTGGCCCTCCCGCGCAACGCCGTGCTGCGGCTGAAGGAAGCCGACCAGCTCATGGCCGACGACGAGTGAGTGTGGCTGCAGTATGTAGTGTGTGTGGGCAGGTATCTGGGCGGGGCGGGGCCAAGGCCACGTCCGGGGTGGGGCTGGGCCACCTGGCCCTCCCGCGCAACGCCGTGCTGCGGCTCAAGGAAGCCGACCAGCTCATGGCCGTCGACGAGTGAGTGTGGCTCCAGTATGTAGTGTGTGTGGGCAGGTATCTGGGCGGGGCGGGGCCAAGGCCACGTCCGGGGCGGGCCCCCGCAATAAAAAGTGTTGGCTGAAAATTAACCATACACACCAAAATTATTTGATAATGTTGTACCTTACTACCCCGCCACAGACTCGCGCGGCAGCGGAGGTGGTCAAGCTGTTACGACCAAACTTTTTTTTTTCGAAAACCATATTAGGTATATTGTGTTGATTAGAATAGGTTGTAAATGCAGTAACTATCATGATTAATAGATCCTACCAAATTAATATTTATAGCAAATTCTCACCAAACTTGTCTTTTTTTACGTAATTTCCTTTCTTCTGATATAATTAATTTTATATTTTGCCCCCAGGGTTGCAGAAAGACTAACCACCACATACGTGCTGCACGTGAAGCACGACGACAAAGACTACACGCTCAAGTACCCCGGCACCAAGACTGTACAAGAGGTCAAGAACGACATATACTCGCTCACAGACATACCTGTGAGGCATCAGGTGGGTTTATATAGGAGCTGTGTAGTGTATGACATATTTAATCAAAAGTGTAGTGTATGACATATTTAGCCAAAAGCTTAATTGGCTCCCTATTCGTCGGCGCAGGGACTTACACACTCTTACGCTCCTGTACTCAATCCTTTTCCTACCAACTTCACCACTTTATCTTAAAGAATCTTTCAACTTTCGATCCTCTTCTTCACAGTGTACTCTGCGTTCTTCTTCTAATCTTACCCTCGATATTCCCCGTCATTCCACTGATTTCCTTTCCTATTCATTCTCTGTGCACGCTGTCCGTTTGTGGAACGCACTTCCAGAAGGCATCCGTAAAGCTCGTACCTTGACATCTTTCAAAGATCAAGTTAGAAGGCATTTCCTTTCTCCCACCTAATACAACTTTTTTCTCATATCTCCCTTTCAACTTTCATTTTATATACTTACTTTTTCTCTTTTCCTTATTTATGTACATCTATATCTATTGTCCTTCTAGTATTTATGCACCCACTCCCCCTTTTTTCCTCTTCCCCTTAATATTTTTCTACTCAAGGTTGCCTGGAAGAGACTGCTACGTAGTAGTAAGGCCGCCTTTTGTGTACTTGTCCATGTTTATTGTTTGCTTCTATGTAATGTCTTTGTCTAGTGTGCAATAAAGCGTTTATTATTATTATAATTATTATATTTTATTATTCAGAATGTTGTACGTTCAAAATCCGTTACATTTTAATAATCCATAATCTATTCAGAGGAATTGCCTACAGTAAGAAAGAAGTAAAGAGATGTAGAATTTTTTTTAATCTTTATCAACCTAATGCAATGTGTAGAAAATTGTGTATAGAAACCATATGTACCAATCTTATTGAATCGAATCTTTTGTGATTGCTATTCTATGCGCTCAGAATGAAGAGGTGTGATGAAATAATCGGCACAGAATCCTATATTATCTTCCATGAATTATCAGCTAGCCAAGGGGGTCGCACTCCGCGCTTAAACTTATATATTAGCCTACTGCTTGTGGTTGACTCAGTCGAGCCAACGCACAAGGGATATCATGTGTCGGTTTAGACAGGGCTACGCGCTTTGGTGCTGCTTATTGACCGAGCGAGCACGAACTTTTCTTCAGCGTCTTTGCTTCAGCTTGGGCAAAAAATCTTTCGTATGTCCGGCTGTCTGTTCCAGCCTACAGGTCGCCTTTCTCAACCGATTCTTGTGAAATTTTGTGATCAGGTTCGAAAATTATATATAATTTTTTTTGTCGAGCCAGATTTTTGATTTTTTTCAAAATGGCGGAGATATGTTAAAAAACAGATTTCAGTCCGCTTTCCAGCTCTGCCTGTTTTCCTCTACAGGTCGCATTTTTCAACCGATTCTCGTAAAATTTTGTAAGCAGGTTTAAAAATGATGTAGAATTTTTTTGTTAAAGCAGTTTTTCAAAATTATTCAAAATAGCGGAGATATGTTAAAAAAACCTATTTCAGTCCGGTTTTCTAGCGCTGTCTGTTCTCCTCTACAGGTCGCATTTCTCAACCGATTCTCGTGAAATTTTGTGAGTAGGTTCGATAATTATATAATTGTTTAGTCAAGCCAATTTTACCAAATTAATAAAAAAAATCACCCATTTTGAAAAATGATCAAAATTAGAAGCACCACCTAGCTGCGAATACTCACGTACCTACTGTGTGCTTTGAAAACTCCATGGCTCTCCATTTTATTTTATTTTATCGCGAGGTCTACAGCTCACGGAGCCACTAGTAATAAATAGGCACGCAGCGCTGTGCAATTTGAAATTGTACTTTATTGCCGTTCAGCGAGAGTAGCTTACTATTTGATTATCCTCGCGCGGATGGGCTTTTGTACGTTTAGTGCTATCATAATTATATTCTGAATCAGAATCAGTATACTATTTTAGGATTGGAGCAGATGTTGTTTTCTATTCTGCTGTAGTCATATTCAACCGATATTTTTTTACCAGTCGTGGACGGGGTGGCCAAATGTGACGGGTTTGGACGACACAGTCCTGGCCATGGTGGGGCTGCAGCAGCCGCAGCACGAGCTCGCCGTCAAGCGCGCGCCGCACAACAAGCAGAAGGAGTACAAGCGGGTGAGTGGCTACTAGAAGCAGTCAGCCGCTCACTAATGTGACGGGCTTGGACGACACAGTCCTGGCCATGGTGGGGCTGCAGCAGCCGCAGCACGAGCTCGCCGTCAAGCGCGCGCCGCACAACAAGCAGAAGGAGTACAAGCGGGTGAGTGGCTACTAGAAGCAGTCAGCTGCTCACTAATGTGACGGGCTTGGACGACACAGTCCTGGCCATGGTGGGGCTGCAGCAGCCGCAGCACGAGCTCGCCGTCAAGCGCGCGCCGCACAACAAGCAGAAGGAGTACAAGCGGGTGAGTGGCTACTAGAAGCAGTCAGCTGCTCACTAATGTGACGGGCTTGGACGACACAGTCCTGGCCATGGTGGGGCTGCAGCAGCCGCAGCACGAGCTCGCCGTCAAGCGCGCGCCGCACAACAAGCAGAAGGAGTACAAGCGGGTGAGTGGCTACTAGAAGCAGTCAGCTGCTCACTAATGTGACGGGCTTGGACGACACAGTCCTGGCCATGGTGGGGCTGCAGCAGCCGCAGCACGAGCTCGCCGTCAAGCGCGCGCCGCACAACAAGCAGAAGGAGTACAAGCGGGTGAGTGGCTACTAGAAGCAGTCAGCCGCTCACTAATGTGACGGGCTTGGACGACACAGTCCTGGCCATGGTGGGGCTGCAGCAGCCGCAGCACGAGCTCGCCGTCAAGCGCGCGCCGCACAACAAGCAGAAGGAGTACAAGCGGGTGAGTGGCTACTAGAAGCAGTCAGCCGCTCACTAATGTGACGGGCTTGGACGACACAGTCCTGGCCATGGTGGGGCTGCAGCAGCCGCAGCACGAGCTCGCCGTCAAGCGCGCGCCGCACAACAAGCAGAAGGAGTACAAGCGGGTGAGTGGCTACTAGAAGCAGTCAGCCGCTCACTAATGTGACGGGCTTGGACGACACAGTCCTGGCCATGGTGGGGCTGCAGCAGCCGCAGCACGAGCTCGCCGTCAAGCGCGCGCCGCACAAGCAGAAGGAGTACAAGCGGGTGAGTGGCTACTAGAAGCAGTCAGCTGCTCACTAATGTGACGGGCTTGGACGACACAGTCCTGGCCATGGTGGGGCTGCAGCAGCCGCAGCACGAGCTCGCCGTCAAGCGCGCGCCGCACAACAAGCAGAAGGAGTACAAGCGGGTGAGTGGCTACTAGAAGCAGTCAGCCGCTCACTAATGTGACGGGCTTGGACGACACAGTCCTGGCCATGGTGGGGCTGCAGCAGCCGCAGCACGAGCTCGCCGTCAAGCGCGCGCCGCACAAGCAGAAGGAGTACAAGCGGGTGAGTGGCTACTAGAAGCAGTCAGCTGCTCACTAATGTGACGGGCTTGGACGACACAGTCCTGGCCATGGTGGGGCTGCAGCAGCCGCAGCACGAGCTCGCCGTCAAGCGCGCGCCGCACAACAAGCAGAAGGAGTACAAGCGGGTGAGTGGCTACTAGAAGCAGTCAGCCGCTCACTAATGTGACGGGCTTGGACGACACAGTCCTGGCCATGGTGGGGCTGCAGCAGCCGCAGCACGAGCTCGCCGTCAAGCGCGCGCCGCACAACAAGCAGAAGGAGTACAAGCGGGTGAGTGGCTACTAGAAGCAGTCAGCCGCTCACTAATGTGACGGGCTTGGACGACACAGTCCTGGCCATGGTGGGGCTGCAGCAGCCGCAGCACGAGCTCGCCGTCAAGCGCGCGCCGCACAACAAGCAGAAGGAGTACAAGCGGGTGAGTGGCTACTAGAAGCAGTCAGCTGCTCACTAATGTGACGGGCTTGGACGACACAGTCCTGGCCATGGTGGGGCTGCAGCAGCCGCAGCACGAGCTCGCCGTCAAGCGCGCGCCGCACAACAAGCAGAAGGAGTACAAGCGGGTGAGTGGCTACTAGAAGCAGTCAGCTGCTCACTAATGTGACGGGCTTGGACGACACAGTCCTGGCCATGGTGGGGCTGCAGCAGCCGCAGCACGAGCTCGCCGTCAAGCGTGCGCCGCACAACAAGCAGAAGGAGTACAAGCGGGTGAGTGGCTACTAGAAGCAGTCAGCTGCTCACTAATGTGACGGGCTTGGACGACACAGTCCTGGCCATGGTGGGGCTGCAGCAGCCGCAGCACGAGCTCGCCGTCAAGCGCGCGCCGCACAACAAGCAGAAGGAGTACAAGCGGGTGAGTGGCTACTAGAAGCAGTCAGCTGCTCACTAATGTGACGGGCTTGGACGACACAGTCCTGGCCATGGTGGGGCTGCAGCAGCCGCAGCACGAGCTCGCCGTCAAGCGCGCGCCGCACAACAAGCAGAAAGAGTACAAGCGGGTGAGTGGCTACTAGAAGCAGTCAGCTGCTCACTAATGTGACGGGCTTGGACGACACAGTCCTGGCCATGGTGGGGCTGCAGCAGCCGCAGCACGAGCTCGCCGTCAAGCGCGCGCCGCACAACAAGCAGAAGGAGTACAAGCGGGTGAGTGGCTACTAGAAGCAGTCAGCTGCTCACTAATGTGACGGGCTTGGACGACACAGTCCTGGCCATGGTGGGGCTGCAGCAGCCGCAGCACGAGCTCGCCGTCAAGCGCGCGCCGCACAACAAGCAGAAGGAGTACAAGCGGGTGAGTGGCTACTAGAAGCAGTCAGCTGCTCACTAATGTGACGGGCTTGGACGACACAGTCCTGGCCATGGTGGGGCTGCAGCAGCCGCAGCACGAGCTCGCCGTCAAGCGCGCGCCGCACAACAAGCAGAAGGAGTACAAGCGGGTGAGTGGCTACTAGAAGCAGTCAGCCGCTCACTAATGTGACGGGCTTGGACGACACAGTCCTGGCCATGGTGGGGCTGCAGCAGCCGCAGCACGAGCTCGCCGTCAAGCGCGCGCCGCACAACAAGCAGAAGGAGTACAAGCGGGTGAGTGGCTACTAGAAGCAGTCAGCTGCTCACTAATGTGACGGGCTTGGACGACACAGTCCTGGCCATGGTGGGGCTGCAGCAGCCGCAGCACGAGCTCGCCGTCAAGCGCGCGCCGCACAACAAGCAGAAGGAGTACAAGCGGGTGAGTGGCTACTAGAAGCAGTCAGCTGCTCACTAATGTGACGGGCTTGGACGACACAGTCCTGGCCATGGTGGGGCTGCAGCAGCCGCAGCACGAGCTCGCCGTCAAGCGCGCGCCGCACAACAAGCAGAAGGAGTACAAGCGGGTGAGTGGCTACTAGAAGCAGTCAGCTGCTCACTAATGTGACGGGCTTGGACGACACAGTCCTGGCCATGGTGGGGCTGCAGCAGCCGCAGCACGAGCTCGCCGTCAAGCGCGCGCCGCACAACAAGCAGAAGGAGTACAAGCGGGTGAGTGGCTACTAGAAGCAGTCAGCCGCTCACTAATGTGACGGGCTTGGACGACACAGTCCTGGCCATGGTGGGGCTGCAGCAGCCGCAGCACGAGCTCGCCGTCAAGCGCGCGCCGCACAACAAGCAGAAGGAGTACAAGCGGGTGAGTGGCTACTAGAAGCAGTCAGCCGCTCACTAATGTGACGGGCTTGGACGACACAGTCCTGGCCATGGTGGGGCTGCAGCAGCCGCAGCACGAGCTCGCCGTCAAGCGCGCGCCGCACAACAAGCAGAAGGAGTACAAGCGGGTGAGTGGCTACTAGAAGCAGTCAGCCGCTCACTAATGTGACGGGCTTGGACGACACAGTCCTGGCCATGGTGGGGCTGCAGCAGCCGCAGCACGAGCTCGCCGTCAAGCGCGCGCCGCACAACAAGCAGAAGGAGTACAAGCGGGTGAGTGGCTACTAGAAGCAGTCAGCCGCTCACTAATGTGACGGGCTTGGACGACACAGTCCTGGCCATGGTGGGGCTGCAGCAGCCGCAGCACGAGCTCGCCGTCAAGCGCGCGCCGCACAACAAGCAGAAGGAGTACAAGCGGGTGAGTGGCTACTAGAAGCAGTCAGCTGCTCACTAATGTGACGGGCTTGGACGACACAGTCCTGGCCATGGTGGGGCTGCAGCAGCCGCAGCACGAGCTCGCCGTCAAGCGCGCGCCGCACAACAAGCAGAAGGAGTACAAGCGGGTGAGTGGCTACTAGAAGCAGTCAGCTGCTCACTAATGTGACAGGCTTGGATGACACAGTCCTGGCCATGGTGGGGCTGCAGCAGCCGCAGCACGAGCTCGCCGTCAAGCGCGCGCCGCACAACAAGCAGAAGGAGTACAAGCGGGTGAGTGGCTACTAGAAGCAGTCAGCCGCTCACTAATGTGACGGGCTTGGACGACACAGTCCTGGCCATGGTGGGGCTGCAGCAGCCGCAGCACGAGCTCGCCGTCAAGCGCGCGCCGCACAACAAGCAGAAGGAGTACAAGCGGGTGAGTGGCTACTAGAAGCAGTCAGCCGCTCACTAATGTGACGGGCTTGGACGACACAGTCCTGGCCATGGTAGGGCTGCAGCAGCCGCAGCACGAGCTCGCCGTCAAGCGCGCGCCGCACAACAAGCAGAAGGAGTACAAGCGGGTGAGTGGCTACTAGAAGCAGTCAGCCGCTCACTAATGTGACGGGCTTGGACGACACAGTCCTGGCCATGGTGGGGCTGCAGCAGCCTCAGCACGAGCTCGCCGTCAAGCGCGCGCCGCACAACAAGCAGAAGGAGTACAAGCGGGTGAGTGGCTACTAGAAGCAGTCAGCTGCTCACTAATGTGACGGGCTTGGACGACACAGTCCTGGCCATGGTGGGGCTGCAGCAGCCGCAGCACGAGCTCGCCGTCAAGCGCGCGCCGCACAACAAGCAGAAGGAGTACAAGCGGGTGAGTGGCTACTAGAAGCAGTCAGCTGCTCACTAATGTGACGGGCTTGGACGACACAGTCCTGGCCATGGTGGGGCTGCAGCAGCCGCAGCACGAGCTCGCCGTCAAGCGCGCGCCGCACAACAAGCAGAAGGAGTACAAGCGGGTGAGTGGCTACTAGAAGCAGTCAGCTGCTCACTAATGTGACGGGCTTGGACGACACAGTCCTGGCCATGGTGGGGCTGCAGCAGCCGCAGCACGAGCTCGCCGTCAAGCGCGCGCCGCACAACAAGCAGAAGGAGTACAAGCGGGTGAGTGGCTACTAGAAGCAGTCAGCCGCTCACTAATGTGACGGGCTTGGACGACACAGTCCTGGCCATGGTGGGGCTGCAGCAGCCGCAGCACGAGCTCGCCGTCAAGCGCGCGCCGCACAACAAGCAGAAGGAGTACAAGCGGGTGAGTGGCTACTAGAAGCAGTCAGCTGCTCACTAATGTGACGGGCTTGGACGACACAGTCCTGGCCATGGTGGGGCTGCAGCAGCCGCAGCACGAGCTCGCCGTCAAGCGCGCGCCGCACAACAAGCAGAAGGAGTACAAGCGGGTGAGTGGCTACTAGAAGCAGTCAGCTGCTCACTAATGTGACGGGCTTGGACGACACAGTCCTGGCCATGGTGGGGCTGCAGCAGCCGCAGCACGAGCTCGCCGTCAAGCGCGCGCCGCACAACAAGCAGAAGGAGTACAAGCGGGTGAGTGGCTACTAGAAGCAGTCAGCTGCTCACTAATGTGACGGGCTTGGACGACACAGTCCTGGCCATGGTGGGGCTGCAGCAGCCGCAGCACGAGCTCGCCGTCAAGCGCGCGCCGCACAACAAGCAGAAGGAGTACAAGCGGGTGAGTGGCTACTAGAAGCAGTCAGCTGCTCACTAATGTGACGGGCTTGGACGACACAGTCCTGGCCATGGTGGGGCTGCAGCAGCCGCAGCACGAGCTCGCCGTCAAGCGCGCGCCGCACAACAAGCAGAAGGAGTACAAGCGGGTGAGTGGCTACTAGAAGCAGTCAGCTGCTCACTAATGTGACGGGCTTGGACGACACAGTCCTGGCCATGGTGGGGCTGCAGCAGCCGCAGCACGAGCTCGCCGTCAAGCGCGCGCCGCACAACAAGCAGAAGGAGTACAAGCGGGTGAGTGGCTACTAGAAGCAGTCAGCTGCTCACTAATGTGACAGGCTTGGATGACACAGTCCTGGCCATGGTGGGGCTGCAGCAGCCGCAGCACGAGCTCGCCGTCAAGCGCGCGCCGCACAACAAGCAGAAGGAGTACAAGCGGGTGAGTGGCTACTAGAAGCAGTCAGCCGCTCACTAATGTGACGGGCTTGGACGACACAGTCCTGGCCATGGTGGGGCTGCAGCAGCCGCAGCACGAGCTCGCCGTCAAGCGCGCGCCGCACAACAAGCAGAAGGAGTACAAGCGGGTGAGTGGCTACTAGAAGCAGTCAGCCGCTCACTAATGTGACGGGCTTGGACGACACAGTCCTGGCCATGGTGGGGCTGCAGCAGCCGCAGCACGAGCTCGCCGTCAAGCGCGCGCCGCACAACAAGCAGAAGGAGTACAAGCGGGTGAGTGGCTACTAGAAGCAGTCAGCTGCTCACTAATGTGACGGGCTTGGACGACACAGTCCTGGCCATGGTGGGGCTGCAGCAGCCGCAGCACGAGCTCGCCGTCAAGCGCGCGCCGCACAACAAGCAGAAGGAGTACAAGCGGGTGAGTGGCTACTAGAAGCAGTCAGCTGCTCACTAATGTGACGGGCTTGGACGACACAGTCCTGGCCATGGTGGGGCTGCAGCAGCCGCAGCACGAGCTCGCCGTCAAGCGCGCGCCGCACAACAAGCAGAAGGAGTACAAGCGGGTGAGTGGCTACTAGAAGCAGTCAGCTGCTCACTAATGTGACGGGCTTGGACGACACAGTCCTGGCCATGGTGGGGCTGCAGCAGCCGCAGCACGAGCTCGCCGTCAAGCGCGCGCCGCACAACAAGCAGAAGGAGTACAAGCGGGTGAGTGGCTACTAGAAGCAGTCAGCTGCTCACTAATGTGACGGGCTTGGACGACACAGTCCTGGCCATGGTGGGGCTGCAGCAGCCGCAGCACGAGCTCGCCGTCAAGCGCGCGCCGCACAACAAGCAGAAGGAGTACAAGCGGGTGAGTGGCTACTAGAAGCAGTCAGCTGCTCACTAATGTGACGGGCTTGGACGACACAGTCCTGGCCATGGTGGGGCTGCAGCAGCCGCAGCACGAGCTCGCCGTCAAACTAGCCTTTAAGACGCATTTTCGAAATTAAAATGTATCGAGCCAAAATCATTAAATCGTGTTACCGACTTAATATGTGTCCAGCTAAAGAAATAAAGAAATATATATATATATTATATATATTTTTTAATTTAGATCCGTAGGATCTTTCAGTGACCTATGGCATTACATCAAAAAGTGATATTTATATTAGTTGATTTTTTTTTTATATATTTTATATTCACGGTAAACAAACAGCACATAAAAGTAATAACAGTAAAAACAAAAATTTCGTATGAAACAGTCCAAATACAAATGAAAAAGTTATACAAATTAAAATAACAAGTTCATGAAAACAACAAAAAAGCAAAAAAATTACATTAACTATTTGCGTTGAAATTAAAACATCTATACCCATATCAAAACATTTTCATATAAAAAAACAATCAAATTAAGATCAATTTTCAAAGAAACCAGAACAGATTTTTTTATTAAAATTAAAATAGGTGGATCTCGCTCGTCATAAATAGGTCAACATGCTCGGAATGATTATGGTTGAAATTGTTTAATACTCCTATACTATTCAAAAAACAATTTCGTCTGTATCAAATCTGAGATAATTCTCCTACAATTGACACGAAATGGTACCTGTAGTTTTACCCCAGACAGATTATTGATCTATTTTTTTTCGCTTGTAGATAATAGTGGAGAGTTCAGACAGCGAGAACAGTTCTGTGGAAGAAATGGAGTCCGGCGACGGGTTCACCGGTGAAGACGACATGTTTGTAGACCTGGTGCACTCTGAACGACTACAACCACTCAGTGAGTACTTAACTTGTTTACATTTCTCAGTGTTTCTGACACCATTTGCCGCAAAACATGCCAAATATCTTGGGCCTAGTACTAAATAAAAAAAATCGACTCTTCATCAGAACCAGTCTAGTGGTTCGCCCACCTTTGTAAAACGCAGGGGTCCCGGGATCGATTCCCCCTTTGGGGTACAATTTGTACTCGGTTTTGTTTATGGTAGGGCTTATTTCAATTCCGCCCGGCTAGCTACCATCATCTAAACCTAGGTCTGACGCCATAACAATTATTTTAAAAAATGTTGTGTTCCGGCAGTTAGATGTAAGATAGCCAGTTCCTCAATAGTGAGGATTCCGGGTGTAGTGCGCTTCCGCCTTCGGCCTTATCGTCACACGTCACAGGTGAGGTGAAGGCCAAGCACTATCCCGTTGTGCATTTAAAAAAAGATCGTTTTCTCAGGCGGGTATTTCACCCGCGGTCTTTGGAAGTCCGGTCCAATGCTCTTGACTGTAAAAAACTAAAGGATGAGTGTGTTAAATCAATATAGGTACAATATGCGCAAAACAACATGGCGGTTCTGAACTTCGCGCGGAATGCTGCGCAGTAGACGAATACAGGCTTGCGCGGGAACGGGGCGCGGGCGGAAGCACTCGAAACTATGGCACTCGACATGTACTAACTTCCGAGCCTTACTTACTTACTTACTACGCTGGCTCAGCGACCTGTAGGGTTATTCACGATTGTCGGAAATCTAGTCGAAAGCAATCGATTCGAATCCGTATCCTCCAATATTACAAAAATAAAGCAATTCACAAATACATTCGACTGGCATTCGATTCACTTTCCGACGGTAAAGCCCAATGCATTTATAAAGTTAGGAAGCATAAGGTAAAAAATAAGATCGAAGACTATAGACTTTCCGATTCGATTCGGAAAGTTGGTTTCCGACAGTCGTGAATAACCCCCCTGAAGTGGATCTTGGCCTCCGACATTAAAGTGCGCCATTCCTTCCTGTTTTGTGCCAAGTGAGACCAGTCGGGCACCTCCAGCTCTTTTAGGTCTTTGACAACTTCATCTTTCCAGCGGTATCTTGGACGACCCACTAGGCGTCGTCCAGATGGTTGGCCAAGATACGCTCTTTTAGCAGCAGCAACTTCCGAGCCGCCAAGTTATTTTGCGCATATGTAGTTTCCCAAAACCTCTTTTCAACACACTTGCTCGTAAAGTGAGCCCTAATACATCGCTTTTAGGGCCATAAACCGAGCTATAACAAACGCGTGCAATAATATATTAAACACTAGGTTATAGAATTATCCCTACAAGGTTATATAGGTACCTTACTGCAAGTTATATGCGAGTAAACAGAGCATTCCCAATTTAACCGGGTAATACAGTTATTTTTTTAGTTACAACAAAGAGGCTTTATGCCGCTGAAAATTCTTATACATTTTTGGAATAAATAAACGTGTAAGTCCTTAATTAAATCAAACAAATATTTATTATTATCAAATTATTCATAATTCATAACTTTTTTTTATAAAATATTAAAATATTTGCATTTTATCACTTAAAATTAAACTTTGAGATAGGCCGTATACTCACTAACCCTGTTGTTCGCGTTCATTGGGCGTGTGAAAAAAAAAACAAAAATAAACCTATACTCCAGCCAACTCGTGGAAAGAATGTTTACAAACAAACCGCCCATACTTAACCTCAAAAGTACTTTTTTATTACATGTTTTAGAAATATAAGAATATCATTGATAGCTTACCTATGTTGTCCAAGTTGTATGTATGGTTTTAATTTACTGAAACTTAATGTATTTGTGGAATAATTACGAAAAATGCGCAAAGTTTTGTTTACAAACATTCTTTCCACGAGTTGGCTGGAGTATACGCGCCTTTTCCCAACATAATTATCATATTTTGTTGTTGTCGTATTTATTGCTGTGTGGTAAATTACTTTGTTTTTTCCTCGCAAGTGTGTTAAAAAACGTCGTATGAAACTCGTAAGCTCTTACTTATTGCACACTCGGCTGAGTTACGCCCTCGCCTGCGGCTCGGGCTGCAACCCAGCCTTGTGTGCAATCAGCAACCTAAGCTAACTTGTCTCATAATGTAATATTCTCGCACAGTGTCAGACCACGTAGAAGACGAAGCCCTGGGCTGCATCGAGTTCACGCAGCGGTTTCAGGCGCGTTACGGCCCCAGCACGCCCAACTTCTTCGAGGGCACGCTGCAGGACGCCATCAAGGAGGCCTGCCTCAGGCCTGCGAAAGAGGTATACTTACCAATATTATAACTGCCAAAGTCAGTTTGATTGATACGTCTTCGCGTTTTAAATACTCGAACGATCATCATGAAATTTTACATACACGTTGTCAGGGGTACAGTGCCTTCTCTGGGTACATAGGGTACCATGCATCAAAAAAATAACTATACCCGAGGGATAAGTAGCATAAAAAACTTTGCATGCAGACGAAGTCGCGGGGGGCCGCTAGTTTTTTTAAGTTAAGATTGAACTCACTAAATACTTTTTTATGAGCAGTTATTTTCACGTTTGGGTAAATAACGTGCAGCGGCAGTTCGTGCAGGGGTGATACGCGCGCACACGAATTTTGTTGCTAACTTGTTAAGCGACGCTGTTACCCATAGTACGTGAACCTTACGTCGTACGTGATAAAGCACATATTGCATTGAGATTGGCATTTCATTCAAACCCTTAAAAGTATAACTCCACCATTTCTAAACAGAATTAATCTTTCACTAGGTTTCATAACTATGAATATGTTTTATATATCAATAAAACTATATTATTCAAACCTGTTACTGATCCTCATTACACAACGCTGCGTGCCTATTATTATAAGCAAATCCGAAGCGTTTCTCTTTCTGTCGCGTAGCTCTGTCTCAACCGACACATGACACCCCTCGTGCGCTGGCTCGACTGAGTGAGCCGCGAGCAGTAGGCTAATATAAAAGTTTAAGCGCGGAGTGAGACTCCCTGATTATAACGCCTTAACATTTCGTCAACAGAGAAAGCTCCTCGGCCTATACCTCCACCACGAACAGTCTGTCTTATCCAACGTGTTCTGCGCTCAACTACTCGGTTGTGAAGCTGTCTTACAAACATTGTCCACCAACTTCATAGTCTACGGGTGGGATCTCACGCATCCCGACAACAACCTAATGTGAGTAAACTGACTCTTATTATAAGGGAATAAGGCTATAGATGTGAAGCCGGTTGTTATCTTAGTCAGCCAGCCGGTTACCAGCCGCTTTTTTCGCTAACTATGGTGATCACCCATAAACAGCGGCTGTCTAGGCTTGAAAACATGTCATTATGTTTTATTGAATCTGTTTTATGTTCTAAGTGATTATTTTTGTTTATCAACAATCTACATACTACCTACTTACTTTATACGTTACTTCAGATTTAATAATTCAGGTAAGCGCTCTTTCATCTTTCTTAGTTGTGTCGATATTATTTTAAAATACTCAACTTTTGAATTTAATGTTTCATCTTACTCGGGCTGTACACATAATACAAAAAACACGAAACACAAAATGGACGTCGTAGGTGAAACTTTGCGAAACGCCAAGCTTTGCGAACCTTGCATTAAATTACTTATTACGATTAAACAATAATAATAGTAATAATAATAATAAGAGTGGCTAAGCGGAGTTTCATACCTACAAATTAAATACTAATTATGTACCGTATAAATAAGTGGGTAGGTAGGTACATTAGTTTATTATCTGTCTTGTTGAAGGACATTCTATTATTTCTAATTCATAATTATTTGACATTTAATGTTTTAATTAAACCATGACAGAGTAGGTATTTATTTAGTAAAGATACTTTAATGTTTGAATGTTTGTTGCTCAATCACGTAAAACCAGCTAGACGGATTTGGAATAGCACACAGATAGTTATAGCTTGTGGTATTGATACCTTTTATCTCGGTCAAAGGTTCCATAGCGATTTTCTGAATGTCCGTGCGGACGAAGTCGCGGGCAGAAGCTAGTTTTATATATAACGGCTCGTATATTATAACAATGTCGACTCAGAAACTGTAAAAATTGTAAGACCTTTTGGTATTGAGTCGGATACGCAGCCGGTTGTCAGCCGCTGTCTAACCGTTATTATCGGCTGCTTTAGATAACTACCCGATAATAACCGCTGTTTTACAACTATAAATAAGTCACAGTATCGGTTATGAAACCAACTTTCATTCTCACAAAGTCGTAACTGTGTAGTACGAGGCAAACATCTTAAAATCGGGTGGGGATTGCGCGAAACGCGTAATTTGGGTATGCGAAGCGGCGAGGTAAGTAGTGGGCGGGAAAGGGGCGCGCGCTATTGGTCGCTCACAAGTGCTCATGCACGAACTGATCCCCACTCCGTCGAAAAAGTGTCAAGATGTTTGCCCCGTACTGTAGAGTGTATTTAATTATATATTGTTTGTCGCAGGTTATTAAATTCGGTGTCAAACACACTTGGTGCCGTAGCGAGTATGACGATCCGCAGCATCCCGGTGGACCGGCTGCCCGCGCTGGTCATCATCATGCGCGTGCGCTCCAACACGGAGATATACTCCGTCATTAATGGTGAGTATTATAATCCAAAACTATTTCATTGATTCCCCACAAAACCAGGTCAAGGACACTCCGCACTTTAAGCGCGCCCTTTAAGTACGCGGCGGAATCGACCGGTCGGGCTAATGGCAGGATAATTTTGCTGATTCACAAATCGTCCACCAGTCGGCGCACTACCACTAACTAGGCGCTAGTGTAGATGTAGACCTGTCATTTTGTTGTTTTCTATGTGTTTGCTAAAATTTTTGGATGTTCAAAGCGAGTTTTCGTAAATATCAAATTTTCTTCCAACACGTTTTGGTTTTCTTAAATCTTTAATTCGTTTACTGTCTGACTTCCATAATAACTATTTGTTAGTACCAACCATTTATAAGTATAATTTAAAATAAATGGGACAATCGGGGATAAACGCCTGTACAAAGGTCTCCAGCAGCAGTAGCGCCACCTAGCGGGAAAAATTTTGCAACATCCCCCCATTGTCGCTTAAGATACTTAACAAAAATGTGCGAATATTTTTGTAAGCTTTTCTTTAACCATAGTATGTACAATCGCTTTCCTCTAATGTTCATTTTAAAGAAGACAACCCATCCCATCATGAGAAGAGATGAGAGTACGCGATAGGAAGAGAGGCAACTTCTAGGTGAATATAAATGTAGGGAATTAGCGTTGTGCGACCTGAATTGCACCTTGTTGTGTCGTAGCAAGAGTCGCTATTTATTAATTTTGCAGTGTCTCTTCTGTACTTGTACTAGTATTCTGGGGCAAAACATCAAACCAAATTATCGGAAAATTCACAAAAATCACGATTTCACAGAATCTGTTTATCAATAAGATCTTTAACATTATCAAGCTTTAAAATTATCAAATTCTGTGTAATAGGCTGTAAAGATGTTGTTTCTCCATCAGCCATTTTTAATGTCCCCACTGCTGGGGCACAGGCCTTCCTTATGGGTGGATAAGGAGGACGGGCCATAACCCACCACGCGGGCCCAATGCGGATTGGTGTAAAGATGTTGACTCTTACTAATTTCCGAAAAATCTGGATATTTAAAAAGAAAATATGTTAGAATAAAAACGTCTTAATTTGGCTTTCAATTCCAACACTTGCGTTGTAGAATAGTCTTTTATATCCATTTTGGGTCAATGGGTCTTTTCGGTAAAAAATACCACAAAATAAATACCAATTTTCTCATACATTTTTTTCTGAACGTGTACTGTCTTAGGAACAAGCGTACGCAGCGACACATCTACAAATCATCTTTGCGTTGCCATCCCCATTCATAATATGGCTATTAGTCAAATAGTCTATATTGGCTATATAGACTATTTGACTAATTTTGGAAAACCATTTTAAATTATTCCTTATTACGTAATAAGCGCACCACATTGATATTTCAGGAAAGATCAATGTATTTCATAAAAAAAATCAATGTTAAAGTTTAAAATTTTAAAACCGCGCCAAAAACGCTATGGCGCTGGACACGAGACATGTTGACGTCACAAGCCTGTAAACATTGTAATATCCTTAGCCATTTGACAGTCATCAATCGCGGATCCTAAGTCTATGGTCGTGTCAAACGCCTGAAGCCATATTTATTTACAGGCAAGTGACGTCATCAGCTTAGAGTGTTTTCGCCACAGGAAAAAAATCAAAAATTATTGCATTTTTCTAGGTGAAATTAATCAATTAATAGACTTAATTTAGTCCATATAATAGTTGAATATGTTTTTTTACGCCATTATCTGTTAGGATGACCATAATTTGTAGTATATTTTCAATGTTGTCAAATTGTCTATTCGGTAGCCCTAGACTTACACACACAGTTGCGCTTGTACAAAAACGTTATAAGAAGTCATCTGTTTATGATGGTGCGGTTGTATGTAGTGCCCGGGGTGTGCCTCCGTGAACGACACTCAATAATTTCATACTTTATTTTCATAGCAGTAAAACACTCTTTCGTATATAATATTGTTGTTACTTTTCAATAGGTAATGTAGGCGTATCAGAGTTAGTAGGTGGTCTAATGGAAGCGCTAGAGCGATTCGCATCACAAAGAGACGAAGACGCGCGTATGGAGAGGGAAAGAGACGCGAGACAAAAGGTGAAGTTAGAGCAGGACGAAGCATACCAACAGAGCCTGGAGGCGGACAGGTCAGTTGACTAATGGGAAGGCGAAATTTATTGGCTTTTGTAAAATCAAAGGACACAACTAGGCACACCCTTTATTATATCTAGTAAAAAAATATGATTTCGACATAAGTTTTCGCTCACCATAGTCTAATAAAAAAAGGGTTTATTTAGCGGTATTTAATGTGAGCATGTGACTGTTCAAAGACCTTTGCCAATATACATTTTAAACTTTTTAGATTTTTGGATTCACAATGCTATTTTTATATTAAGATGAAAAAATATTAGAAAAAATCGACTCACCCCTAGCAATCCCGTCTGAGTTGCTACGGGTGAGTCGATTTTTTCTAATATTTTTTCATTATTTATTCATCTTAATATACATTTTGATTATTTTTGAAATATTTTTTAGGGCTAAAGAAGAAATAAAGAAAAAACAAGAACGAGAAAGAAATCAAGAAATAGAAAGAGTGGAGTCAGAACGGTTAATGGAAGAGGCGAAACAAGAGGTAAATTATTATTGTTAAGTTTATTAATTTAATATTTTTAATGCGTGTAGGGGTTTTTTTTTAATAGGTTTATTATTTATTTATTGCTATTACTAACTTCCGCCCGCGACTTCTTCCGCGTGGACATTCGAGAGTCCTTAGAGAACGTATATCAATACTTTGCGTTAGTTTCCAATCATAAGCTTGAATGATAATTTTAGTGATTTTTACTTCGAAAATGAAGGCTTTTCTATACATAACTTCATCTCCCCTCGGGGGTAGAATTATCAAAAACGGAGGGACTTTTTCACACAAACTTTCATTCCCTATTTCACCCCCTTAGGTATGGAATTTCCAAGAAATCTTTCTTTGTGCATCCCTAGACCTCGTAAGGAACTTACGTGCCAAAGGAATCTCTACACCCAGCGGTTTCATCCGCTTACTCTTCCGTTTCCGAGAAGATGTAACAGATTGAAATACGGCGTCTTGTATCTCAAGCGCTCTGAAGTTGATAACTTCTGTTGTACATTGTTAAATTAATCGTATCGTACATCGTAAACAGCCTCTCGCACGATGTTCCGAGCTGATCAATATTACTGAAATAGACTAGTCGTTCATATTAAAATTTACAAGTTCAAAGTCATTTTGTGAGACATTTTGGCAACATAACTTTTCCGAAGTAAAAAAGCCTGCTGAATTTGGTTCTGAATGTTGCCAAGCCCAATTTTGGGTCCTTTGCCCAAAATTCAAGATGGCGGCCAAAATGGAGCCTTATCTTATCAGAACTAGATTCTGGTTGTGTGAGGTGTCTTGGCATAGATTTTGGGGGTCGCTGAACTCAATTTTGATAACCGGAAGTCCGTCCGGATACCGGAAATATGAGATGTGACTGGAGGAGAGAAATTTCCTCCACGTGACGTGACACTATTTTTACCATTGAAAATGGTTATCAGATGCAAATCGCCTGAGACGTATTTTTGGCCATATCTCCGAAGATTTTGGGAGGATCGAAATAAAAATAGTACCAAAAGTTGAGGAGTTTATCGAGACACGTGTGAACGTTTGAATTTTGAAAAACTACTGGTAACTTTTTTTGGAATTTTGCGAAATTCCAAAAATTCCGGGTTTTGTGGGGGATGTTTGTATACTAAATAGTAAATATTTCTAAAAAAAACCGACTTAAGAAAAAATAAAAAAAGGGTCCTAGGGTATTAGTTTAGCTATCAAATGGCAAAATAATTTTGAAAATCGGTTTATAATTGTGACTTGTAGGTGGTCCCTTTAGATTTAGAATTGTAGAAAAACGGCTGTTTCCGTACATATAAAGTGATGTAGCTTCTATGATTATTCATGGTAATAGTTTTAAAATATGCAGAAGCAGACGAGAAGTGCATTCGTTGGAATTATGAAAATTGGTTAATATTATTTCGGCCGCGTCGAGGCAGTCAGCGGGCGCTTTTGTCACAATCGTAAAAATAAATAGGTACTATCTAGGTAACTTTAAAAATATAATAGGATGTTGTCTTTGATTTGATTTTGGTTTTTCGTAAATTTTTGTGTTCATTTTCAATGCTCCGATTCTTGCGGGGTCTGTAAAATCTGTGATTTTTTTTAACACAGTTTCTAGGCAAAAATGTTTAACAAGTTTTACTTTACATAGTAAAATAACTAAATTGTTCACCATTATTTTTTTCTGGGGTAAATAAAGTAAGTTTTAATTCTGTAAAGGATTTATGAAAAAAAAAATGAGAAAATTCCGCCGCGGGACGCAAATCATTTTTTTAACACAGTTACTAGATAAAAATGCTCAACAAGTTTATGTAGGTGAAATAATTGGGCTATTTACCAGTGTTTTTTTTTTTGAGGCAAATCCTCATAGTTTTAATTCTGTATTTGGCTTGGCAACAATCAGAAACGAATTCAATAGGCTTTTTTACATCGGAAAAGTCATGTTTCCCAAATGGCTCACAAAATGCCGTCGAAACGGTAAATGAAGCCGATTTTTAGAATTTTCTACCAGTCTAAAACGCATTCCTTTTATAGGCCGACCGGTTAAATGAGTCCTCGCCCGCGGGGCACAGAGGCGCGAGGGGAGACGAGAACGGGGGTCGTGAGAGGTGCGGGCGGCAGGCGTTCGCCGCCCGTCGCCCGCATCGCCCCCGTACTCGTCTCCCCTCGCGCCTCTGTGCCCCGCGGGCGAGAACTCATTTAACCGGTCGGCCTATAGTTTTTTGTTTAGAACCAGCATAATGTGTGTTTCCGTTGTATAGGAGATGCGATCGGCAGCGGCGGCGCGCGTGCCCGCGGAGCCGTCGCCGCTCGCCAGCGACGTGTGCCGCATCCGCGTGCGCCTGCCGCCGCCGCACGACGCCAGCTTCGAGCGACGGTTCCACCACAACGACCCGCTACAGGTACTTACACCACACATCACCAGCGCCGTGCCGCATCCGCGTGCGCCTGCCGCCGCCGCACGACGCCAGCTTCGAGCGACGGTTCCACCACAACGACCCGCTACAGGTACTTACACCACACATCACCAGCGCCGTGCCGCATCCGCGTGCGCCTGCCGCCGCCGCACGACGCCAGCTTCGAGCGACGGTTCCACCACAACGACCCGCTACAGGTACTTACACCACACATCACCAGCGCCGTGCCGCATCCGCGTGCGCCTGCCGCCGCCGCACGACGCCAGCTTCGAGCGACGGTTCCACCACAACGACCCGCTACAGGTACTTACACCACACATCACCAGCGCCGTGCCGCATCCGCGTGCGCCTGCCGCCGCCGCACGACGCCAGCTTCGAGCGACGGTTCCACCACAACGACCCGCTACAGGTACTTACACCACACATCACCAGCGCCGTGCCGCATCCGCGTGCGCCTGCCGCCGCCGCACGACGCCAGCTTCGAGCGACGGTTCCACCACAACGACCCGCTACAGGTACTTACACCACACATCACCAGCGCCGTGCCGCATCCGCGTGCGCCTGCCGCCGCCGCACGACGCCAGCTTCGAGCGACGGTTCCACCACAACGACCCGCTACAGGTACTTACACCACACATCACCAGCGCCGTGCCGCATCCGCGTGCGCCTGCCGCCGCCGCACGACGCCAGCTTCGAGCGACGGTTCCACCACAACGACCCGCTACAGGTACTTACACCACACATCACCAGCGCCGTGCCGCATCCGCGTGCGCCTGCCGCCGCCGCACGACGCCAGCTTCGAGCGACGGTTCCACCACAACGACCCGCTACAGGTACTTACACCACACATCACCAGCGCCGTGCCGCATCCGCGTGCGCCTGCCGCCGCCGCACGACGCCAGCTTCGAGCGACGGTTCCACCACAACGACCCGCTACAGGTACTTACACCACACATCACCAGCGCCGTGCCGCATCCGCGTGCGCCTGCCGCCGCCGCACGACGCCAGCTTCGAGCGACGGTTCCACCACAACGACCCGCTACAGGTACTTACACCACACATCACCAGCGCCGTGCCGCATCCGCGTGCGCCTGCCGCCGCCGCACGACGCCAGCTTCGAGCGACGGTTCCACCACAACGACCCGCTACAGGTACTTACACCACACATCACCAGCGCCGTGCCGCATCCGCGTGCGCCTGCCGCCGCCGCACGACGCCAGCTTCGAGCGACGGTTCCACCACAACGACCCGCTACAGGTACTTACACCACACATCACCAGCGCCGTGCCGCATCCGCGTGCGCCTGCCGCCGCCGCACGACGCCAGCTTCGAGCGACGGTTCCACCACAACGACCCGCTACAGGTACTTACACCACACATCACCAGCGCCGTGCCGCATCCGCGTGCGCCTGCCGCCGCCGCACGACGCCAGCTTCGAGCGACGGTTCCACCACAACGACCCGCTACAGGTACTTACACCACACATCACCAGCGCCGTGCCGCATCCGCGTGCGCCTGCCGCCGCCGCACGACGCCAGCTTCGAGCGACGGTTCCACCACAACGACCCGCTACAGGTACTTACACCACACATCACCAGCGCCGTGCCGCATCCGCGTGCGCCTGCCGCCGCCGCACGACGCCAGCTTCGAGCGACGGTTCCACCACAACGACCCGCTACAGGTACTTACACCACACATCACCAGCGCCGTGCCGCATCCGCGTGCGCCTGCCGCCGCCGCACGACGCCAGCTTCGAGCGACGGTTCCACCACAACGACCCGCTACAGGTACTTACACCACACATCACCAGCGCCGTGCCGCATCCGCGTGCGCCTGCCGCCGCCGCACGACGCCAGCTTCGAGCGACGGTTCCACCACAACGACCCGCTACAGGTACTTACACCACACATCACCAGCGCCGTGCCGCATCCGCGTGCGCCTGCCGCCGCCGCACGACGCCAGCTTCGAGCGACGGTTCCACCACAACGACCCGCTACAGGTACTTACACCACACATCACCAGCGCCGTGCCGCATCCGCGTGCGCCTGCCGCCGCCGCACGACGCCAGCTTCGAGCGACGGTTCCACCACAACGACCCGCTACAGGTACTTACACCACACATCACCAGCGCCGTGCCGCATCCGCGTGCGCCTGCCGCCGCCGCACGACGCCAGCTTCGAGCGACGGTTCCACCACAACGACCCGCTACAGGTACTTACACCACACATCACCAGCGCCGTGCCGCATCCGCGTGCGCCTGCCGCCGCCGCACGACGCCAGCTTCGAGCGACGGTTCCACCACAACGACCCGCTACAGGTACTTACACCACACATCACCAGCGCCGTGCCGCATCCGCGTGCGCCTGCCGCCGCCGCACGACGCCAGCTTCGAGCGACGGTTCCACCACAACGACCCGCTACAGGTACTTACACCACACATCACCAGCGCCGTGCCGCATCCGCGTGCGCCTGCCGCCGCCGCACGACGCCAGCTTCGAGCGACGGTTCCACCACAACGACCCGCTACAGGTACTTACACCACACATCACCAGCGCCGTGCCGCATCCGCGTGCGCCTGCCGCCGCCGCACGACGCCAGCTTCGAGCGACGGTTCCACCACAACGACCCGCTACAGGTACTTACACCACACATCACCAGCGCCGTGCCGCATCCGCGTGCGCCTGCCGCCGCCGCACGACGCCAGCTTCGAGCGACGGTTCCACCACCACGACCCGCTACAGGTACCTATTGTATCACCACAGAATAGATAATAGTACTAGCGTACAGAATTTGCACTCCGCAAAATCGTTTAAATAAATAGCTACTCTAGCCGTGACACAATAAAGTGCAATTCAGAGGGCCTAGCCAAAGTAACATTCGCTAATCTTCGTTATCGCTTCGCTTTCGAAACATGTATGGGATTGACATAAGGTTTCGTTAACAATCGATTTCTTTTTTTCAATTGATTCTCCGCTCATTTCAAATTGAGTCGCCTTTCATAACATTACGGTTCAATGAGGATCAGTAACGATTTTTGTTTAGTGGCTAATCAACGATCTCAGAACCTAAGGATGCACTAGGCTATACAATAGCAAAGCTGAAATGTAGCACATGCGTTGAATTTCACCATATTATGCTTCGACTGGCTCTGTCCATACATTGCTGCTGACACTTGAGTCCTATAAAATTTCTTCGGTCATGAAGCAGTAATGTAAAACAAACGGCCAGTTGAAGCTACATAAGTTAATTTTAGAAGCTGACAGAAGGCTTTCAGGAACAAGGAGCAGTGGAGTAGCAAAATGCTATTATTTTTTTATTTTTTTCTATCAGACTTTTAGAATTCTTTAAAATTATATAATAACTAGCTTCCGCTCGCGACTTCGTCCGCGTGCACATTAAGAAAATCCTTTAAGAACCATCAACCAGGATCCGGCCAGCAGTTTTTACGCGATTAGGCGGGTCCCCACCAAGCGCGCTGCCTCGCGAGGCAAGACGTTAACCGCGTGTGGCGGGCCTCCCTTTCCCTCTCCCTCTCTCTCATCCTTTCCATCATCCTTTCCCATACCCCTTCTCGTCTCGTCCCCGACCCCGACCTCTTAACAAAAATTTGAGTCCTTATTTCACCTTTATAGGGGCTGAATCATGTCCACCTTGTTGGACTTCAAAATAAATGTCATTTTCGCAATCACCATCCCATTAAACCCTAAGAACGACATCCATATTGATTTTTATGTTTACTTACCCATATTACCCCCTAAGGGATGATTTTTAAAATAGTAATTTATGTGTTTGCCTATTTATTTTTAGACGTGCTCCTACGAATTTTACAGTTGTAATTTCGATTTTATATTTTTTTCCATACAAAATTTGAACCCAACGAACTAAGATCTAAGGAAGCCTAACTCCTAACAAATATTGCATAAAAAATGGTACCTTCACATATTCTGTAACACAAAAGGTCGCAAACTCAACAATGAACTAGTAAAAACATACCTTATTACAATGCACGCATAATCGGCATTAGATTGTATTCTAACGCATATGACGTTTTTTATTGGCTGGGGTTTGAACGCAGATCAAACATGATTGGATATTTGACTCGCCTCGTGTCACTCATTGGGCCGTTGTCGTGCCTTTGTCATTGAGGCGAGGACGGTGTAACGTAGAATGCAGTCAGTACACCTAACCTACTACGGCGCGCTGGGCGGCATCATAAAATTGTTTTATGAAATTAGTACATTATTGTTTGTTAGAATGTTTGTTTTATTATGTAGACGGACGACTTGGTAAAGACCGCTCGAATACGCTTGATGCAAGTCGCCTGTAACTAGTCGCTCTAAAAAACTAAAGGAGACCTATGTCAGCAGTGGACGTCTTTCGGCTGTGATGATTTTATTGTTATTTTATTTTATGAAAATTATAAAATGATGATGTTGATGAATGATGATCATATTATTTGTCACGAATTGGTAAGACATATGATTTCAAGAAGGACTAAAATTAGGCAAGCTATTGAAATAAAATAGGTACCTATGCTTGATAAAAGACAATGTATTCTGTAAAGATATTTTTTTCATAACATGTAAGTACATATTATGTAGACAATTATCACATTTGCGCGAGCAACACAGTGGAATACAGGTGTGCTGCAAAGTGTTCGGGACAATCTAGTGCACCGTTGCTAGGCATGTATTTCTATTGGTGGTGGAAATATAAAGTAGCATTTTCGCAGCAGATCTCATACATTGGGGTTCCAGCAGAATGATCCGCGGATCAAACTCCATATTAAAAAGCTGTTTTCAGAGCTGCATAAAATCATAGTTTCTGGAAATTGTCATTACTTTGTGTTCTGATCTGACGGTCTTGACCTCATGACGTCACTACTTGTCGTGCCACTCTGCTGCCTTCGGTGTTGCAATGTGAGTTCTTCATTTTTTATTTATTCTATTTTAACCAGGGATTTTTACTCGTTAATCAAAGAGGATTGCGTGAATAGAATCTTTATAGGTACCTACCTAATCATCCCTTCACGGATTGGACAGCGTTTTTGTTACACCCTGTATAATAATAAAAAACAAGGAGATTACATCAGATTACTCGTTTTCTATGTATTGCATATTGCAGGACGCGCCATTTTTAGCATTACAAAATTTTGATTTAAATTTTTCTTTTTTTTGTTGTACTGAATTCCATGAGAGAGTTTTATTCTTGTTTAAAAATGTGTGATAGCAGTGAATGTGAAGATTTGACTCTGCCCCACAAAGCGACTGAACACTTGTTGCATAATAACGACCATATTTTGTATGTATACGCTCATAGATATTTCTAAAAAACGAAAAATATGTTACTTTCCTATGTTATGTTATGTCTGTATAGTTTTGCTGCCTTCTTTTGGTCTTTTTCACCACTTGACCACACATGACGTCATTTTAATCATTTTTCTAATTATTTTTTTGTGATAACGCTAACGACTGTCGCCGAGCGCGTGGCAGACATTACTAAATCGTGCTTCACTAGTACTTTTTTAGCCCCGCCCACTCTGTGTTAGTTTGCGTGGTGCTATTTTTTGAGCGGAATTACACTTCCTTAGTATCTTAGTTCGTTGTTTGAACCCCATTTTCATGCCTTTAGGGGTTAAATCATGTCCACCGTGTTGGAATTAAAAATAAATGTCATTTTCACAATCACCATCCTATTAAATTTCTGAAAATCAACCCCTTAAGGGGTAAATGGGGTAAAAAGCCTAAATTCGATATGGATGTCGTTATTGAGGTTTTATGGGATATTGATTGCGAAAATGGCATTTATTTTTAAGTCCAACATAGTAGCTATGTTTCAACCCCTAAAGGGAAAATGGGGTTCATGATTTGTATTAAACAATAATATTAAACAAACATTTTAACGTGAAACTTTGTAGGAGTACTTTTAAAAACTAACAAGTTTTAAAAGGTATTTTGTGATTTTCCGATAATGAACCCCTTAGGGGTAGATGGGTTTAATAAACCTATAGAATAGAACAGAATACCATTTATTTGCATTTGGTTCGGGTATTCTGGAGGTCTTTAAAAGATCTGCCTTTTCAACCATTAACCTCTATAGTGGCAGTCAAACAGAATATGTGCGCGCTGTCAAAATAGGTTTGGGCGGCAAGCAAGCCTCACTTTTTGTTGACGTTTCTAACCTCAATCTTATACCGTGTGTTGGGAGCCGGGCTAGAGAGAGGGTGACAAAACACTATATGAAATATTATAAATGTGAAAGTTTCATGTTTGGATGTTTGTTACTCAATCACGTAAAACCGACTGAACGGATTTGGAATAGCACACAGATAGTTATAGCCTGTGCTAAAACATGGATACTTTTTATTTCGGTCAAAGGTTCCATAGCGTCGATTTTCCAAATGTCCACGCGGAGGAAGTCGCGGGCAAAAGCTAGTTGAATATAAAATATGTAAATTTTTATTTGAAATCATTAAATAGCGATACTAAATTATGGATAATAAGCCCTATATATACATATAATAAGCCCTAGACCACTAGGACCACGAGTACATAGTGGCATACCGTGGTCCTACTAGTAGAGCAAATCGGTAGGTCCACGGGCCCCAAAGGCTCATTTCATAGTTTTGTGGAAAGCTGATGAAGAAATATAATTGAAATTATTTACTTTACAAATAAAAAAAATATTATGATTGGCGACTCCATTCTTAAAAGATGACTTTGTTCCGATTATGTCAAGAACCGTTGCTTTTTATGTTTTATATTTTAAAATTTTAAACTTTAAATAACTGAAGTGTATTTCGAGCTAGTTTTTGGATAAATTCGATCTTAATTTTTTTTACTTACCGGTGACACGTCACACCATCTTTTTTAACCCGAACTAAGGAGTGATTCTTGAGATTTTTTATAGAGCACTTCTTCATGTTACTCTATTGACGGATCACGCGATATTAAAATGAAAATTCAGCCACGGCTGCTTTTTGGCTGAATTTGGGATGTGTCACGAATGTCACTGTCATGCAATATCCTTAGGTTCTGAGATCGTTGTGGCTAATTAAAAATCTTATGCCACCACATGATTAACTGTGATTTTTACGATATCTCTTAAACCTGAGAAGTTATGAGAGCTAAAACACTGGTTTTTTGGGGGTCCTTATGACGTCATCGCGACGTACGCGAACCTTATGTCGTACGTGATAAAGCACATTATTGCATTGAGCTTGGCATTTCCTTCAAACCCTTTTACCATTTCTAAACGGATTTCAAAAATTATTTCACAAGGTTATCAATATGTGTTTATATTATATCAATAAAACTATAGGATTCAAACCTGTTACTGATCGTCATTTGGAGTGCACTGCTGCTGCTTGCTGCCGAGATCGGAATCATACCTTTACTCCAACGTAACGTGACGTCGCACTACGTCAAGCTAACATCGAGGCTTGAAAAATGTATGGAGACCTGACTCACTTTTTCGAAGTATTCTTCGCGCTTCGCATAAATACAAATTCCAACATGCAACAGTTGGACCGCGGTCCTCGAGCACAGACACCTAGATCGACGAAAGTACTTCCCTTTTTGCTGAATATTGGAGAACAGTTCGTGTCTCAACAGAAACCGTTTTCAATATACCAAAATAACAGATTTTTGACGTTTTTTCGATCCTGATGTGAACTTGACCCCGTCAATTCCCGTCGAAAGAAAGGAGGCAGGGCGAAAAGAAACGATGTCTGTTTACTTACCACTGAGTATGTTACTACACTCGCCGTATGTTCTTTTCCATGTTTACACACATAAAATGGGTAGTATTTAATCGGGTAACAATAAATTCCCATTTTAGGTACCAAAAATACTGAATATAGCGTACTGAAATACTAAGTGGGCGACGGACTGAGGGCGACTATAAGAATTGAAAATGGGTGACTATAAAATACATACTGAGTAACTAGTTATCAGAACGGGCGACCAAATTTCTATTTGGGCGACAACCTTAGGGCACACAAAATATTTAAAATTTGGCATATATTTTATTTAAAAAAGGTGACTATTATGCTAATTGAGATTACAAAATACCATGTTGGGCAGCTTAAATCAGTTATATAGTTACCCACTTAGTTTAATAGTCACACACTCAGTTATTTTGTCACTCATTTAGATTTTTCACTGCCCATTTTATTTTATATAATTCCTACAAATAGTTGCCTATTTTTATTTATTTTTGTGACCCAAGTTTGTCGCCCGTTTAGTAATTCTGTCGCCAACAAAATAAATCGCTGCCAGTTTTAGTATTTAAGTATCCCATTGACAGTCGCCTTTAATTATTTCCTCTCACCCAATTAATTAATTCCCTTAATTTATCTATATTCTCCAGATACATTGCACCACCGCCACCTATTTTACACTTTATATCTCGAATCGAGTACAAATTATTTTTATAAAAGTGAAGCTGTTGCCATACTAATAGCAAGTGCTATTGAGAAATACCCATTACCTAAACGTCTCTCTGTTTCAACTCTATGTTTATAGGTCTTTTTATTTCAGGCGTTATTGGACTTCCTTGCTTCAAAAGGCTATCCACAAGAAAGCTTTAAAGTTATATCCAGCTGGCCCAGGAGAGACGTAAGTTACCATTATTAAATATTTATTCAAGTACATATTAGCTTTTCCCGCGACTTAGTTTTCGTTTTGGTAATTTCGGGATGTCCTGTTCCAAGGTCCCTTCTATCTCTACGCCAAAATTTATCAAAATTGGATCAGAAGCGTGAAATCAATCATTTTTTCGAAGAGCTCGATGGCGCAGTAATTTAACGCCTGGCCCAGCTATTGAGGAGGTAAAGCGACTTTCGCAAGAGTCGGTCGTAGGATGGGCTACCAAAAATGTATTATCTCGAGCTCCTCCGTGCTTCGTAAGGCAGGTTGAGCCGTTGGTCGCTTCTGCATTTGCAGTCGTTAACACCCACCAATTCGCGTTGGACCCGCGTGATGGGTTATGGCCCATCCTTCTTATCCACCCATAAGGAAGGTGTGCCCCAGCATTGGGAATAATAAAAACAGCTGATGTATAAACTTTACTTTATGATCAGAAAGCCTAACTTGCAAAACGTCTACAATGCTTAATGACTAAAATTCAGATAACCTAACTTGCATAATGTCTTGAAAGCAATACGTCTGTATTGCTTGATGACTAAAATGCAGACAGTCTAACTTGCAAAACGTCTATAAAGTAATATGTTACAATGCATGATGACTAAAATGCAGACAGCCTAAGGGCGGGTCCATAGCACATGTTTTGCTCTACACAATCAACAAAAACATCTACACAAAAGATGTTTCGCGAAACATGTTTCTCTACACACGCCGTCCACAGCGATTACGTGGTTTGTGTTGTGTAGACAAAACTTCAGTGTTGCCAATTTAGCATTTTATGTTAGCCTATTATTATCCCCGTCAATTGGTAATGCGCTGGAACTTTGTCACATTAACATCCACGTTGACGTGATTCCCAACTAAAAATGTCATGAAACAAGAAAATTCTAAGTAATCTAATATTTTAATTATTGAATTATTATTTTCAATAAGATAGGGTATATACAAATTTTACAATATTTTTTTTTACAATCATGGCCGCCAGGCGCATTACCAATTGACGGAGATAGTACCTACTTATCATGACTCGAAAATGTATGAAATAAATTTATAAGTGACCAAAGGTTTAGGTATATCTGAAAATGTAACTATCAAGGTCAGTTTGACAGTGAAATTTTTTTGTTTCCATTTTTGCTAAGAGATTTAGGTAGAGCTTGTTTTTTTTTTCTTTGGTTTATTTTACTTGACGCATCCATCTGGAAAACATGTCTAGTTTTGCCTTTGAATAGAATGTTAATAAAATAGGTACCATTTTACATTTATTGTGATGATAA
The DNA here is from genome assembly GCA_928269145.1 of Agriphila tristella. Taxonomy (NCBI): domain Eukaryota; kingdom Metazoa; phylum Arthropoda; class Insecta; order Lepidoptera; family Crambidae; genus Agriphila; species Agriphila tristella. The sequence goes on along the minus strand of OV743430.1, from coordinate 54,361,866 downwards.
ATTAATAAAACCTATTTTGAGAATCAGTATTTTTACCGGTATATTTTGCATGTGCAAGTTAGTATACTTCAGTATTTTTTTGAGGTGGTTCGGTATTTTCGTAAAATTTAATCTGGTCACACTGATGTTTTGTGTACGTGTTTTCCACCGGGCATGGAAAGCATAAACATTGTTTCTCTACACAAAAATATTTCGCGAAACAATGTTTTGTGTAGATGTTTTTGTTGATTGTGTAGAACAAAACATGAGCTATGGACCCGCCTTAACTTGCAAAACGTTATAGAATTATTTATGTTCTTATGCGTTATAAAATTAATAAACTGTTCTTATTTTATAACTGCAATACTAAAATATTATTAAATTATTATTAATAAGGTTATGTCTTGTTTATTGACCATAAGATATTCAGTAAAATACTAGAAAACTCATTACAGTGTAGTGTATAGACATAAGAAGGGTATAGACCAAAGGTGGCCAACTCGCGGCCCGCCGTCTGTTACCTTGAGGCCCGCGGAGCCGAGCACATTTTTTAAAAGTAAAAAAAATACTAAAATTATCTTATCATACCTACTATAAAAAACAAACGGCCCGGGGTAAAATTCTTGGTATAGACGTAATGCTGCTAAGGCAATATGCCTTTTAGACATTTTACTTCTTAGACTTTTTACAACATAGACGTTGATTTTAGAAATTTCGCTTTAGCGTGGTCACAGACTACAGACTTTCTATCGGCTGACAGTTTAGTCGGGCTCTCAATCAGTATGAAGAAGTATGAAAGTGCGCACACTACAACGATTCGGTATCGGCCGATTCTCCATACAAAACGCTTAAAGTCGTTCTGCAAGTTAGGCTTTCTGATCATAAAGGACATTTTTTATGGACTAATGTTTTTACGTTTTGTTCCACAGTTAACGGCAGAACCTCATAGCAGCACATTAAAAGCCCTCAAGCTGTGTCCACAAGAGACCGTGATGCTGGAGGAGCGGTGAAGCCCCGCCGCCCCGTCCCGCTCGCTCGCCGCCCGCCAGAGAGGGACGACCATACCCGCGCGCTTCACTCCTACGTATAACTCGACTGTTTCATTTGACACGTTTATACTAATACAAAAACTACAATGCTGTACATTTTATTCATTAGACATTGTATTTCTATCTCCCGCTTAAAGGTCTCTACCCACTATAGTCCGTAAGCCTACGTCATATGACAACGATGAAATGCATGGCACACGGTCGGAAATTTTGTCCAGAGCGAGGATCAGAAGATTATCGCAAATAAAATCCTTCACTTCCGGTTAAAAAAGGCTTGGCAGACTTATTTATTCTCAAACACACTATTATTAGAGAGAGTTTATATAAGTTTGTTAGTTCTGAAATGGCCGAAAGTACTTGAAAGACGGTGCCAAAGATGGTCATCGGATACCTTTTCCTACGTCATGTGACATCTTGAAGAAAATTATTATAAAACGTTTTAGTGTGTTTGAGAATAAATTAGTCTGCCATGCTATATCTGGCCGGAAGTCCTTCAAAAGTGATTTTTAACCGCAAGTGAAGGATTTTCTCAAGCTTCCGGCCAATTTTATTTGCGATAATCTTCTGATCCTTGCTCAGCAACTTTTCCGACCGTGTGCCATGCATTTCATCGTGATGTCATATGACGTAGGCAAAATTGTCGCGGGCTTACGGAATACCACACCGTACCGTACCAAGACCGTGCTAGGAACGTATCAGGCAAAAAAATATTCTTTGTTTTGAAAAGTATGACACTACGAGTATTCTCACTAGACCACCGTTCCGTCACCGGTCATGCATTTGTCATACTGTCCAATACAAAGAAAATGTTTTTGCCTGACACGTTCCTAGCACGGCCATGGTATGGATACAGTGTAGTGGGCAGACACCTTTACAGTTCTTTGCTTTGAAATATTGGAAATATTACATTTAAATCTATCAAAAACTTCAAGAAATAAGTAGGTACTAGCCCATGAAACTTTTTTATCTTAATTTTGTTTTTATGAAATAGTCAAGTTATAAGTACACACATAATTTAATCGCCAAATTATTGGCTAAAAAAAATAGTTTAAAATGGCAATATAAGTTTGCTTTTAAATTTTATGATTTGTATTTAATTTTCTCATCTGATAATGAATGTCATAATAATCGTCGTTTATAATTTATTGGATATTTTAATCTTACACCGATTTAATGAAGTAATTTTATTTTTTAATAAAACCATGTTAAAATATTCGAATTTATAAACGTTTGACCACAAATAAAATAACTACACCATCTTTAATCAACATTTCATAACAATAACATAATAAAAACACATTATTTGTGGATGGAAAAGTGATTCTAGGTATTTTATTTTTGGTTTAACTGTGCTAATTTTCATTTAAGATATGGCAACACGAGTATTATCCAGATGTGATTTAGTTTACCAACATACACACGGTAGCACGTCCATCCATACATCCATGAGGGTACGGTGAGCAACGAAAGTTTCTTAACACTTTAGTACTTAGTCATGGTATTTTTTTTAATAATGCTTGAAAGTGTAAAGGTGCCGGCACATTTGTCTGACGCCACGTGTTAGGTCGCCGTCAGATGACATCTGTTTTCATAGTAAATGTATGCTTAGGAGCACACTTACAGTTCGAATCACGAAAGATGACCACAAATGGCGCCCATCTTCGCATCATAACTCATGAAAAAAAGACTTTTGACAAAATAAGATTTCATATATTTAAATAATATCGAAATATCTATATGAATATGAAATATTATTTTGTCTAAAGTCTTCTTCATGAGTTATGACGCGAAGATGAGCGCCATTTGTGGTCATCTTTCGTGATTCGAACTATACCTTAACACGTCGATATTATTAATACGGCGTACACGTGGCGTCAGACAGATGTGCCCACGCCTTGATATCGGTTAAAAAAAATGCTATGAAAAAGTACTAAAGTGTCAAGTGACTTTCGTTGCCGACTGTCAATTTGCTCTGTTATTACAATTTAACGTTTTGGATGATAAGACGATTCAGAAAATCCGTCATATTATGGTAATATGACGATTTCTCAAAACAGTCGTTAGGACATATTTAATCTACTATTAAAAATAGCACAATTCTTGTAAAACGTCTATGCCATTCAAGGAAACAGGGCCTTATGAACATTGTTATAAAGTCTTGTTTTGATCACACTGTTCGATGACGCGAGCAGAGCGGTATGTAACGGGGCGTTATTTCTGTTTGATTTTTTTCACCACCATCATTCCCAAAGAGGGAGGGTGGAGGGAACCGTTTATAACAATTCCATGAAACTATCAATAGGGGTTTTTGGAATAACAAGTCAGTTTCAGCAAAATTTACAGAAGGAAAAAACGTTTATGAATTCAATTACTATCAAGCAAACTTTAAATAGTAATCTAAATTAAAAGTTGTGGAAATTCATACACAGTAATATCGCAACAGTCCCATATATTCCTTTATATAAGTGAAAAAGATACAAAAAACACTTTGACATTGGTGGCAACCTCTTGCAAAGAGCTGTTTTCCAAATACCGAACAAACATATTCAAGGAATATCCACTGACTAGGGCTTTTTTGCAAAAAAAAAAGAAAATTCTAAGCGAAAGGTTCGGGTTTGAACTATCCATAGGAAACAAAATCTCGATTGGGTTTTTTTGACATTGGTTGTTTTTCCAAAAACCCCTACTTTACAGACAATGTGTCAAGCATAATTTGGTTAGAACGAAACAATGAGATATTTTTTCTTTGTCAAAGTTGGGACCACAGAACATAGAAGTAGATAGAAGTAGTATGAGCTCAATTTAGTATGAAAACCAGTGTAACCAAACAAACACATTAAAAATCGAAGCCAAGCCTCCCACTCAATAGTTACATGCTACGCACACACACTTTGTGAACACATAATTGGATAAAAAGTAAAAATGTATAATATCCAGAAAGCCATAAATCACAAAGTTTATTTATTTAGATTCAGTCGTATTACCATAGCAACTTGGTACCAAATTAAATAATACGTATATTTATAATGCTGCTACTCAGCCGCTAGATGGCATAAGCTAATTTTAATAGTGCGATTTACCACCTTATTTATTAACACATAAAGTACTTTAAGAAAATTTAATGAGATAAGGGAAACCGGGTTGGTTAACATTCTTCACTTAGCTTATCCTAGTTTCATATCAATAATTCGTGTAAACCCTATTTCATAATTCGGTGGAATCCTGACATTTCTTAATTACTAGGCAAAAAATATTTGAATTTCAAAATTCAGAAACCCAAATAAAATAAATATATCGGATATCGGATGTTTCGAAAAGCAACTCTTACAGATAGATACCTCAATGGTGAATTCCACCACCATCCTTTACAGTTAGCTACCTACCATAGGGAAATCTTTGTTTCGGAGAGTACGCGGGAATTATAAGTAATCACCCTATTTACAGCAAATAAAGTTATTTGTATTTATTTGTATTTGGGATCTGTGACCAACAAGACCTGACAGCTGAGCTTCAGCATGTCAAACACGTTCTGCGAAGTAACAAAAGTGTTTTAAAAAGTGGCTTAACAATTGACATTTTTAGTAGTTCTGGAAAAATACCTGTCTCCAACGAAAGATTTACTAAATATGTAATAGGCCCTGCAAGTTCGTTAACACAATATTTAACCACTTTAGTGCAGATTTCGTCATATCCTGTGGCATTTGTATTTTTTTGTGATTTAATTATTGCACTTATTTCAGTGGTAGTAAGGGGCTCCACGAAAATACTATTTGCAATAAATTTCTTGTTAGTATTATTGGGCAAGTATTTTTCATTTTCGGTCGATTCTGTCAAAAATTTATTAAATTCATTTGCAATTTTAAGTGGGTCATTAATTATTCTGTCGTCAATTTTAATTTCATTTATAAATTCATTATTTCCTATACAGTCAGTTTCATTTTTAATAATTTTCCATGTCATTTTACATTTATTTTTTGAATTAACAATTAATTTGTCATTGTGTATTTTTTGTGAAACTTTCAAACATTTACGCAACATTTTGGAATACGATCTGTATTTTTCTTTATTGCTGGGTGATTTTGAGGAGTAATATTGATATCTCAATCGCCTCTTTGTTTTACAACTTCGAACTATAGCCTTTGTAATCCATTTGGGTTTTTTGTAACTACTAGATCGTTTGATTTTTCTAACTGGGAAGCATAATTTATATAATGTTGTCAAATTGCTATGAAATAAAGACATAGCTGAATTCAAATCAGTCTCATTGAGTATTTCTTCAAAGGATAAACATTGTAAATGTTTCTTAAACAACTGACAATTTTTTTCACTGTAATCCCTAATACTAACATAGTAACTGCGCTGCAATAGTATTTCCTTTTTGATTGGTACGTACAACATTTGTGCTGTATTATGATCTGACAAATGTAACTGGTGTAGTTCACTATAGGCTTTATCTAAATTGCTGATGATGTGGTCAATACAAATATTTTTTCTGGTTGGTTCTTTGACGTGCATTATTAAATTGTAATTTTTTACTATATCTGCCAAAAAATTACTACTACTTGACACTTTTAAAGTATTTATGTTTAAATCACCAGCCAGCACGATCTGTGATTTAGAATTTCTTATGTACTTATGCAGCACCTCATCTAACTGTGAGAGGAATGACGTCACAGTTGAGTCAGGGGTTCGATATAGACATATTACTAAAATATTATAATCTAACAATTTTATGCCACAGCACTCAAAGGTATGGTCTTGCGCAAATATTTTAATATCGTGCAGCTCCTGAAATCGTATACCTTTTTTCAATAATATGCACACCCCACCCCTATTCTTACCATTTTTCCTACAATAAGCTGTTGCTAAGTCATAACCCGTCAATTTTAAACAGCATTCACTGCCCAGCCGAACAAATGTTTCAGACAAACAAATTATATCAGGTTTTTTACCTACTTCATTCAATTCTGAAATATTTACCTCTAAAATATCGCGCTTTGAAGTAAAACCCCCCATATTTTGATGGAATATTTTTAGACTATTCGATTGTGATGAGCCCACGAAAAAGATTATTCCCATCAACCTCCTGATTTGTCTGGCAGTTTACATCAACCGACTCATTCAAACTGTATGAAGCCAAGATATCTAACATCAACTTATATAAATCAGAGAAAACAATTTTGCAGCCACAGTTATTTAAAATTCCTTGTTTTCCACTAAACATTTTAGGTGTATAATCCAAATTTCTATTAGAGTCCAATAGGTAAGCATATTTATATATAACATTATCGGAATATAGTAGATTATTAAATATTTCAATTCGCATATTATACAAGTCTACGTCTACGTATTTGGCACATTTATAAGTTGGCACACAAATAATAACATTTGTATGCTGCAGCTTGAGGAGCTTGGATCTGATGCATGCCACAATATGGGTATAATCGTGAGTAGCTCTAAAGTCCATATCGCCAATAAAAACAAAACAAAAATCATTAAGGCTAAATGTCTGCAACTTATTCTCAATACCGTCCAGAAGTTCCCGTATACCAGCTCCAGGAGTTTTGTAGTGGCAGCATTCAGCAGAACAAAGGGTATCTCCGGCAATTTGTTGTATTTTATTTGCATTATTATTACTGATTATGCAGATCTTCCCAGGTTTATTAAATTGACTCGTTTCGTTTTAGCTCCATCTTGTTTTTTATCTAAATCAATTGTTCCTTTGACTGGAATATTTTTATTTAATTTACTAGCCAGCTCCTTTTGATCTGTTTCTAAAGCCTTAATACTCTGATCTGTTTCATCTTTATTTGATTCTTGTGTTTGTTTTCCAAGTGTTTTGTTTATAGCTTTACGTTTCTTTTTTATTGTACTACTTATAGGTGACGACGTAATCGGTGTGGTTGATTTGCAAATGTTCTTGAGATTTAGGATAGTCATTTCGTTTTCTACAATCTGTTTTTTTAGCGATGAGTTTTCCAATAATAATTCTTCAATTTGATGATCTTGAGACTTCGCAGCCTTGTAGGGGAAGCAATTTTCATTAAATTGCCTCGAATGATTAAAATACTTGACAATAAAATGCTAGCTTCCCGGACTCGCCTATAACGTACTATTTAAGTCGACTAAAATTCCGTGCTGTTTTTGCGTGTTTTCAGTGGTGAGTGTATCAAATCAACTGTTATTTAGACGTTTATCATTTACTTATCAATTTTTTGCTATGGTGATAATACTTTTCAACTCTTCACAGTCACATCTTTTCTCGGTCTCCCCTATTGAGTGACATTTCCGCCATTCTATATTTTAGTGTTTATGAAAGTTCAAGAATATGTCAAATTGTGCGTTGGAATATGGATCATAAGTGTATACCGCATAAAGGTGGATATTTATTGTTATGAATTTTAAAAGGAAAATATCAGTTGAATTTTTAATTAAAATCAAAATTAATTAAATAAAGCTCGCCTCCGATATTTTATGCACCCGTTTGCTAAATGATATATGTGGATATCGATTTTGCTCTTTTATATAATGCACCTCGGCATTTTTATATTTTTTTTGAAGATTTTTTTGTTGGGCGTTCGGTCATACGACTGACGGAGCAAAATTCAAAGATGTGCGGAGCTTCGCAGATATGATGTTACACGGGTGCCGCCCACATGCGACTTCTACTGGGGGAAAAAAAATTCTTTGTTCTGTGGTTGGGACCTACCTTGGTAACTACCAGTCATTTGTATACCTTCGATTTCGATTACTTCAATTAATGTCGAACCCTACATCCTAAAGATTAAGGTTAAAAATCAATTGGAGGAATTTTACAGTTTGGGACCAGACCATCAAACCAAGTACCTATCACTTTTTACAATTCACTGTTCGTTGTGGTATCACTACATAGTATAAAACAAAGTCGCTTCCCACTGTCTGTCCCTATGTATTTTTAGATCTTTAAAACTAGGGAACGGATTTTGATGCTTTTTTTTAATAGATTTCGAGAGAAAGGTTTATATTTTATATATGGTGTCAAATTCCACACTACGCCAAAGCGAAGCGAGGGCGGGTCGCTTGTAAATAATATTGTTCTACAGTGTTCGTTAGTAAAATGTAATTGAAAGTCGTACTTCTCTTCTATTAAAAATTTCGATCCGTGTCTATAGAACATTTTCAGCAAACTATCTAATTGCTTAAAAGTGAGTTTACCTGCCAAGTTATGCTTGATACTTGTAGAGGCATTATAGCGCAGCATAAAGCTGGTCACATGCAAACGGAATTTTGATTCGGAATTCCGAAACGGAATCATTCCGAACGCAACTAATCCATACAGGAGGACCTACCACAGACATTCGGGATTTTTCCGTACGGAATTTTCATACAATACCGATATCCCGTTTCAGAATTTCTAATCAGATTCCGTCTGTATGTGGCGGGCCTAAACGTGTTGTCGAAGTTCATTTTGTAAGATTATAGTCCGAAAAGTACTTGATTGAATGAGGAGCTCAAACCGAGTTCACTTTGGAGTGGCCACATACAGACGGAAATCCGTACATACGTAATTCCGAGCGCAGCTAATCTATACAAATCTATGGACCTACCACACACATGCGGGATTTTTCCGTACGGGATTTTCATACATTATCGATATTCCGAATCGGGATTCCATCTGTATGTGACCGGCTTTATACGGATATTTGTGTCGTATAATTTTTACTGTAACTTCATATAATATGTGAGTATACTGAATCTATACAATCGGGACAGTTCCTTCTTGCTTACACAATTTATGATTAGACTGTGCGAAGGAGCTTACACTTAAAGCATTTTTTTTGTATTAAATAATATATAATTTGCCAGACACATTTATTGTTTTTATTGCCAACTTGAAACTGTTAAGGTCGAGTTTTACTAGTAACATAATGTATATAAATTAGAAGCATATTATGTAAAAGCGAACATAATATATTGAATACCTACTACCTGATCAGATTTTTGATCTTTGTAATTTTTCATGGGTTTCGCAAGAGATGTAACGCCAGGATGTTATTGCCCAAATAAAAGTATCTGATGAATGATAATTATGTTTTATTTGCTCTATTTTTCATGTTACCAATACACAACGTGAAACAAACAACATTTTACAAGTGGGAAATACACTCGACGTCAGAAAAACCGTACCTCTTTGACACTAAGTTTAGACTTGGCCATCTGCTATTGCTAGCTAACGTTTTATTGTGTAAATGTTGATATCTATTGAAAGTACATTTGATGAGCTTTCTTTTGATAATTGTTTGATTTAGTTAACATAACAGTTACCATAATTAAACGATTAAAGCGTTATTGCTAGCGCCACCACAAAAGGGAAATAAAAGGAGTCAATTCAGGAAATGCGGGTAAATTCGCTATCGAGATGATGGAGAAAACACACTTCAACAGTTCAATTAAAAAAAGGAATACCCAAGATGGGTACTATTGCCCATGAAGTTACTCAAATATTGCAAAAAAATTAGGCAATGTAATGTGCTCGGAAACTCAATCTCAGTAATTGATTCCGTTCGACGAGTATTCCAACGGTTTCTAAAGACTGTTGGCTATGTCCGAAGGGGAAGAAGTATATAATGACACTTATCATTAAATTATATGGGATTAAATTAACTTTGAAGAAAAGGTGCGGTTTTTCTGACGCCGAGTGTATCAGCTACTATACTATGTTTTAGAATAAAAGCGCCCTATGCTTAACCGTTAAAACTGTGTTAGTCTAGTCTGTAATATTTTCTAGTGTTATATAGTCTGCGTGTGTGCAAAATTCGTTCATTAATTTTGTGTAGTGTGTGCAAAGGTGTAGCGCACCGCGGACACTCCATACAACCGCTGTTATATTATAACTACGTATTACATAGACACTACACAGATGACGTTTTGTACACTCGTAACTGTGTGTGTGTAAAGTTAGGGCTATTACCGGAATCGTGTCGCCTCACTCGCACAAATATTATTTACCGGTGATAAGTAATATTTCTATAAGTGATATTAAATGTTTTGCTTTACTTTTTGCGACTTTTGGTGCCGCCGTGCACGAAAGTTGATAGCTGTTAACACGCGACTAAACGAGCACACGATTCGGCACATGAACTCGCGAGGTGGGGTGAGGTAATTGATTCTAGGGCGGGGCGGGGAGTGTTCTTTCTGTACGTTGTACTAATATCTATTCTGTTTTAATATTATACTAACTTTTTTAATATTACAGTTTTTGAATAGGTATGTTTTGTGTATAACATTCAAGTCGCAACGCATAAGTCGTCTTAAACCTATATGCGAAAACTTCCCCCACTAGTACTAAGACCGAGGCGGCCATTCCCGCGGCAAGTACAAGCAACGCGGAGGAGAACTCAATGATGGAGACCGAAAACACGGAGGTGTCGGGCGTGTGCACGCACGCCGGCCTCGGATCGTCCCACACTGACTGCAGGCGGTACATCAAACCTGCCTCCCAGAACTTTGTGACTCTGAAAAGATAGTAATGAGGAACCGGTGATCAAGAAAATTTAGGAGCTCGGTGGCGCAGCGTTATAGCGCCTGGCCCAGCGATTGCGGAGGGTAAGCAACTTTCGCAAGGATCTGTTTTGGGATTGGTGACCAAAAATGTATCGTCTCGAGTTCCTCTATGCTTCGGAAGGCACGTCAAGCCGTTGATCCCGGCTGCATTTGCAGACGTTAACACCCACCAAGCAGCATTTGGGCCCGCGTGGTGGGTTATGGCCCACCCTCCTTATCCAGCCTGTGCCCCAGCAGTGAGGACATTGATGTGATGGTCATAATGAGCAATCAAGAACACTAAAGCCGAATTACTTAGTTTTTTACCACTTTATTCTTTATACCAACAAGACGTATATCTAGCAGCGAGCCTTGGGTAGAGCAGCCGCCTCTTTCACCCTCCCGCACGTACGTAGTGGCCCTACCATGAGTTGATGCAAACACAACTCCAGAACAAAATAAAGATGCTGCGTTTGAGGTCAACTACTCACGCATAAACGAAGTGTTCCTTATACGGCGATAATTTTCTTAGGACAAGAGCCATCTTTTGCGGAGGGTACAGGTGCACCTCTTGTGCCTCGCAAATCTCTCTTTCCTTGAAAGTTGTTTTCATTATTCTGTAAGTTAAGGTATAATAGTGTAAAAACTACCGTCCTATGATAATATCGTAGGAAAACAATATCAGTTGATCATTACAAATGTGGCTACTTAAGACATTGGGTCGAGTCGGATGCAACCATAGCCACAGCATGACAGAATAGATTATAAGTACCTTCTACCGTACAGAAAGGAAACTCTCCGCCCCGCCCCACAAGCAATTACCTCACCCCATCGGCGCCCATCCGTAGGCTCATTCAATAGCACGCGCACAGTTGCGCGTGTGCAAAAACGTCACTATGTAGCGTCTGTGTAATAGGAGTTGAAACGCGACGCTTGTATGGAGTGCCCTGGGTGTACCATAGCGTGGTGGAAGGTTCCCTTTTCTCTGTACAAGGCAATGAGTTCTACTACAAGCCCAAAGGGTCAGTACCTGTATGCTACCAAGCTGTCGACGTGGAACGCGTATCCTCCGCGCTTGACCATGGCCATGCCGCGCTCCGCTGTATAGAAGTTGTATTCCCCGTTAGGGATGATCTTCTTATGGTAAATTTTTTTGGCCACAGGGTCAGTTGTACGCTGTAAGATTTTTTTTTTTTTAATGTAAGAAGGTACCTACTTATATAAGTCTTGGCTAGGCAATCCCTAAACGTCATTAAACCAACCTGGGTCGTTGGTTAAATGGTGCAGTTTAGTAAAGAGGCTAGGCCAGTTGTTAATACGATGTGGACCCACCATTGGGGCATAGGGTGGGTTAATAGGGGGAAAGACCCCTTGCTTAATTAAGCGTAAGCCACTTGGCTGCGACATAGGTAAATTTCAATCCCAAACAATATATGCAGATAAGCCCAAAAATAAATAAAATTGTTGTTAGAAGTTAAAGGTCAAGCCACACAGCGGGCGTGACGGGGCGCGGCGCGACGGGAGTTCACACTGCGGGCGTGATCACGCCTACATTCCGGCCCGCCGCGCTTCCGATGTATTCACGGTCGGCGCGACGGCGGCGTGGGGCGACGGGACGCGACACGTCGCGCCAAGCCGGCCTGTGTGACGTTGTCCATAGTATCTAGTACATTACAACTTCTCAGCGTCGCGTCGCCATCCCGTCCCGTCACGCCACGCCCGCTGTGTGGCTTGACCTTAAATGGTTGGTTTCTGTGTGGGCTCATTATAAAGACGCTGATTTATGTGACATTAACATCGCGTCTTTCATTCCATTGCACCGACCTTGAAGTAATCCTTTATATAAAGAACATCTTCAGCCCCCGCCTTCAGATTGCTCCTGACGAGATCCTCTAAAGTTCTGATGTTCTTCGGCGGCTCCCTCAGCAGCGTAGACACCACAGTAGCGTTGTAGTACTGATATAAAGTAACCGCGTACACAAAAGTAACGAACACCACCATTTTAACCGCCGTCGAACTTCTGCTTATCGACATTCCTAAAAAAAGTTATCTTAATTCAACAAGGATCAGCAGACAGGGGAAAATATTTTTTATAGCTGTTTTAACAGGGTTTACCTTGTTGACATATCGCGCTCCATATAAACAACAGAGCTAGACTAAAAGAAGAGTCGTTAGGCCCATCACTAGATAGCGGAGCTTTTATCTTCAACATGAAGTGAAGTATGACGGCCGAGAGTACTAGTAAACAGAGTATGCAGCACCAGACTTTGACAGCCAGTGGTCTCGTGTATATTGAGTAAAATCCTCCAGGATGCTTAGGGTGGCGAAACAAGAAGATCTGCCTGGAATGACAAACGTTATTTAGTAGGTACCCATAGTACAAGCTCTGCTTAGTCACAGAATACATAACAGTACTTAGTTTGGAACTAAATAATTATTGTAAGTTGTCCCGAATTTATTTATTATTATTTATTCAATAACTTCCCACTACTCCTGGGCAATTCGCTATTCACACAGTGCAAAGAAGTTACAATAACTTTTTGAACTTACTTGGATCCCCAGGTTTCCGCAACATAATCAATAATTTGCGCTCTGTCGCTTCGAAAAAACAGAGGTGACCCGCCAATGTCATCTTCGAGGCGCTGCAAAGATCCTACAACTCCATCAAATGAACCGTTACGAAGATATCCCCACGAATTAGTACGCCGAAGTTCGTAACTGAAAGGTGATGTCCAAAAATGTATGAGGTCTGGGCCACGTCTTTGTACAGTATACCAAAAAATAGATAAAGACACGATAAACTTTTTCTAATTATTCAATTTCTTTAAAATCGCTTTGTTTTCTGGAAGGAACATTAAACAAAATGCAAAAACGCATAAAAAAAGCATCATGGCGGAAGATGTTAACAACTTCTTATACGTCTGTGTTAACAACAACCCACAGCACAGAGTAGGTAGAACTCGATGAAAGTGACAATGGGAGCATTCTGCCAGACAAATCTTTGAGTCATCGATCGCCATAGAGAGTAGGTACATTTTAACCATGGAAAGTAAAATATTGAACAATACCGGCAGCTAGACCGCCTATCACAAAGCGATAGCAATGCTCTATCCGTCTTTGTCATATCATAACACGATGACAAGGATGGACAGTGCACTGACGTCATCAACCAAAAAATAGACAAAGCAATCAAGCCGCAGGCCTCCTTCACTCGCTCTTCGGTCGCGCGATAAGAGTGCTACACGGTGCATGTATCTTGCGCACGTTGAGGCACGGGTTACTTGCGCGGGTGTACAAACTGTACAATCCTATGGAGCTGGACCCGCTTTACGTGTTTCCACGGAGCATGTAACCTGCGCAAGAGCTCAATTTGCGCGGGCTACTTGCACCGTGTAGAAACACCCTAAGCACCTACCGCTATACTTTCAATGGTTAAAGATGGCAATCGATGACTCAATGATTTGTCTGGCAGAATGCGCCCACTAACGGAGAGTTGCCATATTTGAAGGACCAAACAAATTATCGGACGCGGCTTACTGCCGCGGCTGATCTGAGGTGTGCAAACTATCGGATGGAGCCAAACCGCACTGTCGACTAGTCGACGAGCGACTCGGTCTCCCAGCGACTGCAACTCAAAACGCACTTGCCAACGACTAAGCCAGCGACTCGATACAGTTTTACAATCCATACAGTTGTTAAGCGCCTTTGATATGGGGACGATGGTGCCTAAAGTCTATCTATCCTTACTTGTCTTATTAAGTACCTATGTAAACAGTTTTTGACAGTTTGTCATACGTCTTTTATACTTACTTAAATCGTTAATTAAAAATATGTTAACAACTTTATGAAATTATCATTTATTATTAACAGTTTATTTCGTAATCTATGTGTGAAAAACCATTTGTTGTATTTTATAGACTGTACTTGCAAATTTGCAAGGGTTTTAATTAAATTTAAACCTTAAATGGTTTTCTAGTTTATTAGAGTAATCAATAAAATCAGCAAGAGGTATACAGGGTGTCCGGGAAGCGATATTAGAAATGCCTGTTGGGTACAGACACTGCCTGCTCTGTACCGCTCTGGGGTTTTCAAATTAAAAACGTCGAAAAAGCCTGTGTGTTTCAGAGCACCGCTTGCTCTGTATCACGCGGGGTTTTTCAACAAAAAATTTAATAATATCATCCTAAAAAGCCTGTGGAACACAGACACCTTGTGCTGTGATCCACAGTGATTTTCTAAATATAAATACCCCGAGCGATACAGACGCGTAAGGCACTAAGTATCGTGAAACTTGGATATTAAACTAAAATATCAAATCTCTCTTATCAAAAAAACCTTTAACTCGTCAAAAAAACATGGGACATAATTTATTTTTGGTAGGTCCTTTTAGAAAGAAATCTCCAAAGAACAGCTGTTTTATCGTATCGTTGCAAAATTTCTCGAAAACGGCATAGCACAATCCAACTTTTCATTTTACCTACCTTACCTAAAAATGTGTGTAATCTGTGTAGGGAATTGAAAATATCCTACCATAAATAATATTAATTGAGAGTTTTACAAAAAAAAATATTTTTATAAAAGAAAAGTATTTTGTTAGTTTTTCGCAATTTCCGAGTGCAATAACTAACAGCCGAACGTTATTTCATTTTTTTTATTTTGTTTGATAATGTTTGTACCTACAGTCAACAGCACATCAGATTTAGACTATAGGTACTTGACCTTGTGACCGCCTTTATGCCGTACGTTATAAAAGCTGTTTTGCAGTTCAACTGTTTAACTTAACGTGCTGTCTTGTATACCCACATCAAAGAGTACTTTTGTAATATAGGAAATAAAGAACTTTTCTGTTAACAAGAAAATTATAATCACTGATAATGTGTTTTTTTTGTCTTTTTTGTAATATTCTTTATTTATAACAAAATATTAATGAAAAAATAATAAATCGAAATGTAAAACACATTAAGTATCACATAAATATTACTTATGTCAGATAAGTGATACAATAAAACATAATTAGGTATTGTTTATTAATTATCCAAGAAACTTGAAAATACGCTCTATCAAGCTACCGCCCGCGACTTTCTTAGGAACCAAAGTCTGCTATATTTTAATCCAGGTTAAAAAAAACTATCTGTGTGCCTTTCATCCCAATCCATCCCATTTAGCATAGCCTGCCATTTTTATGGGTTTAAGAAAAAAAATATTTTAACATACACAATAAATTAATATTAATAGTAGGATAAACTAAAAAAAAATACCACTTTAAAAAAAATATCGCAAGTATGACTATAAATCACTATTTTAATATTCTACATAATTTACTGAAACATAAAGAAGGAATACTTTAACCACAACTGTAATTTTTTGAATTGTCTGTGTTCCACAGGCTTTTTACGGTGATATTATTAAATTTTAGTCGAAAAACCCCGCGTGCTCCAGAGCAAGCGATGCTCTGAAACACACAGGCTTTTTCTAAAGTTATTAGTTAGAAAAACCCAGAGCGGTACAGAGCAGGTAGTGTCTGTACCCCACAGGCATTTCTAATATCGCGTCCGGGAAGTCATGGATAACCTTTTATCTGCCGATAAGCCACATTGAGATCTACAAATAAAAAAATTATAACTTTAGTAAAAGTCTTATGGTTTCCGAGTTTTTTGATGTTTTATGCAATTTTGGAAAATTTCTACCTTTGATCGGTTTTTTTCATGTCATTTCTATAATTGTTTTTTTTTTCGATAACGGTTTTTTTATTTTAATTTTGGATCATACTGCTATTGATTGGATACAAGAAAGTTACAGATATCCTCTATTAAAGACCTAAAATTTAGGTCCAGACTTAAAATTTTCACCTACAATTTTTTTTACCTTACATTTGATCGGCCCTGGTGAAAAAAAAAAATACTAAATAGAGTGTGCAAATTATTTTAAAAACTACTTCATTTCACAAGGATTTTAAAATGGTATAATACTTAATAACTTTTTCTTTTAAACTCTTGTTTTTACAATTTTAAGCCAAAAGGGTAATTTTTGGGAAGTGTTTGAAGTAATGTTGTAATAGCAAAAAATGTTTATTTTTAGGTGTGTGGACGTAAATAACCAAAATAACATGTAAATAAAATTATTATCAGAAGGTGCCGAATGTGCATTAGCACCTGCTGTAATGAAAAACAAAGAAATAATTTTATTTACATGTTATTTTGTTGTTATTTACGTCCACACACCTAAAAATAAACATGTTTTGCTATTACAACTTTATTTCAAACTCTTGCCAAAAATTACCCTTTTAGATTAAAATTGTAAAAAAAAGTCTAAAAGAAAAAGTGATTAATAACCATTTTAAAATCCTTATGAAATCAAGTAGTTTTTAAAATAATTTGCACACTCCATGTAGTTTTTTTTTTCACCAGGGCCGATCAAAGTAAGGTAAAAAAAAATTGTAAGTGAAAATTTTAAGTCTGGACCTAAATATTAGGTCTTTAATAGAGGATATCTGTAACTTTCTTGTATCCAGATAGCAGGATGATCCAAGATTAAATTAACTGACTTCCGGACACCCTGTATGTAGCCCGCAAAAAAATCACGCGCAGAGGTATCCCCGTCAAATGGTAATACTCTTGGTGGCCATGATTAAAACCTCAAAAACGAAAAACAATTGTTAAATTTTTATATACTTACCTAGACCCTATCTTATTGAAAATAATAATTTAATAATTAATATTATTAGATTACTTATTAGAATTTCCTTGTTTCATGACATTTTTAGTTGCGGATCACGTCAACGTGGATGTTAATGTGACAAGATTCCAGCGCATTACCAATTGACGGGAATAATAATGTATTAATGCACGTTGGCGTTTTACACGGTCGCAAACAGGGTTGCCACTTTTTTGTTTTAAATAAAGTATTGGTTGCTATAATTAGGTAGACGAAAAAGTACATTGTAGAATGGAAAAAAAGTTAAATTTATTTATTCAACCAAAAAAATACCTTTAAAAGCTATAGCTTTTGGTAATATTTAATAAATAGTTCATTTCGTTCAAGTACCTGGCCGAGTTCAACAGGCTTTTGTAGTCTCGCTTTTTCAAAAACGTTACCCTAATAACCTGTTGATTTCGGTCCGGTAAGTACTTGGCCGAAATCAACAGGCTTTTGTAATCTTGCCTCTGCACAAGTACATTCGTTTAACAACTGTATGGATTGTTAAACTGTGCCTGTAGTGTTTTTGGTACAGTCGTACAGAATCAACTAACTTTGCAATAAATAATCAATTTAAAAATAACCACATTTAAAATTATGAACACTCAAAAACTAAAACTCAACAACGAATACTTTTCGTCTAAGTACTTAAAATATGATTTTTTACGTCATTGAAACAAGAAAAAGTATTAATTTATTAGGTAGGTTTATCTACAAGTTCGCTGATCTACAATGTGTTATCGTAAGCGGTGTGGGCGTTTTAGCAAAATGTCAGGACTTTTTAGTAGAAATCAGGCTCTTTGTCAGGATTTTTAGATATACGTGGTATATCATACAGTGATATGATGATGACTATACATATACCTATGTTTGCTGATTATTTTAGCACTGAGAATTGACCCAATTGCCATAGCAGATAGCATGGGCAGAATTCATAAATAATAATAAAATAAAAAAAAACCCGACCCAAAAGAACTAACTCTTGTTAATCCTTCACCTTCAAATAATTCCACTATTTCCTCCTACTGTTGTTTATAATATAAAATCTTTAGTATCGAAAGTCATTTTGTGCGCGATGATGCCCGGTCGACGCGACAGTCGCTCGCAGTGCGTGCGCTTCCATATGAACCCGTGTATCTCTCGGTCGCCGAACGACTCGGGGGCGTGGCTAGTCTCCCGACGACTCAGAGTCGTCCAACGACCGGGCGACCAAGTGCGTACGCGTCCATATAAACTAGTAGAAATTACAGTCGCTGTCGACAGTCGTTCGGCGACTAGTCGACAGTGCGGTTTGGCTCGTAGTAGGTCGCGGACGAAACCATAGACTAATATGACGTCATCGGACGTCCGATAGCTATCTGGCACGCAGGATGTTATGAGAGCGTGCACACTTATCAGCCGCGGCAGTAAGCCGCGTCCATAAGCCGCGTCCGATAATTTGTTCGGACCTTGACGCTTCATTTCAAGTAAAAAAATATTGATCAGTTTTTATTAATAACCATTTAACAGTGCATTCTATAAAATTATTTGTATTTTTCTCAGAATCAGTATATTTTTCTCCATCTTTGAGGGTGGTGTACATAGACGTGGCCCAAATTAGGACATGTCCACCAAACTCTGTATTAAATATTATAATATTAAATACAATTATTATTTAAAAGGAACTTACGTAATATTATACATATCACGAAAATAGTTTAACACTAAGTAAAATTTTAGTATATGCACTGCATCTGCTTTTCTCATCTCTTTTCCTAAGTATTCTTCAAATGTTTCGTTTAATAACCTTGTCGTGATTACTACACTGGATTTAAAATTTAAACCACTCAAATCCCTCTTCCTCTTTTTTATCTCTATCTGTCTATTCCAATATCCTATATAGTTTACTGAAATGTTACCGTAACAATAGTTTCTGTGGAAAACTTCGTAAAAGCTGTAAGTACCATTTACTTTTGAAAAAACCGTAACATCTGAGTCAATTTCTATGCAATAATCTGATAAACTGTCGACTGTTGACCACATATCTTCGGAAAATAGAAGCCACACATAAGGATGTTTAAAGGTTGTATTTTCCATGAAATAATCAAAAGCTGAAGACCAATTCCTACAAGAAGTATCTAGAAATACCCCAACCTTAGTGTGGGTGAAAGGCAAATTACGCAAGTAGCCCTTGGTGATATCAATACTTGCTACATTCATGTTATTTTCATTTAATGTTTTATGCCATACTACTGATCCAGGGTTACATTGAAAACTTAGGATATTACTGACACTTTTCTCTTTAAAAAAATCTATAAAAGGATAGATGTCAATGGCAAAAACTAGACTCAAATACAAGTTTCCTAAAGCCATCCTGAACTTGAACTACCTTTAAAAAGAAAGAAGAAATGGCACCAAACAATATTTTATTTAAACAACAAGACAAATGACAGCGAAATTGCTTTGAGAAGAAAATGGTTCCAATTACTGTCAGCAGTTCATTTTAAATTTACAGTAAGACTAGCCCTACTGGTTATACCATTACAATACAAACGTAAGTAGATAAGAAATAAATAATACTTTAAAATAAATATCCCTTTCAGTTAGTAAAGACATCTTGAAATGGGAATTCTGCTTTATCTGGCACCAAAAGATCAGATAAGTAGCAAACTGTTCCAGCTGTCCCTTCATACAAACTCTCTGGATTATCAGGAAGTCTAGCATCTCGGTGAAACTCATCTGTATACATAAAGTCTGCAAATAATTTAGCTCTGTAAAGATATTTCTCGTCCCCCGTTAATCTGTGCAGAAGGAGAAAAACATATCCATTGCCAGCAACTCCATGACATATGCCTGGTCCTTTACGTAGCAGGCCTTTTCGCCACACTACTTCCCCAGCTTTGATGCATGCATTTAAATATTTAGGATCATTTAAGACCAGGTAAGCTTTAGCCATAAGGTAAACTATACCAGGGGCACCATGACACCAGTGGACTAGTTTGTGGTCACTCAATCCAACCTCCTCCATGCAACAAGGCCAATTCCCTTCCTCAGTCTGAAGTGAAACTAAGTAGTCAATAGTAGCCTTAATAGCTTTAGCAGCATTTTTGTTGAACTCCAAATATCCTGGTACTGATAAGAGCATCTGCAGTATGAAACTCATTCCATGTGCTGCCCCTAAATATTCTGTGTTGTAATAGTGGTACATCAGGGGACAGGGGCTATTATGTTTTGTAGCATATTCACTCCCACATGCTACCATGACGTCACAGATTTTAAAAAGCTCTTCTTGACTGAAGACCATTGTTTTCATCTCACGGGAAATCCACAATGCTCCAGCTAGATATCCGGCCCTACCAACAAAGAATTCATCTCCCCCACATTTGAGGAATTTAGGATTTAGGAATTGAGCAAAAAGTGACATGTACATGTTCAACATTTCCATATACCGATCATCGTTCAGTTCTTTCATCAAAACAGTCGCCAGAGCGTACGTACCGGCATCACCGAGAAGAAAAGATGTTTTGTCTCCAGCAGAGGTTGACAGTGCAGGCTTCAGGTAATCCATTGCTTTCTGAAGATATTCTTTTTTACGCTCAGATAATAAAGGATTTTTAGACAAGTAATAAAACATGTAAGCTACGCCGGTAACCCCGACATACAACCCACCGTCGACATTCTTGCGGTTCGGCTGCAAACGTTTAGTGATGTTTTCCACGTGTTCATGTATTTGAGCAAATACCTCCTCTTTGTTAATTGCAAGCGCTGTACCTGGCTTATAGTCTTCGTAGGGGTTCTGAAAATACCGCACCATTTTGTAACCAAATCTCCCACTTGCACTGGAGACGAATTTCCTCAATGTATTCAGTGAGAAAACTTTACGAAAACTCATCTAATTATTGAACTAAATTTTTCAATCAACATTAGACTCGATTTTAGCTGGATTACAATCTTGGATACAATACAATATTTTAAGTTCTATCAAGTTCTTTTTTGATTTTGATGTTGATGTTTTTTTGTTTATTTATTTATTTTTCTCACCTCACGTCACACAGAAAAAAAAGTAAAAACGTCAATGGGTGCATTCCAGCATACTAACCGCTGAGTTATTGATCATTTTAACCATCGAAAGTAGGGTTGGGTAAATTTCACGAAAAATTTCAGTCTGTGAAATATTTAGAATAAATTTCATTATGGTTTGAAATATTTCATTTTAAAGTGAAATTTATTTTTAAGTTTAATCTGACCTAAATTAAACAAAATTACATGTATTTTGTCATTGTAAAACAATAAACAAATAAGTTGGCTTATATTACGAATAGCTTTGGCTCTTGGACGAGTGGTTGATTCGTCCAAGCTTTGGCTGTTTTACAACTTTTAGTAAAAATATTCAGTGTCCGTTTCGATTGTCGACCACGATGGCGTAGAAGAAAAACGACTACGTCAACATTCCGAAGGAATATGTAGAAAACTAACAATTAAAGTTGCAATATTCAAAAAGTTGTAAAGGTTTAACCATTTAAGAGAACTGCGTGGCCGCGCAGTAGGGGACCCATTCTTTTTGCTAATCGCTGATACGATTTCGTAGAAAAAAATTAGAAAGTCTAAAAAGCCCTAATGTTTGGATTTCACGACCTACATACCGCACCGTAGTCCGCGCGCTCGAAACGTGGAGAGCCGCGCGGTCACGCAGTTCTCTTAATCGGAGCTTAGTAGGGGTCCCATTCTTTTTGCTAATCGCTGATACGATTTCGTAGAAAAATGTAGAAAGTATAAAAGCCCTAATGTTTGGACTTCACGACTTACATAGCTTAAATGCTATGGCCGCGCGTTCGAAACGTGGAGAATCGCGGCCACGTAGTTCTCTCAAACGGAGCTGAATAGAAGTCCCATTCTTTTTTATAATCGCTGATACAATTAGGTAAAAAAACTTGCAAACGAAGGTTTCCGTACCAAAAAACGGCAAAAAAGCACGTTTTTTGTATGGGAGCCCTACTTAAATATTTATTTTATTCTGTTTTTAGTATTTTTTTTACAGCGGCAATAGAAATACATCATCTGTGAAAATTTTAACTGTCTAGCTATCACGGTTTATGAGATACAGCCTGGTGACAGACAGACAGACGAACAGCGGAGACTTAGTAATAGGGCCCCATTTTTACCCTTTGGGTACGGAACCCCTTAAAATGAAGACAGTATAAAAATAAAGCCCTAAGGTTTGGACCTTCAGAACTTAAAAGCAATAGCAACGTGGTCGTAAATTGCAAAAATTAGGGCTTTATTTATACTGTCTAAATTATCTACGAAATCTATATCTACCAAAAAAATTATCAACGAGTTTTCGAACCTGCTCACAAAATTTCACGAGAAACGTTTGAGAAATGCGACCAGTAGAGGAGAACAAACAGCACCGGAAAGCCGGACTGAAATGTGTTTCTTTTACATATCTCCGCCATTTTGAAAAAAAATCAAACAACTGTCTCAAAAAAATTGTTTTATATAATTTTTGAATCTGCTCACAAAATTTCACGATGTTGAGAAATGCGACCTGGGGCCGTATTATGACCTCTTATTTCCAGGCAGTTTTCTGGCTGGCTATCAATCTATCTCCTTTATTTGCTATACGACGAAAAAAGAAATGTCACTACAGCAATTTATAAACCTGGCAGGATTTAAGAGCTTGTAAAACGGCCTTTGTCGAGGAGAACAAACAGCGCCGGAAAGCCGGACTAAAATGTTTCTTTTACATAATTATCTCCGCATTTTGAAAACTTAAAAAATATTGGTTCAACAAAAAAGTTCTATATAATTTTCAAACCTTCACACAAAACTTTACGAGAATCGGTTAAGAAATCTGACCTATAGAGGAGAACAAACATTGCCAGAAAGCCGGACTGAAATGTGTTTTTTTTTACATATCACCGCCATTTTGACTAATTTCGAAAAACTGGTTTAACAATAAAATTCTGTATAATTTTTGAATTCGCTCACAAAATTTCACGTGAATCGCTTGAGAATGAGAAATGCGACTTGTAGAGGAGAACAAACGGACAGCCGGAAGGACATACGAAATAATTTTTGCTCAAGCTGAAGTAGAGACGCATCTCTCGCGCTTGGCGTTCGCTCGTTCAATTATCTAAGTCATTAAAGTTTCATTTAATCCGAAGTAATTCAGAAAATGAGGAATTTCTAGTACTGGAAATAAATTTCACTCAAAAGTTAAATATTTCAACCCGTTTTGAAAGATTTCATAAATTTCATATAAATTTAATTTTCATTTCATTGAAATTTTCACTGGACCCATCCCTAATCGAAAGTAATTTTTGTTTGTCAATTTGATTTTTTTACAATGACTCAACGATTACCCTGCTGGAATATACCCTATTCGAAGCAAGGGTGCCAATCTCATGAAAATGTAACGGATACATTCAATTCAAACTAATTTTAATTTATTCATATGCCGATTAGATTTTTGTAAACATTTCTATTTTTATTCATCTCATCATCCATAGGTTACAAATTATTTCATAACAATATTCATATTGGAAGGTTTTTATTTTCCTTGTGTTGTGTTGTGAACGAGGTTAGGTACATATATTGATTATCTTTGATCGATGTTTATTAGTTACTAAGCAACAATTTGACGTGGAAGGACCAAAAATCTACGAAATCTGCTATTTGACCAAAAATGCCTATCAATCGAATTTAATTCCATTTAAATTAAGTATTTTCAGTGGGACCAAATATAAACTTTTATATCTTAACTATAAGTAGTTATTAAAACTAATGCCTATTACATTTAACCGTGGTAACGTAAGTAAAAAATCAAAGATACTATTACTTGGTTAATTATTGAAAAAATACTTTTTTAAGAATAAATAATCTAGGTAGTTTGTTAGAAAATCAGAATTATTCATAAAAACATATGTGTACTGCAGGTAAGGAAGATCGCGTTTCGCACGAGGGGTCGATCAGCACAATCACTCGATATTGGTGCACCACTAAAGGTTGATACGGGAGCAAGCGGAGATGGCCGCTTATTTTTACAAATTCGGCCTGCATTCGCGGATCCTCGAGCTGCATTTGTCCGATCTAACACCATTATAACAGGGTAAGGGTAGAGTAGAATAGATTAGAGTAGAGGGTAAGGGTAGAGTATAGTAAAGTAGGAGGGTAGAGTTAGGGTAGAGTTGGCTAGAGTATAATAGGTTAGTAGAGGGTAAGGGTTGGGTAGAGTAGGAAGGGTAGAATAATAATATAAGTAGAGGGTAAGGGTAGGGTAGAATAGAGGAGATAAGAGTAGAGTAGGGAGGGTAGGTTAGAGTAGAGTTGGATAAATTAGATAGAGTAGAATAGACAGAATGACATTTATTTGCAAGCATACACAGTACGAAAAGTTGTGAAAGATAGATTATGCTTATGTGACACATTTGATAATGGCATACAGCTGCATGTTGACTATTATTTTTGTTGTTTCAGATAGATAAAGTAATTAATGTTTAATGTTTCTATTTTTTAGAAATGATTATTTACAAAAAGACGATGACAAAGATGACAACATTAGCTTACAAGCTGTGGGCGAAGGCAAGGTGCAGCTATCTAGAACCCCTCAAGAAAAAGATAGATTACCGGACAGAATAACACTTGATAGGTGAGTGTCTTGTATGTGTCACCGTTAATGTGCGGAATTCAGTGAATCTGCAGGTTAACTAGTTAATCTGCAGATTCACTGGTCGAATCAGTTAAATTGTGAAAAAAAAATTCATTTCGTACTTTAACTAGGTAATCTGCAGATTCCCTAGCTAATCTGCAGATTAACGACCAAGCATCAGTTAAAATACGGAAACAGGTTCTTTTTTCGAAAAAATGTTTAATAACATAAAAAGGGGTTGACACAAAAGTGTGAGACGGGGGGGCCCAGCCCCCCGCAAGGGGGGCTCGGGGGGCGAGGCCCCCGACTTAGGTTAGGTTGAGTTAGTATTGTGACCAAAAATGCGTGAGCTGAGCGGTCGGGCCAAGCGTGCTGCGGGAGCGGCCGGCAAAGCGCCAGAAACGAAGTTTTTGTAAAATTAACTTTCACTAAAGGAGTCGTTCTTTCCTGGGTCCAGTTTTTTTTAATTTTTCTACACCAATATTTTTTTTTTCTGGTAGATTTCTCTTATGGGACAAGGTTTCCAAAAAGAAAAAAAATATTAATCTTTGCAAACAAAAATAAAAAAATATTTAAAAACTCAAATAATGGTGTCCTTCATCGTGTATTTCTTAATGTTTTCGCTTTAAAATTGAAGTGTCTTACTATTAATTTTACTCTCCTGAGTATATCAAAAAATTCTAATGCTTATTACAAGATTTTACAGCTGATTTAATCCTGAAAATCCATTTTGAGCGGCTACCGGCAGTTAAGGGTTATTCCTTTGCATTTTTGTTTCTATTAAAATGGCTAGATTGGCTGTTGATATGTCATTTTATTTGACATCTGACAGCATCAATGTGATATATGACAGTAGAAAATCGATGTTGCCAAGGTAAAAAAGTTTTGGGTTGCTGTTTTATTAACTTTAACTAACCAACTATTTTTTGAAAAAACTAATGTTTGCAGGGATAAAAAAAACATATTTATACATGTAAAGGTTCCTTATCTTGTGCTCTTTCCATGAAATATAATTTTATGACCGTAGGCCACGGTTTACCCAAAGGGGCCCAGCCTCCATACAAAAATGGAACATCTTTTTTCCTGAAGCCATGGCTATTTCACTCGCTGTATTCCGCGCCTTATCGGTATAGCATCCGTTAATGTACAGATTAACTAGTTAAAGTGCGGAAATCGTCTACTTTAAGAAAAAATTTGAACCTTAACTTTAACGGTAATATATATCTAAACAAAACGAGTTATACCATTTTTTGCATAACAATTAATGATTAAAGTTCCGAGAAGGTTTTAAGTTCAAAAAGTTACTGAAGACTATATATATAATAGGCTGAGTTTGGTCAAACTTGAACAAAAATATTTACCGTCTTTTACTTCTCACGAATTATAAGGAGCACAAAGCAGCACTCCTGGGTCATCACTGTATTTCTCAACAGTCGACAGTCAAAAAGTAAATTGTAACGATATTTTATTTTACTTAGTAAGACCGTTTGAGTTGAGATATTTTTTTATTTACATAGATATTTTATTTTTAACTATTAATTTTCATTTATTTATTTCAGGAGAGGATTGTCGTCCATACCTCACATAGTAGGTGAACCAGGGCTTAGGTTATTATCATTGCAGCATAATTTAATCAACAGCCTTACTGGACTTTCCCCTCTTGATCTGGGAAAATTGGTTTTTCTTGACCTATACGACAATCAGATTGACAAAATCACGTGTTTAGAAAGATTTTTCAGCTTAAGAGTTCTACTTATGGGAAAGAATAGGTAAGATAGATAAAGAATAATTATTCATTTGCTTGCATAATTTATCACCAAATCAAATCGTTTTAGCTACATAACATTTTCACTGGCAATTCAATTTTAGAATAAGAAGGATAGAAGGACTTTCAAATGTCGTGAAGCTTGAAGTTTTGGACTTACATGGCAACCGAATTACTAAAGTTTGTGGATTATCCAATTTGAATGAACTTAAAGTATTGAATTTAGCTGGCAACCAAATAAAATGCATAGGTCAAATCGATTTGCAAGGACTTATATCTCTGAGAGAGCTTAATTTGAAAAGAAATCGTTTGAGAAAATTGCTTGGATTTCAAAATACACCCCAACTACAAAAATTATACTTAGGTAACAATGATTTGCAAAGGTAAGATAAGAGTTTAACATTATGGCGCTGAGTTAAGGAATTTGAAGTACGTTCCTGACTATTTTTTGTAATGTTTCTAGCGTTGAAGACGTGTCATCTTTAGCTGAAGCCATGTCGCTAGTGGATATCTCTCTAGATGGCAATCCAGTGGCTTTGGGTGGTGACTGCACACCGTTTCTTGTATCTTATCTTCCGAATTTACAAACATTGACAAATATGCACGTAACAGAACAAGTAAGCATATTTACCAAGCTATCTAGTTGATTTTGTGTTTTCTAGGTATTTCTTTTAAATATAAATACGTTAAATAGGTCAGGAGCGCGGCTATGGCTTGGCGAAGTAATAAAGAAGCAGCTCATGCAGCTTACTGCGCTCTAGGTGGCACAGCTCCACAAGCGGCACGTCGGGATCAGATCATACATAACGCTCGAACTAATTGGGAATTACTCAGGTAGGTAATAATAAGGACTAAACTTAAAATAAAAACGATGTAGATAGCTCCATTATTTATTCAGCAGCATACTCCATTCTATGGTTTTAGGTCAGAAAACAAATGTTTTGCTGCAACTTTGAATGCAGCTAAAGCGGATGATTTTGATAGAGAATTCACATTGGGCATAACTGCTTCTTCTGTACCGTCAAATGGGGTATCACAAACAATGGATTTAGCTATGCTTCCTGACGTTGTTGTGTCCTTACAACAAGCTGAAACGGAAGATTCAGATTTTAAGAATAGTTATAGCGATACGAATATTAAAACAAATAATGAGAAAGTTCCCAAATCTCCTATGAGAAAACTACAAAGAAGTTCCACAGCGAAAAAAACATCAGAAAGACGCGTGAACTTTTCGGAAAGAAGTGCGTCTCAAGATACCGATGCTTCTACATCCACAAACAGTGATTTGAGACTACCGCCAATTTTATTACCGATAATATCGTCATTAGAAAATGTAAAATTATCTGAAGGCAGTGAACCGATTTTAAAAAGGTGGGAAAGTCTTTCTAGCGTTGAACCAATTGTCGATTCATCATTTAGCTCTCTGCCATCTTCAACTAGCGATAGTGAAGAAGAATCCAAAAACCGACAAATTAGGCGCATGCCTACCGCCTTGAGAAGGCGGGAAAATTTTGGAACAATGCGTTCTAAATCTGTTTGTGACCCCGAAAGTCGTAAAGTTAAAGCAAACTCAAAAAACTCTGACAATAGTGAAAATGCAAGTAACATATCCAGTAGCACAAATGTTGGATCCGTAGCAACTTCTTCAACTTCAGGAAGTGATCAAAATAGCAAAATATTACGACGAGAAGGTTCACTGAATAGTAGAAGTGGTAGCAGAAATATAAGGAGCGCAACAATTTCAAGAAGAAGTGAAAGAGCTTCTTCGGCTAATAGAGCTTCCACCGCTCGTACTAAGCCCGGTAAAAGTTTAGCGAGTTTAAAATCTTCTGAACCAGTTCCAAAGCCTATGCCAGTATCTAAAGATAGGGAACAAGGTAATGTGATGTAAACTTCTTCCATGCTATTAATACACATGAGCTATTAATTATTTAAAATTAGATTATTGTCCACAGGTGTGGATTATTTGGTGGAATTAAGTGACGGCATAGTAAGCGCTTGGGGTGCGGGGGCAGTTCGACGTCTAGCTAGAGACTGGGACTGGGAGAGAGTACGGACAGTTTCAAGGGCTGCTTTTCATTACGTCCACTTTAACGCAGTTGCACAATCTCTTCCAGAACTTAAATCAAAGTTAGTACTCACCCACACTTTGTCTAAGTTAAACATTTACTGATTTTTCTTTCTTCATCAACGAGATCTGTTACCTTCACAGATTCCCTAATGTCACACATATATCGGTACGAGCAACAGGACTCCAATGGCTCGGTCAGTTACACGCCTTAGCTGAATTGCGAGGCTTAACAGGTTTATCAGTGCTACCGGAAGGTAACCCCATTCATTCCAAAACATGGCGGGAATACGCAGTTTACAGACTAGCTCATTGGGGACTAAAGGAGATAAATGATGAATCGGTAATAGTTTAACAAAACTCTTGGTAGGAGACAATTATTTTAGCCTATTTACTAATTTAGATTTTCAACAGGTAACCGATGAAGAAATTAAACATGCTAACTTGACGTATAACGGCTTGAGTGATATAGTGTTACGGGCCCTTCCTGATGCACCACTGCAGCCATTGCTGTCACGTCTCGGACGCAGCGGCAACAGCACAATCAGCGCCAAGGCATGGCTGCGCGCCGCGGATCCAGCACTTAGAGATGTCATAGCAAAAGAGGCTCTACAATATAAAAAAGGACAAGTGTCTCAGGTATACAATTAAAATGCAAATCACAAAATCTTAATATATAAAATCGTAAACTGAATGACTGACTGACTGACTGACTGATCTATCAACGCACAGCCCAAATCGCTGGACCTAGAGACTTGAAGTTTTGCACACAGATACTTTATACAGTTTAGGCATCCACTAAGGAAGTATTTTTGAGAATTCCATCCCTGAGGGGATGAAATAAGGGATGAAAGTTTGTATGAAAGTCCCTCAGTTTTGAATCTAGAATCTTCAAATTTTGTGTTTAGGCTGACGATTGAAAATTAATAAATACGGGTCTCAGCGTTTTTCAAAATTCTACCCCCGAAGGGGTCAAAAGGGAGATGAAGTTGTGTGTTGAAGAAAATCCTTCATTTTCGAAGTAAAAATACCTAAATTTATAATTTAGGCTTATGGATGGAAATCTAACGCAACGTATATTGTTTTTGTTAGGATTTTAACCCCAAAGGGTATGAAAAGGGGTAAAAAAACCTAAAAATCGATATAGATGTCGTTATTGGGGTTTTCTGGGATGACGATTGCAAAAATTACATTTATTTTGAAGTCCAACACGGTGGACATGATTTAACCCCTAAAGGGGTAAAAATGGGATTCAAATTTTGTATGGAAAAATAATATAAAAAATACATTAGGTACAACTTTAAACTTCGTACGAGCACGTCTAAAAATATAAATTTTTTGTGATTTTGAAAATCAACCCCTTCCTTAGAGAGTAACTAAGTGGGGTGAGTCTCAGATCAAATAAAAAGTAAGATGGAGCGTTGCGAACAATGAAGTGAGGCCGGTTTTTAATGGTACATGTGTGCGTAGAAGGGGGCGGGCGGGGGCCGGGCGGCAGGGTTTTATATGGAAAGCCAAGGCGTAGTTTCGTTACACGTGTGTGCGTGAACTGTGTATGTACACAGTCAAGGCGTAGTTTTAAGGTGCCTTCCGACGGTGCGTGCTACCACGCACCGCACCGAGCCGCACGAGGGCGAGCACGGGCGCACCGTGGGAAACGCTGGCACGGGCCGTGCGTCGTTCGGCCATGTTCGGCGCACGGCCCGCTGTACCGTTCCCATGGTGCGCCCGCGTCCGTGCAACGACGCACGAGTGATGATGGCACAGTACAAATAGTCAACAATTCATTAGGTACTATTTAGTTCAAGTTATTTGGTGCCATATAGTACCATTAATTTGTTACTATTTAGTATTATTCATTATAGGTACTATTTAGTACAAATAATTTAGTACCATATAGTACCATTAATTAGTTACTATTTAGTACCATGCATTAGGTACTATTTAGTACAAATTATTTGGTACCATAT
This sequence comes from Agriphila tristella, assembly GCA_928269145.1. Lineage (NCBI taxonomy): Eukaryota > Metazoa > Arthropoda > Insecta > Lepidoptera > Crambidae > Agriphila > Agriphila tristella. The sequence goes on along the minus strand of OV743430.1, from coordinate 54,331,187 downwards.
TTTACCATTTCTTTGTTACTTTTAGTACTATTCTATTTCTAAAAATCTGCTGTTCTATACATTTTGATATTTTCGTTATTAATTTTTGTATGAAACAGCTGATTTTTTTCGCGATTTCAGAATTGGTCCTATAGTAAAAGTTGTTCAGTTTGATGGTCCCTATCTACCATATTCGGCTTTATTAGGCTATTACTAAAACCCTGTATAGGTTTTACGCAATTTTTTTGTTTTTGTTTTACTATTAGTTTTGTAATTTGCTAACCTAGGTATTTTATTGCTTAGAAAGTATTTCGCGTTGAAGGTTGACCCTATATAATATGGATTCTAAAATATTATTATTAATAATAATAATAAAGACACTTAATTGCTCACTAAGACAGGACATATTCAAAGAAAAACAGCAAAGCACACAAAAAAGCGGCCTTATTTTGCTAAATAGCAATTTACGTAATACGTACAATCACAAAACTAGAAAGATACGAAAGTACTTAGATGAAATTAAAATACTGTAGGTAATTATTTAAAGGACAGGGCCGATTGACTACTGATAGATATCATACTATGACGCGCGGCATATTGACAAAGGCGACGAGCCGCCACGAACGCGGACGCACAGCGCTACGCACCGCCACGCACCGATCCTTTGAAGTTACCGACGCTCGATGGATCGTACGCACGACGACGCACCGCGGCGCACCGTCGTTTCCCACGGTGTGTCGGTTCGGTCTGGTGCGCTCTCGTGCGTCTCAAGACGCACTCGTGGGAAGGCACCTTTACAGGCCTCACCGCTTTGTCCGGAAGACTCCGTCTTACTTTTTTTATTTGGTCTGAGGGGTGAGTAAACATAAAAATCGATATGGATGACGTTCTTGAGCTTTTATGGGATGGTGATTGCGAAAATGAGATTTATTTTGAAGTCCAACGCGGTGGACATGACACATCATGGACCTGGACCTGGACATGCACATCCAGGGAACGGGAACGGGCACGGGAACGGGAACAGAACGGGATGGGAACAGGACGGGAACGCGATGGGACGGGAACGGGAACGGAAGGGGTACTGGATGGTTACGGGACGGGAACGGGATGGGAACGGGAGCGGGACCGGGAACGAAACGGGAAACGGGAACGGGATTGGGAACTAGAACGGGAGCGGGATCGGAACGGGAGCGGGGTCGGAACGGGAGCGGGAACGGGAACCGGAACCGGTACAGGAACCGAAATCGTAACGGGAAGCATAAAAATGACTGGTCGGATCCTGGTTGAAAGTCCTCTAAGGATTTTCTCTAACATCCACGCGGACGAAGTCGCGGGCAGAAGCAGGCGCGGTCCGAAGGGGGGGGGTCACGGGGGACATGACCCCCCCCAAAATCGTACACGTCAAATAGAAAAGTCTTCTATACAGTACGGACAGAAGGGCGGTACAACTACAAGCGGTGCGACTGCACTGGGCGCCCTCGTGTGTGGGGCGCCGAAAACGCCCGACCACCGGTCGACTATCAATCGTACTGTTGCCTGGTGACGAGCGTCGACGCGACGAATGTAACTGACTAAACATCGCATTGCGCGGCCATTTTTTGCTATAAACAAGCAAGGTTACAAGATTATTAGTTGAAACTGACTAAAAATCGCGCTGCGCGGCCGTTTTTTCTTACTAAAAACAAGCGAGATTACAAGATTAGTAGGTGAAATTGACTAAAAAATGCGCTGCGCGGTTGTTTTTTACTATATACAAGCAAAATTACAAGATTAGTAGATAAAACTGACTAAAAATCGCGCTGCGTGTCGGTTTCTTTTTACTTTAATAAGCAAAATTAGAAGATAAGCAGACGAAACTGACAAAAAACTGCGCTGCGCGGCCGTTTTTTACTATAAACAAGCAAGGTTACAAGATTAGTAGTTGAAACTGACTAAAAAATGCGCTGCGCGGTCGTTTTTTACTATATACAAGCAAAATTACAAGATTAGTAGATGAAATTGACTAAAAATCGCGCTGCGTGACGGTTTCTTTTTACTGTAATAAGCAAAATTAGAAGATTAGCAGACGAAACTGACAAAAAACTGCGCTGAGCGGCCGTTTTTTACTATAAACAAGCAAGGTTACAAGATTAGTAATTGGAACTGACTAAAAATCGCGCTGCGCGGCCGATTTTTTTACTATAATCAAGCAAGATTACATGATTAGTAGGTGAAACTGACTAAAAAAACGCGCTGCGCGGCCGTCTTTTAACTAACAGACAAAATTGAAAATCTTGGAATCGCATATGGGGTGCGCCCCGTAGAAATGTCGCCCTGGGCGGCGACTGGTAGTGCTAAAACCGGCACTGCTTCTTTAAATTTACAAAATAAAAAAAAAGCAATTGTATGGTTATTTATTAGTGACCCCCTCCAAAATTTGAGGCTGCGACCGCGCCTGGGCAGAAGCTAGTGCATTAATATTTTATATTTCGCAGCCACTGCATGTACCTAAAATTTTTTGACTAAACTACTTACTTACTGCTAAAATTAAACTATCGCATGGTAAACCGTTGAGTCATGTGCTAGGCTATAGGTAATTCGTTTTTTTTTATATGTCGCTTTCTTCAATTTGATACTAAATGTGCAGTTTTCATTTTATTGTTTTAGGAGGACATGAGTTGGCGAGTGCGTGGTCGTGGACAATTATCGCATGCGATACAACTAGCATGTGGCGCTGCGCAGCGTTTGCGGGTACTTGAACTGCAGTGGCCATCAATGTTAGTAGACATGATTGAAGAGATCTTGATGGATTTTTCTGACATGGACTCCCACGTTAAAGAGCAAATGCGTATGCTTATAGATTCTATGTAATATAGTTCCTCAATCATGTAAGACTCGAAAACTTTCACATTATTATTTGTAATTACAAATTATTAAATTGTAACGGATAGGTACAGTCAGTGGCACGAATCATGAAATTTTTTCGACGGAGTGGGGATAAGTTCGCGCATGTGCTCTTGTGAGCGACCAATAGCGCGCGCCCCTCTCCCGCCGCCCGCGCCCCTCACCGCAACGCATAGCCAAATTAATACGCGTTCCGCGCAATCCCCACCCGATTTCATGATTCGTGCCACTGACTGTAGTAAGTAGTTATATTGATTAATAGGTATATGAAATTCTCTGACCAAAATGCTAAGATGACTGAATTTTATGCTAAGTTATATACCGGCTTTGACTAAACAATTGGAGTTATAATACAACTCTAACTATAGGTGATAGCAAAACAGATGTATCTTGAAGCCCTCAAAAAACTTTATCGATCGCACACACAACAGCCACGCTGGTTTACCATAAAATATTCAATTAAACACTTAAAAACAATTGGAGGAAATGTGAGAGAACGTGATGTGGTACCCACCATACATTAGATCGTTTAAAGAGTTGAACTACCGACCGACAATGGGTACTTAGTTACATGGTTGAACTTGTTACGACGTTAAATGAAACACAAAAGTGAAAATCATAATAATTATAAACAATCATAATAATATAGGTAATTATTTTAGACGCATTTTTATACTAGTGGCCTGTGAGCTTTTAACATATCTCCGCTATTTTGAAAATTTCGAAAAACTGAATCGATAAAAAAATTATGTACAGGATATGTATGACTGTATGTACAAAATAACCCGCAATGCCGAATATGTAGATAGTGATCATCAAACTGAACAACTTTTACAATGGGACCAACTCTGAAATTGCGAAAAAAAACCATGTTTCATACAAAAATGAATAATGGAAATATCAAAATATATGAAAAAGCTGTTTTTTTCACGATTTCAGAGATTGTCCAATAATAAAAGTTGTTCAGTTTGATGGTCCCTATCTACCATATTCGGCATTGCCTGTTTGTTTTGGAATACCCTGTATAATTATCGAACTTGCTCAAAAAATTTCACAAGAATTGGTTGAAAATTGAGAAATGTAATTTTTTTTTTTCATTATTGTCACGTCTTATTGTTCAGTGTAAAATGAAGAACGTAAGGGAAGCATACATACATAAGGTGGATCCCATCCATACCAAAAGTGGCGCCCTCAGACGTTTATTTATATGGAATTTTTGAGACCCAATTCATTACGTGCCCTATAGTCATAGGTCTTATGATTAAAAAGCTGCAAATCATAAAGAAAGCATGCCGCTTTGCACAGTGATAGAGGGGACAAATATAAGCATTTTTGCCTACAGCAGCAAAAGTTTCACCCCTTAGGATAAGAGATGGCGCCACTTCAAATTTTTTTTTTCAGAAATAACTACAAGCCCAACCGGTGCACCGATTTTAATGATTGAGGTGTCAAACGATTTGTCTTTTTAGGTTTTATTATTAAAAAAATATAAAATATGTAAGAAAATTTGTATAATAAAGGGATTTTTTTTTATTCACTATCGATAAATATATTACATTTTTTATATCTTTTATTGCAAACAAATTAATTCTTAATCCAAATACGAAACCGCATCTAAATCAGTCAAGAAGTTTTTTATTTGAATTTATGTAAATTTATATTTTGAAATAAAAGATCCATTATTATTATAAAATATTAATGTTTAACTCTAGAAATAACCTATTCTTTTTTTTCAGCTTCAAAGACATTGATCGAACTGAAAAATAAAAAAAACAAGATTAATGTCGCAATTAATAATTTATAACAAAACAAAATATTGCTATAAATGCATTTTTTTCTTACTTTCGTTTCATTGCTACAGCTGCCTTTGCAGAATTTGCACGGCAAAGTATGTACCATGGGAAACAGCGTCGCTTAACCACTGCTAAGGTTAAAATCGCTTGCACGCCGCGCCCGCTGTCACATACGTTTAGTTCGTGCAGGGGCGATACGCGTGCACACGAATTTTGTTGCAAACTGGTTAAGCGACGCTGTTGCCCATAGTACAAGGCAGACGGCAACGAACTAAAGATGCAGACGGACTAGTCAGCAACCACAACGCATTGAGTTTCAGCCTGATTACAAGAGTATAATAAATTTAATTGAGTAGTAAATTTAATTGAGACCAAATTGCCGTCACGTACCTGACTATTTTAGGGTCCATCTACCTTGGGAAAATTTCTTCCATTAATAAAAAGATGGACATGGGACTGGCACATCTAAATTCAAAACATTTCTCCATATATATGGCCTGCTTGGTAAGCTGCACTCAGTGCATGTCGTCGAAGGGTAGCTGATGTAGGTTTTTTTTTTTACTCTAATACCTCCAGCATATGGTTGGAGTCTTTCTCGGCTACGTTCTCGCATTTTTTTCTCTAGCACTTTCATTCTGCATACGATTCTTTTCTTTCTTTCATACATCATCTTTTATTTTATCATCTTTTCTTTGGTATGTTTTTTTTAACCCAAAAAGAAGTAGCAATGGATCACGATCATCTGTGAACTGCAACCATTCGCTAGGTGGTTTTTAATTAGATAATCAGCCCGCCGGACAACTTAGATTTATTTTTATTGCGAAATTTAAAATTCAGAAAAAAAATAAGTCGACAAATCTTTCTCGACTACTCGAAGGGTAGTAGACAAGTTTCTCCGACTCAACTGTCAAATTAATGTCAGTTGAAGAGAAAAGCTCGTATTTGTCGACTTTTGACATTAGGCCACGACAAAGAACAATGCGAGTCCACGGTTGTAAAATGCGAGCATGAGAATCTCGATCTCAACCCGACAAAAGTGACATTTTGATGTAGACAAGCCATTGTTCTGTGAGTCGAATCTTATCTCGATGTTGGTCATGCTACGCGTGCTGGAGTCAGTTGCTACCTGCTTGACTCCTTAGGTCGTTGACCTATCTTCCAAGTGGACGACCTCTGCCTTGCTTAGTTTCTCTTGGCTTACATTCCAGTACCTTTCTGGTTCACCTGTCGGTCGGTGTCTGTGTTGGTCTGCCTTGTAGAACACTGAATTTAGATGTGCCAGTCTCATGCCCATCTTTTTGGGATGGAAGAAATCCTCCCAAGGCAGTTGGACACCAAAATTACGAGACGTGATGGCGATTTGGTCTCAATGAAATTAACTAGACCAATCTATCTATCTATCTATAGCGACCCTTCGTTCGTCTATCTTCGGACATGGGCCTCCTCTAAAACCTTCCAAGATCTTCGGTCTTGCGCCACCTGGAGCCAGTTGCTACCTGCTTGACTCCTTAGGTCGTTGACCTATCTTCCAAGTGGACGACCTCTGCCTTGCTTAGTTCTCTTGGCTTACATTCCAGTACCTTTCTGTCTGGTTCACCTGTCGGTCGGTGTCTGTGTCGGTTTGCCTTGTACTCTTCAGTGCAAATTCTGGAAAGGCAGGTGTAGGAATGAAACGTAACTTATAAATGCAATATTTAATTATGTTTTAAATAATAATGATAAATGCAACATTCATCTTGATTCATTTTTCTTTTGTTTAGTTCGATCGATGTCTTTGGAGCTGAAGAATATAGGCTTTTTCTAGAAATAAAAATTAATATTTTATAAAAATAAGGAACCGTAATTAAAAAATATATAAAATTTACATAATATTACCCAAAGTACTTATATAGGTATAGGTAGTCATTTGAGCTTCACAGCATTAGGCGTTTCAAATTAAAACTACCAAACAATCAACAAAAAAAAGTACTCGGCATATAACTCCAAAACTACTTGACTAATTTCGATATAGTTTTTGTATTTAGATTTAGAATTAATTTGTTTATAATAAAAAAACCATAATAAGTATGATATATTTATCGTTATTGAATAAAAACAATAATTTCCCTCTAATATAAAATTTCAGGCAGCGCAGGACCGATCGTCGTGGAGATCCTTAGGGGAGGCCTATACCCAGCAGTGGGTGTCGTGTGGCTGATATGATGATGATGATGATACAATTTTTCACATATTTTAATTTTATTGTCTGTTTACTGTAAAAATGTTACAACTTATATTTTTTTTATAACAAAACATAAAAAGAAAAATAGTTTGACACCTCAATCATTGAAATCGGTGCATCTTGTAGGCTTGTAGATATTTCTGAAATATTTTTTTTGAAGTGGCGCCATCTCTTATTCTAAGGAGTGAAACTTTTGCTGCTGCGGGCAAAAATGTTTATATTTGCCTCCTCTATCACTGTGCAAAGTGGCATGCTTTCTTCATGGTTTGCAGCTTTTCGTCAAAAAGTGTCCATAAGACCTATGACTACTAATGGTCATTCGTAGAAGTAGATAGCAAATGTATCAAAAACGAGAAATGACTACGAGGGAATGTAATGATACCGTTCAAAAATACAAATTGCACGTTAAGTTTTTTTAAATAGTGTGTAGGTAGGTAGTACAATATTACACTGACCTCCATTTAGCAAGCTATATATATAATAAAAATTAAATTAAATTAAATAATTTTTATTTCAGATAATGACATCCATATGTGTTAGTACCTAATCTTAATGCTATTGTTAGTAATTAAATGAAATTGAATTAAATTAACATATTGTGCCAAGACTGGCTATCACATAAAAGGGTAGGTTCCCGTGGCTGTCACTCTTCGAATAAAGCACTTCCACAGTGGGGAAGTGTATCGATTTGCCAGAGTCTTTAGGATGCTATTGGGACTGTCCCTCACTCTGCGGATTAAGGATGCGGTTTTTTTACGTACGATGGCTTCAAAACCATCAGTTTGGTACTCCGCAAACATGCCAGAAGCACTGCAAAAACGAGGCAGACCCAACATCATCCTAAAGATATTATTATAAAGGATTCGCAGTGTCTCCAGCGACTTTTTAGTATGGTTAACCCACAGATTTCCCGTGTATATGTTTTGGCAATATGCCTTAAAAAGTGTGACTTTAACGTCTTCTGAGCAACGAGAAAATCTGCGAGTCAACATGTTTCCTCTAACCGCCAGAGCCCTACGCTCCCTTTCAATATCAGCATCATCTTTGAGGCTGCTAGCAATGATATGCCCCAGATATTTAAATTTCATCACACGATTTATGTTCACGCCATTAAGGGTAACGTTAGCTGTATTATCGGGATATTTACCAGCAGCCTCAAAGATCATGAACTCGGTCTTTTTGACATTATATTTGAGCCCATGCTCAGCCGCATATGTCTCGCAGACATGTAACATTTCCCTAAAGCCACCCAAGCTATAGAAAAATTTTGTATGTATCTACAATGGAAATATTTTGAAAAAAAGTGGTTGGGGTGTTTCAAAGCCTTTATTCTCATAAGGACAGATTTTCAAAAGGACAGATTCTCAAAAGGACAGAAGTACAGGTGAGCAGAAAAAGAGAAAAGAAGGTTTAATTTGAATAGCTTTTTTTTCTTATTTTTCGTAATACAAAACATCACCAAAGTACCAGGATCTCATAAATACAGAGAAGCTTAACTCCTAAATTTTTTGGTTTTTTGACAATCTGTCCTTATGAGAATAAAGGTTTAATAATAACCAGTAAAACCCATTTCTAACATTTTTGGAATTTTTGTCTGTTTGTCTGTATATTTTTACGTTTGTAATAACGTAAAAAACGCTAACCCAATCGTGATGATGTTTACATACAAATATACTGTGTATTTTGCAAAATAGACTTTCATCGCAATCAGTTCACTGAATCAAAAGATATACGAATTTAAAGTTTACGATGAATTCATTTTCATTGTAATAATATCATCGGGCGAATGACCGACCAGCGGTGTATCCACATCTGGCACTCATTTCTTGTGCGTTAGTTCAACTCTCTAAATTAAACGGTCTGTTGAACTAGGTCCTGCGGGATAAAAAAAAGAGGTGCCTGTTTAGGACTGAACAATTTCGTATTATTGCTCAATAAATTAGCAAATAGCAAGCTAGAAAGTACAAAGTGTTTTGTAAAATCATATATTTGCATTTAACATCATTGATAATATTATCGTAGTTATATTGTTAAGTTAATCACATAATTATTATTTTGTAGCTTGAATATGAACTTTGCAATTTGCATGTTAAAATAAAAATAATAAATAAAATATTTGTTTATTTTCCCATCAAAAATAATAGTCTAGAGATAACTTGGCAACTAGGCTACAACATGGATGGTTTCTATATTTGTCAGGGACTGGTGCCCGAAATAGGTTTCAGAGAAAGAAACATGTGCTACAGTACAGGTCGCCAGGCCCACCCACTGACAATAGTTTAACCTACACAATATGTATAGACTTGAAGTTTTTTTTTACATAAAATGGGCTTACTCTGTAGTTCATATAAAAATTTTCAAGGTCAACGGCATTTTGTGAGCCATTTTGGCAACATGACTTTTCCGAAGTAAAAAAAGCCTGCTGAAGTCGGTTCTGAACAGGGGGGGGACACTCTTGACACTCCTATACTAAGTGACATTATTGTAAAGGAAGTGCTTTCATCTCTCATTGGCGAAGATCATTACTTCATACAATTTTTTTTTTATAAGAACTCCCTCAACGATCAAGCAATGCTTGACAAGCACGTAAATGCTTGTCAAGCAGTTTATGGTTTGGGAATAGACAATGATTTTCTAATAGTCATTAGCGAGAGTACATTCATAAAGGTAGGTATACTCTTTTTATCAAAAACAAAATTTAATTGTCAGAATTTTCCTTTAGCAATATCACAAAAATCTTTTTCTGTGTTTATTTCGCACGTTTACTTATTTCAGTTGCTCCTTTCCACCGTTTCCCAACAAAAGAATAAGGACCCGGATAGTTTTAAAGATTGGGTAGAGATTGTTAGTGAAAATGTGTTGACAAGTTAAAAGAATGGGGTCTGCAACCAGCACCTTCGCCAGCAGGATAAGGCCTGTAGGCGTAGTACCTTCCCTTCACCTACCGGCAATTCATCGTGTAAGTTTTTTATGTAGGTACTAGGTAGGTACCATAGTAGAATCAAATTACTACCTCCTTGATTAAGGGTGCGTTTCCACTGAAGCAACATCACGTAAATTTTTTTGGGGCTTTAAAAATGGGGCGCTTGATTTTGAAATTGAAATATATATAACTTTGTAGAGTTTCGTAAGGCCTTTCAAATGATACTATAACCCCGGCGCGGAAATTTGTATTATTATTTTAGTGTTTATGAAAATATAGTTTTTTATGTTATATTTTTTCAGGCAACCAGACCCATCCCAGTTCCAGACCCATTTCAATTCCAACCCATCCCACTTCGTCTTCATATACCAGAAATATCATGTAAGTTTTGTTTACGCAAATTAAGGGTAGATATTTCTCAAAATAATTGTACCGTTACGTGCAGGTAAAACGTAGTTACTTTACGCACACGTTTTGTTATGAACATCGCTCCTCTAGAATTACAAAGACGTAACTGCAAACATCATGCATAATGCCCTCATTATGCATCAATTTCATAAGCTACAATATTTTTAATAATAAAATTACAAACATTTTTTTTTCAGATCACAGCCCACCCCCATCCCACTCTGTTGTCATCCTGATACAGGTGCAGTACGAGCTATCGAGCAGTTTAGTTGTGGCAACCGCAAATGATGAAAATTTTTTTTTTTTTATAAAAAACAAGTATTATTACTTGTTTCAATTCCGGGACTCTTTGGCTCCATAATCGTTTTATAGACTTAAAGTAAGGGTGTAAGTAAAATGATTGTATTATATCTCGTAATAATATGTAGGACTTCGTATAGGTGTCAGTTAAATTATTTTGGTTCGACCTTGCACCATCCTTCCTGTTTTTCTATGCGGAAGCATTAATTGCTTATTTACGAATAATTTTACTGGAATGGTTTTAATATTCAGTTATCAATTACTGGCTGCGCAACATGTTTTGATGAAAATGTATTTTCATTAAAACTGCTAGCAATACTTATTAAGTGTTAGTGATGTGTTCTTTAATAGGTTACATTTAACAAGATTATGTTATACTTACCTGGGAAAAATTAATAGCTGTGGCGAGGGGTGAAATTATGGCGAAGGTAAGCCGTTCAACAAAAGTGTTATAATCTGCATAGTGGATCGGTAGGGTGGGATTTCTAAAAGGTAAGCCAATGGGAATCGTCTTGTATGGACCCTTCGCCACTGTGTAGGTACATTAGTATACCTAATACTACTAGGTAGGTATACTAATGTACTACACAAACACGGTCAGGGTACCTACTACGCTAATAGGCACCCTGACCGTGTTTGTGAATGAATAAATATTAAGAAATAAGAATATGAACAATTTTGAATAAAATTATCCCTAGGCATAAACTGAGGAATAAATAAAAACATAATGACTCTTTCACTTAATTGTTTAATTTTGTGTCCTTTTCTTTTCTCCCTTTTGTAATTATGTTTTTAACTGTTTTGTTCTAGTTATCTCTTATAACATTTGAAACGTTTGTTCTCATGTGTTAGTTATTTTCTTCGGAAAAAATACTAATACTAGTGAACACGGCGTTTAGAATGTTATAAAAGATAATTAGAACAAAGCCGTAGGTAGGATTGCTAGATTAGGTACTAAAAAAAAAAAAAAACAAACTAACAAGAAAATCGCCGATCAGAGATGGCGCTTCAAAATGAGTAAGTTTTAAAATCGCCAGAGGGCTCTCTACCCCTATTTTTTTTATCTTACTCTATGGTTCTGAATGTTGCCAAGCCCAATTTTGGCTCCTTTGCCCAAAATTCAAGATTGCGGCCAAAATGGTGTCGATTCTGGTCGTGTGAGGTGTCCTGCTAAAGGTTTTGGAGGTCGCTGGACCCAACTTTGATAACCGGAAGTTCGTGCGGGTACCGGAAGTATGAGATGTGGTTGGAGGAGAGAAAATTCCGTCACGCGACACATTTTTTTTAACACAGTTACTAACCTAGGCCCTATTTAATAAACGTGACAATCCGTCAATTTGGTCAGTTTCGACAAATAAGTCGAATTTTGTGACAGGTGCCGTTTAATAAATATGACAATAATTATGTCCAAATCGGACACGCACGGGACAGACTGTAGGTATATCAAAATTCTGACAAGTCAAAATCTGTCAAAATTCTGCCCGATCTTGAGATCGCGTTTGTGCACATGCGCAGTGGCTACTTTAAATCACAGAGAAATATTTCATATCAAACTTTAAAATGTAGTGCTTACTATACGCTAACTTGATACTTTAATTTATGTAGGTAATGTTGAGGGAGGTTTCTAACCTATATGCTCTGCTCTATGGTACATTCGGAATTCAAGTGAGTTTGATTATGTCAATCTGCCTGCACATCTGTAGTTTGACGTATTCATTGTAAAGCCGTGGTATCGAAAGGTTGTCTTAGAGTTATATTAGGAAAACTATCTGTTGAAGTGTGATAATGTGATATAAAGTGTGAGAATGCTCAATAAACGCCTGTATAAAAGTCTCCTGGTCTCATTGCCACAACCCTTCAGGTAAGTACTGAAAGGTATACATTGTATGGGCCTAGTGCCTGAATTAAATAAATAAATAAAATTATTTTACGCATGCTGTGATTTGCCTTTTTGAAATTCAAAAATAATTAAGAAAAATAAGAAAGGTACTTTAAAATTCTTGTTTTTTCTTTGAATAAATTATAATTGTATATTTTTTTAAGGTAACATTTTTTTTTTCAAAGTCTCTTTTTCTTCTTTTTTTATCAAATGAAGGAATTTATATATGTATGATAATAATGAAAAAAAATTTAATTGTAAATCGGTACTAATTTAGTGCTAAATAAGTACAAAATAAATATTGAATAAGTAAAAATGAGTTCCAAAATGGCAGCCAACTTTTGTTTACGGACCGATTTCAACGAAACTCGGTTTTTGGAACCAATTTGACACGAAAATAACAACGCAATGTTGAAAATTTTAAAAAATCCAAGATGGCGGCTAAATTTTTGTTTGTGGACCGATTTCGGTGAAACTCGGTTTTTGGAGTTATTTTCTTGTCTAAATAGTAATAGACAAGAAAATAACAACAAAATGTTGAAAATATAAAAAATTCAAGATGGCAGCCACCTTTTTTGTTTGTAAGCCAATTTCGATGAAACTCTGTTTTTGGTACTATTTTGACAAGAAAACAACAACGCAATGTTAAAAATATAAAATAAACGAAATGGCGGCCAACTTTTTGTTATAAGGCCTATTTCGATGAAACCCAGTTTCGGGTACTATATCTAAAAGAAAGCAGCATTTTTGTATTTATTTATTTGTATTTTTTTTTTATATTTGACAACATCACATACATTGCTCCAATCCAAAAGTAAGTAGCTATAGCACTTGTGTTATGGAAATCAGAAACAACGGTGGTATGACACACACCCAGACCTGAGACAATATTGAAAAGTTCATTTTCTACATTGACCCAGCCGGGGATCGAACCCGGGACCTCAAGAGATGGTGACGCCTTGAAAACCGGCGTGCGAACCACTCGACCACGGAGGTGTCGTCAGTAATGTATGTTCATTGTTAAAAAGGACAAAAAGTATTTTTCTAAACACAACTTTATTTTTGGGTTGATTCCGATATTGTCGATGTAATTCGCTTAAACAAAAAAAAAGAAAAAGTTATCCACCTTATTGGATGTTTTATTTTTTAACATTACATTGTTATTTTCTTGTCAAAATAGTACCAAAAACCGAGTTTGATCAAAATCGGCCCACAGACAAAAAAGATAGCCGCCATCTTGGATTTTTTACATTTTAAACATTGCGTTGCTGTTTTCTTGCCGAAATAGGTAGTACCAAAAACCGAGTTTCAAAAATACACCAATGTAAACAAATACACCAATGTGCGGCCGCCATATCACAGAATAACTAATAGTACAAGGCCATATTAGGTACCTAAAATACTTTTTTTCCTAATTCTTTTACCAAGCAAAGTTTTTTTGGGAATTAATTAATTGGGTGACTGGAAATAATTATTAAAGGCGACCGTTAATGGGATACTTAAATACTAACCCTGGCAGCGGTTTATTTTTGGGCGACAAAATAACTAAACGGGCGACAAACTGTGGATTACAAAAATATGTAAAACGGGCGACTACATGTGGGAGACAAATAATTTAAGTTTGCAGTGAAAAATCAAAATTAGTGACAAAATACTGAGTGGGCAACTATTATACCAAGTAGGTAACTATATAGTGATTTAAGCTGCTCAACAACATGGTATTTTACAGTAGTAATCTCGATTAGGATTATATTCACCTTTTTTATTTTAAAATATATATGCAACATTTTTAATGTTTTGTGTGCCTTAATGTTGTCTCCCAAATAGTAATTTGGTCGCCCGTTCTGAATAACTAGTTACTCAATTTGTATTTTAAAGTCACCCATTTTCAACATTTGTAGTCGCTCTCAGTCCGTCGCCCACTTAGTATTTCAGTACGCTATATTCAGTATTTTTGATACCCAAAATGGGAATTTATTGTTACGCGATTAAATACTACCCTTTTTTTATTTAGTGTACCTAGGTACATTTTGTAGATTCTTACAAAATTATGAAAGTAGTATAATTTAGGACCAAAATATCAAAACCTTTCGGCTGTGCTTTAAAAGTCAACAACAGTGCAAAGAGTATAAGTTTACTCTTTGCGCATTTGGAGAAAAGCGATATGTCCTCTCGTTGGAAAGGCCCGCGGCCGACCACAGAGAAAGCAATAACTACGTAAGACGTACTGCAAAGAGAATGTAAAATCCATAAACTTAATATCCACTGGAATAGACGAACGGAGTTCACTTGGCTGCGAAACCAAAAGTGAGATGAGCCAGTGTTTGTAAATATGTAAACGTGTGCGTGAAGTCCATTTTAGGTTGTCGATAACCATAATGTATTATTGCTCTAATAAATAAAACACCAACAAGATTTTGAACAATTTTATTTAAAGAATTTCTTAAGGTCTCCTTTGAGGCTCCCCGCTTATTTATTTATGACATTTATCCAGTTTAATTTAATCACTGGATTTACAGAAAACCTGGAAATAATTGTTAAATTAGTACTTAAGTTGGTATAATTTACCATTTGAAAACTGTCGGTTACAAGCAGCTTTAAATAAAACTATCAGTGTTCACAAAGACAAACAAAGTTATATTGGAAATCATCGACATGAGTATCGATATCGATAATTTTTGATCAATATCTACGCCTTATTTTCTCAAGTTCACCGACATAATATCTTTTTATCTAACACATAATGTTTAGAAATCAGCCTTTATTTAGGAAATAGGCGTTTAATACCATCATATTAGTATATAACTTAGTGTGTTTGGGAATATATTCAACTAAAATATGAATTATGAAAATGGTAATAGTACAATCATATTTACCTGTGAAATGAGTGTTTATTTGGGTTATTGTCGTAAGTAACATTACAATCCAGTACAGAACACGACACCATTATTGATTTATATAGCTTTGAGAGCCAAACCGACCCGATCGCGATCAAAATTACAAAATTATCTTGTTGACGCTTTTCACCAAGGTGATAAACAATGATAAATGAAGTCAAACCAGGTTCAGCTGTCAGTTTTTTTTTACTCTTTCTCGCACATCGCATAAGCCGTATGAATCGGTTTCTCACTCGCACCTTTGTCCGTCTACTTGAGCATAGCGAAAAATTTTCTAAGTCTATGGTAAAATCACTACGTATTATGCCGACTGATCGTAATAATTTTGCGAAAGCCAATTTATAGGTGAATTTTAAAAATTCCTCATAAATAATTAAGTGTAAATATTGATAAACAAAAAATGCAGTGTTTTAGACGGTTACCTTGTTATTCTCATTTAAGTAAGGAGACGTCTTTAAAACCTTCGAATGCTAGTGAAAAAACGTGTTAAAAGGTACCGATTTAAGCATTTCTTAATATCTTATTTTTTCTGTAATTAAAAACATTTTTGTAATTTTTGCTCTATAGGGCACTCCTTGACGATACAGACAATAAGTTAAAAATTATATATGAGGCGTATTCTCATTCGATAACGCTGAAACTTTCGTGAAAAATGCCACTGACAAGCAAATTTGTAATTCCGCTTGAACAAATTGTCTTCGTATAAAAAAAACTGATCATATATAATTTTTTTCTCTCTATACGGCACTAATTTAAGACTTTTACTTCCTAAATCTAAGGTCATCATCAATAATAATGCTTTCATTCTTTAGATTTCGCGTTTGAAAAAACGCTAAATTCCGATAATTCGTTCGAAATCAGATATACCGTCTTAAATATTACAGGAATGGTTAACTTTATTGTAAAGATATGGATGGAGGAAGGCACTCTGTCTTCTAGCAAAGCTAGTTTTAGTCCAGAGCACAGGCAATTTAAAAACCCTCTTCTTTATAGTATGATTTTCTTCATACCCCTTACGACTTTTTATTGAGCGATGTACTTTAACCGTAGCACGTAAAACAAAAAGACTCCGAACCGAAAGTAATCCGCATTCTTGCATTCTTTAAAAAGTTCACTGGTCGAGTACATAAGAGGTTTTTTTAGCATTACTTTGAGAACGGAACGCTGGGCTCTTTCCAGAATGATCATGTTAGTTGTTGCTGCCCCACCCCAGATTGTGATACAGTAACCGATAACCGACTCACAGATAGCGATGTATGCCGATTTAAGAAGTTTTAAGTCGGCTACCTCACGTAGATGTTTGAAAACATAGATTAGTTTTCGCACTCTGCCTGACATTGCCACCAAAGTGCTCTTTAAAGGAGAGTTTTTCATCTATAATCACATCTAGGTATTTTATAGAATCAGACCTTTCAATAGTGCTGCAAGAGCAGGAGATGCCACGGGTGTTTTGCTGACAACAGTTATGCACTTTTAGAATGGAATTTGCCGGTGCAGAAGCCAAAGTTTTGTGGAAGCACAAGAATTTTGTCTTAGTTAGATTCAGAGTCAATAAGTTGTCCTGGAGCATGCCAGCCACGATCGACATTCCCCGCTCAACTCGTTCAAAAGCGTGATCCCACGTTCGATCATGAAAGACAATGGCAGTGTCATCCGCGTAACAAATAATGTCGGCATTAACCAGATTAGTTCGAAGGATGTCATCTACGTAAATTAAAAAGAGAGTTGGGCCCAGTATGCTTCCTTAGGGAACTCCAAAATTAATCGCCATAGGACTGCTCATGGCGCTGCCAATCTTAACGCACTGGGTTCGATCTGATAAGTAGCTTTGGAACCAATTTAAGGCAATTCCACGAATGCCGTCAGCTTCCAATTTCTTGAGCAATATGGGAAGACAATGTCGAAGGCTTTGGCAAGATCCAAAAACACTCCGACACAGGCCCTACCCTTGTCTAGGTGGTCAGCAACTAAACCAGTCAGCAATGCAACCGCATCCTCAGTTGACCTATTTTGCCGGAAACCAAATTGACGATCTGAAAGAAGTTTATGTTTTTCTAGGAAAACAGAAAGTCGCCTGTTTACCAGCCTTTCAAGAATTTTTGAAAACGATCCAAGCAATGAAATTGGTCTATACTGTTGCTGGGGTCTGATTTATTTCCATTCTTATGGATTGGGGTAACAGCAGCCGATTTCCAATTTGTAGGAAACGTTCCTTCGGAAAAGCTTAAATTGCAAATATATGTGAGGGGAGCCACTATGTACTTACCAATCAGTTTTATTAATCTATTAGAAAGTCCGTCGATTCCCGGAGCACTATCAACTTTAAGACTCTTTATCTGGGACTCTACTTCAGTGACATCTGTAGGATTAAGAAAGAAAGAATCAGCAAAAGTTGGAGTACGAGTAATCTTAGCCGCTAGGGACTCCTGTGATTCCTTAGTTACAGAAAGTATTTTGTCTGCTAGGTGTTTCCCTACATTTGAGAAGAAGTCATTACAGTAGTCTAATGAGTTAACTAAATTATCTTTAATACAAGTCAACTCCTCGTTGCTGTTTTTACGTTTTAAAGTGTGAGTTATATTTTTTATCTACACGAAGCCACTTTCCAAATACGTTAAAAAATGTGCTGTCGCAGGCTAATAAATATGAAATGAAAATGTAAAGCAAGCGGTATTGATTAGGTTTTTAATAAATTAAATAATATTGTTGTTGCCAACTTGTCTACTTTGAACGCACCCGTAGTTTTTCTTTTTCATGTTTGCCAACATTAATAAAATAAATTAAATGTCAAGTCTAAAACGTCAACGTCAAAAAACGTGGTGCGGTGACGTGAGACGTCTTGTTTGTTGCTTGCTTTGCTTGGTTCTCTTCTTAGTTTTTTCCTTTCGTTCGTGTTTTATAACGATTCACTTATGTATAATTCAATCAAACAGTAAAATAATTATACTATGGTTAGAATTCTTCAGTAGTAACACTACTATGAGGAATTAACTAGATTGTAATAGTCGCAATGGATGACACAGAAAGTACGACAACATCGGCTGACGAAAATACTGGGAATCTATGTGATAATCCGACGAGAGATACTCTTGCTGAAGGTCTCCTGGGTTTATTGAAGCCGACAGTCGATCAGCTTGACGAACGCGTAAGATCCACTAGGTAAAAATCCAAGAAACAATAAGCTATGTTCCACTAGGACTCTTGGTCAGTTTCAAGATCAAAGCGCAACCAGGCGCGGTCGCAGCCTAAAATTTTGGAGGGGGTCATATACACACAATAATACAATTGCTTTTTTTTATTTTGTAAATTTATAGAAGCAGTGCCGCTTTTAGCACTACCAGCGCCCTGGGCGATATTTCTACGGAGCGCCCCCTATATGCGATTCCAAGATTTTCAATTTTGCCTGTTAGGCAAAAAACGGCCGCGCAGCGGGATTTTTTGTCAGTTTCTACCACTAATCTTGTAACCTTGCTTGTTTATAGCAAAAAAAAATTGCCGCACAGCGCAGTTTTTAGTCAGTTTCATCTGCTAATCTTCTAATTTTGCTTATTAAAGTAAAAAACAGCCGTGCAGCGTGATTAATCTTGTAATCTTGCTTGTTAATAGGGAAAAAAAAGGCCACGCAGCACGATTTTTTGTCAGTTTCTACCACTAATCTTGTAACCTTGCTTGTTTATAGCAAAAAAAAATTGCCGCACAGCGCAGTTTTTAGTCAGTTTCATCTGCTAATCTTCTAATTTTGCTTATTAAATAAAAATAAAACAACCACACAGCGCAATTTTTAGTCAGTTTCATCTACTAATCTTGCTTGTTTATAGTAAAGAAAAACTTTTTAGTCAGTTTCATCTATTAATCTTGTAACCTTGCTTGTCATAAGCAAGAAATGGCCGCGCAGCGCAGTTTTTAGTCAGTTTCATCTGCTAACCTTCTAATTTTGCTTATTACAGAAAAAAAACTACCGCGCAGCACGATTTTTAGTCAGTTTCATCTACTAATCTTGTAATCTCGCTTGTTTTTCGAAAAATAATGGCCGTGCAGCATGATGTTTAGTCAGTTTCATTCGTCGCTTCGTCGCTCATCACCAGGCAACAATACGATTGTTAGTCGGGCGTTTTCAGCGCCCCACACACGAGGGCGCCCAGTGCAGTCGCACAGCTTGCATCGCCCTACTGTCAGTACTGTATAGAAGATTTGGTCTATTTGACGTGTACGATTTTGGGGGGGGTCATGTCCCCCGTGACCCCTCCTTCGGACCGCGCCTGAGCGCAACACATTACGCTGCTAACAAATTGTACTATCCCCGCCAATTGGTAATGCGCCTGACGGCCATGATTTTAACCTCAAAAACGAAAAACAATTGTTTTTTTTATATACCTAGACCCTCGTAACTTTGTTGCAATCAACTCTGACAGAAATCGCAGTTACATCGCTGCTTTAGTAAGAACCAATGTGACAACTATCTTAACTAAAGCAGCAATGCAACCGCGCTTTCAATCGATTTCAATCGAGAAATTGTTAGCAACAGCTTTACGTAATCAAGGTACTTATTTTATTGAAAATAATAATTCAATAATGAATATATTAGATTACCTATTAGGATTTTCTTGTTTCATGACATTTTTAATTGCGGATCAAGTCGGTGTGGATGTTAATGTGACAAGGTTCCAGCGCATTACCAATTGACAGGGATTATATTATAGCAAGTATAGTGTTGCTGTGTACGATTCGTTGTTAGGGCGACTGGGGTCCTACCAGCACAGAGCAGATATAACTAGCTAACTTTTCGAACTTCAGCGGGTCTGCCGGGCTTCAACTTAGAACAGATAAATCGAAGTAAGGAATTTCGTACCTATTGTACTATTTGCTGATGTTATTTGGAAGATATTGATGTTCATGTGACAATTGGTGTTCGCCATTTTGGCCTGATAGGGACTCTTATCTGTTTTAATTTGAACCCTAGCAGACTTGTAGAGGTTTGGAGCGTTAGCCGGTATGGCCCCTGTTTGTAGTGAAATAAAATCCTTTATTCAACTGATTATTATTAAAGAAAGTTCTATATTTTCTTGTTTGTTTCAGGATATCACAGCTAGAGCTGAAGCAGCAAATTGATTCATTAAATGAGGAGCTGTTAAAAGTACGAGAAGCTTTAAACAATCACCCGGATTTGGATCCCTATGTTAAAAAGCTTATTGCTTGCAAACATAAAGTGACAGTAGTTCTCAATGTATTGCAAGCCTCACAGGTAGATAAAATTATAAATAAACACCAATTGTCCTATTTTTGTTGTTTGTCTTTCAGTTGTATTTGTTATCTCAGTCCAAATAAAAAAAGTTAGACGGAGTTTTCCGAACAAAGCGGTGAGGCCTGTAAAACTACGTCTTGGCTGTGTACATACACAGCCCTCGCACACACGTGTAACGAAACTACGCCTTGGCTTTCCATATAAAACCTGGGTACTTATTATCTAATTTCAAAATCTATCGCAATCGCTTTCAAGATGTGATACATTGATGCTTTTTTTTGGCACAAATAAAAACTTACTAAAGAAATGCAGCAATGTGTCACATCCATCTGTCAAATGAAAGCGATCGCGATAGATTTTTGAAATTAGACAATTAGCCCCCTGGGTACTTATTGTCTAATTTCAAAATCTATCGCAATCGCTTTCAAGATGTGATACATTGATGCTTCTTTTTGGCACAGATAAAAACTTTCCAAAGGAATGCAGCAATGTGTCACATCCATCTGTCAAATGAAAGCGATTGCGATAGATTTTCTAAATTAGACAATAAGCCCCCTGGCCCCCGCCCGCCCCCTTGTACGCACACATGTACCATCAAAACTGGCCACACTTCATTGTTCGCAACGCTCCATCTTACTTTTTTATTTGATCTGAGTTTGTTATAAACAATTATTTATTTTGTCATATATTGATTTCAGGACAGACTGACTGAAATAAGACGCATGATTAACAAAGAAAAAAGTGTTCGTCCTACAGTGATAACTAACACACTGACTCAAGAACCTGAACAAAGCACTAGTGGTATGATTTCAGAGCAAGGAAGTATCAATTAAAATGGAGACTCCCTATCAAAATCACATAAATAAAGCTGATTTTGACCATGTTTATGAACCAGCTGAAGATAGCTTTCTTCTGATTGATGCACTGGAGAAGGACATAGCCTATTTAAAAGCAAAAAACCCCACATTTTGTTTAGAAGTTGGATCTGGGAGCGGCATTGTCATAACGGCCTTCAGTATGGCATTCCCTGAGACATTTTGTTTTAGCACAGACATTAATTTTAAAGCCTGCATTATGTCTAAAAGTACAGCCAATTACAATAAGGCTTTACTTGATTCAGTAAATATGAATCTTGTTGACTCCTTCATAAATAATAAGTTTGATGTGATTATATTTAATCCTCCATATGTGGTGACAGAGAGTGATGAGTGCGGAGGAAAAGACATAACTGCAAGTTGGGCTGGCGGTAAAAAAGGTCGTGAAGTGACTGATAAACTCTTGGATATGGTACCAAAGAAACTAGCTAATGATGGGACATTTTATCTATTGCTTATTGAAGAAAACATTCCAGAACAAGTGTGTAACATTATGTCTGAACATGGATTCAGACATGAATGTGTAATAAAAAGAGTGGTGAGGAATGAGCAACAATTGGTG
Organism: Agriphila tristella; assembly: GCA_928269145.1. Taxonomy (NCBI): domain Eukaryota; kingdom Metazoa; phylum Arthropoda; class Insecta; order Lepidoptera; family Crambidae; genus Agriphila; species Agriphila tristella. The sequence goes on along the minus strand of OV743430.1, from coordinate 54,309,225 downwards.
ATGAAATTTTATAAATGAGACCATATTCGTTGGTTCAGATGATTATAATTGTCAAAATAAGTTTAAAGTTTATTAAAATATGATTATGTTAATTTGTAAAGCAGTTTTCATTGCTTGAGATTCTTCTTTACAGCTTCACCAAAAGCATTAGCACCTACTTCATTCTCTTCATAGCCAGGCAATGAAGCACATTGTTTCACCCAGTGTTTAACGTTAGGGAACTTTGAGATGTCCCATCCCACTGCCTGTTTCAACATAAAAGATTAAGTAATTAATTCCATGACACCGAATCGGCTGCATGAGGACGGTAACTTATTTACATGTTCTTCTTCCGTCTCTTTTCTTCTCTGGTGCTAATTATTTTTAGGGGGGTGGGTATACAGCAGGTGTAGATAGGTAAAGTAAACATTCTGTATGAAAAGGTAATTATAAATTATGCATATTTTACTAACAAGTATGCTGGATAAAGATGCATAGATTGATGTGTCTGCTATAGTTACAGAGTCCCCTACAACCCATTTACTTCCGGTGAGGAATTCTTCAAGAAAAGCAAGAGATGCATTCAAATCATCCTTCAAGTTTTGTTTGATTTCTGTTTCCCCAAGGAAGAGAATTGGAAACTGGAAAAAAAATATTCAATAAGATTCCATTATACACAACATGGCTGCCTGCCACATACAGTAGGAATTTGATTTGGGATATTGATAATGTAATGAAATTTCAAACAGATAATTTCCACATGTAGGTATGTGCTACTGGCTGCTCCCTAAATTTTGGGGTTTGCTGCGTTCGGAATGATTGTTTTGGAATTTAGAAACCAAAATTCTGTCTTTATGTGGCAGGCGTAACTCAGCTTTAAGATGTCTCTGCTGGACAAAAATTAAAAGGGGTATAAATAATTACCCAATTGTGGTACAGGAGAATTAAATATAGGGCATAAGCTAACTATGACCATTAAATGGGATAGAGTATAATTTATTACAAAAAAAATAGTCACTCACACAAATGGCTCTTATCTTCACGTACAGTGAAAAATCAAAATACAATCGTTGGTTCACGATTGCACGCTTCTTCAAATCTTTAGGATAAAGTTGGTCATCTTTACCAAACTTGTCTGCCAAATAGCAAGCGATTGCTCGACTTTCCCATAGTACAAAACCATCATCGTCCAACGTAGGCACACAATGTTGTGGATTAATCTTCAAAAAATCTTCTTTCAGTTGCTCTTTCTTAAATAAATCTACAATTTCTATTTGTATTGGGACTCCGACAGACCTAGCTGCGAGCAAAGCACCACGAGACGGAGCGCTGATAGGAAAGTGATATAATTTTACGGACATTGTTAAGAAAGTGTCGAAGTGGTTTAAAATCAAATCAAATAATATCTTTTATTGATCTTTTACAACTTTTAAACATTATTTTTCTTGATTGACGTGACAGTGACAAGCAAGACAACAAACTATAAGTTACTCTCCCCGCGTTCCGAATCACGCTTACAGCGCTGTTAGCGCGAATCCGACCAAATTAAAAAGTCACAAAATATTACACTTAATAGGGTATTTGCGTACCTACTTAATTTAATGGATTATACGCTGACAGTGCTGTAAGCGTGATTCGGAACGCGGGGTCTATGAACTTTCCTTTTTTCAAAAGAATGGACAGTGTTGCCAGTGGTCTCGAACGTCAAAATGCGAAATCGGTAGATTAGCCAAAAAAAATTCGGAGGATTCATACCCAAAATAGGTATATTGTGAAAAAAAAACTTTATACCTGCTACTAAAAAAAAATATGTGCTGCAATATGGTTTTCCATACAAACGAGCTAAGGCCCGAATGGGGATGGAAACTGAGGAACTAATGGCGCCACAAGCGGTTGTACCAAAACATTTTGGTTGGTTGTTTCAAATATCATTTGTGGCATATTTTAACCAATCAAAGTATTGATAGCGGTTAGACCGCCGCTGGCGCCATTTGCGATTAGCTTTGCGTTGCCAACCCCATTGGGAAATGGTAAACGCGAGTTTTTATATGAAAATCCAATTCTTTCCAACTGACACTGACACACGGCGAATAGGAGAAATTGTGCAGTAAATTCGACAGTAAAGTCTGCAAGTTGACTATTACAGCTTTCAAACAATATCAAATTCAAGTAAGCACTTTGATGGTGCCTTACACCAGAATTTGGGGCGGAAAATATATAAATATATGCGGGATTAACTATAGATTTCGAGTGTGAAGTTGCAAAAAACGCCTGTACTTATTAGGACGAAAACTTGTTTTGGATAAAGGGAACACACCAGGGGGGTGATTTTGTAATTTTGTTGCAATCAACTCTGACAGAAATCGCAAGTACATTGCTGCTTTAGTTAGAACCAATGTGACAACTATCTTAACTAAAGCAGGGGGGTGATTTTGTAATTTTGTTGCAATCAACTCTGACAGAAATCGCAGTTACATTGCTGCTTTAGTTAGAACCAATGTGACAACTGTCTTAACTAAAGCAGCAATGCAACCGCGCTTTCAATCGATTTCAATCGAGAATTGTTAGCAACAGACTTACGTGATCAAGGGTCAGACCCTTCTCGTTCATGTCCTGAAGGTCGATGGTCCAATGGGTCAGCCGAGAGAGAGAACTGACAGCAGTTAGCACCATACACAAGCACTTTCACTTTGAAAATTGCGGTTTCAATTATAAAAATCGTCTTTGCGTCTTGAAACGATCGCAGTCAAGCGGAATCAAGCGAGCGACACTAACTGCCAACCAGGGGCCGGATTATGACCTCTTATTTCCTGGCAGTTTTCTGACTGGCTATCAATCTATCTCTTTTAATTGCTATACAGCGAGAAAGAGATGTAACTATAGCAATTCATAAACCTGGCAAGTTTTAAGAGGTTGTAATACCCCCCCTGGGCTTCAAATACCGTTAAAAATTAGTAACGTTAAAAAATATAACGTTAAAAATGGAAATTAATAACGGTAAAATTAATAACGGTAAAAGAGAATTTAACGTTTTTTTTCGTTCCTTGATAACGTAAAAAAAAATCAAAATCTAAAATATTTATTTACCTTCAAATATCATTTTACAGTAGCGAATGGCCAGAGTCTTCTTTTAAGCATAGAAAGAAATACTTGTACCAAAAGACTCTGCTCTTCATATAACATATTTAATGGGGAGGCGAAGGCAAAGTGAATTACAGATGGCGCTTCATTCTTTGGAACAATTGTCAGTTTGAGCTTATATTGTCTTGACTGTGTATTACGTGATTTTACTTTCTTAGATTGTATTTTTTTCGGTTTTGCGGACAAACAATGTATTATATGCTAACTTTAGCTCATATAAAAGAAGAATTACGGAAAAGAAAAGCCAAAACAACAGGCAAGAAAGTTTATAGCAACTTACAAAAAATTGCTAACAAGCATTACATTTCTTTAAATTTCGTGTAAGATTTACAAGTAATCTTTTTATTTCAGATTAGAAGCATATGATTTAAATTTTAACAAAGCAACTGAGTGTGAATTTCCGTGTTTATAGTTGCCTGATGATGCCTTCTGTGCAATAGTAATTTCAGGTTTCTGTACTGTAATTTCTGTACCATCCAAAATTACACGAACCGTTTTATCATATTTATTTTATTATTCTAAGTTTCTTGAATGACTCTGGCATATAAAATTCTATTAATTCTCTGTTTGGCCCCAATATTGGGCTTATTCCATATTTGATATACCTATCAAATTCATCCAAGTTATAAATATGCTAGAAACTGCTGAGGTTGAAATATTAAAGAACAAAGCTGTTATAATTCAAATGTTGTTTTATTTTGGCGAAGCTTCATCAAATTCATGAAACATTCCTTTTGATTTATAATGTTTCTCAGGCTCAGCAAAGGAGAAAATCGAGGGAAAAGCATCTTTTTTTTGATATTTTTTTGCCCAATATTTTTTTTGTTACTGGGAAATCGATGAACTCCAATAATTTACAAGTTACATGCATAACAATGCGGAATTTTCTCAGTATAAAATTAAAAAGTGCAATACTCCAAGAGATTCCCATATGTTTTGACACTTTCTTTGAGGCGGCCCGGTACCAAGACCAGCGGCCCTATTTTTGAATCACTCGTCTCCAATCGAGCGCTCTTTGCTACTGATTTTCGTTCGACATTTGACTCAAATGTATGGAGATGTCGAACGAAAATCAGTAGAAACGAGCGCTCGACGCCAGCCGAGCGATTCAAAAATAGGGGCCCAGACGCCACCTATCGGGATAAAATTGCGCTTTTCCTCCCTTGAACATGTGTGTTTTTTTACCAAAAAGAAAAAAATAACTTATAACTTTACTAATTACTTACAAATTAAAAGTTTACAATTTGACTTATAATATAATAAATAACAAAACTATAAAGATTCACTCTATAAATCTATTTATGTAAAACAAAATAATTCGTAGTGTGTGTGTGTGTGTGTTCAATAGTTATTCAACCACCATTAACTCCATTGATAATTTATCTCAACATTAATTCAATTTCCTCATAGCTAAGAATTTTGATCCAAGTCAGTAATCTAGCTTTACAGTCATGATTTGGTTTATTGTAAATATTTATTATTTTATTAACTCTATTATATAGACTAGCTGATCTTGCACCATATTGAACTTTAGCAAACACAGTTTTTGTGGTAGGCACCTTTGTGACAATGTCTTTTCTTCTCCTATTTTCTATATTAGGATCATATGTGATTGTTTTGTGTTTTTTTGCTATTGTATAAATAACATAAAGTTTACGAACAGAAAGTAAGTTACTGATTTCATATAGTTCCTCAGTGGGGAAACGTCGCTTTTTGAAATACATGACTTTTAATAATGCTCTCTGAGCTCTTTCAATTTCAATAAAACGCGTTTTATAAGCTCCACCCCAAACAGGTATGCAGTAGGTAATTATTGATTGTACTAGAGCAAGATATATTTCATTAAGTAAATTTCTAGAGCCTTTATATGATGGAACTACGTATCTTAATGTCTTAAACAACCAAATAAATTTTCTGATTCTAGAAGATATTAATTCAATTTGTGGATACCAAGATAACATATGATCAATCAATATACCCAAATATTTTATCTGATTTACACGATTTATAGACGGACACTTACATACATTATTTCCTACATCTTTACAATCATGTATTTTGACGCTGAAAGTTTCTTCCGGTTGTGTATTATTTCTTATACTAAAGCAAATGTAGTTGGTTTTGGAAGTATTTAGTGTAAGGAGGTTATGTTTAAGCCATTTTGCAACTAGAACCATACCACTTTCGGCATTCAATTTGACGTCACTCCAACTTGGCCCGTAAAAGGCAATGGCAGTGTCATCCGCATAAGTAAAAATTTTTGCGTTTAACAGGTCCATAGTGCATAAGTCGTTTATGTACACCAAAAATAATGTAGGGCCAAGTACACTGCCCTGAGGTACGCCGTAGTGCACGTCAACATAGTCACTAGTATGATTATCAAGTTTAACCCTTTGTTTTCTGTTATTCAAATAGTCCTGAAAAATCGATAGTGTGGTGCCCCTGACTCCAATTTTTTCCAATTTACGCACAAGAATGGGGACAGAAACCGTGTCAAAAGCCTTTTTTAGGTCAATAAAAATAGACAAGCATTTGTTTCCTTTATCGAGTTGCTCTGATATAAGTGAGCTTAGAGATGTAACTGCGTCTTCAGTTGATATTGAATTGAATTTAATCATAAATGTACCTAATTGTATTGTGAATGTACGTAATTGTTATAATATCTAAATTCTATAAAATTAATAATATTCAACACAATGTATATTGTATGGAATAAATGAATTGAAATTGAAATTGAAATATTCCTTTCCTGAAACCGAATTGGTTTGAAGATAATATTTGAAAAGTTGTTAAGTAATTCATTAATCTGATATTAAGTAACTTTTCCAAAATCTTAGATACAACAGGTAAAACAGAGATAGGTCTATAGTTATTCACGTCATTTTTGTCCCCAGCCTTGTGCACTGGTGTTATTATTGATTGTTTTAGCAATGCGGGAAAAGTGCCTGTTCTAAAGCATAGATTAAAAAAATGAGTCAATATGGGAATAACGTCATGCCTTATAAGTTTAAGATAAGTGGTTGAAATGTTATCCCAACCCGGTGCACTATCAGATTTCAGATTCATTATAACAGAATTAATTTCTTCCGGATCAGTATCAAGTAGGACCATAGATTGACGTTGGTCAGGAATTTTTTTAAGGTATTCATCAAAATCATTTTGGAAAGTACTGGAATGAATTCTCTCTGCTAAATCTTTGCCTATACTAGCGAAGTATCCATTAATATAGTTTGCCGTATCAACAGGTGTAGTCATAATTTGAGCAAGTTCTTGATTTAATTTATTAGTTTTATTAGTATAGGTTATTTGTTTTATATTTTTCCAGAGCAATTTATTATTATTTATTGAATTTGCAAGCAACTTTTTTTATCAAATTATTGCAAAAATTTCTACAACGTTTAAATGTGATTTTTTTAATATCATTACAAGGGTCAGAACATGATTCTTTTTGTAGTTTATTGCGGTTTTTAATACATTTTAGCAAACCTGGAGTCATCCAGGGTTTGATTATACGTTTACTTTTAGGAATATTTATAATACTAGTATTATTTTCTATACTTTCAGTTATTTTCTTCAAAAGATTTTCAATTAAAATATCTTGGTCATCGCAAAAGAGTAATTCATTTATATTTTGTCTCTGGAAATATTTATGTGCATTTTCTAAATCTACAGCAGTTTTAGCTTTTCTCACCTTGTGCCCTCTTCTAGATTTAGTTAGAACTAAAAGAGTGGTAAAGTGATCTGTAAGAGTTGTTTGTAATATAGCAATGAACGCCGTCTCCTTTTTACTATCTATTTTCAACATAAAATGATCTAGACAGCTCTGCTTTCTAGTTGGTAAGGTATGTCCTGCAAGTATACCATAGGTAGATAACATCTCGAGATAAACGGCCCTGTTTGTAATATCACAAGATTGCTCAGTAGGTTTGCTAATTAAGTTTATGTTAATATCACCCGCTATTATGAGATTTTTCTGTGTCCCCAATGTTTCTAAGTGTGTACCTAAGGATGAAATAAAATTATCTACATTTCTATTTGATGGCGAACGGTAAATGCAAAGTATAACACTGCTGACTAGATCTAGCTGCAAACATGAAGCTTCTGTGATTTTAATTTCTTTAACATTACATGCAAGTGTTTCCTTTATATATACTGTCACGCCATCATTTTTATTTACATGGTGAGTAGTTTGATATGAGTAGTATTTTTTTAGTTTGGGGATTGGTTTATCCGGGTTAAGATGACATTCGGTCAGAATAATTATATCAACATCAAAATTAAAATCAGAAATAGTAATTAAAAAATCATCAAAATTGGAGTATATGCTGCAAATATTCTGGGAGATGATCGTGAGATCACTTTTGTTTCTAACATTATAGTGTTTATAAAGATCGCCACTATCACACATAACAGTTTTAGCTATGTTCAAACTGTCTATCTCATTCAACGTGTGAAGTTGTTCAGCCATTAGAATTGTAAATAAAACTGAGTAGATTAAAAGCAAAGTAGTTATATAAATCAATTAAGACACATGCAATGTTAGATTGTGTATTATTTACATGCAGAATTGCTTTGTGTGACAAGTGTGCATGCTGGCTTATGTGCATAATTGGGTTAAGTTGTATGTAACTATATGTTTGATGTGGATGTATGTATTTAAGTATAAGGTTTGAGTGTGTTGAAAATTGTACGTAATTGTTTTTTATATTAACTGTGCTTAAAGTGTTTGTTTGTGTGTGTAGAGTACTAAAAACTACAAAAGAAAGTGTCAGTTTATGACATAACTTAAACAGGACTATATAACTAAAGATAGAGAAACTTACGACTAGTCATTTATCGGTGTTTATATTGAATAAATGTTGAACTTGAGCTTCACTTGTAATGTTGATGATGGGTGAATTTTCAGTCTTTCTGACATATATTTTTCCATAAGCAGTCCAGCAATATTTATATTTTTCGGACTTTGCTAGATCTCTGGCAAGGAAGTGAAGTCGGGACGCGTATCGTGTTAGATGTTCTGGTATAAACACTAGTGTTTCTTCTTCAGTGCGAAAGCCCAGATGTTTTGCACAGAGTTTAGATTTGTTTTTTACATTAAACTGTTTAGCCATTTTGATCATTTCAGTCTTGACCAGGGTCGAGTTAGTTTCCACAACAATGGAGGTATTTTTAACTTCTGTTTTGTTCCCACGAACCCTGTAGATGTCCGTAACATAAGAAGAACTCATATTACAGCCCACATTCTTAGCTAAATGCGTTACTATCTCCAACAAGTCTGCCTTATCTTCTTTCCTTTTTTTTGGTACATTTTTAATTTCAAAACTGCTCTTCCTCTGTACTTTCTGTATATCTTAAATTTTTTCTTCTAGTATTTTTATATGTTTTTTATCTTCTTTAGATTGGCTTTCCAAAATTTCCACTATTTTCTTAAGATCCTCATTTTGTGATTTCAGGAATGCAATAGAGTTTTCAATATTTGTGTTGACCAGTTTTATTTCTTTGAGTGTTGGTAATATCTCTTTGAAGTCTTCTTTTTGCTTTGCGAAAAAAGTCATCATCATTTCCTTCATTTCTTCCTTCAATGAATCGAATTCCGGAGCAAAATCCTCCTCGTTGCGTCTTCTCTTAAAGCGTGAGTATACAAAATTTGGTGGTGTACTTTCTTTATTAAAAACTTCTAAATTTGATTCAGACGCAGATTTATCCATAATCACAGTACACTTATACATTAGCGTATAGTTGGCAGACTCACCATGGAATTAGAAGGTTTTGACTAGGTCAAAAAATTGTTAATAAATAGTGATAAATAGTGAACTATAGCATATAAATAGTGATACCATGATTCAAAAGATATTTGAGTATCTTGGTGAGGCTGCAAACTTGACGTCAAGTTGGCAGACACCTTAAGGAATACAGTTCGTATCAATATGATTTATATGCCAAAAAATTGTTAGAAAATAGTGAATCGTATACGCAAAATTTCAATAACATTGCTTCAATACAAGCCGAGATATTACGGTCTCTAAGTGGGCTGCTAACTTGACGTTTCAGGCGATAGCGATTCCAGAGAAACGGGTACAAGTTTTAAACAAATAAATATATCAAAAAATTGTTAGTGAAATTGTGATTCCTACGATATAAATAAAACAAGAATTCTTCATTGCTATTTTCTAAAAATCGAATGTCAACTTTTACATAATACTCTGAATAGGCTGTCGATCAATATTGAACTTTGCTCCACAGTAATAAGGTTCAAACTTTATTGCAATCGTGTGGTGAGTACTATCAATCAAAAAAGTGAGATTTATATTTTTAGCCATGTCCTCCAATTATTATTACACTTGTTTTATTAATTAAGTGTTGGTACCTATCAAACAATAACGATATTCATTAATAACAATCATAGCAATAGCGCCATCTCTCGGAAAAGATTGGCAATTTCTCAGTTATAATTTAACGTTAGATACCTATTTAAGTATTAGGTCGAATAAAGATATTATTATTTGGTGAGATGTATAGTATGTGAGTAGGTAGGAAGTAATATAAGTAGAAAATATTAATAGTTTGTCCTGAATTAATAATATTGAATTAAGAGTAGGGTATTGACCACAGCCTACTAGGCCTAAAGAGTGGTCTTTATACAGTCGATCATCGCCTTTATTGTTGGCGCAAAAGCCACCGTTCGTAAAACTAGACAGTTGACGCAACGACTAAAAGTGTAAGGGTTGGCATGATATGATTTGCCTTTTTGAATTTCAAAAATAATTAAGTAAAATAATACCTAATACATAAATAGACACCTAACGTTAAATTATAACTGAGAAATTGACAATCTTTTCCGAGAGATGGCGCTATTGTTATGAATATTATTGTTATTAATGAATATCGTTATTGTTTGATACCAACATTTAATTAATAAAACAAGTGTAAATAATTCGAGGATATGGCTAAAAATATAAATCTCACTTTTTTGCTTGATAGTACTCACTTCACGATTACAATAAAGTTTGAACCTTATTACTGTGGAGCAAAGTTCAATATTGATCGACAGCCTGTTCAGAGTATTATGTAAAAGTTGACATTTGATTTTTATAAAATAGCAATGAAGAATTCTTGTTTTATTTATATCATAGGAATCACAATTTCACTAACAATTTTTTGATATATTTATTTGTTTAAAACTTGTAACCGTTTCTCTGGAATCGCTATTGCCTGAAACGTCAAGTTAGCAGCCCACTTAGAGACCGTAATATATCGGCTTGTATTGAAGCAATGTTATTGAAATTTTGCGTATACGATTCACTATTTTCTAACAATTTTTTGGCATATAAATCATAATGATACGAACTGTATTTCTTAGGGTGTCTGCCAACTTGACGTCAAGTTTGCAGCCTCACCAAGATACTCAAATATCTTTTGAATCATAGTATCACTATTTATATGGTAGAGTTCACTATTTATCAGTATTTATTAACAATTTTTTGACCTAGTCAAAACCTTCTAATTCCATAGTGAGGCTGCCAACTATATGCTAATCACTTATACTTGGGCCAACTCCTCAAAATAAAGTCGCTATCGCTTCCGCTTATAAGTTAGGGCAACGACTCTGTTCTGTGACGTACAATCCCCGTCAATTGGTAATGCGCTGGAACCTTGTCAAATTAACATACACATCAACGTCATCCGCAACTAAAAATGGCAAAAAACAGTAAAATTCTAATAGGTAATATAATAAATTAATTATTGAATTCTTATTTTTAATAAGAAAGGGTCTAGGTATATGAAAAAAATACAATTGTTTTTCGTTTTTGAGGTTAAAATCATGGCCGCCAGGCGCATTACCAATTGACGCGGATAGTACGTGATAGTGAATGAGTCGCGGCGTGCACGCGCAGCGCGTAGTGCAGTATGGAGCTCGGAGAATTATGAGCAGCTCACCGTTGCCGTCCCTTTCTTACACTCGCCGGTAACTTGTTGATGCGTTATAAGCGCCTGGTACTTTGTGAAATTTTCGAAAATAAATATTTTGTTTTACATTTAATTTTAAATATTTTTAGTAAAATTTTGACAATATTTAGCACGGATTCACACGTCTATACGCTTTCGCGGTCCGGGGGGAAGAGGAAACGTTATTATGTTACTGTCTTGGACGAATTAACCACTGGACACGTAACGTAAGAAAAATGTATGAAATCACGTTCAACCAATTTTTGCGGGGCGAGGGGGGATTACACTTGTCAAATAATGACAATGTTATAGGGTGATTTAGCCGATTTTCGGCCATAATTGCCGGCCAAATATTATGGATTGTGAAACTCGTAGGCATTAATTCTTGGCTAGGCGGCCGAAAAGCAAATGACCTCCCAGAAATGCATTTCGTCACCCGGCCATCAAATTTAAATGCATCACACCGAATACTTTACGCGTTTAAGTCAAAATAACAGTACTAAAACTAATTTACCATACTCACACTCAATTGCAAGAAGCTTCACTTTATATCTTCTTTAGCTGATGCCACTTTATCGCTAATGAAATCATTAACATAATGATTTCATTAGTTTGTTGCATCAAACTACTTTAGGCTAAAAACTTAATCCTTTAACTAATGAGAGCCTTAAACATTGTTGCCATTGTTGTTGTTGGTTGAGTTTTGTTTTGAAAAGTATTCGAAGTTTGTATATAAAATGGCCAAAAAACGCGTTTGACACATAGTATGGTTTGACAACTTATTTACCTAACCTTTGAATAAAAACTCAATATTTAAAATTGAATGTTTTTTTAATTTCTTAGTATACCTACTTAACAGAGAAAAATCAACATCTACATACTAGGAGAATATTGTCACGATATTGTGTTTACAAGGGCTGATCGCACAGATGTGTCATTTTGATGTGATGTACCAGGGGCAGTAGAACTGTCTTTGTTCGCCAAATCAGCTAGTCCCATCTGGAAGGATACTGTCGCGAAGAACCGCAAAGCGAACAGAAGCTGGATAAGACCACAAACGGCCCTACTCCTCAAGGTTTGTGGCTCCAAATTGAGGCGGTCTCGAAGCAGCAGCGCTGCCTCCTTTGAAATTCGGGAGCGCAGCCGGAATTTTTCTCCGTCATGTTTTTCGAATAATTTATTGGTGGCGACAAGGAACATCTTCTGGATCCGATAATGACGATAGGCTGGTCGGTCAACGACGTATTTAGCGAAAATACAAAGTAAACACGATGTGAAATTGGTTTAATGGCCCGTCATCGACCCATTAAAAATTATTCCTCTTTTCTTTCCTACAATACTTTAATGAAACATTAAGATTTAAAGTGGCACTAAAAAGATAAAAATCTTTCTTGCAATTGAGTGTCAGTAATAAAAATTATGTGTATCAAACCTTCCAAAAAACTCACATGCACAATTTTTTTGCTACTTTAACGACACACCTGCCGTTCAATTTTCGCCCTTCTTACCCACGACACTACCAAGGCGCACTACTGGTAGTGTGTCGTGGGTAATTTTTTTTCCCTTCTACACTACCGGCCCAGTAGTATCGTAGGTAAATAAATATATGCATTCCCCACGACACACTACCATTATAAACTTAATTAACTTCTTTAAATCACATTATCAAAGTACCAGGGTAGCATAGATTTAGAGGAGGTCAACATTTTTAAACATAATAAATTGTTGAAGTCCTTATCCGCGCGACCTTGAGCAAGTGAAGGAGGCCTGGTTATGTTTCCGAAATGGCCGAAAACCAAAGGGGGCCGGCAAACCGGCTAAGTCACCCTACTTTGTTTATATACCAAATTTTATTTATTTTACGGAAAATAGCTACTATAATAGGATGAAATTGTGCTTATGCGTGAAAAGAAAGATTTCTTGATTGCCCGCTATTTTTTTTGCTGAACAAGACGGAGCATTTTACCCATTTTTGTACCAATGTTTCGCCACGAGCTCTAGCATCAGACTGACAACGCAATATCGTTTACTGAGGCTATCGGTCACAGTAAGTGGCTAAGGGGTAAAGGCGAATATGGCTGTCATTTCGCGTCCAGTGGTTAATTCGTCCAAGGTTACTGTATAAAAATATTTAAAAGTAATGTGTAATTGACGTTGACGCTGCCGTGACGTGATCAGTCTCTGCGGTAGGTACTAGGTAGTAGAGGTACCTACCTACAATACGCAATATAGATGACGTGGCCATATCGTAGATTCATTAAATGCTCGAGAATTTCATGAAATGATCGCATTTCATGAAATGAGCAACTTAATTTGACCAGATCATTAAATCGTCAACGTTTTACGATTTTATCATCCACGTCTGGCCGGATCGTATAAATAGGGTAGGGTGTCAATAAAATATATCTTTATTATGTAATAATTGACAAATGTAGAGTAATATCAGTTAAATAGAAACACAATACTTTAGCTAGCATAGATTATATTTTAATAAAATAAGTGAATAATTATGTTACTTAAGAATAAAGTACCTAATAACCTGTGGCGATCCAAACTCCACGGTTTTTTAGGGTTCCGTACCCAAAGGGTAAAAACGGGACCCTATTACTAAGACTCTGCTGTCCGTCTGTCGGTCTGTCTGTCACCAGGCTGTATCTCATGAACCGTGATATCTAGACAAGTGAAATTTTCACAGATGATGTATTTCTGTTGCCACTATAACAACAAATACTAAAAACTGAATAAAATAAATATGTAAGGGGGCTCCCATACAACAAACGTGATTTTTTTTGCTGTATTTTGGTACGGAACCCTTCGTGCGCGAGTCCGACTCGCATTTGGCCGGTTTTTTTACATTTTGCTCGGTTTTTGCGTGACTTGCATAAAACTCGAGAACCTTTTTTATTTATTAAGTAATCTTTATTGCACAACAATACACAAAGTCATTCAAATCATTCACATTTCCAAAAGAAAAGCTTGAGCGTTTCTTTTAAAAGAGAATTTACTAGGAGATCGCCTGATAGTTTCAGGGAGATTATTCCAGAGGCGGGTAGCTTGCAGCGTAAAAGAATCAGACATATTATAGCCAGAATGAAAGAAAGGAGTGCAGAGAGCAAGCGAAGGGGACGATCGTGAGTACCTATCACAGATATACTGAAATTTGCATTTCAAGTATTCTGGAGAATGGGGACTGTTGCGGATGGAATATGGTGAGCAGAGCAGCCTTAGCTGTCTGCATTGACGGATAGGGAGCCATTTCATCCTGCCCTTATCATTGTAAACTCTTTTGTTATTACTTTCTTCCTCATTTAATAACGAATTATTCACTTTTTCACTGCGAGAAATAACATTGTCGTCAGCGGCCGCCATCTATACACATAAACAAAGCGCTTGCAGCGCCTCTACCAGTAATTAATGTAACTATTTTACGATATCATCAAAATAATCTTGACCATTTCATGAAGTAGCCGCGCCGCGCGCGATCAGTTGCCCATATCGAGAAACGATTTCTTATTATTGATCTGCCCAAGTCACATCATGATGTGGCCAAGAGACAGTGAAACATTTCATGAAATGCGATTATTTCATGAAATTCTCGAGCATTTCATGAAGTGAGCAAATCTACGATATGGCCAAGACATATATAAAATTACCGTTTAAAATAACGTTATTTTTAACGTTATCGACATTAATTTAACGTTATATTAAGGTTATGTTATTAGGTATCGTTAAAAAAAATAACGTTATCAAGGTATATTGAAAATAACGTTACGTAACGTTATTTTTACTTTTAATTGATAACGTTATAAAGCCCTGCTGCCAACTCGAAAAGTCCACTTGTACTTGCAGCAGCGAAAAGGACGACAATAGTTCAAACGCGTGTGTAGGAAAGGGATAGGAGATATGATGACGCATTGCAATCACTCGTTTTCCATTTAAAAAATAACATTACAATGAATACGAAATCCAACACACTTTAATGTTCCTAATTGAAGAATAGTTAAGTGTACTTATTTGTAAAAGTACAAGTCGAAAACAAATGAAAAATAAAGTCTGAATGATCACTTTGAGGAGTCGTAGAGGATTCCCCTATAAACTAACGAATCGCAAGTCCAATTCGGTAAAAAATCTGGAGAATTTCCTTATATTCTCAGAACTTCTCATAATTCGTAAAAATATCCATAGGAGAGGGTCCATATCGGTAGAAATACCGAAAAATTGGTAGGTTCGAGACCACTGAGTGTTGCCATGCCAACTAGATATTTCGAGAGGAGGAAAAGCGCAATTTTATCCCGATAGGTGGCGTCTGGTCTTTGGTACCCGGCCGCCTCAAAGAAAGTGTATTGCACTTTTTAATTTTATACTGAGAAAATGTCGCATTGTTATGCAAGTAACTTGTAAAATATTGGAGTTCATCGATTTCCCAGTAACAAAAAAAATATTGGGCAAAAAAATATCAAAAAAAAGATGCTTTTCCCTCGATTTTCTCCTTTGCTGAGCCTGAGAAACATTATAAATCAAAAGGAATGTTTCATGAATTTGATGAAGCTTCGCCAAAATAAAACAACATTTGAATTATAACAGCTTTGTTCTTTAATATTTACACCTCAGCAGTTTCTAACATATTTATAACTTGGATGAATTTGATAGGTATATCAAATATGGAATAAGCCCAATATTGGGGCCAAACAGTGAATTAATAGAATTTTATATGCCAGAGTCATTCAAGAAACTTAGAATAATAAAATAAATATGATAAAACGGTTCGTGTAATTTTGGATGGTACAGAAATTCCAGTACAGAAACCTGAAATTACTATTGAACAGAAGGCATCATGAGGCAACTATAAACATGAAATTTCATACTCAGTTGCTTTGTTAAAATTTAAATCATATGCTTCTAATCTGAAATAAAAAGATTACTTGTAAATCTTACACGAAACTTAAAGAAATGTAATGCTTGTTAGCAATTTTTTGTAAGTTGCTATAAACTTTCTTGCCTGTTGTTTTGGCTTTTCTATTCCGTAATTCTTCTTTTATCTGAGCTAAAGTTAGCATAGAATACATTGTTTGTCCGCAAAACAAAAAAAAATATAATCTAAGAAAGTAAAATCACGTAATACACAGTCAATACAATATAAGCTCAAACTGACAATGGGTCCAAAGACTGAAGCGCCATCTGTAATTCACTTTGCCTTCGCCTCCCCATTCCACTATGTAAGCAAGTTGGTATTTTCCGTCAAAAATCCGTATTTTTTTTATATTTTTCCGTCAAAACAAATCCGCAATAATACAGAGACTTCATCGGGTAAATTGTACGAGCATGCCTTGCCTTTTTCAGTTCAAAATGTATTTTCAAAATGGCATTTTTGCCCATATTTTCTGCACTTTTTGCCTTTATTTTGATTTCACCCCATTCATTACTGACTACTGGCATGACATGATCCAGTACACAAATAATTATCAATAATCAAAAAAATTATTGTGTGCTACATCTTGGCCCACTTTGAAAACCCCAATGCTGTCTACATGGTCAATTTGTCCGGCGGGCTGATTATGTAAATAGAAACTATTTAGCGACCAGTTTCATTCGACATACAATGCTAGTTTTCTTTGGTATGTTTTTTCTTACCCCAAAATGAAGTAGCAATGTATCACATTCATCTGTCAAATGAGACCGGTCGCTAGGTGGTTTCTAATTAGATAATCAGCCTGCCGATTCGTCCTATATTAGTCCCACTTTTTTCGGAATTCATCCCAAAGGGGACAAAAAGATATAAGCGATTTAAATGGCCCGTGCCAAAGCAAACCTTCATTTTGATAGGGACAAGCTATATAATAGTGAAATATAACAGCTTGCCAGGATTTGATTATTAAATAATTTTGTCCCATTTTTATCGAACCCGCAATACCTAGAATCAAAACGAAATGAAGCGACTTTCAAAAAATATAAAGGAATGATTTGGTCCATGCCAAAATTAATCTACATCTTGGCGAGGACTTTTGAACCAGGTCACCTAAAGAAAATCTATTTATTGGAAACAAGTTGTGTACATTCGTCCCAATTTGTCCCAAAGCCACAGAATTCGTCCCTTCTGTGGTTTAGGAGATAATCGGAATTAAAATTTGGTTTTTATAGTACAGGAGCTGACTTCCTATTTAGTGACGATGTTTGTAACTTGGTTTTGCTTGTTTGTGTTAGTGTAACACAAAAGTATAACGTAAAGTAATACGTAACTTTTTTTGCATTTCCGAATTTTTTCTATACATCACTGTTCACAAGATATTAAAAATAATAAAATCGATTTAGAATAGCATAGAATACATGAGTGTCCATCTAGAACAGCCATTTTTGTGTGTGGTCATGCATATTGATGTGCCGGCTGAGAATATTCTCATCTGGCACATAAATATCATGCATGCAATGACCGATAATAATTAATTAAATTATGTAGAATATTCTCTTCGTTTTGAGAAGCTTCTCGAAGTTTATTTTGCTGCAAATACGATCGAATCGCAAAAACTGAGTTAGTGTACCTACATTAATTCTTTTACGATGTGCATGACGCACCTTTATTAATAGTTATTGTCTATTTAAAAATGTGACACTGACGTCGGCGTTTTGCCTTGGTATTATGACTTGTCAAGTGTGAAAATTATCTGAAAGTTTGCCTTTATATTTCTAATAAAGCGCCTGCCCACTCGCCTCACTTTGAGCGCGTAGCCCTCATGCTGCACATGCGCTTCTGCTTCCGTTAGACAAAACGCAAGCTAAGTGTTCGATCCCTATTGCAAGGAAGACTGAGCGGAATTATCTCTGAATCCTACCCCTTGTTGATCTTAAATCCTGGTAAATTGAAATACTATCTTTTATTTACCACCTTCTGTGATTTGGTCGTGCTTAACATGTCCAGCTGCGACAACTGCGCAATAGTACGGAACGGAATAGTTTTAAATATTTCTCATAAACCAAAGAAGGGACGAATTTCATAAAATTCGTTTGTCCCAAAGCCATAGCTTTGGGACAAATTAGGACGAATGTACACGAATCGTTTCCAATAAACAGATTTTCTCTAGTTGACCTGGGGCCCTATTGCCCAACTCAAAGCTTTAGCCAGAGCGATAGCTAGCAGCGTTGCCAATTTGTCATTTTATATGCTAAATTTAGCATATTTTCGTTCTGTTTAGCATATTATTTATTCATTTAGCATATAGCATATTTTTTAGCATAATACATAATACCTATACATTAAAAAACAACACTTTTAAGAAAAAAAAATCTGCTGCACTGCTAAATCTAATACAAAGCACGCTTTTGACCGCGTATTTGGTTTATAAATACAAATATGTAAATGGCGTTGTGCAAGGAAAGCAGTGCTTTTTTGTACTCGCAGTTTGAAGCACTTCGAAGCGTTTTGCATTGCTTTTTAGCATGCTTTGAACTGTATTGCTTGCTTATTTTTTTAAAATAGTTCTGATGCATCAAATACTATAATATTTTGGGACGTTTTAAGTCGAGCATTAATTCTAGAACTGTGCTTGAGCAGAGATTCAACAAACTAAACTCAAACTCAGATCATGCTAATTTTAAAACGATGATTGAGTACGCGATTCAGATTAAAGCTTATTTATTAAGATTGAATTTTAAGGGAAAGGTGGATGGGAGGGAGAGAGGGGACCTAACCTCTCCAAAGCATTTTGTGCGGCAATGCACAGTTTTTGTTTAAATGAACATTGAAATTTTACTAAACCTAACCTCAAAATGTATGAAAAAGTCACTAAATCAAAAATTAAGGGGGGATGGGAGAGTCTCCCTCTTTACTCTACTCTTTTTCCCCTCACTCGCCTCCCTTCAATGTTTTTTAGCTTTTATACATTTTGAGGTTAGGATTGGTAAAATTTCAAAATTCATTTAAAAAAATCAAAATGCTTTGATTAAGGGCATGGGGGCTCTCCTAACCATCCACTCCCTTAATAATTTTACGCATAATTAGGCCAAGTAAATGTTGCGTCACAACGTGATTTATACATTTTTATGAGTGACATTGGCCAATTAAACGTAAATTTTAATAAATAAGGTATTTGTGCTTAGAATTATAGGAATATTGCGAAGATTATAATGGGTGGTTTTGTCACTGCAGTAAGTTTTTCGTAAAACGGAATTTGATGAACTTGACCTCATCAATTCAACAAACTAAACTCAACTCAGATCATGCTAATTTTCAAACGATACTCGAGCAATGCTCGACTAATTTTAGAACTAAAATCTCTGCTTAGAAAGAATTTGATCTCTGTTTACGTAAGTTTGGTCGAGACCACGCTCGAGCATTGATTTGGGTTCATATTTACATTAGTTAAAGTCGAATTTAAGGGGGCGGATGGTTGGGAGAGCCCCCTACCCCTTATCAAATAATTTTGATTTTTTAAAATGAATTTTGACATTTTACCAAACCTAACCTCAAAATGTATGAAAAACCCTAAAAAAATCTTTAAAGTTGGGCGAGCGAGGGGAAAAGAGTAGAATATAGAGGGGGGACTCTCCCATACCCCCTCTTAAGTTTGTTAAGTGATGTGATAGGTTAGAAATTTATTTTTCATGTTTTTTTAACAGATAATGCTAAATATCATTCTTAATAAGTAGGTACCCCTTAAAACTTTTGTAGGGAGTTCCCCGCTCCCCCCTCTCTACTTAATCTTTTTCCCCTCGCTCACCCCCCTTAAATTATTTTTTCATACATTTTGAGGTTAGGATTAGTAAAATTTCAAAATTCAATTAAACTAAAAACTGTGCATTTCCGCACAAAATGCTTAGGTGGGATCAGCCGCGGCAGTAAAGGTCCAAACAAATTATCGGACGCGGCTTATGGACGCGGCTTACTGCCGCGCACACTCTCATAACATCCTGCGTTCCAGATAGCTATCGGACGTCCGATGACGTCATATTAGTCTATGGTTACGTCCGCGACCTACTACATCCGATAGTTTGCACACCTCAGATCAGCCGCGGCAGTAAAGGTGCAAACAAATTATCGGACGCGGCTTACTGCCGCGGCTGATCTGAGGTGTGCAAACTATCGGATGTAGTAGGTCGCGGACGTATCCGATAGTGTGCACACCTCAGATCAGCCGCGGCAGTAAGCCGCGTCCGATAATTTGTTTGCACCTTAAGTCGCGTCCGATAATTTGTTTGGACCTTGAGCCGCGTCCGATAATTTGGTCCATACAAATTAGCATAGACTAATATGACGTCATCGGACGTCCGACAGCTATCTGGCACACAGGATGTTATTAGAGTGTGCACACTTATCAGCCGCGGCAGTAAGCCGCGTCCATAAGCCGTGTCCGATAATTTGTTTGGACCTTTAAGGTCGAAACAAATTATCGGACGCGGCTTACTGCCGCGGCTGATCTGAGGGCCTAGTACGAGTTGATTTTTTGTACTCACTTCACTTTGCGAATAGTAAACTCGTCTTCTCTCTTTTACTCGTTCACTCACTCGCATGATTTCCTCTCTTTCACTCGATACTATTCGCAAAGTGAGGTGAGAAACACAACTCGTACTAGGCCCTCTGAGGTGTGCAAACTATCGGATGTAGTAGGTTGCGGACGTAACCATAGACTAATATGACGTCATCGGACGTCCGATAGCTATCTGGCACGCAGGATGTTATTAGAGTGTGCACACTTATCAGCCGCGGCAGTAAGCCGCGTCCGATAATTTGTTTCGACCTTTACGTCCGATAGTTTGCACACCTCAGTGTATTTTCATAGTCCCAGATACCTATCAGCCGCGGCAGTAAGCCACGTCCATAAGCCGCGTCCGATAATTAATCTGGAGGGAAATCCGTTAAGTTGGCAACACTGAGAATAGGTGCATGCATTCCATCAGTCTAACCGCTGAGTCATCGATCACCTTCACCATAGAGTGGAAAATCTGCTGGACGTATTCTATTCTAGTATCTTCTTAAGGTGCAAACAAATTATCGGACGCGGCTTACTGCCGCGGCTGATCTGAGGTGTGCAAACTATCGGATACGTCCGCGACCTACTACATCCGATAGTTTGCACACCTCAGATCAGCCGCGGCAGTAAGCCGCGTCCGATAATTTGTTTGCACCTTTACGCTAAAAACATACTATTGTGTTGTGTTGTACCATGTCGCGTATCGGTTTCATATACATAGTATGGTTAGAAACACATTACTACAGTGTGTCGTGTCGACACAACACAATAGTGTGTTTCTAGCGTTATTCGTCTCTGTGATATTTACTTTCCAAGGTTAAAATGTACTCTATGACGATCGATGACTCAGAGATTTGTCTGGCAGAATGCATCCAGTGTAGTCAATCAGCTGAGCTAGAAAAATAAACGAAAAAGTTAAAAAACACAACAGTTGTTTACATTCGGCATTCCTTCCTATACAAAAAGTTGAATTTACTGTTCTTGAGTAAAACAATAAATTCCAAAAAATATGGTAGATCTGTGTAGAATATGCATGGAAAATGGTCCCTTAAAAAGTATCTTTGTAAAAGAAGATAAAGTTATGATTTCTACGAAAATAATGTGCTTGGCTAAAATTCATGTAAGTAAATGTGCACATTGGAAATTTTATTAATGACTTCTTAGTATACTTCTTAGTATATATATTGCATTCTAATAATTCAATGGATAAGACATTCTGCTAAGTTATAACAATTTTTCTTTTAGATATACCCAGGTGACGGTTTGCCAAGTGCAATCTGTTCAGATTGTATTATTAAATTAAATAGGTGTTATGAATTTATTCACATGTGTGAAGTGTCAGACTCAAAGCTAAGAGCTAATTTTAAAGTTGAACAATCTTCTCCCAGTAAGTCTGAATTGATATGTGATGAAAATGTTGATGGTGAAGCAGACAATGAAACATTGAAGTTTGAATATGATAGAGATATCTATGGGGAATTTGATGAAGATAAAAAAATAATAAAGGAAGAAGGGAGTACTTCTACTTTAAGAGTCAAAAACAAGCCTAGAAAACTAAACATTGAAAAGAAAATTGAGAAACAGCAATGTTTTACCTGTGGAAAAGTAATGTCATCTAAGTAAGGACCTATTTGTAAGAGAAACAAAAGAAAATTAGATACCATGGGCAACAGCATCGCTTAACCACTCCTAATGTTAAAATTGTTTACACACTGCGCTGTCAAAACATATGTTTAGTTCATGCAAGGACGATACGCGCGTACACGAATTTTATTGCTAACTGGGGCCGTACCGGCTAACAAATCAATTATCGAAAAGTCTGCCGGGTTTCAAATTAAAATAGATAAATCGAGTCCCAATTGGGCCAAAATTGCGAACCCCAATTCATGATGTCACATGAACATCGATATCTTCCAAATTACGTCAACAGAAAGTACAAGACGAAATTCTTTACTTAGATTTTTTCTGTTTTAAGTTGAAACTCGGCAGACTTTTCGATAATCGATTCGTTTGCCGGTACGGCCCCTGGTTAAGCAACGCTATTGCCCATAGTACCTATATTTTTTGTGTGTAAAAATTGATTTATTAATTAAATCTTTATCATTCCAGATTTCGCTTAAAAACACATTTAAGGACTCACACGGGTGAAAGACCTTTCTCCTGTGAACACTGTAACAAGAACTTTTCTTTAGCCCAGAATCTGAAGGTACACCTAAGAACGCACACTGTAAGTATCCAATTGATGAAATGATAACATGTAATTGATTCTTGTCTAGGAAACCCTCTTAAGGTGCAGGCACATTTGTCTGACGCCACGCATCCTTACTAATATTATAAATGCGAAAGTCCGTTTGTTTGTTTGTTTGTTACGTCTTCACGTCGTAACTACTGAACCGATCATCATGAAATTTTGCATACACGTTGTCAGGGGTGTAGAAAAGGACATAGGGATCATTCATCCAGAAAAAACGTACAGTTCCCGAGGGATAGCAAAAAAACTGTCCACGCAGACGAAGTCGCCGACGGCCGCTAGTTAACACATTAACACGCCGTCATAAGATGACATCGGTTTTCATAGTAAATGTATGCATTAGGAGCACACTTATAACACACACGTCCATATAGACTAAGCTCCCATTGCATGAAACCTTACCTCACAAGGTGGAAGAGCAGAAATGTGTTGCAGTAATAGATATTACTTAGGAACACTGGATTTTAGTGGGTTGCCATCGCATATCCTGGAAGAACATATATTTTTTTTCGTTTTCGTACCGCAATTTTGACCAAAAATTACATCATGAGGTGGAAGATCGAAATGTTTACCCATCGAAAGAGAAACATTTGGAGGTCAAAACCCGCATGGGTTGCCAGCCCCTACCCTGGCAGGTTTCAAGGTCAGCCAAGTTTTATGAGGCCCAAAAATGGGGTCACTTACCTCATCAGGTGGAAAGATAAAATTGATGCAGATCGATAGCCCTCGACGTGCCATTCATGAATATATAGGGTTGCCTGCCTTCAGCCTGGCAGTTTTTCTGGTCAGCCACCTCAAACAATCTATATCAATATCTTGAAAAAACGAAAAAGTCATGTAAAGATGCTATGATCAAGGGCAAACCCTCATATTAAATTAAAGTCTACGCACTGGCAGCCTTGCGCCTATTATGGAGTTGAAATAATAGGGTAAATGCACCAGTTATGGACATTTTTCATTGGTATAATCAAATATTGAAAAAAGTAATGTAGCTGTTTAACGTCATCAGGTGGCTCAATGAAACTGATGCAGATCGATAGCCGTAGACGTGCCGTTCATGAATATATCGGGTTGCCTGCCTTCAGCCAGGCAGTTTTTCTGGTCAGCCACCTCAAACTATCTATATCAATATCTTGGAATAACAAAAATGATATGATTCAGGGTAAATTTAATAGAAACCATGATATGAAATTAAAATCTACGCACTGACAGTCTTGCGAAGTATATTATGGTCTTAAAATAATAGGGTAAATGCACCAGTTGTGGGCATTTTCATTGGTATCTTCAAATATTGAAAAAAGTAATGTAGCCGTTTAAGTTCAACGTAATACCACGTTGGTGGTATTCGAAGTGAAAGGAGACGGAGACCCGGCCTTTTATGCTTAAGTTGTTTAATTTTTAATATGTGATTTTTGTGTGTTTTGTGACAGCTCAATGCCGGTTACCTTTCTTTAGATCGACTTTTGTGTTGGACTAATTTCATTTACCGACAACTTTTCGTCTATTTTCGTTTTGCCTTTTTTTACTTCGTCGAAATCACGTTTCCCACTGTATCAGTCGACCTAATATTAATTCGATTTATTTTGTTACTTCGACGTCTCATTTGGCCGAAAAACTTTTTACCGAGGTAATGTTCGTACGTTCGTTCGAAGTATTATATTCCTGAACATTCGTATACACCACTGATTTGTTTGCCATAATTTCAGTTCAACAAACGCCTTAAAAACTTGTAGCACACTATTTCCGATTTCTAATCTTCGTAGCGAGTCGTATTTTTTCTAATAAAATATTTAGTATTCTAATGTTATTAGTTGATTTCCAAAATCGTTTTAAACTGAAATCGGAAAAAATTTCGTGATGTTCTGAAAATTAATTATTTATTAATTTAAATTATTTTCTGTTTGACTCAATAAATATGCATGCAAAATAACTACCAACACTCGATTTTAGGTTAACTGATATTTTCTCAAATTTTATACGCATGTAACAAGCAAGCAGGCATGCAGCATGCATGCAGGCATGCAGCATGCATGCAAGCATGCAGCACGCAAGCAGGCATGCAGCACGCAAGCAGGCATGCAGCATGCAAGAAAGAATGCAGCATGCAAGAAAGAATGCAGCACCACCTCGCCTTAAGTTGATAATTTTATCTGAAAATAAATGTTATCGAACCACGTGAAGTGTGAAGCATGACCAGTGCGCAGAAGGTGGTAAATGAAACGTCAATGTTACAATTTACCAAGATATATTGAAAAAAAAGGTCTCAAGGGGGATACACAGATCTTCGTTTCGTGGTAGTCGCCTTGCAGTATAAAAATTACTTAGCTTAAATTTTGCTCAGGAGAGGCAGAAGTGCATGCGCGGCACGAGCGCTACGTTCGCTGGGGGAGCAGTTGGTTCAGCCTCAGCAGGAGGGTGTGCTCGGAGAAAAGTGGGTGCGCAGGCTCGGCGTGGGTGTTGCTCCGGGGTAGGCCGGAAGCAGCAGGTGGTGACTCGGGCAGGTAGGTGCCCGGAGGTGTGGAGGTAGGTGGCGCAGGAGGATCCGGTAGGGGAACTCCTGCCCGTAGATACGACCCCTAGCCGGGGGAACGCACAAAAACAGAGTTTAATTGAACTTAGGTAAAAGATTACAAGAAATAAGAAAATGAAAGGATTCCACGGATCCGTCGTATTTATAGCAAAAATAAGCTACGAGAAACCGCTCGAAGAAACGTGAATAATCTAGAATGATTGCTCTTTTTCTATTGGTCGAGCTTGACGTAACGAAAATGGATGTCATTGAAGACAATGACATAATCTGTCACTATGTGACATTAACGTCGCGTTCCGAGTCGCGATTTGGAATAAGGCAGAGGTCAGAACTTCCCACATTCCACAGGTGAAGTGAATGTAATGAATTTTTAAGAAAAATACGACAATAAGTATTAATTATAAGTGGTAGGTTTTTAGAAACCGTTACACTTGTAAGGGTCATATTTAATTACTTTACTTACTTAATAGGTGATTTTATTTGCTTTCGAAGAAGTTTTTTTATAACTGTAGGACTTTTAAATCCGGAGAAATTAATATTTTTCGAAAGGCCATCTAAAATAAAAATAAAAATTTAAAATGCCGGTCATTCCAACAGGAGAGGATCCCCTCTCCTCTTGAAATGACCGGCATCTGCCTTTCTATTGTCTAATTTCAAAATCTATCGCTATAGCTTTCAGGATGTAACACATTGATGCTTTTCTTTGGCACAAATAAAAACTTACTAAAGAAATGCAGCAATGTCTCACATCCATCTGTCAAATGAAAGCGATTGCGATAGATTTTTAAATTAGACAATTAGCCCCCTGGATAGACCCCAACATGTGGGGGGTTTTGTGGATAAAATAAATCATATTATCTGCCTTTAAAAGCTCCGACATCGCTTACCAAACATATTGCATGATTCAAATTGGTCTTATATTAAAGCCAAAATATTTGATACATTGATCGAATGTTCTGTCTTAATTTATCGTGCATGTACAAAAAAATAAAACGATTATGAGTATTTTTGATATGGCAACACTCTGGAAACATCGAGTAAGTACCTAATCAAAAAATCGCTATCCATACAGTTTTCAAAGGGCGGAAAAGTCACTTTGAAATGTAAAAACGTCGCTGCATTTACCATAATTAGTTTCCTTTTTAAAAATTAAGAAAACTAAATATCAATTTGACTTTATATTTGGCATTGAGCTGTCACACAACACACAAAAATCACATATTAAAAAAGTGAACAGCTTAAGCATAAAAGTTCGGGTTTCCTTTACTTAGAATACCACCAACGTGGTATCACGTTGAACTTACATTACTTTTTTTCAATTTTTGAAGATACCAATGAAAAATGCCCACAACTCGTGCATTTACCCTATTATTTTAAGACCATAATATACTTCGCAAGACTGTCAGTGCGTAGATTTTAATTTCATATCATGGTTTCTATTAAATTTACCCTGAATCATATCATTTTTGTTATTCCAAGATATTGATATAGATAGTTTGAGGTGGCTGACCAGAAAAACTGCCTGGCTGAAGGCAGGCAACCCGATATATTCATGAACGGCACGTCTACGGCTATCGATCTGCATCAGTTTCATTGAGCCACCTGATGACGTTAAACAGCTACATTACTTTTTTCAATATTTGAAGATACCAATGAAAAATGTCCATAACTGGTGCATTTACCCTATTATTTCAACTCCATAATAGGCGCAAGGCTGCCAGTGCGTAGACTTTAATTTAATATGAGGGTTTGCCCTTGATCATAGCATCTTTACATGACTTTTTCGTTTTTTCAAGATATTGATATAGATTATTTGAGGTGGCTGACCAGAAAAACTGCCAGGCTGAAGGCAGGCAACCCTATATATTCATGAATGGCACGTCGAGGGCTATCGATCTGCATCAATTTTATCTTTCCACCTGATGAGGTAAGCGACCCCATTTTTGGGCCTCATAAAACTTGGCTGACCTTGAAACCTGCCAGGGTAGGGGCTGGCAGCCCATGCGGGTTTTGACCTCCAAATGTTTCTCTTTCGATGGGTAAACATTTCGATCTTCCACCTCATGATGTAATTTTTGGTCAAAATTGCGGTACGAAAACGAAAAAAAATATATGTTCTTCCAGGATATGCGATGGCAACCCACTAAAATCCAGTGTTCCTAAGTAATATCTATTACTGCAACAATTTCTGCTCTTCCACCTTGTGAGGTAAGGTTTCATGCAATGGGAGCTTAGTCTAATATAAATACGGCGTGTTAACACGTGGAGTCAGACAAATGTGCCCGCACCTTAAGGCTCTCCGCTGTGTTAAGCGGGACACGCGCGCGGGGCGACATAGATTAGAGCTTACTCACGCACTGCCTAAACATCTGAAACCAGCAATCTATATTCCCGCGCCGTGTACCCGCGGCGGGATCCCGCTCAAGGCAGCGGATGGCCTGAGAGGGTTTATGCGCTACACTCACTGACATTACATTTTTTTTTTCTATTTAACTGGACTGGCTGTCTGTATGATTTGACAGCAAAGTTTTTGTGCCTATTTGAAACGCCTCTAGCGTCTGTCTAAGGAACTATCTGACGTAACTACAACGAAAATGGTTGCCATGATGACACCAGACTTTAGTACCATGTCCCTCACGCTATGCTCACGCTACGTCCTACAGCGCCAAAATGGCGGAAATCAAATAGGCGTGTGTGTGTGGTTTGAGGGCCACTTCCTCGAAAGTCAATAAAAGTATACTGATGACAAGAACAGTTTGACAGCAGCCAGTCTAGTGGAATATATAGAAGTCAATGGCTACACTGTATAAAAAGTCTGTTTACATGGGTAATTTCAAAGGTAATTTTATTACCCACCTAAATCCTCAACTACCCTACCAATACCCATCTAAATAAATAAATATATTTACAATTAGAATTTTGACAGCACCAACAGGGTTACCAGTATAAGTTTTTATAAATAATTTAATAATTTCTCATGTAAACAGACTTTTTAGACAGACTCTAAACGCCGGTGGTCGCCACATGCTGCAACGTTTGCGCTTCTCGCTTCTTGTGGCCGACAAGCAAGCTAAGGAAATTTCTTGTCGGTTACCGACCACTTGTGGCTGTCGCACGTTTCAGCTACTTTTGCAGCCGCTTCTAGCTTCTAGTGGCGACGTTTGCGGTTGTGGCGTGTCGTCCGTGTGCGAACACCCTTAGGTAATTAAATCAATTCAACGCTTTGAAAAGAAAGAGACAATCAAATAATCAATGATACCTGCTACATAATTTTCTATTTATTTTTTCTAGGGCGAGAAACCGCTTCAGTGCACTATATGTGGTGATTCATTTGCGCACTCTGCAGGGCTGGCAGCGCATAAACGAAAACACACCGGGCAGACTCCTTACAGATGCGTGTTGTGTCCACGCAGTTTTAGAACCATAGGACACTTACAATATCATATAAGGTACATTTTAATACCTTTCAATGAGCAATTCATGTATATTTATTTATTTATTTCTGTGATCTCGGAAACGGCTCTAACGATTTCGCAGAAATTTGGTATATGGGGGTTTTCGGGGGTAAATAAACAATCGATCTAGATTAGTCTTATGTTTGGGAAAACCCGTGTTCGTCTGGTACAGCGGGTTAAGATGCGGACGGCAAGAATCAAGTGTTACGGGTTCGAATCCCGTTTTTTTTTTATAAGTTCAAGTTTATTTATATTTTTCTTATTTTTAGACAAGTTTAAAAAATGTACTTAATGTTTGAGATAACAATATAGATTATCACCTAAACACCACCATATTACAACAAATAGTAATAAGCAAAAATTCGGTCGCCCAGATTTTTAATAATAATGAACTGCTTTCAGTTTTCAGTATAGAAATGAAGTAGAAAGTATGTCATATCAACAAAATTTTAATATTCATTTGCTTTTAAAATGTATAAAACAAAATAATGTAATAGTATTCTAGGTTTCAGAGTCAGTTTAGTATTAGTCTCAGTTTTTTAACCCTCCTTGCTTGATCTTGAAATGTGTATCACGCCTTACTTTTCTTTCAGGAGACATACGGGCGAGAAAAACTTCGAGTGTGACACGTGCAGTCGAGCATTTATCACGCGCAGCGACTTAAAGCAGCACATATTAAGTCACACAGGGGACAAGCCGCACGCGTGCACCGTCTGCGGCCTGCGCCTGACGCGCGCTTCTCATCTGAAAAGACACGTTCTGCTTAAGCACAATGGCTCCCCTTTTATATGCTCTGAATGTTCTATGACATTTAAAAATAAAATAGAATATGAGAAGCACAGGAAACAACATCCAGACATGACAGAATTAAGTGAAAGTTCAAGAGAGAAAAGACTAACGCTCGATTGCACTAAACTTATAACTTAAGCGATTCTTAAGTTAAGAAGAACTTAATGGCCGATTGCACTAAACTTAAGAATCGCCTAAGTCTTTTCCTAACTACAACATGACCAAATTAAAACGGTGTCATAAACTTAGCCGTCATGTAGCTGTCATTCGCTAAGTTAACTTGGTCGAGTTGTAAATAAGAAAATACTTAGGCGATTCTTAAGTTTAGTGCTTTCACGCGTAAGAATCGCCTAAGTCTTTTCTTATCTACAACTTGACCAAGATAACTAGGCGAATGACAGCTACATGACGGCTAAGTTTATGACACCGTTTTAATTTGGTCGTGTTGTAGTTAGGAAAAGACTTAGGCGATCCTTAAGTTTAGTGCAATCGGGCGTAAGGTGCAAAAGCACTAAACTTAAGAATCGCCTAAGTCTTATTTTATTTTATTTATTATGGTATACTTACAGCTTTTTCTGTCTGGTAAACTTCGTCTGCGTGGACAGTCTTTTCTTATCTACAACTCAACCAAGATAACTAGGCGAATGACAGCTACATGACGGCTAAGTTTATGAAACCGTTTTAATTTGGTCGTGTTGTAGTTAGGAAAAGACTTAGGCAATCCTTAAGTTAAGTGCAATCGGGCGTAAGATATGTTTTAGATGTGGGCAAAAAACAAATACGTGGAGTTCCAGGGTATTGTAGTAAGGATGGAAAGAGAATGTCATAAAGTATAAAAGTCAATAGTAGTAACTAGTAAGCAATACTTATATTATAATAATAATAATTATTATTATATTGTCTAAATAAATAAACCCCCTGTTTTGTTTAATAATACCAACCATGTGTGCATCTCCAGCTAACAGTAATTCTAACATGCAATATTTTAAATGTCCAAATAGTACAAGTATTTTGAGATAACACAAAAATTAAAGAAAACATAAATATATATATTCTTTAATTTTTGTGTTATCTGTTTGTGTTATATATTAATAAATTATTATTATGTGACATTGTTTGTAAAAAAGAATCTCTTATAATAAACTCTCTTAATTACATGGCCACAACTGTATATTGTGATATATTTTCAACATGTTACAAAAAACCCCAATGCTGAATAAGATAGTGACCGACCATCAAACTGAACAACTTTTTCACTCCTCTTGCTCAAAAAGTCCGCCATTGTAAGGTACAAGAGTCAGGATAAAATAGCATAAATACCCCTAGGGTATAAAGTTTTTTCTTTTTTAATGTTTGTCTATTACCAATGAACCTACTAAAACGAAATAGTAGATTGTTATACAAGACGCTAAAATGACCCATTGCATACGAGGTAGTTTTATTCCCGAGCTTTAGCGAGGCAATAAATAGAAACCGAGTTACAATGGGTTTTAGCGTCGTGTGTTACACTCTACTTTTCACTACGATTGCGAGAAAATAAAATACAATATTAAATACCTAGTTTATACTTCCGTAAACGAATTCACTCGTTTTTCTATCCTCCACTTCATAAACTTTTCATACAGTATTTAAATAAATGGTGCTTGACGGCAAAAGATTAAAATTATTTCTTTCCTATTACTTACTTACAGTCACACAATTCATTCAGTTTGGAATTAGAGAAAAATTCTAAAGATTTCGCGCTAGTGGCTTTTTTAATATCTAATGTAGCAGCTAAAAACACAATGCACGCATTCTACGATTTTAACTTAAAGTCACAGAGTATAAATAAGTCTATGATTTCACCGAAGAGATCGCTGCTTTTAGTTCCATTTTCAAAAATAAAAATGAGAAACAGTATTAAGTCGAGCGAGTCTTTTTTCGTGATTATGAATAAAGACTTTTTCGTTTTAGTAGGCTCATTGGTAATAGACAAACATTAAAAATGAAAAAACTTTATCCCCTAGGGGTATTTATGCTATTTTATCCTGGCTCTTGTACCTTACAATGACGGACTTTTTGAGCAAGAGGAGTGAAAAAGTCTTTATTCATAATTACGATCGATTTTTTAAAATGGAATTAAAAGCAGCGATCTCTTCGGTGAAATCATAGACTTATTTATACTCTGTGACTTTTAGTTTAAAATGCGTGCATTGTGTTTCTTAGCTGCTACAGTAGAAATTAAAAAAGGCACTGGCGCGAAATCTTTAGAATTTTTCTCTAATTCCAAACTGATTGAATTGTGTGACTGTAAGTAATAGGATAGAAATAATTTTAATCTTTTGCCCTCAAGCACAAATCATTTATTTAAATACTGTATGAAAAGTTTATGAAGTGGAGGATAGAAAAACGAGTGGATTCGTTTACGGAAGTATAAACTATAGGTATTTAATATTGGATTTTATTTTTTCGCAATCGTAGTGAAAAGTAGAGTGTAACACACGACGCTAAAATCCATTGCTACTCGGTTTCTATTTATTCCCTCGCTAAAGCTCGGGAATAAAACTACCTCGTATGCAATGGGTCATTTTAGCGTCTTGTATAACAATCTACTATTACTATGAGACCAACTCTGAAATCGCGAAAAAAGGCAGCTGTTTCATACAAAAATGTATAATGAAAATATCAAAATGTTTGAAACAGCCGGTATTTTTTTTCGCTATTAAATAGTACTTAATAGTAAAAGCACAGACTACCTAATAGTACAAATGTAAAAGTTGCTTAGTTTGATGGTTATTTTGTAACACGATGTATATCTGTCGCAGGCGTATTGTATATTTCGCCGTATGATATAGCAACTAGCTGTTTTAGAAAACGGCGCCGTATTGTAATGCGGCGGATTAAAGATACGCCGTATTCAAAACGGCTGATCAAAAGTACGCCGCATTGAATAGAGCGCTTTGCGATTTTTAATACGGCTAGCCGTAATGTAATTGGGCGGTTCGTAAGCCGCTTTTCCGTCAGTTTTTAGTACTAATTATCAACACTCGCGGCGCTGCCTACCATAACAATAAAAATGGCGTCAAGTGCGGATCACGATGATGTGCGATGCGTCATCGAAAATAAGTAAGAATATGGATGAATCAAATGAAGAAAACGTGCCAAATATGTACAGATAATTGTTTTAAGGACAATTTTTAGTGTGCAGTTAAATAGTTTCTACGCAGCTCAATACGGAAGTATGAAAAAGCCGTGGATCAAAGAACGAGATTAAAACTGCTAAGGTGGCAATGGTTTCTGGTGTTGTGCGGAATACTACGCAATATTATTGGTGTAAGAAATACAACGTAATGAGTGTAGCCAGTGAAAGAAACATATTTCGGAAGACCCTACTTTTCGGGCAGTGCCCAAAGAACAATATTTTGATACATTACATGTACAAAAAAGTTAACTTTTAAAAAGATTTAAAATTATTTAAACAAAAAAAAATTGCTAAATGTTCTAGTAAGTCTAACTAATATTACAAACAAGAACTAAACCGTTTTTGAACCGTATCTACTTATTTGATAGAAGTAGTTACTTATACATTCCTTAAAATTAACAAAAAGAACACATGTTTCCTACTACTTACTAGGTGCTTTAGAAGTTACTTAAACCTACCTTTTTCATAATTATTAAAATATTTTCAATTAAGCACTGTTTCATTTTGTTAGTGTGGTCACTCTACAA
Source organism: Agriphila tristella (assembly GCA_928269145.1). Lineage (NCBI taxonomy): Eukaryota > Metazoa > Arthropoda > Insecta > Lepidoptera > Crambidae > Agriphila > Agriphila tristella. The sequence continues at coordinate 54,275,964 of OV743430.1, read as the reverse complement.
TAGAACTTTGATACAAAACGGCTAAACGTGCTCCGCCGTATTGAACAACGTATCACATTTGTCAATCTGGCGTATCGTTGACTCGTCGTATTACAATACGGCGCCGTTTTCTAAAACAGCTAGTTGCTATGTAATACGGCTAAATATACAATACGCCTGCGACATATCCATTGATATAGAATAGAATATCTTCGCACCCTGATCATAAGTGTATTTCTTTCGTATACTTACCTATATAAAAGCAACATTGATGGGTAGCGCCTGCCTGGTGGGGGCTGTTTCTTGATGCAGCAGTGGTGCGCCAGCAGGTTGACCATCCAGGGGGTCAGTTACAGCAGCAGGTTGACCATTTCTATGGCAACATGGAAAAATACTTTTGGTTGGTTTATGTTGATGATTTGTTTATTTACCGATGATAAGTCACTCCACTATTTTTTTGATTTGCATTGGAGCGATTTTTGCACGTCTTTAACACACAGGACGGCATTTTTATCGGCACAATTACACCGTGCGTTCGCGGTGAGCGTTGGCGAGTGACTAAATGAGTTGAGGGCAGTTGCCCACAACGCGTGGAGCAAAAATCGGGGCCGCGAATGTCGATTCTATATAATATATTTCGATGGATCCAATAATGAGAAATACATTTTATTAAATTTTTAAATTTTAGATTTTTGTATTCACAATGCTATTTTTATAAAACACTAAATAATATAAGTGCCTACTAGAAAATACGACAAGCACCGTCACCGGGGGGGTAATTATATAACTTTGTTGTAATCAACTCTGACAGAAATCGCAGTTACATTGCTGCTTTAGTTAAGAACCAATGTGACAACTATCTTACTTAAAGCAGCAATGTCACTGCGCTTTCAATCGATTTCAATCGAGAATTGTTAGCAACAGACTTATGTAATCAACCAACGGTTGGTTGATTGCTGCTTTAAGTAAGATAGTATCACATTGGTTCTTAACTAAAGCAGCAATGTAACTGCGATTTCTGTCCGAGTTGATTGCAACAAAGTTATAAAATTACCCGCGCTCAATTCTCGGACGGGAATCGAACCCGCGACCTTTGGATATCCAGTCCAATGCTCTGACCGCTGAGCTATCGAGTCCACTGAGCTGACTTGACTTCTAGTATATTATTTCGTATTGTATAATCTTATTTGAGTTACCATGGGTAAAGTGCCTTAATTAAGTCCTACTTGTGGAAAATCGCAAATAAAGTTTTTCTTTTATTTGTTGCAATCAACTCTGACGGAAATCGCAGTAACATTGCTGCTTTAGTAAGAACTAATGTGACAACTATCTTACTTAAAGCAGCAATGTAAATGCGATTTCAATCGATAGGGACGTGGTTTGCAGCCGTGTAGCAGGCACTTAAAGCTATAAACTACAACCCAGTCAAATTAACTTGAAATCTGACCCTTGATTACGTAAGTCTGTTGTTAACAATTCTCGATTGAAATCGATTGAAAGCACAGTGACATTCAGGCGCGGTCCGAGGGGGGGGGTCACGGGGGACATGACCCCCCCCAAAATCGTAAACGTCAAATAGAAATCTTCTATTTGACGCCTTATTTAGCAGTACCGACAGTAGGGCGATGCAAGCGGTGTGATAGCACTGGGCGCCCTCGTGTGTGGGGCGCCGAAAACGCCCGACCACCGGTCGACTATCAATCGTATATACCTGGTGATGAGCGACCAAGCGACGAATGAAACTGGCAAAAATCGCACTGCGCAGCTATTTTTTAATATAAAAAAGCAGGATTAGTAGATGAAACTGACTAAAAATCGCGCTGCGCAGTAGTTTTTTTTCTGTAATAAGCAAAATTTGAAATTTAGCAGACGAAACTGACCTAAAACTGCGCTGCGCGGCCATTTTTAAGGTTCCGCACCAAAATGGTATTTACTATAAACAAGCAAGTTTACAAGATTAGTAGTTGAAACTGACTAAAAATCGCGCTGCGCGGCCGTTTTTCTTTACTATACACAAGCAAGATTAGTAGATGAAACTGACTAAAAATCGCGCTGCGTGGCGTTTTTTTTACTGTAATAAGCAAAATTAGAAGATTAGCAGATGAAACTGACAAAAACTGCGCTGTGCGGCCATTTTTTACTATAAACAAGCAAGGTTACAAGATTAGTAGTTGAAACTGACTAAAAATCACGCTGCGCGGCCGTTTTTCTTTACTATAAACAAGCAAGATTAGTAGATGAAACTGACTAAAAAACGCGTTTTTTACTGAAATAAGCAAAATTAGAAGATTAGCAGATGAAACTGACTAAAAACTGCGCTACGCGGCCATTTTTTTTCACTAACAAGCAAGGTTACAAGATAAGTAGTTGAAACTGACTAAAAATCGCGCTGCGCGGCCTTTTCTTTTACTATAAACAAGCAAGATTACAAGATTAGTAGATGAAACTGACTAAAAAACGCGCTGCGCGGCGGTTTTTTTTACTGAAATAAGCAAAATTAGAAGATTAGCTGATGAAACTGACTAAAAACTGCGCTACGCGGCCATTTTTTTCCACTAACAAGCAAGGTTACAAGATTAGTATTTGAAACTGACTAAAAAAACGCGCTGCGCGGCCTTTTTTTACCTAACAGGCAAAATTGAAAATCTTGTAATCGCATATAGGGGGCGCCCTTAGAAATATTACCCAGGGCGCTGGTAGTGCTAAAACCGGCACTCCTTCTATAAATTTACAAAATTTATTAGTGACCCCCCCCAAAATTACAGGCTGTGACCGCGCCTGGTGACATTGCTGCTTTAAGATAGTTGTCACATTGGTTCTTAATAAAGCAGCAATGTAACTACGATTTCTGTCAAGAGTTGATTGCAACAAAGTTAGATAATTAACCCCTGCCCGTTGATTAAGTAAGTCAGGGAGGTAATTACGTAACTTTGTTGCAATCAACTCTGACACAAATCGCAGTTACATCGCTGCTTTATTAAGAACCATTGTGACAACTATCTTAACTAAAGCAGCAATGCAACCGCGCTTTCAATCGATTTCAATCGAGAATTATTAGCAACAGCTTTACGTAATCAAGGTACTGTTGCTAACAATTCTCGATTGAAATCGATCGAAAGCGCAGTGACATTGCTGCTTTAAGTAAGATAGTTGTCACATTGGTTCTTAACTAAAGCAGCAATGTAACTGCGATTTCTGTCAGAGTTGATTGAATTACCCCCCAGGGGAGTGATTTTGTAATTTTGTTGCAATCAACTCTGACAGAAATCGCAGTTACATTGCTGCTTTAGTTAGAACCAATGTGACAACTATCTTAACTAAAGCAGCAAAATACAACTGCGCTTTCAATCGAGAATTGTTAGCAACAGCTTTACGTAATCAAGGTACAGATTGTAGATCAATTTTGTGTGTAGGTAGTACTTACGTAGAATTCTTACATTCTTCCCATTTCTACATCTTCATTTGATAAGTAGGTAAGTATTTCACAATTTAATTCTTTGATATCATCTTCCAAACTTGCATACAATGATTTATTTAATATTCCACAAATTTGAATGCACTTATTCATAATATTCCCATAAAATCATTAAAATAAACTTTCAATTACATAATAGTAGCTCATTCTGATACGTATTCTTCTTTGACTTAATCATTCTGTACTTGAGATATAATAAGTAATCGCTGCATCGTTAATCAGTATTAGGATTACAGATGCCAAGAGGTTTACAAGCATCCATAAAAATTACTAAGTCTTTGTTACTCAGGTAAGTAAATATTTTTTCAGTACAGTTATAAGGTAGCTCGGGAAAGTTGTTAAACAGAAAATGAAAAATTTGATTGCCTTGTTCAAGTATTTTTTTTCTTTCCGTACCCTTTCTGAAGCTACTTTCTATCATACTAGCATATATTGGAAATTTTGTTTTATAGTCCTCCGATTCTAAAACCTGCACTATATTTTCATTCCTCATAAATGTTGCTAATGAGCTTGTATCTTTTGCCAAGATATCATAAAATGAAATGTTGAGATTATTTATATTCTTACTCTTCATGATTGCTATTTCTACCTCACATTCATCCTGAAAATAAGTTAATTCATCGCTGCTACTCACTGATAGCAAATTTTCTTCACTTACATATAAATTTTCAGTTTTCATTTTAACTATGTGGCGTATAAGAGTTTTAGCAGTTACTTTAAATGGTGACAGACAACGAACATAATCATAATAATCCTCATCATCAGGGTCAATGTTATCGAGTTGGCTATAGAAAGATCTTATCACAGCCATAGCATGTTCAAGAGGTGTGTGATTATTGCTACTTGTAATATTAATATCAGAGCCATACTCTAGAAGAGTTACAACAACATCTTTATGTCCTTCTTCAGAAGCGATAGAAAGTGCTGTTCTGCCATATTTATCTCTAGAGTTAATATCAGCACCAAATTTCAAGATAGTCTCAATAATTTGCTGATCACCTGTACCAGCACCCAAAAGCAATGGTGTGATGGTATTTTTAATTTTAGAATCAACATTGGCACCATATTTTAGCAATACTTTTACTACTTCTTTGTGGCCGTTCTGAATTGCGATGTGTAGTGCAGTGGTTCCATCCTCTTGCTTAGCATCTACATTAGCTCCCTTATTCAAAAGCATTATGCAAATTTTTTTATTTCCGCTTTGAGCAGAAAGATGAAGCGGTGTGATGAAATTGTTTATTTTAGAATCAACATTGGCACCATTTTCTAGCAATGCTTTTACTACTTCTTCATGGCCGCTCTGAGTTGCAATGTGTAGTGCCGTGGTTCCATCCTTTTGCTTAGCATTTACATTCGCTCCCTTATTCAAAAGCATTATGCTAATTTCTTTATTTTCGTTCTGAGCAGAAAGATGCAGTGGAGTGATGTCATTTTTTCCACCAGAGTTAACATTTGCATCATATTCCAAAAGAGCTTCTACAACTTTTGCATATCCTTTTTGAATAGCAGCATGAAGTGTAGTTACACCAATACTAGTTGGAGTGTCTACATTAGCACCTTTGCTTAGTAGCAGTTTAGCAATATCTCCTCTTAAATTATTGTAAGCATATTCATTAGGAAATTCACAAGGAAAATCAATTTCACTTAAAGCAGTATAATGCAATGCTGTTCTTCCATATTTGTCACGAGCGTTAACATTAGCATCATGTTGCAAAAGAGTCTCCACAATTTCTATGCATCCCTTCTTAACAGCAATATGCAACAGCTCAGGACTATCTTTTATATTAGCTCCATTAGTTAAAAGTAGCTTAGTAACTTTTGCATTGGCATTCTCAATAGCATAAAATATTGGAGTTTTTTCAGTTTCTTTACTAAAACCTTCTTTTAATGTTGAATTGAATAACATATTAACATCAGCACCATACTTTAATAGGTAATCAATAATTTTCAAATATCCTTTTTCAACAGCAGCTTTGAATAACTCAGGAATATTTATATCTTCTGGGTTAACCATAAGGCCATATTCTAATAGAGCCTCAACAATCTTTTTATACTCTTCTCCATAGCCGTGCACTGCGATTTTTAGAGAGCTTATGTTACTTTGATCATTAATATCAGGGCAATACTTTAAAACTTCCTTTACAATCATTAAATGTCCTCTTTCAACGGCTAGGTGTAGTATGGTTTTGCTATCTTTATTCTGATTATCAACTTTAGCTCCATGTTGTAAAAGCAGCTCTACAACTGTTTCGTGTCCTGTTTTGGTAGCGATATGAAGTGGTGTTAAATTACCCTTTGTGTTAGCATTAATATCAGCACCTCTATTCAAGAATAATTTCACCACTGATCCATAATGATGTTCGGACGCAAAATGTAGTGGCGTATATCCTTCCTTCGTTAAAGAATGAATACAAGCACCATGCTTAAGAAGGTCTTTGGCAATACATATATATCCCTTCTTAGCAGCAATATGAAGAGGGGTTACACTATCTTCCCCTTTAACATCAACATTAGCACCACTACTTAAAAGCAAAGTGACAACTTCTTCAAAACCATTCTCAACAGCAAAGTGCAGTGGTGTATAACATTTTTTCCGTGTCACACAATTAACACAAGCACCATATTTTAAAAGATGCTCAACAATTTGTAAACTTCCTACCTCAACTGCCACATGAAGTGGAGTTGTACCATCATCGTCTCTGGCATTCACATCAGCTCTATGCTTTAAAAGTAATTCAGTGTCCCCAATTTTCTTATTTTTAATTGCATAGTGGAGTGGAGTTCTACCACATTGATTTTTAGCATCAATATTAGCTCCTTTGTCTAGAATCAGCTTAACAATTTCTATGTCACCATTTCTAAAAGCGCAGTGGAGTGGAGTTCTGCCATCATGATTTTTAGCATCAATATTAGCTCCTTTGTCTAGAATCATCTTAACAATTTCTATGTCACCATTTATAACGGCGAAGTGAAGAGGAGTGATGAAAGGCTTTTTATTTGTTTTATTAACTTTAGCACCGCTTGCTAAAAGAAGTTTAGCAACTGCAGCATGTTTATTCTTAACGGCATCACAAAGTAAAACATATCCCCCTAACCATGCTTGTGAGTAAGACAGCCCAACAGAATTGATTAACTCCCTTGCTCTTTCTAGTCTTCCTTCACGAACCGCAGAAATTAAACTGTATTTTACATCCTGTTTACCTGCAGATTTAGGCATTGTCCAACCACTAGTTAACTTAATTTATAGATGAGAGATGAGCTAAGTAATAAGTAAGTAAACGAACGTACAACGTACTAAATGCAAAAAATAAAATCAAAGAGTAAAATAATATATTGGGAAAAGAGCGCCCACTCGTGGCAATTTTTTGAAACACTGATTTGAAAGGCCATCAGCGCCTCTGGAGGTTTGAGCGGAACTAATGACAAGAAATGCGTGAAATTATAATTGCTGAAAATATTTTTTCATATACATATTTTGTCATTTTTTGTAATATTCTTTATATAAAATAAAAAATATTAATTAAAAAGAATAAAATCTAAACAAAAAACACAAAAAATAAAAATGTGACTTTCGCTGGATTTGAACTCGGTATTCGTCGAACGATTGTAGTACTGTGTATTCGGTGGAGGCAGGTGTGGTAATCCGTTACGCTACTGGGTCATTACTTCGAGTGTTGAATTTTATCATTATATTGTAATTCGCTCAATGACCATACTAAAAAAACCATTTCATCTTTTAAATAATTTTGTTTTAAATCACTTTACTTACCCAGTTAAGAAGGCGGCTTTTATTGTACTGTCCAAAATTTTATTTTGAACATTTTATATTATAAGTACGACTGTAGAGACATCTTTTGGCAAACTTGAAGTATGAATTTTTCATGTATATTTTTTGTCTTTTTTGTAATATTCTTTATAAAAAAATTAAAATATTAATAAAAAATAATAAATCGAAATAAAAAAATAAATAAACAATAATGTGATAATTCCTAGGACCGAACTCGGTATTCGTCGAATGATGGCAGTATTGATGTACGGTGGTTATGTAGTTATCCTCTACGCTACGAAGACATTACGTTAAGTGACAAATTTCCTCATGATATTGCAGTTCGCATCATGATCAAAAATAATGATCAAAAATTACTTTTCTTTTCATCTTTTTAAAATAATTTTGTTTTAAATTACTTTATAGCTATTTGAAAAGGCTATTTTTATTGTACTGTCTTCTTAATTTATTTATTTTATTTTGAATATTATAATTAGTCCGACTGCAGAGACATCTTTTGGCAAACTTGAAGACTTTGTTGTAAAAGTTGATGGTTCAAACTTAGAGATGTCGCTACTTTTTTCTCCCACTTGGGTTGTTCTAAGTGAATAAAATAATACAGCAGCACAGACGGGCAGGTGTCAGCACGGTGTAAACAGGCAGGGTACCCAATGCCCACGGTCTGGATTACCCAAAAACCTGACAGAAAATCCCCAAATTTGGGGAAAACAATATCAAAATTCCCCACATTTTCCCCACAAATTTTCATTAACGAAATACAAGTTCTATTCATATAAATTAAACATATTTATTAAAAATCTACTTCTAAATACCTAAAAAAAAGGTAGATTAAAATTATGAAATAACACATTTAATGATTTTAATCCACTTTTTGTAGTTCTTGTTGCAAGTTTTTTACAAGTATTGATTTTTTGATTAACGAAATCACTAGTACGTACATGGGCGAAAACATTTTTGGTAAATAAAAAAAAAAAATTGTAGCGTTTATATTAAGGTGTTTTGATAAATGGATTTGATGAATAATTATTTTCATAAGGAAAATGCTAGTTTTTAATAGGCGATAAACATGGTATGAAAGTTGCTATAAAATAAACTCTAAAAAAACCTTCCTACCTACTGGATAAGCTGAAGCCGAGTTAAACTCGATCTAAATAAACATAATTTAGATATTTCTAGTTAGATAGATTTCTTATTTAGATATTTGAAGTATTCTTCAAACCAACTACTTTTATTACTTCCAAGTTCAGTTCTAGTGTAAATGTCTAAAAACCCTAAGGCTGGCCCCAGACCTACCGTTTCTTTGCTTACCGGTTTACATTCTGATAGAACAGAATGGAAACCGGCCCCCTGATTATCTAATTAGAAACCGCCTAGAGACCGATCGCAGTTCACAGATGAACGTAATACATTGCTACTTTTCTTTGGGGTAAAAAAAAACATACCAAAGAAAAGTAGCAATGTATGTCGAATGCAACCGGTCGCTAAATAGTTTATTTTTAGATAATCAGGGTGCGGATCATCGCCCCACACACGCCGGTCGCCGGGCTTTCTTGATTCGCGCTCAGTCGTAATCTAGCGCTCGCTGAGAGACGTCGTCTGACAAATCAAATTGTGTGATAAATGTAAGCGTCAAAACCGCTGGACCAGAAGCGATATCAGATGTTATGAAAATACCAAAATGCAATACCTTTTTACTACTATTTGATATCTAACTTCAAATATTTAGTAGGTTCCTTGATTGACAGCGACAAAACGTGTAAAGAAAGTGGCCAGATATTCTGACGTCAGGTTGTCTGGGCCACATTTTTTCCATAGTTCTTAACAACTAAAGTTTAGTAATCTCTTTGTAAACATTTAGTACCTTTTAAGTACCTTACCAAATATATTTTTTCAAATTTTTTGGCGTAACTACAAGAAACATTTTAGGCATGAACCATTTTTTTTATTATGGATATTTAATTTGACACAGGAACTTTGTGATAAAACCATACAGCCCTATCAAGTATGGGCTCGTTTCATTCGTCTTGCTAAGTAATCAATCTGTTGGGATTGGGAGTTAGTATCCAGGGTCTGATGATAGAGTAGGAAGAAGGCCACAGGAACTCTGTAATAAAACCATACAATCCCATGGAGTTTAGGCTCGTGTGATTTGTCTTGACAAGTACTGTGTTGAGAAATAGTGTTCGGGGTCTGATGATGGAGCAAGAAGAAGGTAAGGCTGGCCCCAGACCTACCGGTTCCGTTTCTTTGCTTTGCTGTGCTACCTTGCTTGAAAGACCGCCGGCCAACCAGGGTAATTTTCAATCTATCGCATTTTGGGACTAGACCAAATTGGCAAGATAGCCATTAGCTTGGTTTTATCAAATATCATCGCCTGGATTGCGAAGTAGGAAGCTTTTAGGAGATATGCCACCCTGAACATGGACTCCGATCGTTAAAAATAACTCGATCGCTTATTTATACAAGATGTTTGGTAAAGCCTTATAAAACTGAATATGGTAGATAGGGACCATAATAAAACTGAACAACTTTTACTATGGGACCAAATCTGAAATCGCGAAAAAAATGAACTGTTTCATACAATTTGATAATTTCGTTATTAATTTTTGTATAAAACAGCAGTTTTTTTTAAAACGAAAACTAAAACTTCTCATCGCACCCCAGACGACGATATTTGATAACACCAAACTAATGGCTATCTTGCCAATGTGGTCAGGTCAAAATATGCGATAGATTGAAAATGAGCCTCTTGGCCGGCGGTCCATGGTAGAACAGCAAAGCAAAGAAACGAAACCGGTAGGTCTGGGGCCAGCCTAAGGCAACTTTAAGAAAGACCGGATATGATATGAGATGGGTGACCATTTAGTACTGCGACATAGTTTACATTGTTTACCAAATTGGACAAGTAAGGATAATTTTGTGTTAGCTATTTACCTATCTGAAAGTGTTTAGGAAATACCTACCTAGTTCTGCTTCAGATTTCGTTGACCAAAAAAAGGGACCAAATAAGTAGAAATTTGTATACCTAAATCAAAGTAAATCAAATTTTAATAGCAATAAACTTGAGTATGTAGGTACTTACCCATGTTTCATTCATCTTATCAGTCAACATGTAGGTAGGTAGGTTAGGTACCTACCTCACGGTTATCAAACTACGCAAATCTATCAAAATTTAAACTACAGTATCATAATAATTATTTTATTTTAATAAAAACATGATTTAGTAAAGCCACTTTTTAATAAATCTTATTTCCATCGTAATTTTTTAAATCACTAATCATATAATATGACGTAGGTAAGTAATGAAATCGTTGTAGTCAGCTCCTAGTCTATGTACAAAAAATAATTAAAAAACTTTATATTATAGATCCCTGATGCTTAACCTACAGGGGAAAATTGTTTTACATAGAGATTGCCTACATATGCATTTTGATGATTGAATAAACTATAAGCGACAGCCCTACCAGTCAGCCAGTGTTTAGGCTATTATCGCTCGCTCACGGCTCGAGTTGGCCTACTTATTTGATTCTACTATGACTGCGATAACGAAAGTTAAGCCACTCTAGGAAAGGCCGAGTATGAGATGGATGACTGTTTGGGACCAGAGTAACGAATGTAGGTAAAGCTACTTTTGAAGAGGCCGGGTATGAGATGGGTGACCGTGGGACTGCGATAACGAAAGATGCTTAACTTTCGTTATCGCAGTCCTAAACGATCACCCATTTACGCGGCTATTCCGAGAGTTGCTTAATATTCGTTACTGCAGTCCCACGGTCACCCATCTTATATCATATCAGGTCTTACATAGGTTGCCTTACCTTCTTCTTGCCATCATCAGACTCCGGACACTATTTCTCAACAGAGTATTTATCAAATCAAATTAAACGAGTTCAAATTCCATAGGGCTGTGGTCTTCTTCCTGCTCCATCATCAGACCCTGGACACTACTTTCCAACAGATTACTTAACAGGACGAATGAAACGAGCCCAAACTCGATGGGGTTGTATGGTTTTAGTACAAAGATCCTGTGTCAAATTAAATATCAATTTTAAAAATCTTTCATGCTTAATTCTTTTTATATTTATGCCAAAAAATTGGAAAAAATAAATGTTAAGGTACTAAAAAGGTACTAAATATTTACAAAGAGATAAATTAGTTGTGTTGTTTAAAACTATAAAAAAGTGGTCCATACAACCTGACGTCAGAATGTCTGGCTAAGCGGCCAGAGAGTGTAAAGAAAGTATTTTACACGTTTTATCGTAGTCAATCGAGGTCAAGTTAGGTATTAAAAAGTAGCAAAAAAGTATTGCATTTTCTAAACATTCAATATCGCTTTTGGTCCAGCGGTTCTGACGCTTACAAATCGCCGGCACCGGCGCCGGGTTGCCACCGGGCTGTGTGTGACCATATACGGAGCGAGCACGTAGGCTCCGCCTCTTTCTTACCGGTGAAGACGTTCTTACCGGCGATGTCGGCCGGTTTCTTGCGGACCGGGCGTTCTTGCCGGTTTGGGTCGATAGGTCTGTGACGAGTAGTACGTTTTGTATGGCATTCTAGCCTCCCGGTTTCATTCTTTGCTTTGCTGTTCTAGGTAGATCAGCAAAGAAACGGTAGGTCTGGGGCCAGCCTAATTCTCCGCATTTTCCCCACATTGGCGCTCTCCCCACAAATTACCCAATCGGACTGAAAATCCCCGCATATTGGGGAATTCCCCACAGATTGGCAACGCTGGTTGTAAACAGGAAATCCATAGGTCAAGGTCGAAACAAATTATCGGACGCGGCTTATGGACGCGGCTTACTGCCGCATGCCGCGGCTGATAAGTGTGCACACTCTAATAACATCCTGCGTGCCAGATAGCTATCGGACGTCCGATGACGTCATATTAGTCTATGGTTACGTCCGCGACCTACTACATACGATAGTTTGCACACCTCAGATCAGCCGCGGCAGTAAGCCGCGTCCGATAATTTGTTTCGACCTTCACGCGGGATGCGGGAGATACATGGGAGATACCCCTATACAAAGACAAACTCTATTGCCTAGTTCCAAATCACGCCAACAGCACTGTTAGCGTATAATCCATTAAATTAAGAAGGTACACAAATACCCTATTTTGTGGAATATTTTGTGACTATTTAATTTGGTCGGATATGCGCTAACAGCGCTGTGAGCGTGATTCGGAACGCGGGGTATGAAAGACAAGACAGCCACAGCGCAGACTAATATTAAAAAAAAGAAACACTACAGCTTGAAGGTCCAAACAAATTATCGGGCGCGGCTTATGGACGCGGCTTACTGCCGCGGCTGATAAGTGTGCACACTCTCATAGCATCCTGCGTGCCAGATAGCTATCGGACGTCCGATGACGTCATATTAGTCTATGGTTACATCCGCGACCTACTACATCCGATAGTTTGCACACCTCAGATCAGCCGCGGCACTAAGCCGCGTCCGATAATTTGTTTGGACCTTGAAGGTCGAAACAAATTATCGGACGCGGCTTACTGCCGCGGCTGATAAGTGAGCACACTCTAATAACATCCAGCCAGATAGCTATCGGACGTCCGATGACGTCATATTAGTCTATGGTTACGTCCGCGACCTACTACATCCGATAGTTTGCACACCTCAGATCAGCCGCGGCAGTAAGCCGCGTCCGATAATTTGTTTCGGCCTTGACCATTACAAAAATTGAGGGCGCCACTTTCTAGGTAAACATGTCAAAATCACGAGTTAAGGTCGAAATAAATTATCGGACGCGGCTTACTGCTGCGGCTGATAAGTGTGCACACTCTAATAACATCCTGCGTGCCAGATAGCTATCGGACGTCCAATGACGTCATATTAGTCTATGGTTACGTCCGCGACTTACGTCCGATAGTTTGCACACCTCAAGGTCGAAACAAATTATCGGACGCGGCTTATGGACGCGGCTTGCTGCTGCGGCTGATAAGTGTGCACACTCTAATAACATCCTGCGTTGCGTGCCAGATAGCTATCGGCCGTCCGATGACGTCATATTAGTCTATGGTTACGTCCGCGACCTACGTCCGATAGTTTGCACACCTCAGTGTATTTTCATAGTCCCAGATACCTATCAGCCGCGGCAGTAAGCCGCGTCCATAAGCCGCGGCTGGGGGCCTTGTACGAGTTGGTTGTTTGTTCTCACTTCACTTTGCGAATAGTTAAGGAAGTGTCTATTCATCGGGGCGCCTCGACGAATAGTATTTTTCTCTATCTAGCGGTGCGCACCACTGAATAGCGCTTTCTCTAGGGATTGGCTATATGCCGGTGCCTCCTTTTTAGTTGTCTTAATCGTAAGTTAAACTATTCAAATAGGTAGTAATAATTGTGTAAATGCCTCTTAGGCTGGTGGTTAGAGTGTTGTTCTCTCGATCCAGAGGTCGTGGATTCGATCCCCGCCGCGGGAAGCAACATCTTTGAGTTGTTGTTTCTCGTTATATTCAATTTAACCGTTAGTGTTATTTTATTGCTGTGATGCCGCTTTTTATAATACAAAGTGTTTGGTAAAAGCCTTATAAAGCCGAATATGGTAGATAGGGATCATCAAACTGAACAACTTTTACTATGGGACCAACTCTGAAATCGCGAAAAAAAATCAGTTGTTTCATTTCATACAGTTTGATATTTTCGTTATTAATTTTTGTATGAAACACCTGTTTTCTTTTTTGCGATTTCGAAAACACCTTGTAATACTATTCCCGCAAATTGCTAATGAACCTGGCAGCCATTTTTAAACCACTAAATCGAAAAAAAATTGTAGATTTTTTATACCTTAAAATTAATGATTCAATAACTAATATTAATAAAAAAATACCTATTAGAATTTTATTGTTACATGTAGGTACCTACCTAGTTTTTTGTTGCGGATGACGTAAACGTAGATGTTAATATGACAAGGTTCCATAGTGCGCATTTGCGGGTATAGTAGGTAATCATCTTTGGCCAGAAACCACAGTTTTAGCAGATTTGTTAGTGCAGTGCGTAGTTTTGGTTTGTGTTTAGAGATTTAGATGCAGTTTAATTGAGATTTGAGAGAAAAGTGTTTGCACTGTCTTTTCCTTCACTCTCTATTTCCGATAGGACGGCAGGACGACCGACAAGACAGGAGAGGTCAGGCGCAGGATCTACAGCCGAAGCACGGATCATTTCTCTTATCGCATAATCAGGTGATCAGCCTGCAATGTCAAAACCAAACTAGAAACAACAACTCAAAGATGTTACCTACTTCCCGCGGGGATCATCGAACCCGAGGCACCGGCCTATAGCCAATCCCTAGAGAAAGTGCTATTCAATGGTGCGCACCGCTAGATAGAGAAAAATACTATTCGTCGAGGCGCCCCGATGAATAGACACTTCCAATAGTTAACTATTCAAGGTCCAAACAAATTATCGGACGCGGCTTACTGCCGCGGCTGATCTGAGGTGTGCAAACTATCGGATGTAGTAGGTCGCGGACGAAACCATAGACTAATATGACGTCATCGGACGTCCGATAGCTATCTGGCACGCAGGATGTTATGAGAGTGTGCACACTTATCAGCCGCGGCAGTAAGCCGCGTCCATAAGCCGCGTCCGATAATTTGTTCGGACCTTCACAGTCGATACGTCATATGGCTCTTAGCCATAGATGTAGCAAATCCCTTCGGTATAAACCTCCTTGCTCTTAGCTCACAGTAGTATGGGGATTCTTTTTGGCTCTGGCAACATCAAAGTTAATTTTAGCGTTCGAATTTTGAATTCTACTAACGTATATTTTTAAGAAAGAGGTGATTTTTTATTAACTTTGTGTTGCTGTTGTTTTCGAAATTAGTGAAAAGATTTCAGATTCGATGTGGATTTCTTGTTGATGCTTAAAAACAATCGATCAATTGATTTATTCACTGTTTTTTCTGGGACTGGAACTTTAGAGAAACACATCGAGTCAAAAGAAAACTGGTTCAATATGTCAGCGAGAGATATCTATTATTCGGAGAAATATTACGACGAAGAGCATGAATACAGGTATATTATTATATTGATGTTAAGCCGATTATTGCCGATTTAAATTGTCTTCCTACTGATATAGTTTCAGTCTCAGACCAAATATTTGGTCTGAGGTTTTAGTCTTTGAAAAATACACAATGTTTTATAACCTCAATAAAGTTGTTGGTTACGAGTACTTTAAAACTTTACATTCGTCCGTTAAATTGCTGATAAATCCCTTTTAAGTTCGTCCTTCAACTCAAAACAACCGCTTCTTTTATGTAAAGTTTGATTTTGATAATTATTATTAGTATAGCTGTGATCATTGTGTCAACACAACAGACTTATTTTAATGTAACCCTTTTGTTAATGTGTTGTAACTTGTAACTTGTCAGGCATGTTGTGCTGCCGAAAGAATTGGTGAAATTAGTACCGAAGAACCATTTAATGTCTGAGCAAGAGTGGCGGAGCATTGGAGTGCAACAGAGCCAAGGATGGGTGCATTATATGACACATCAACCTGGTAATTAGTTAACGATATTAATTAATATAACTTGCATGTTTATAAGGTTGCAATATTGTTGGTGAATCTCGCAAGTTTTTTTACTTCCTGCGTCATTGTCGGCAGCTGAAAATATTTAAAAAATCCAATGCGTCACAAGGAATTAATCAAAAATATGCCATCATTTATGAAGGGTTGTGGCAATGAGACCAGGAGACTTTTGTATACATGTTTATTAAGCATTCTCACACTTTATATCACATTATCACCCTTCAACAGATAGTTTTCCTAATATAACTCTATGACAACCTTTCGATACCACGGCTTTACAATGAATACGTCAAACTACAGATGTGCAGGCAGATTGACATAATCAAACTCACTTGAATTCCGAATGTACCATAGAGCAGAGCATATAGGTTAGAGACCTCCCTCAACAATTTACATTAGAGTACAATAATACATTGTATTAATTTGCATATTTTGGTTTATTCCTTGTGATACATTGTATTTTTAAAAATTTTCGGTTGCCGACAATGACGCAGGAAGTAAGAAATTCGGAGATTCAGCCTGTAATACAATTTTTGAAATAAAATACTAGATCTCATGCTGATTGGTGCAGTCACGAATTAAAATCTAAAGTACAAAGTAAAAATATGGATGGAATACATGGAAACAACATACACCCTTAGGCCCTGTCCTAATTGGCATCGGTTGTGCGATCAAGCATTGTGATTTCATTGTGCGATGAAACTGAACAATAGAAAATTAGGTTGCACGGTCGCATGACCGGTTTCATTGGACAGACGCACCATTGCACGACTGATGGCCAATTAGGACAGGGCCTCAGTGTGAGTTGCACCATAACGCTGTCAAAGTTAAGGTTATCATCTAATGATAATGCTACCTATTTGTCACGTCAAACTTGTCAAAGGACATCATGCTGGCTGGCAACCTCTTTTTTGGCTAACTTGTGCTTAACCGGTACTTTAACCAGCTTGTTATCGTTAAAGTTAGGTGGTGCAATTGAGCCTGTGTGTGTGGCCCTGGCCCGGCAGGGATACCCACATTTCCTTATGTAGCCATTGGTCAAAAAATTGTGACTAGTGCTGATATAGGAGATCAATTTACAGTTTAGGTATTTTCTAGAATTTTTTGCTTTCATACCAAAATGTTGTATTTTAAATAGTAACTCTATCGGAATTGCTCACCACTTAGTTTTATCTACTTGTAGAATTGAAACATAGGTATAGTGATAGGTACTTGATACACATACTAAAACTTACTAAACTAACATGTACAAGCCGCGGCACATATAGCAGTGACATTTTATGCACAGGCATAATTTTTGGGCCTTTTTTCCAGGGGAGTGCGAGACTATTGCAAACATGCGCAGTCATCCCCTCGAATTTCTCTCTCCGCTAAAGTTACATGCTGAGGCTTGTAGCAGAAATATGCTAGTTATTTAACTAATATTTTTGTTTTTCAGAACCCCACATTTTACTATTTAGACGGAAGAAGACCACTCCACCCGAAAAGAAGTAAGGTCTTGTGATATTGTGGAAGTTGTACAGTTGTCTTGCAGAATAGTTATAGCTTTAGAATAAGTTACAGCCCATGACTGACCATCTAATGGCCTGGCCACGGCCAGCGCGGCAGGCGGTGCGGCAAGTGAATTCTGTAAAGACTACTCGGTCGTGACGGTGAGCTGAGAGGCCGCCATCGAGATAGCGCGCAGTGATTTATTGAACGACGCCTGCCGCGCTGGCGCCGGCCGTGCCGTAAGCGTGCGCGCAGAGTTTCTACAGACTTTCTATCGGCCGGTAGTTGGTTTTATATGAAGAATCGGCCGATACCAAATCGTTGTAGTTTGCGCACTTGCATACTGATTAAAGGCCCCACCCAACTATCGGCCGACAGTTTGGTCTGTAGTTTGCGGGGACCAAAAGTAGGATGTTCCTTTTTTTGTGACATTGAGCGAGCTGCCCTAAAGGATTTTATTTTTATTACTTGAGGCCTCAGTTTTGCTAGTTGTTGGTGTCATAATAAACATGAGTTTTTAGTAGAAAAATCAATTCTCTAATTAAAACTTGTGCTACACTATTTCCATGTTTAAACTGGCAAGTCTGAGATCAGAGGTAATCATTTATGTTGATATTTTATGTACCTAATGAGATTGACTTTAATGCTCATTTCTTTTAATGTATTGGAACAGCAGGTTATGTTCTTTTATAACAATTAATGCACATTTAAGTTTGTGACCTTTAATTGCAGCTTATTGGTTTGTCGTGGGCCTTATGATCTTCATTCCTTAACATTAAGTTTATTGTTTAGGCTTAAATTTAGTCATTAATTTTTAAGACTTTGACATTTCTTGTTTCTTTTTATTAAACCCTAGTCTGTAGTGTTGTTAGCAAAGTTTTTAACCTCGGATGAAAAGTGCACAACAGTTAAAACCAATAAGTTCAATTTAACATTTTGAATAATGGAGGACTGGAGGCGAATGTATACCTCTGCTGACATTTTAGCTGTAATGTATTTTTAAGTCCAGTATTAGCAAGATTATTTCTATATCATTATTGCCAAGCTTCCAATTCTTTACACAGTCTTTTAATGTAAATAGTGTAAATTTTAATACAATAATACTAATCAATAATGGGGGATGTCTGTAAAGAACAAATTATCTTAATATTTTTTTATAGGTAGGAATAAGCTCCCAGTAACGGAAAAAAGTTTCAGAATATTCGGTTGTGTAACATGAAAAATAAGTCTTCACAAATATACGAAAGTAACAGCAGAATGCAAGAAGCTTATACCTCCCTCCAATGGAGATTGCACGGCCAGTGTCATAGTGAAGATAGAAAAAATGTCCTTGAGTGACATGACGGCTTATTGCAACCTCTTTCTTTAGTGTTACAATACGTGTTCGTTGTTCGTTCGTGAGAAACGAAAAGAAAGAGATAGCAATAAGCCGTGACGTCACTAAAGAGTCTTTTTTTCAATCTTCACTATGATACTAGGTGTGCAATCTCCAGTAGAATGGAGATTATACCTTTGCGACCATCGGCCACAACCATAATACGTATTAAAAAAAGGTTTGACATTATTATATCGAAACTTTTTTAATACCATGTGGTTGTGGCTGGTGGTGGCTAAGGTATAATCTCCATTCTGCTGTTACTTTCGTATATTTGTGAAGTCAAAGAGACTTTAATTTTTTTTTATTTTTCACACAAAATTCTGAAACTTTTTCTATTACCTACTATGGGAGCTTATTCCCCCTCCGTATCAGAAGGACAATTTAGTAAAACGCCCTTGTAGTATAAATGACGTTAAAGTAAAATGACCTACTAGTAAAACGTCTGAAATTTAAAATCGTCATACTAGCAAAACGTCTGAAATTTAAAATCGTCATGCTAGTAGAACCAGGCTAGGCTCACTCCGCGCTTTAGGTACGAAGCTACAAGTAGCTAGCGGGTCCGTCCGGACGGACTAATTTCAGAGGGCTATCGCGTGCCGGCTGGGTCGCACATTAGCAGTTCGATTTCGATAGTCACTCTATAATAATATTATTATAACCAAAATGAAGGCATATTACATCGCAATGGGCTGCCTTAATACTAATAAAAAGGATCCGAACCTCACGTGTTTTTCATACTTCCAAAAGTTCCAAACGATATCGAAACGTAAGAAATGCTTGTCTACTAGGTATTTAGTATTTAGTATCCACTTATTCTTAGGTAGGTACTTACTTACCTACTTTCGAAATAAAGTTAATTATGAATACAATTATTTCATTTCGTATGAAAGCAATTTGCTTTCACTCAAAGTCAGCATGTCTGATGTGGCGTTGACTGTACCTATCCAAGGTTATTTTGAAACATATTTAAGCACCAACACATTATTTTACAACCTCATAACTGGTAATAAAATAACTACCTGTTATTTAAATATTATATAAAAGAAGAAAGTGAAACCCTGAATTCGTTAGAGGAGATAAGAGCTACGCGATAGAAAGAGAGGCAACTTCTAGGTGAATATAACTGTAGCCAAGGGAGCGGCGTGCAACCTGAATTGCACTTTATTGTGTATGGAATAGAGTCGCTATTTAAATAAATGACTTTGCGGAGTGGATCTTCTGTACTTGTACTATTATGTATTCTGTGGTAGAACGTCTGAAATGAAAAACGGCATGTTGGGCAAAAGGACTGCTACACTGATGCAGAAAAGAAATCAAAGATAATAAGTAAATTATTTTAATTTTAAGTAGTTTTTAAATTATATATAACAAATAAAACACTTTTTCTCATTGTGATAACTTAAATGCGTTATTTTCTCACAATATAGGTATAACAAATAGAAAAAATCTGAGGGTTTAACAATCGATTTTCGCTATGACCTTCCTTTCTCAAGATCCAGGTAGAAAAGTCTCCACAGCGTATCCTCACATATCTCCTAAACGCAAGATCGACAAAATCTGGTTCTTGGTGACAAAATCCGACAAACTAACGGCTACACATACTAGTAATCAGATTTTCGCTACGACCTTCCGTTTTCGAGATATGTGTGGCCCAGCTGTAGAGACGTCTCTACAGCTGAGCCACACGTATCTCCTAAACGCAAGACCGACAAACTCTGGTTTTTGGCGACAAAATCCGACAAATTACCGGCTACACATACAAGTAATCAGATTTTCGCTACGACCTTCCGTTTTCGAGATCTGTGTGGCCCAGCTGTAGAGACGTCTCTACAGCTGAGCCACACGTATCTCCTAAACGCAATACCGACAAATTCTGGTTTTTGGCGACAAATTCCGACAAATTATCGACTTCATCATGGCATAGTCAAAAAGTCGGATTTCCAACTTTTTTTTTTGTGGCCCAGCTGTAGTCCGGCACGTTTTGCAACTGTCTATATCGACATGAATGAAATATAGCTGATAGAAAGGGCTTGGAACCTTAAAAGTACCGTCTCCGAAATACAGTATATCGCCATTATTTAAATTCGTTATAGTTTGTTGGATAAATTTTGTAACAAAAACAATTATTTTTTCATTTTCCGTCCTATCCACAGAGTAGAGAAAGTCTTCGGCTAATAATTCTGGTATCTCAACTTCACTTACAACTGAAAAATCTGTTTTTTGCATTACTTCTACAAGTGGCCAGTACCTAAACGAAGCGAGACACTTTTATAATAAGGAAAACAAAGGAGTATTTATCTGGAGTACTATTAGTGGATTGTGGCACAATACACCCACCCATACAATTTACCTAATGAATTTTAATTTTGTGCACTTGAATGTACAACAAAGTAAAGGCAAGTCCTTTTGCCCAACATGCCGTTTTTCATTTCAGACGTTCTACTAGCATGACGATTTTAAATTTCAGACGTTTTGCTAGTATGACGATTTTAAATTTCAGACGTTTTACTAGTAGGTCATTTTACTTTAACGTCATTTATACTACAAGGGCGTTTTACTAAATTGTCCTTCTGATACGGAGGGCTTATTCCTACCTATAAAAATATTCAGCCAATTTATTTTTCAGACATTCCCCATTGGCTTTCATGGTGTCATGTCATCAATCTGGTGTTTTGTTTATTAACAATCTGATTTCAATAAATTATTTGGTGCTATGTTATGCTATTGTTTTATTTATTTCTTAATATTTTTTAACAGTAATTTTTTTTTTATTGCCGTGCAGCGATAGTAGCTTATTATTTTTCTCCTCTTTTGATTGTCCTCATGCAGATGGACTTCTGTATGTTTAGTATGTTATAATTTCTGTGCCGCTAGTGCTCTAGGGAATGGCGGAGGGCCTTCAACTGAGAAGGGATCCATAGTAATGAAATAAATTAAAAGAAGTTCTCTTGTAATTTAACTGTATAATTATGTATTACTGTGGAATAAAGACTTATTATGATGATTAGAGTGCGTAAGAAGCCTTAGTTATCTCAATCAATCTTGCAAGTGAGAGTCCTGTTGCAAGCACTTTTTACACTTCTACATCTTATTAAAAGAATAATAATTACTTATCAAAAAGAAGAAATAAAAAAACAGAATTGGGAAACTCATTTATGTATTGGATTTGCTTCAGCAAAATTGGTTATACATTGTAGGCATCTAAAAGTTTCACATTTCCTGCATTGCATACATTATTTTATAAATAAGAAATCAGTAATTCTTAAAAAAGATATTCAAAGGTTTTATTTCCTTTTCTTCTTAGCACTAGGTGATAAAGAGAGTAATTTAGTAGTTTCCGATTGTGAAAACTCCATAGGTTCTATTTTGATATCATCTGCAGTAACAGTGTCCAGAAGTTCTAAGCCTTGCAACTGCTCTTGTTCTAGGCTTTGCAGCATTTGAAAGCCAGGCTCCAACGAAGGAGTAAATGCGCCATCCAGTGCTGCAGGGAAATGTAGTTCTGGCACTTCTTCTAGCTTCAACTGTGGTGCAATATCTCCAATAGCAAGCTCTTCACACTGTGCTCTTAAATACTCGCACTTCTTTTTAATTTTAGAGTGATATTTCACCACACGATTATTGTAAAACTCGTGTAAATTGCCAACATTCAAGTCTGCAAATACTTTTGATATTACATCGGGGAAACCAGATTTCAGGTGGCTCGCTTCACGATCAACTACTGTCCTCATAAGTTTGCACATATTTGTCATATAGATATCTAGGGCATCTGCGACAGCGTTTAATGCCGTGTTAGTACACGTAGCAATACCGACATGGCCTATCGCTATTGCAGCACATTGTTTTAATGCGCGTTTATGACTTTCAGGTGTGAAAGGTTGGATAATTGGTCCTTTTCCTAAAGAAAAATCACAGTATTGTTTCTGGAGAAAATTTATGGGAGGAGTAGCTTCATGCTCGTTATTTAACAGTGGATCGGGTGGTATTAAGGGTAGACTCATGGGATCGAGTCTTGCTCCTTCGAAGATAGCATTTTCGGTCTGATCCAGTATAGCTGAGAGTTGTCTTGCACAAGAATGTAGTTGTATGGTGTGGGTGATTAAATTAGGTTTTGGAAGTTCTATTGGCGAAGACTTCACAGTTATCGGTATTTCGGGGATATTCTGCATCCCTAGATCAATTATAGGATTAAAATTTACATTTTGTAAAATAGTATCGTCGCGGCTGTCGTTTTCAAATTCGCCCCAAAGCTTTTTAGTCGACATTTAGGTAGGTATTGTACTCCTTCTAATAAACAAACGTTTTCACCGATTAACATCAATTATCAAGCAACAAACGCAATAAAAAAAATCAGTTGCAACAAACAAAACAAATATGTATTTTTAAGGTTATGCAGGTATTTCGGGATGTCAGCACGATGTCAGTGTCAATATCAAATCGATTCTTCTTCTTCTTCTATTTTTATTTTAACAATCTACTTTTCTCTTGGAAGTAATTTTTGCCAGTGTCAAGTTTAATAGTTCAGTGGTAGGACCAAGGTAGGACGTTTAAGTTTACATTAGAATGCGGGTGCATTGCATTCCAATGCTGCTTGGAGCATTTGGCAACAAGTATATCAAGACAGTTTACTCGGTAAGTTTTAACCATGGATTAGTCCATGGTTAAAATTATTTTACTTTTCATGGTTAAATCCACTCTAAGGCAATCGATGAACCAGTGATCACTCTCTTTCACTCTACCCCCTACAAAATTCCCCCCCCCCATCCCTCCCTCTCACTATCCCCATACCTCTCATTCTCCCCCCCCTCCACCTGCCTCACTCTCCCCCTCCCCCTCCACTCTCTCCCTTTCCATTCCCCTCCTCAGCCCTTTCTCCTCCTTTAGGGATGAAATAAAAAAAATACGCTCCGTTAGTTTCCAACCATAAACTTAAATAATTACTGATTTTTGCTTCGAAAATGAAGGATTTTCTTTACACAACATCATTCCTCTTTTCACCCCTTAGGGGGTGTAATTATTAAAAACGCTGAGACACATATAGGTACGATTAATTATTAATCGTCAGCATATTATTATATACAGGGATTACAGGGTGGTTTTTTGAGACGGTACATTAAGGGCAGGTACCTTACTTAACTGTTATAGTTACAGGAAAACGTTCATAGGAGACCTTCCATAACTTTTTAAGATATTCTGAACTGCAATCACAGATTTTGGAAAAAGTTACCGTTAGCAAAAAAATGCTAAAATACCAAAAAAACCTTTTTATGCCAATCGATCCTATTTCATGTGGGGATCAAAACACTGAGTTGAGTTATTGAGTACTACCCAACTAGCAAAGAGATCGTTTAAGCAATTACTCTCACGACTATGGATCGTAAAACACTCGTATGAAAGATCCTATCATTTCAAAAAGCAGTATAAAAGCATCTTTCTAGATCTTTCAGCATTCAATGCTTTTTGGCTCTATAAACATGTCTAGTAAACGTAAACTCGACGAATTCATATCGCAATTACTCGACAATTGTATAAAGATTTCTCTCAATCGCATTTAGACAACCGTTAGTCTTATGACAGGTCTTTAAAAGCAACCAAATTGCTAATTTGTCGTAAAACTAGCTTTTATAGCACCCTCTTTCGTCACTTAATTTTTACAGCAATATTGTGGAGTAAAAGCCGTTCATTCGACAAAATAGCTTCTCAGTTACTTTTACAGCATCTAATGTCATATCATAGCTTTCGGCAAGGCTTTAATTCGACTTTACTATTAAAGTTGAGAAAACGCTATCAAATGATCTACTACAGGCCCAAAGGTGCCCAAAGATAATTTTAGAAGCCATCATGCAGCATAATAGTGGTATGAAAGTTAAATAAAATCTTTTACAGCAGTGTGGAAAATGGACAATAATCGGTGGAAAAAACTTAAAAGAAGTGAGGGTTCCGACGGAAAGTTAATAAGATGTCGAAACAATTGAAACAATAAACATCAACCAACGGATGAAAAATAAATACTTAATATTAGTGCGGATTCAGTAGGAAATATTACGCTAATACAGATTGTTTGTAAACCGTATGATAGATTGACGATTTAACATTGCGCTAGGGAACCCTAAACTAACTGCAATGGCGCTCTTAGAAGTCGTAAAATGGAAACCTCATTTCTATTTTTCGGCTAAGAGCTGAGTGACTGCTTTGTAATGATAATTGAAATGCTATTAATGGCAAATTTATTTTATCTATTTTATTAATATTATTTGCGATTCATTATTTACTAGAAATCTAGTGGCCCATGAAAATATTAACTACAAATGTAAGGATTATAGACGAAAAAATTAATTCCGCATATGAAAGTAAGACTTATGAGCTAACTTTAATAGCTTACCTTTATTGTCATTATGGCTGTAAAATCGTAAAGGTATACAGTACTTAGCATGGCCATAATATTGCAACATACATTTATTTTTATTTCCTTCGTTTACGCGAACACAACAGTGACAACACGCACTGTCTATGAGTGCTGCTTGGTTGCATTCACACGATCAAAGTGTCGAGTGATTGTAACCGCACTGCTATTATTACCACTAATAAGTCGAATGAAAGATGTTCTACTGACTATTATAGCACCAGTAGCACTTGAGTTGCGATTACTCTACATTCTTTCAACTAAAACGCAATTCAGACGGTAATCTTACGATATTAACAGCATTTAAAGCAGAGAGAAGTGCGCCCAAATCGCGTTGAGAGAACGTTCACAGATCGTTTACTCAACATTTTATAAATCCGTCTCACTACTAATAGCTGAAATAGAAACGTGCTGCTGATTTTTTTACGACATATTTTGCTAGTTGGGTAGAAATGACAGAAATCACCAAAAACTTTTCCCATACATTTTGTACGGAAAAACGAAAAAACTTGAAATATGTTTTACTAGCGGCCACCCGCGACTTCGTCTGCGTGGAAAGGTTTTTTGCTATCCCTCGGGAACAATAGTTTTTTTCGGGATGAAAGGTACCCTATGTACCCTCTTCTCTGTACCCCTGACAACGTGTATGCAAAATTTCATGATGATCGGTTCAGTAGTTAAGACGTGAAGGCGTAACAAACAAATAAACAAACAAACAAACGGACTTTCGCATTTATAATATTGGTAAGGATTGCCAAACGATCTTATTTCTTACTCTGATCAAAATACTCTATAGGGCCAACTGACTACTTTTTAGATCTAATGTTTTGAGGCTCTCCGCTGTGTTAAGCGGGACACGCGCGTGGGGCGACATAGATTAGAGCTTACTCATGCACTGCGCTAGCATCTGTCCGTCAAAAACCAGCAATCTATATTCCCGCGCCGTCTACCCGCGGCGGGATCCCGCTCAAGGCAGCGGACGGCCTAAAAGATTGTGCCTGCGTGTGAAGACGATGTTGTGACTTACTGTAGTTTCTATGTAATCCATCCTGTATATCGTCGTCCGGCACCCTGATTACCTAAAAAGAAACTATTTAGCGACCGGTTGCATTTAACATACATTGCCACTTTTCTTTGGTATGTTTTTTTTCAACCCAAAAAGAAGTAGCAATGAATCACGATCATCTGTAAACTGCAACCAGTCGCTAGGTGGTTTTTAATCAGATAATCAGCCCGCGGATTTAGAGGTGTAGAGGCCCTCGGGGAAATAAGGGAGTGAAGGCCCCTAATTATTTTTCAAATGGGGTAATAGTAGATTGTTATACAAGACGCTAAAATGACCCATTGCATACGAGGTAGTTTTATTCCCGAGCTTTAGCGAGGGAATAAATAGAAACCGAGTTACAATGGGTTTTAGCGTCGTGTGTTACACTCTACTTTTCACTACGAAGGCGAGAAAATAAAATACAATATTAAATACCTAGTTTATACTTACGTAAACGAATCCACTCATTTTTCTATCCTCCACTTCATAAACTTTTCATACAGTATTTAAATAAATGATTTGTGCTTTACGGCAAAAGATTAAAATTATTTCTTTCCTATTACTTACTTACAGTCACACAGTTCAATCAGTTTGGTATTAGAGAAAAATTCTAAAGATTTCGCGCCTTTTTTAATTTCTACTGTAGCAGCTAAGAAACACAATGCACGCATTCTACGATCAAACTTAAAGTCACAGAGTATAAATATAAGTCTATGATTTCACCGAAGAGATCGCTGCTTTTAGTTCCATTTTCAAAAATAAAAATGAGAAACAGTAATATGAATATAAGATTCTTGGAAACA
The DNA here is from genome assembly GCA_928269145.1 of Agriphila tristella. Taxonomy (NCBI): domain Eukaryota; kingdom Metazoa; phylum Arthropoda; class Insecta; order Lepidoptera; family Crambidae; genus Agriphila; species Agriphila tristella. The sequence goes on along the minus strand of OV743430.1, from coordinate 54,249,061 downwards.
GTATTAAGTCGAGCGAGTCTTTATTCGTGATTATGAATAAAGACTTTTTCGTTTTAGTAGGCTCATTGGTAATAGACAAACATTAAAAAAGAAAAAACTTTATCCCCTAGGGGTAATTTTGCTATTTTATCCTGGCTCTTGTACCTTACAATGACGGACTTTTAGAGCAAGAGGAGTGAAATAGTAGTTTGTTACACAAGGGACGTAAGTGAGCTATTACAGAACAAGATCCAATTTGGCGCCCGTGCGAGCGCAGCTCGCAAAGGGCGCTAATGGATCGAGTGCACCCGAGATATTTAGACGCCCGAGCGAGCGAAGCGAGCGAGGGCGAATATAGTTCGAGGGTGTAATAGCTACTTACAACCGAGGTAAGCATACTACTTTACATCATTCATGCGAGGTAAATTTAATAAAAAAAAAAAAAAAAAAAAAAATTAAAAAAAAAAAAAAAAAAAAAAATTAAAAAAAAATCAAAATCAAAATCAAAATCAAAATCAAAATCAAAATCAAAATCAAAATCAAAATCAAAATCAAAATCAAAATCAAAATCAAAATCAAAATCAAAATCAAAATCAAAATCAAAATCAAAATCAAAATCAAAATCAAAATCAAAATCAAAATCAAAATCAAAATCAAAATCAAAATCAAAATCAAAATCAAAATCAAAATCAAAATCAAAATCAAAATCAAAATCAAAATCAAAATCAAAATCAAAATCAAAATCGAAAATCGAAAATCGAAAGTCGAAAGTCGAAAGTCGAAAGTCGAAAGTCGAAAATCGAAAATCGAAAATCGAAAATCGAAAATCGAAAATCGAAAATCGGAAATCAAAATCAAAATCAAAATCAAAATCAAAATCAAAATCAATATCAATATCAAAATCAAAATCAAAATCAAAATCAAAATCAAAATCAAAATCAAAGTCAAAATCAAAATCAAAATCAAAATCAAAATCAAAATCAAAATCAAAGTCAAAATCAAAATCCAAGGAGTTTTGCATAGCTTGAACGGAAATGAAATGCCGCCATATATATTGTTTTTTTTTTCAGTAAAAAGTTTCCACAGTTTATAATATAAGAAAAGAGATTGGTTCACTAAGGAGTTTGACATAGCTTGAATTGTAAAGTTACTTTACAGTTAAAGCATTCACCCATGCTTGAATTGTAAAGTGATTTGAAAATGGAACGTTCTATCTAAACAATGCACTGTGTTGCACATGCCAACTTACAGGGCCTCTTACTATACTAGTAAATCCTAGTTGCCGAGCAGTATGATGTAATAGTAGTTTGTTACACAAGGGACGTAAGTGAGCTATTACAGAACAAGATCCAATTTGGCGCCCGTGCGAGCGCAGCTCGCAAAGGGCGCTAATGGACCGAGTGCACCCGAGATATTTAGACGCCCGAGCGAGCGAAGCGAGCAAGGGCGAATATAGTTCGAGGGTGTTATAGCTACTTACAACCGAGGTAAGCATACTACTTTACATCATTCATGCGAGGTAAATAAAACATTGACAATGATATTTTTCGTTCATTAAAAACCTCTCGTGGGGTTGATCAGACCATCAAACTGAACAACTTTCATTATGGGAAAAATCACGAAAAAAAATCTGTTGTTCCATACAAAAGTAAAATGCCTACTCCATCGAAATGTAAAACAGCTGATTTTTTTTCGCGCTTTCAAAATGAATGTTATCATTTTATGAAAAATAATTGTTTGACCAAGGAGTTTTGCATAGCTTGAATTTTCATAGTTTTTTTTAGTAAAAAGTTTCGTCATTTTATAAGAAAAGAAATTGGTTCACTAAGGAGTTTGACATAGCTTGAATTGTAAAGTTACTTTACAATTAAAGCATTCACCCATGCTTGAATTGTAAAGTGATTTGAAAATGGAACGTTCTATCTAAACAATGCACTGTGTTGCACATGCCAACTTACACGGCCTCTTACTATACTAGTAAATCCTAGTTGCCGAGCAGTATGATGTAAAAGTATTTTTCTTGCAAGCAGGTCCGCCGCTAGCTGTCTAGCCCGTGTAACTCCGACCTACACTGAGTTTGTAAGAAAGAAAAAAAATATTTTGAGAGCTAAAGAAGAGTTTTTTTCAGAGCTTAACTTAAGTTTAACAGTAACTCTTCCCTGCGCTTAGTTTTTGTGAAATTCTACATAAGTGGGGGTGGTTTTTATCTTGTACCCACTCTTTGTGTTGTCTAGTCGCGCTTTCCGACAATTCCGACACGGTAAAAGGTATTTTATCGTGGCTACGGGCTACGGGCAGTGCGGCGATTTAACCCTACAAGGCACTCAGTGCCTCATAGGGAACACTCCGGAAATTATCTCCTACGTCTTTTTTAAAACTGATATTGACATCTTTTGGCTTTTAAGGGAATCTGAATCGATGTAGTAATTAAGTAATACCGGTGATTCTGCATAGATAGCGATACTGATCATTTTACGACGACGGTAGTTGAAAATTTGCGCTATCGTGCTGTGTACATTAATTAATGTGTACATAATTAATTAAGAACTGTTAACTTTTACGTAAGTAAGTTTGTTTTTGTATAATTATTTGAAAAACATGTTTTTGTTTGTATGTTCCAGATACGGTACACTGTGCTTTAGCTTTCCTTTTTATGAACACGTACTAACAAAATTTCACTGACTATTACACTGATTTTATTTCAGACTAGAAACTGCCCGGGACGAAACTATACTGTGACAAACAATTTATTCTTTCAAAACCACGGTGATAAAAATCATCTGTAAATTTGTAATTTACCTACATAAATAATCATATACATTCAGCTCATTCAGCTGATTGCTGATGCTCATTCAATTACCTACTATACAAAAAGTTAAACTTAGAGTACCTCGTATATCATCACGTTAAAAACAATATTTTCATGTACCTTCATTGCCTTTTTCAGACGATCTTGCGATCTCTATAACAAACTATTGAATGGAGTCGACATCTTTGTTAATTCATGAAACTTGTTTAAAAAAAAAGTGGGTGAACTGTTATTCAAGATAAAGTAAACATTAAAAAATAGTTAAGACTATAATGTACATTGTAATAGTCGTAGATGAAATTGTCTCTGTTTTTTATATTTTTGTATTACTTATCTCATCTTTATCGGTAGGTAAGGTACTTTGTTAAAGATGATAGCATCTGACACAATCTTGCACAATTACCTATATACAGGGCGTTTCTTTTAAGGTGTCAAGTCAATGCGATGCGATAGCTGAGTACTATACCTATCGATTGAACCCCTATGTCTCAGACCAATATTTGGTCTGAGCCCTATGTATGTTCCGCGATTTTTTGTAGTTTAGGAGTTATAATTTTTTTTCATTATTTTTTATGATTTAAGGTCCGAACGGCTTTAAAAATTTATGTCTTTTTTTGGGTGAGCTTTTCTCGGTATTTTTTTTGCAATACAATGCCTATTAATTGTAGTTTTATGAGTAAAATAATCACCTTCCTTACTTTGACACTAGTTGCAAAAAATTTGATCGATAGTAAAAAAATTGGGAACAAACAAAACAGAATGGAATCTTCAACTGTAAAAATAAATTAATTAAAGATTATTCCATAGCTTCTGACTAACTTTAAAAACTGTGCGACAGCCTAAGCTCTCATAATAGTACAAAAAATATGTACTTTATGGGGTATTATTTGCTGAAATCGGGCCCTGAAGGTGGTGAATCGGAAATTTTGTAATTTTCATATTTTATGATTTGTTATTATTTTCGCATATTTTTGTCATTCCAAAGATTAATTATCCATTTAAGTTTAAATTGAGCTCAGTTTATGGTAAAGACAGTAATTTTATCACTACTACTAAGTATCCAATAACCATCTTATTCATAAAAAACCTATAAATATAGTTACGTCATATTGACATTCATTATTCATAAACATTTCTAAGAAAAAGCTACTTTAACGTTATTATGTGGTCGTTCTGACGAATCCATAGACAAAACAGGCAAATCTACTGACTGATATCGAAATTTTAATAAAAAAATTGATATCAGTCAGTTTAATAAAAAACCGCAAAAATAAAACAATCTGTCATTAAATGTCAATATGGCGTTCAATAAGCCGCATGTTAGCTAAAATTTACTATAATTCTATTTATAGGTTTTTTAATGAATAAGATGGTTATTGGATACTTAGTAATAGTAATAAAATGACTGTCTTTACCATAAACTGAGCTCAATTTAAACTTAAATGGATAATTAATCTTTGGAATGACAAAAATATGCGAAAATAATAACAAATCATAAAATATGAAAATTACAAAATATCCGATTCACCACCTTCAGGGCCCGATTTCAGCAAATAATACCCCATAAAGTACTTATTTTTTGTACTATTATGAAAGCTTAGGCTGTTGCACAGTTTTTAAAGTTAGTCAGAAGCTATATTATGGAATAATCTTTAATTTATTTATTTTTACAGTTGAAGATTCCATTCTGTTTTGTTTGTTCCCAATTTTTTTACTATCGATCAAATTTTTTGCAACTAGTGTTAAAGTAAGGTAGGTGATTATTTTACTCATAAAACTACAATTAATAGGCATTGTGTTGCAAAAAAAAATACCGAGAAAAGCTCACCCAAAAAAAAGATATAATTTTTTAAAGTCGTTCAGACCTTAAATCATAAAAAATAATGAAAAAAAATTATAACTCCCAAACTACAAAAAATCGCGGAACATACATAGGGGTTCAATCGATAGGTATAGTACTCAGCTATCGCCTCGCATTGGCTTGACACCTTAAAAGAAACGCCCTGTATATTGTTTGTATCAAGTTATGGTACTTTAATGTCTGTTTCTTTTCAAATGTTAATTTAAGAATGATTTTATAAGAGTTTGTTACCTTAAAAAAAAACTGTTTATGCTCTGAAAAGATTTTAATGCATAAATTGTTATTTACATAATAAATTATGTACAGGTTAGTAACCGAATAAGTGACATTAGTATTTACAAATTGTTAACAATTAGTTTACAGAAAATGAACAGTTTAGGTCCTACAGTACATGACCTCTACCATAGACGCAATTCTCCACCAACCGACCACCAACCCATGGTCCTTCCTACCTTCTCAGTGTATACGGACCAAATCTCAGGAGAGTGCTTTCCCCGTTTGCACTTTTTTGACTCCCCATACAAATTCTGTTTCCGTCCTTTCTTTTTGGCTATCTCTTAACTCTCCCCCATCTGGGGCCGTACCGGCTAACGAATCGATTTTCATAAAAGTCTGCTGGGTTTCAACTTAAAACAGAGAAATCAAAGTAAGCAATTTCGTTTTGTACTTTTTGTTGACGTGATTCGGAAGATATCGATGTTCGTGTGACATCATGAATTTGGGTTCGTCATTTTGGCCCAATTGGGGCTCGATTTATCTGTTTTAATTTGAAACCCAGCAGACTTTTATGAAACGGGTCGGGTTACTGTCTAAAATCATTCAGACCTTCACCACCTTCTGATGGTTTACCAGATGCGCGCGAACTCGTGCAGTGCTTTCCAGTTTTCACGGCAACATATGGGGTTCCGGTTATTAACGGGTCCAGTTTCTGGGTATTGGTCAATCTCACAGTGCGTGATATTGGCTACCTTGGCTATTCCGGTGTCACACTTCCGAAGTCGCTGCCTGATACATCCATGACCGGTCAGTAGTTGAGAGACGATGGAATCTAGTTCAATCTCCGGAGAGCCTCATTGCGTTATCGAGAATGAATCTATAGAGTTCGCATCCGCCTTCGCTCTAGTCCCATGGTTCCTGCCAAAGAGCGACGGTTTCCTCTTTAATGGCTCTTCTTAGTCCTCGGCACTCCCTGGGAGCCAGGAGGCTCCCCTCCTCGTCCTCCGCAAATGGTCCCGCCCGAAAAAATTCAAGTTCAGCAAGGAAAACTTTAGCAAGCACAGGTAACGCTGTGGAACTACACGTCCTATAAGCTTTCGTCACTAAAATAAGCGCCGTTCTCTGTGTACTGAGCTAAGCTCTCTTTACAATAAAAACTGAGGAACATCGGTACCATACGGCTGCAGCGTAGCATAGCACAGACTTCCTTGCAGCTTCCTTGGTATAAATTCTGAGCGAACGGAATCAAATTGCCCATTTGGACGCAGAAACTTGCGAAACCTTGCCAAAACAGTACATAGCGCTTTCGCCGATAATGTACGCATCGTAACTTCTTATATCGTACTTATACACAATTGAAATTATTAAATTTTAATTGACACTGATGGCAATATGTATTTAATCGACGAAATAAAAACGTGATTTCCCAAGTTTCCCTATCATATTTTATATTATTAAAATAATAATGTTGCATGATCTAATGACAATCACATCACAATTGAGATGACAATCAGAGAAATCGTAACTACTGCGAAAATAATATTACTTAATTTATTACGAAAATTTGCGATTTTATATTGATTTTTATTCAAAATTTATACACTTGGGTGTATAAATTTTGAATTTCATATGTCATATATTCTTGGGTTTTTCGCGATTCCCGGCATCAAGGAATCGAATTACACAATTATTGTGCCGTTTAAGAGAAACGTGTCAAGAAAGTTTCGTAGAGCGCCATCTCGCTTTCTGTCTCGTTCTACTCTCATTCAGATTAAAAAGCATAAAATTATATTGCATAGATACATAATTACCCATAACAATTATCATAATGTTTATTAGCATAACAACTTGTGGTATCTTTACTTTATAATATTATAAATGCGAAAGTCCGTTTGTTTGTTACGACTTCAGGTCTTAACTACTGAACCGATCATCATAAAATTTTGCATACACGTTGTCAGGGGTACAGAGAAGGACATAGGGCACCTTTTATCCCGAAAAAAAAAATTGTTCCCGAGGGATAACAAAAAACCTTTCCACGCAGACGAAGTCGCGGGCGGCCGCTAGTAATGCATAAACGCCGCAAATCGGTTTTGGCACTTCGTCTAACTTTGGTACCTACAAAATTAAATGACACAATACAGAAACCCGAAAATGTTTGTCCCATTTCAAGCAAAAGCCTACGGTCACCGGAAGTGCGAAATGGCGTTGGAATGACGCCGACATTGAATATTATAAAATTAGGATGTAGGTAATTATAGCATGGTTGGTGGTTAAGGTCGCGCGATAATTATCTAGATTATTTTTAATAGGCGCCTATCCTGTCAGCATTTAACGGGATCGGGATTAAACATGATCTCTTTTACCAAATAATCTATTTTAAGTATAGTTCTCTAGAATTTAATATAACTTTTTACTATTCACCACACTTCATTATAAACTAATTTGTTTCATTCTCCGTTTTACTTTTTGAATACAATGCCAATGCCTCATTTAGCAGTCACTCGCTAATATTAACCTATTTTACTCAGAATACTCAGATTAGATGATCGAAGATTTTACTACACAAAAAATAACGATATTGTTTTGAAAAAGTAAATGAATAATTGAAAATCAATTAATTAAAATTTCCTATTGAAGTTATGTGGTGTAAATTATACAGATAATTAAATACTTTACTACTTAAACAATAATTGCTTAGAAAAACGATTATTTGGTGACCCACAAACAAATTCTAGTTTACGTTCCTTCCGCAACCGAACCGTAGCATATTGCTACGAGCGACGCTACGAAAAGTATCCAAACTCGGTTTCCATGGCTACGAATCTTCTACCATTCTTCGTAACGGGTAAAGCTAAAATGGGCGGATAACTTGGCGGATAAGGATAAAATTGAAGAGAGTTACTTTATCTTTTTGTCCTTTTCTTGTACTGTTATAATATTCCCATTCATTCATACGTTTTTTGCTTTATTGGTAAGGTAAATTAGTTAAGATAATGTAATAATTGTTCCTTTTTAGGGTTCCGTACCGAAAAGGTAAAAACGGGACCCTATTACTAAGGCTCCGCTGTCCGTCTGTCTGTCTGTCCGTCTGTCTGTCTGTCTGTCTGTCTGTCTGTCTGTCTGTCTGTCTGTCTGTCTGTCTGTCTGTCTGTCACCAGGCTGTATCTCATGAACCGTGATAGCTAGGAAGTTGAAATATTCACAGATGATGTATTTCTGTTGCCGCTATAACAACAAATACTAAAAACAGAATAAAATAAATATTTAAGGGGGGCTCCCATACAACAAACGTGTTTTTTTTGCAGTTTTTTGGTACGGAACCCTTCGTGCGCGAGTCCGACTCGCACTTGGCCGGTTTTTTTCAATCAAGTGCGGGTAGATGGTACTCGGCTAATAGTTTTTAAAAATATTATTCTAGTTATTATAATAAAAGTCATAGTGATTATTTGATTGAATCAGGCGTCACTTGGCGGAAGTCTCAAACCACCCCAAACCGTTTTGAAAATAGTACATTACTGCAGCGGCAGGCAACACAGGCATTAAAGGACGAACGTGAAATAGTCGGGCGAAACACGTGTAGAGTAGTCTAATTGGTGAAGGTGCAAGGTGTGTTGCTGTCTTGCTAAATGCAGGTATTGTGCACTGATATTTTGTGGTGTGCCTGCATATTTTTGTGGACGGGCAGGCGGTGCATCTTGCATATATTGTTTGCGGACTTATATTTATTTTATCAAAATAGTCATAGTGATATTAACTGAAGAAGTTAAGGGTAATAAGTTCAGGGGTCGCATCTCGGTCCGTTCAGGGGTCGCATCTCGGTCCGTTATTATTTAATATATTCATTAATGATGTTGTTAACGTTCTCCAAAATTCAAAAATATAACTCTATGCCGATGACACAAAAATTTATCGTGAAATTAAATCCCTCTCCGACTGTCATTTACTCCAGGAAGATTTAGATCGCCTCGCTCAGTATTGTTTGGACAATAAATTAAAATTAAACGTAGACAAATGTCACATAATAACATATAGTTGGAAAAAACAACCCATAATTTATAGTTATAATCTTTTAAATAATAATCTTCATAGAACGACCGAGATGCGAGACCTAGGTGTTCTCCTTGACAGTGAGCTACATTTTACCTCGCATATTAATAAAATCACTGCTAAGGCCTACAAGATGCTGGGATTTATCTTTCGTCAGGGTTCTGATTTTAAAAATCCTAGCACTCTAGTAATATTGTATAATGCACTTGTAAGATCTGTTTTGGAATACGCATCAACGGCTTGGAATCCACAGTATTTGACGCATATTGACTCTTCAAAATAAGTTCATCAGACGCATGAAATATAAATACCCTAATTTTAGTCCGGACATGATCACACCCCTGAGACAGCGAAGAGAACAACGTGATCAATTATTTCTTTTCAAAATTATAAAGAATATGGTTGACTCGATTTATCTTATCAGTAAGATATTTTATAAATGCAAAAAGTTTTGCTTGAGATCAACGAAAACCTTTGCTCCGCCTTATTGTCGCACCAATTATGCCAAAAACCGCTTCTCTGTAAGATCTTGTAGTTCTTATGATAAGGACTAGGTATCATCAAATCGACATTTTTTCCCTTAGTTTTCAAAAGTTTAAAAAGTGTATTATTACAACTGATCTACATGTCAATGTTATATAATGTTTTTATTTACATCACTTGACTATGTCGTGTGCTAATTTTCCAATGGTTTGCTTGTGAAAAGTGATATATAATTCGTTAACTTATATAGTGTATACTCAACTGTTGTTTGCATTAATTTCTCTCAGTGGAAACTGTGTTAGCCTATGTAAAAACATATTGATTTCCATTCATAAGTATAATTTTGAGCTGTATGTTTCCCTTATCCAATAAAATAAAATAAAATAAAATAAATAAAATTCCTGGTGTCGACATCAAAGTGATATCGCGGTGGCCCACACGAACGTACTACGCGCGTAGGGCCTATGAGACAGTAGGGCGGCTTTCATTCAGACGGATGCTGGTGACAGATCAATCGCCCCCCTCCTGCCTCCCGCAGGAGCAGGACTCTGGTCCTCCGTACGCCAGTCAGGACCCAACCGCCGCGCCGCAGGCACGTGCCAAGCGCCGCCGATCACTATCGAACGCACGACTTCAGTTATGCTGTGTTTACCACTTGTAAACAACTAGTGATTTGATACTTTCGAGTTATTTTATAGGGTAAGTTTTTTTTTATTAAAAAAGTAATTAAATTTTTTTTCGGTTTAAGCAATTATGCTGTTAATTCCAGTGATTGCGAATCACGGAATAGAGAGGCGGAATGATAATTTGATTGAGACGGTTTGACGCCGCAACGAAATGGGTGCTTAAACTGTCGTAAACAGCAAACGACAGATTAGCAAATCTCAACACGGGACGGATTTGTATGGAGCTTCTCTTATTATTATGAATGCAGTTTTTGCACGAAGCTTTTCTGATAACCTGAAGTTTATACTAATAATTAAGTGCGTACAATGTAACTACGACGCATCTCCCTTTATTGCCTCTTTCATAGATACCTACGCTGAAATTTACATTAAAAATTACTACGCGATAAACCGGGCTGGAGAGATTATTAGGGGTAGAGGAAAAACCGTTCAGTGCCAAAATGTACACCGCTTTCAAAAGCCTTTTTTTAATAATCGAAGTTAACCTTTTCCTATTATACGATCCTGGTACTTTAAAATCAGTTATTTCTATCTGTTCTAAGAGGGTACTGTACATTTTGGGAAGTGTAGGTACATTTGTGTAAATTCACTTTTAAAATCGGACTTATTACTTATACAATATTTTATTGTCAAGTACGGGTGGCAACCCGAAACTGGTTCCTAACTAGTATGCTAGATCAGGATTTGTAATCGGCGCTTTAGGAGTGGTAAAGCGAACATATAAAAACATATAAAAAACATATAAAAACTGCCCATCTGTAAATTGTCTCTATTGACTAATGTTTATACATATTAAGATGAATAAATAATGAAAAATATTAGAAAAAATCGGCTCACCCGTAGCAACTTAGACGGGATAATAATGTTTATACACTCTTAAAACAGATAGGATTAACTGATTTTTAAGTACCAGGATCACATAAATATGGATATGGTTAACTTCTATTTTAATTTAATTTTTTTATTGTTAAATTAAAAATATATATAAAAAACCTTTTAAAACCGGTGTACATTTTGGGAAGTGTACATTTTGGCACTGAACGGCCGCGCCGTCACTAAACATACGTTTAGTTCGTACAGGGGGATATGGGCGCACACGAATTTTTCTGCAAAGTGGTAAAGCCTGTTGCCGATATCGTACAATACAATACAAACGGATTTAGCTGAAAATTTTAAATTAACTTACTTGACAGTTGATTTCAAATTATTTTAATGCCAATCTTAAAATTTTCAGCTAAATCTTGTAAATGAGAATAATCTCATTTACAAGATTGGCATTAAAATAATTTGTAACCAACTGTCAAGTAAGTTAATTTAAAATTTTCAGCTAAATCCGTTTGTATTGTATTGTATTGTACGATATCGGCAACATGCTTTACCACTTTGCAGAAAAATTCGTGTGCGCCCATATCCCCCTTATTATTAAAAACAGCTTATCTCATTATAAAATGAGATAAGCTGTTTTTTTAATTATAAAAGAATAATAAATTGATGCGAGCTGAAGTCAGGTTTGAAGTCAGATGCGGGTTATGTTACAGAATCGACAGGCAGTTTTTTGAGCTTCTATTGTTTGCGTTAAACCAACCATATTTCGGTTTTGCATAATCTTTAGGGATGATACGGATATCCAGTAACTATCCGGTATCCGGCCTATCCGGCGGCCTTAGTAGTATCCGGCCGAATACCGGATAGCTACTTTTCAGCCGGATAGGCATCCGGCCGAATTAAAAAAAACTGGTGAAATTTTTTTTTTGTTATTATTTGCTTTATTTAGTTAGTCTAAGTCCCTGTCCTAATTGGCCATCGGTCGTGCGATGGTGCGTCCGTCCGATGAAACTGGTCGTGCGACCGTGCGATGCGTCTATAGTTTAGTTTCATCGCACGATGAAATCGCAACGCATGATCGCGCGACCGATGCCAGTTAGGACAGGGCCTTAAGAAATATAATTAGATTTAGTTTTAAATTTTTAATCACACAATTGTAAATGAATATAATAGAAAATGAATTAATTAGTATCTATTCATACTGCACTAAGGGCAAATGATGGTGAATAAATACTAATTTCTCTCATTGAGAGGTAGTAAGCAGTTTCGCTTCTCTTCATAAATAAGACCAGCTTCAGAAAAAAGTTCGCGCGCCGCCTACGCAAGTTTGTGTGTGTGCGATGCACAAAACAGCTAAATTCCACCGGATATCCGGCTATCCGGCCACACGTTGGCTGAATATCCGGTATCCGGTGTCCGGCCAGACTGCTATCCGTTTCATCTCTAATAATCTTATCTTTAATTGAAAGTAGAGTGGTTTGCACATTAAACCTTTCCAAATTGGATCCTAACAGCGATTACACCTTCCTATTTCCTAGACCGGATGCAAATTGGATAATGTTTTAAGCGCCTGTAGCACCAAAGATATATATGGACCCCATGTCCGTATGTCAATTCTGTCATAAAATCGCAAGGGAAGGTCCATAGTATGACATCGGCTGCTTCGCCTTGGCATCGAGCGGAAACGCTTGTTGCCGCAAATTGCATTTGCCATAGTTCGTTACTGTGCTAATGCTGTTTTCTGATCACTGAAATAAAGCTTTAGGTTTTTCCATGGATAGAACGCTTTTAGTTTTTTGCAACCTCTATAGTTTTGAAAACTAGGGCCTGTTTCACATTTTCAATTCATTTTTAATTTCGGGTAACACCCTTTGTTCTGATTTAATTTAAAAATGGAACAGAGTTTTTATGAAATTACCAGTCAGGAAAGCCGGACATCTGGGCTTATCGTGATGGTCAACTTTTACAACAGTCAACTCATAATTATTATGTAAGGACATAATATTGTTACCTAATGTAAAAATCGACTTCAAAAAACCTAAAAATAAAAACAAAATTTGCTTCAAAATTAAATACCTCTAAAAAGCAAGAAATAATTTTCGAATCAATAGATACGCATAAAATTGTAATAAAACACGTCTATTTTGTTTGTGAAGCAAATTTTGTTTTTATTTTCTGGTTTTTAAATCGGTTTTTTTGTTTTTAAACAATTTTCTTTTTTTCTCTTTAGTGTAAGTACCTTCTGTATTAGGTAGTATTACCTTTTTATGGGTATGCATATTATGTAAATGTAAGCGATGATGATATTATGTATTTTTTTATAATCACACTTTTCCGTTGTAGGTATAATACCACTAAAAACTCAATTTCCACTGTTCGTTCCGTTGCTCCTTCGCAGCTGTTCAAGTCTAGTCCAAAACGTTCTTGACCATAGTTAGATACCTATTACCTAATTTGTGTAAGATTGTCATAATCCTAGCAATATTTCAATCACCATACAGTTTCTATTTGATTTTGAGAGGCTCCCTTGTGTATCTTTAAAAGCCATGGTCCAATAACAATGAAATCAAAATGATATCATCACTAAATTATCCTCTTTCAAACAAAAAAAGAATCATTTCAATCGGTGAACATAAACAAAGAAGATATGGTCGATCATCCATATTAGTTCAGACAGTATTTTCAAGTTTTCCTGAAAAATACTGAACCGATTTAAAAATTTCAATAAACGGAACCAACTTGAAAACAAATCTGATCTAAAAACGTTTGAATTATTTCAATCGGTTTAGCCGTCTTCGAGTAATCGATGGACATACATAAAAAAATTAAATAAATTTAAAAAATATTAAAAACACGACTGCCCTGCCAAAAACGAACTAAAAAGTTAAACAACAAGTGTCATTGCAGTCGGGGGACCTTATTATGGAACAATTTTTGATCAAAAAGGTCCCCCGACTGCAATGACACTTGTTGTTTAACTTTTTAGTTCGTTTTTGGCAGGGCAGTCGTGTTTTTAATATTTTTTAAATTTATTTAATTTTATTTCACACATTTTAGTGACATATTATATAGTTTTGGAATGTGCTCATCAAGGCCTTTCATTTGATGTCCATATTGTAATAATAGAAGAAAAATATTTTTTTTTCACATTTGAAAACGGCGTCGTACAGTCGCCATATTGATTTTTTCTAAAAAAAATATAGCCAGTGTCACTCGGAATGCTGTAAGGATTCTAATTATCCAAATCAGTTCAGGCATTTAGAAGTTATGGTGGAATAAAGAAACTCACATACCCACAAACATACATGAACCCTGAACACATAACACTCTTTTTGCTTTGGGCAGTCGTGTAAAAAACCATACATACAGCCGAACAGACCTCCTCCTTTTTGGAAGTCGGTTAAAAAGAGGATGTTGATCGAATGGCTGAAGCTAACTGGCTGCGACACGTTTATTATAATAGGAAGTCTACAACTTATTAATAATGTGAAATAGTCGCTGTGACACAATACTAAAGTGTTTGGCTACTTCTGAAGAGTACTTATTAAGTGCGTCGTTTTGCACTTTTTCGCGTCAGAAGTGGAACATAAATTGCAGACGTCTGACGCGAAAAGCCCTCCTCGCACAAAAGTGAATAATGCTCTTATATGAAGTAGAGCCATTTGAATTGTACTCGTCGGTGGCCTCTCGAGCTCTTGTACGGCTCTTCAGTTGAGTCCATTCTGAGAAACAAGCCTCTTAAGGCTGGCCCCAGACCTACCGGTTCCGTTTCTTTGCTTTGCTGTGCTACCTTGCTTGAAAGACCGCCGACCAACCAGGGCAATTTTCAATCTATCGCATTTTGGGACTAGACCAAATTGGCAAGATAGCCATTAGCTTGGTTTTATCAAATATCATCGCCTGGATTGCGAAGTAGGAAGCTTTTAGGAGATATGCCACCCTGAACATGGACTCCGATCGTTAAAAATAACTCGATCGCTTATTTATACAAGATGTTTGGTAAAGCCTTATAAAACTGAATATGGTAGATAGGGACCATAATAAAACTTAACAACTTTTACTATGGGACCAAATCTGAAATCGCGAAAAAAAATGAACTGTTTCATACATTTTGATAATTTCGTTATTAATTTTTGTATAAAACAGCAGTTTTTTTTTAAAACGAAAACTAAAACTTCTCATCGCACCCCAGACGACGATATTTGATAACACCAAACTAATGGCTATCTTGCCAATGTGGTCAGGTCAAAATATGCGATAGATTGAAAATGAGCCTCTTGGCCGGCGGTCCATGGTAGAACAGCAAAGCAAAGAAATGAAACCGGTAGGTCTGGGGCCAGCCTTAATGTTGAAAATAAATTAATGTTTAGTCCGATGACTTAACTAAAAATAAAAACGGTGGTCGTATGATCGAATGTGGCGCCCTCAAGGTTTTTATTTAACAAGTTATATCAATAGAAAAGATTTTAATAATGTTTTACGCGGAGTTTTTAGGGCCCATGGTCTAGTATGTTTTATAAGGTATCACTATATGCTCTCGTAGTCATTCGTAGAAGTAGATAAGAAATGTGTCAAAAACGGTAACTTCTAGCAGTTTTGCTGTCTCTAGCAGTGACTAAGGGAATGTAACGATACCGTCTAAAAATACTAGAGGTTGGGCCCCGAAAATTTCCACGTAAACCATTATTAAAATTGTGTACAATGGTTATATTAAATAAAATTCACCGTAGCGCCACTTTCGCTCAGGGGGAACTTCAAGAATTGTTTTCATTCTTTTGTGTTGTAAATAATGTTATGTAATGTAGCACGTATTCATACACATTTTGGAATCACGTTTAACCTTGGGCGGAGAACCAAAGCTTCAAAGTTACCTCGTATGTATGAAAATATAGGCCTATGATTTCATATTCTTGATCGCGAGTGCACATAATCAAGCTAATCTGGGTACTTATTGTCTAATTTTCAAAATCTATCGCAATCGCTTTCATTTGACAGATGGATGTGACACATTGCCGCATTTCTTTGGTAGGTTTTTATTTGTGCCATAATGAAGTTTCAATGTATCACACTCATCTGTCAAATGAAGGCGATTGCGATTGATTTTTTAATTAGACAATAATAAGTCTGGGTACTTATTGTCTAATTTTAAAAATTTATCGCATTCGCTTTCGTTTGACAAATGGATGTGACACATTGCTGCATTTCTATGGTAAGTTTTTATTTGTGACAAAAAGAAGCTTCAATGGGTTACATCCTGAAAGCGATTGCGATAGATTTTTAAATTAGACAATAGAAAGGCTGGTTTTCCATTTCTAGTACCTATAGCATTTACTGTTGTTTTTATTTATATCCAAGTTAATGTTTTATTTTAAGATATTATTATACTTATTAGAAAAAAATACTAGAAAAAATCAACCCACTCGTTGCTACGAGTGGGTTGATTTTTTCTAGTATTTTTTATTGCTATTTTTAGATTAAGATCCCGTCTGAGCAGCAGCTCAGACGGGATCTTAATCTAAAAATAGCATTGCGAATGCCTAAAATCTAAAAATTCTATAATATTTCATTATTTTATACAAAAAACATTAGTATTCTTAGAGCATTCAAAGTTAGTATCCTCCCTCGGTGTGCCAGTCAGGCTTGTGCTTTTATTTAGATTTTTATAACGTAGTAGCATATTTTCTTTGTCCGCAAGTGTAACTGCTTATGAGATTATCTCGGATAGAGATATGCGTTGCCATGGCACCATGGCACGGTACCGACCATCGAATCGATCATGAAAAAACCGCCTTCAAAAAACTGAAAACAAAAACAGCTTAAAAATTAAATACCTCTAAAAAGCAAGAAATAATATTCGAATCATTCGTTACACATATCAATATTAATAAAACACGTCTATTGAAGTCGGGTGGGGCTGGAGGACAACTTAATTTTTTTCTTAAAGCCCCACCCGACTTCATTAGACGTGTTTTATTAATATTGATATGTGTAACGAATGATTCGAATATTATTTCTTGCTTTTTAGAGGTATTTAATTTTTAAGCTGTTTTTGTTTTCAGTTTTTTGAAGGCGGTTTTTCTTTTTTTTTAAAAAGCTTTTTTATTTTCAACTTTTTAGTGGTAGGTATGTAAGCGCAGCGTGTAAATATTTTTTAACTTTATATTAAAATATTTTCAATGGTAAAATGCCCAGAACTCAATTTCCAAATTTACGCTGTTTGTTTTTGAGGAGTTCCGTTGTGTCATCGTAGTCCAAGTCTAGTCCAGAACGTTGCATCGCAAACCATGATTTGGTTTGTCTTGGATTGCCATAAACTTACCAAAACCTAAATCACTTTACTTATACTATTTGATTTTGAAGAGTTTCTTTATGTATCTTCGAAGTTCGAAGTCCAATAACAATGAAATTAAATTGTGACCACTCTTGAAGTATACCCTTTCAAATAAAAAAAGAATCATCTAAATCGGTTCATAAACAAAGAAGTTATGTCCGAAATTCCATAAAAACTCGTGCGATGGCGAGCTAAATAATTGATATTTTTCAGGATTATGAAAAAACTACTGGCCAGATCTCTGTAAAAAAATTATGGGACCACACACGAACTATGTTCTTTGAGTTAAAAAAAGAATTGTACAAATCGGGTAACAACTGACGAAGCTATGTTAAAACATACATAAAAAAAAAAAAAATAAAAAAAAAAACCGTCGACTTGAGAACCTCCTCCTTTTTTTGAAGTCGGTTAAAAAGTATTAAGATATTTTTCTTTGATATCTGTAGTACCCATATAAATTCTGTCAGAGTTTTTGCTTGTTTTTGTTATTTGATTTTTCAATGAATCCTTGGATGCCACCTTCCTACGGGTTGGTTTGAATATTTTGCGAATAATTGTTCATATTAACATATTATTCGCAAAATATTCAAATCAAGAAATAAAATTATGTTTATAAATTCAAACAAACTTAAGAGTGCATCGTGCGTCCACTACCATCACCAATCAAGAAAAAATCATTACAATGAAATAACTGTGTTTAGTAAAATTCTGAAAAACTAGTATTAATTGTAAATTATTTTTGTATGCATTTTTTCCTGGTTTAAATGTGTTTGTGTAGTTACATTTCTGAACTAACACCTAAAGTTAATTTTACATTACATTAGGCTTTAATCCGGATTTTAACTACACGAACACATTTAAAATTAGATTTAACGCATACAAAAATACATAGTTTATAACTATTATAATTATTAGTTTTCATATTTTTCAGAATTTTATTAAACATTGTTATTTCGTTGTAATGATTTTTTCTTGAGTGGCAGAGCTAGTGACGGCTCGATGCACTCTTAAGCCGCCCTACTACCCACTACAGCGCCGCCACTACATTTATGTTTGTTAGCGCTATCACACACAGGCAAATTTTGTCTTCGCAACTTTTTTGTCTCTCACATGATTTGTATGAAAAGTTGCCGACGACCGCGTCGCCTCGTGTGCGCACTTCCATATAAACCCGTGGACTTGATGTGAGAGACAAAAGTTGCTGGGCGACTAAATTGCCCGTGTGCGCTCTCCCTTACTCGTAAACCAAGTCAATATTAAAAGAAAAACCTAAGATCATGCCCTCTTGAATTGTCTCTAATATTTTTTGAATAACTCTTTAACAGTTTTCATTGTTTCTGTAAGTTTTAAAATCCATTTTAGCTCAAAGTGGCCAATTTTAGCAAGAATGGATTTTAAAACTTACAGAATGAACGAAAACTGTTGCAGAGTTATTTAAAAAATATTAGAGACAATTTAAGAGGGCATGAACTTAGCTTTTATTAAATATTGACTTGGTTTACGAGTAATAAAAATAAACGTATTGGCGGCGCTAGTAGTGGGTAGTACGGCGGCGCCTTAAATAAAAGTGTTTTGCTTAAAGCATTCAACCAAGGTGTTTTGTATCGTCATAATCATAATATTATTATTTTTCTACCTAACCTTATATTCGGGACGTCAGTACCTAGTTAACTTTTAACCTTTACCTTCCAGTCATAATAAGCATACTTACAACTTTATTTTTTTGTTGACAAAAAATTGTTGTTTTGTTTTCAGTATTTATTCCTAAAAACAAAACAACAATTTTTTCAGTTGTTTATTTGAACTATGGCATAACTATGGTACGAAACCTCCTAAGAAACAGTTGAGTTAAATTAAAGAAAGAAAAGCTGTGATTCTGCGATTCATATTTTTCTGTAGGAAATATCTTAGATAATTCAAAATGCTCTAAGGAAAAAATAGACAAGTGAAACATGAAAACTACTGTGGGCAAAGGCGCCGGGAAAGTTTGATCTCTTCCAGACATGGACGAAAAAATATTTTTTCGTCCATGCTTCCAGACAAACCTTGTGTTATGACGTGTTACGTAACAAAACGTGAACTAAGAAACTCGATCTCAATGATTAGAATTAATACAGCAACTTCCAATGAATCGAATAGAAAGATGACTAAACGCAACTGACCATAAAATTAAACGATTACCTACTTTATTAACACTGCTACGCAGGAAAAAATACTGTGACTGTTAGTGCTTATTTATTATTACACTTAGAATAATTACACCTAGAAGCCGTGTCCTTGTATGCAAAGTGAGGCAACTTATATTGAGCCAAAATGACTCAGTTCTCAGATTTATATCCTTCATACGTTACCTAATTGTAACTAAAATCCAATAATATAATATTTCATCTCTTTAAGGTAGGGAAATTGAAACTGTTTTGTACTTATTAGGTATGATTATGTAATAATGGACAATAAAAATCTGAAAACGGCGCCATTTTGGCTGTTTTAGTTGCCTCAATTTTGACAGCGCACTTTGTAGGAAATTATCGTTCTAGGTGTAATTATTCTAAGTTATTACAAAAATTAATTCTAACAATTATTCCCCTATTGGCGACCGCCCTCACGTGTTAAATTCAGAGTTAAGCTAGGGTTTCCTAGAATAACGGTGCCGTCATATTACGGCAGTAATTTAGCGGCGTAGAACGTTGTCTATGTAAACAATACGGCGCGGTTTCTGACGTTACGGTGTCGCCATATTGTTTGCATAGACAACATTCAACGCCGCTATATTACGGCCGCAATATGACGGCACCGCTATCCTAGGAAACCATAGCTTTACCGTGGGTTTCTTTGTTGCAGTAAAGGTGGAGATCTCAAATTTCATGGTTTAAAAATACAATTCTAGGTACTGGCTGATATGTGTGTAGGTTTTTATAGGAGAAAGCACGTGAAAGCATTTTTAAAATCGCATCAGTAATTTTTGAGTTTATTCACTACAAACAAATAAACATAAAAACAAATCTTTTCTCTCAAAATATTAATCTTAGATAAAATAAGGGAAGGTGCCCTAGTAGTTTTAGGGACTTTGTAAAATGGCTTATGGTGATTATTCTAAAGAACATGTCGAGTCCAAAAAAACGGGTGTAACAAAACCCTTAACGAAGCCGAAGTCCACGCATTCCGCCCATCATCAGGATCATTTTTGTCTTTTAGACTATACCTGGGAAACCAATGGCTACGAAGTTATTGAAGGTCAAAGTAAAAATTTTTTTTTTATGAAATCTTATTTTATTCGATATTTCCTTATTTTTGTCCAAAAAACATTATATATATATATTTTTGTATTTCATAACAAACAACGGCTTCAAAACGTCATCAGTCATCACTCAATGTATCTCTATCTCATGAGCACGCACATAAACGCTGGCTTTCAACTCGGCCGCACGCAGCTGTGTAGCAGCTACACAGCTGCGTGCGGCTGTCGTAGCATACACTCGCAGGCGCGGTCTGCTGTACGCGTTACATTGCGTGGTAAAGTATGCAATGCTTTTTAACACCAAAAATTAAAATCGTTTCCCAGCAAAACTTGAACAGAAATGGTCTTGATGATGGGCAGAATACATAGACCTCAGCTTCGTTGAGGGCCTTGTTACACCCGGTATATTCAATACCTAGTTAAGTAAAAAGCAATAATCTTAGTATGTAGTAAAATTCTGTCATCTTGGACTATCAAGATGATTTGAAAGACTTTAAATGTAAAATCTTAAAAGGCGATAAAGAATTTGGCGAAACCAATCCCATATATTATTCATATTTTTTTTGCTGTCGCATTTGCAAAAGTGACAGCACACGGCTTGATTCGCCTCCATTTCGGCTTAGGCACAAAATGACGCTGATTGCTGCGACAGAGGAGTCCGATACCCCAGTTATTAGACTTAATCCCCCTATATAGGTCGGGCTTTGGTGGGCCAAGGGGGATCAGCGGTGCTCCAACCTTTGAAAATGCGGTCGGGTGATTTCAAATCGTTCGGCTAACGACAGATTGTTTGCGCCTTTTGATGCCGTTTGCAGACGCATTCTTCGTTATTGA
This sequence comes from Agriphila tristella, assembly GCA_928269145.1. Taxonomy (NCBI): domain Eukaryota; kingdom Metazoa; phylum Arthropoda; class Insecta; order Lepidoptera; family Crambidae; genus Agriphila; species Agriphila tristella. The sequence goes on along the minus strand of OV743430.1, from coordinate 54,227,749 downwards.
AGGTCGAGTTTGGATTAAGTTTTGTCATTGAAAATGACTTTTAGATCGCTGGGTACTAGGTCCCATTTGGGAGTTTAGTGCGACACGGCGATTGTATGGAAGCTATTGGTAGTTCATAGATAAATAGGGTGTCAAAGGACGCTGATTGACGAGATCTATCATATACCTAGTGAAGGAATTTAAAAAAAATGAAATCCAAAAAAGTTATGGTAGATTTTTTTTTATTTTTGACTTTGGGCCCGGATGTCTCGAGAACTGTCGTAATAAAAAAAAAAACGGTCCTAGGGTATTTACATAGTTGGCTGTCGAATGAGATCAAATTATATTGAAAAAAAAATACGGGCTGTAGGTGCGGTACGTATTACTTGTTCTATGGTCTGTGAGGTGCGCCCTCAAAAAGTACCTCGGCAAGTGAGTCAAAGTCAAATAAGCTTTATTCAAATAAACTTAATTATTACTTACCTACTTTTGAATCATCTATATTTTCCTACCATCCGTTCCAGAATTTTTGTAGCGCATCATGGTTTACAGTACTGTGGTATGGAAGTTGGGTGTGTATGAGAGTTTATATTGTTGTATGTGGTGAATGGAGGATTTTTGGAATATTTTGAACTTTTCTCGATTTTTTTTTTAATTTTTCAAATTCTGTTATTTCCTTTATGCCTGAATTTCATTTTCAATGTCCTAGTAGATCGTGCTATGCAGGGAATCTGTGCATTTTTGAACGGGCAAGCGGTGGCGTAACTAGGGTGTGGCAGGTAGGGCACGTGCCCTGGACGCCAATTATACGCGCGGGGGCTAGGCAAGATGAATCTGATAAAAAATCGCGTTTTTTTTACGAAAGACAGGTAAGATGAATCTGACAAATAAACGCGCTGCGCGGCCTTTTTTACGAAAGACAGGCAAGATTACAAGATTAGTGGATGAATCTGACTAAAAATCGCGCTGCGCGGCCTTTAGATTAATGGGTGAATCTGACTAAAAATCATTATTTAGTGTATCTGTTTATTTTACATAACTTATGAAGGAAGGGACGCAACTTCTGTGCTTGTCCTAGGCGCCGTATCCGATCGGTACGCTGCTGCGGGCACGTGCCGGTCAAATTTTTTTAGAATTTTACTTCTTGGTAAGAACATAGAGACTTTCAGCTTTAATGAAACACAGTTTATATAGGTATGAGTGCCCAAAAATTTTGAGTAGGTACTATTATGTATTCTGTGCTTTAAGTTTAAAAAGAACAAAGTGATTACCTAGTATTTGTTTAAAACATAACTTCTTTTCATCGACGACTTCTGAGTCTGTTTGGGTCAAGAACAATCCTTACTAATATTATAAATGCGAAAGTCCGTTTGTTTGTTTGCTACGCCTTCACCTGCCTTCACGTCTTAACTACTAAACCGATCATCATGAAATTTTGCATACACGTTTTCAGGGGTACAGAAAAGGACATAGGTTATCTTTCATCCAGAAAAACAAATGAGAAAAGGATAGAAAGACTGCTTTATGTTGTCATACATGAATTAAAAAGTATAAAAAATAAAATGCACGGATATACCAAGGAGTTTTAAATAAGGATTGTTGAAAAAGAAGTTTGATAATCAGGATCAGTAACGATTTTGTTTACTGGCTAATTAGAAAGCTAATGCCACCATATGATTAACTGTGTAAAAATTTTTACGATATCTTTTAAACCTGAGAAGTTATAAGAGCTAAAACACTGATTTTTCGGGGGTCCCTATGACGTCATCGCGACGGACGCGAACCTTATGTAGTACGTGATAAAGCACATATTGCTTTGAGCTTGGCATTTCCTTTAAACCCTTTTAACTCAATCATTTCTAAACGGATTTCAAAAATTCTTTCACTAGGTTTCATAGCTATCAAAATGTGTTTATATTATATCAATAAAACTATAGGATTCAAACCTGTTACTATGATCCTCACGCGAAATAAAGAGTATGGACGAAATGAGGTCGCATGTATGAAATAAATATTAAATAAGAAAAATTTATGACATTTTTAAACAAGTTAGTGTTTTATAAGTATAAATAAATCAATAAGATGGGGTATTAATAAATTAGAGAAAAACACAACGTAATGTACCTAAATAAAACGACAGGAATATATTTTAATCTATGAATAAACATTTTCAGCATAGGTTTGATCGCACTAATTTTGTGATATAACAAAAAATGAGTGTGCCCAGCGATGAAGATAGTTATCTAACTCCAAAAGAGTTGAGAGAACAAGTTTCTAATGCTGAATTTAGATTTTTACCAGGAACGTCACGTGAATTTTTTCTTGCTGGTCGAGGTGAAAAGTTGTATGTTGTCATGTTTAACACGAGACCAAAAGTTTTGTTCTGCCTCGTGCCTTTAAATCACTCACTGTGCTCAGTAGTCTATATTAGAATCACTCGCTACGCTCGTGATTCAATTCTAGACTACTTCGCTAGTTCGCGATTTAAAGTCGGCACTCGCAGCACAAATCGCCTTTGGTCACTTGTATAACAAATAACTATTGTGGTCCCGGCTGTATTTAGACACGCGTATATGTATAGTGGGTTTTAATAAGTATAAGGAAGGCCTCTGCCAGGTAAAGTATTCGATCCGAACTCGATCTCGATCGCAACGGGATCGAACTATCGTCAAAAATCTGTTATTTTCGTAGGTACAGCCAGCAATGAAAGTCGCTTAACGCTTTGGTACTTTGTCATAGCAACCTTTTTAACAGGTGTCTCGTGGTTTTAAACAGTAGTAAAAAAAGTTACGATGACAAAGTACTAAAATGTTTAATAACTTTCGTTACTGACCGTACTTTGGAAACGGTTGCCATGGTTTTCTTCGTACTGTTTTGGCGCTTAAGTATTCGATTCGAATTTGAGTTCGATCTCGTTCGGTTGTACCCCCCAGTTGCTATGTTCTTCTACCTTGAAAGGTGGTATTTAAACAGATTGGTTCTCTGCCTTTTCGCCGAAAATTTTTTGGCCGATTATCACTTCCCAACTAACGTTACGCAGAATACTATTTCGCCGAATAATCATTTGCCAACATTTTTTTATTTCCCAACCTCATAGTTACCAACTGTACGATTGGTCTGATTTTTATATTGACACTTTTCAAAATGCCAACATTCAAGTAGCAGAATGTTTTAGTTAGCGGGTAAAACTGTACATTAAGGGCCGCGAGGTAGGAGGATGGGAGAGGATGGGGGGAGGGGGGATGAAGGGGGCACCCCCTAGTACCCTCCACCCTTGAAGCAAGCCCTTGGTGTCTGAGCACACTCATGGTTGAAGTTTGAGGTAATGACTGTACCAGTGAAAAACTTAACCTAATAGAAGGGGGGTACACCCGTTATTCGGCTAATAGTTGTTTGGCCTAGTGAAAGATTTGACAAATGATAAATGTTCCAAACTTTTTGTGGCATTATAATAATCAGCTTAACAACAATTCTAGCAAATGAAATGTTGTCATACAAAAATTTGGGAATCGTTATTTGTCAAAGTGAAACATTGGTTGGCAAGTGAAATTCGGCCAAAAATAGTTCGGCGAAAAGGCAGGACACCAAACTGATTACATTGTATCAACTCGACACACAAACGTATCGCGTCCCCTACCATTTGTTAACGACGCGTTATTTACAGATTTTCAGTAAGTTTTTTATTTTTAAGCAAGTTAAGTAAGAAAAATAAGATTAATAATATTGTAAATAAATGAAAAAATATCAAGGCTCAGACCTCTGATGTTTTATTTTTTTCTTGTTGTTGGCGTTCCACAGAACGTTTTCGTCTGCTGATCTTTAATGATAAATTTATGAATGACTAGCTTTTGCCCGCGACTTCATTCGCGTGGACATTTTAGAAAATCTTTAGAATCCCTAAAAGCTGGTAGAATGCGTTCCCGTCCCGTCCCCGTTCAGAATTGAGTACAGAGATACCTATCTTCCGACCACCTAAGAATCCCGTTCCTTTCTCATCAAATAGTTAACATGAAAACTTGTTAAACCGTCAAAATCAATAACCTTGATTACAAAATGAATTGAAAAGCAGTTAATAATAAATGGTCAATCATTAAAAAAATACATTAGTACTTAAAAAACCTTCGAGTTTGAAAGTGTTTACTTACTTATTGAAGTAAATTAATTATTAAATTAAATTAATCAATAGATTCTTAAATTAAACTAATCAATTAATTCTTAAATTAAATCAATCAATAGATTCATAAGAATCAAATGTTGCCTTGAAGATATTGCTTGTAACGAAAGTGTTATTCATCCACTTATCGAATCTTACATCCATTGACATAAAGTTTGTTTTACTTATTCCGATACTTAAACTTGTGGTAGGGGCAGCAGGTATGGCCCGTGGAGTGCGTGTGAGCAGCAGGGGGATCGCGGATTGATCGCGATCCCGCTAAATAAAGATTTCCGCGCCACATCCGCGGGGGTCCCGCCACTCCCACGTGCGCCCGCGCATGTCAAACGCTCAATACGTACAGAAAAAAATGGTTCAAAAACTGATTTGTAACCATAGTTATCAGGTGGAAATTGACTGTGTGTTGGGGAAAATACTGTGACTTTAGCTTTATTCTGCTTAAACTACCGTATTCATAGCCTTATTTTTAAGTGCTAATTCAGTGCACATGGGCACAGGAGGAGGATTTTGGAGGAGCTCGTTGGCCCAGCGATTGCGGAGGTTAAGCAACGTTCGCAAGGGTCGGTCATGGGATGGGTGACCAAAAATTTATTATCTCGAGCTCCTCCGTGCTTCAGAAGGCACGTTAAGCCGTTGGTCCCGGCTGCATTTGCAGTCGTTAACACCCACCAATCCGCATTGGGCCCGCGTGTTGGGTTATGGCCCATCCTCCTTACCACCCAGAAGGAAGGCCTGTGCCCCAGCTGTGGGAACATTAAAAATGGCTGATAGATGGGCTCAGGACCCTACACCTTCCACTTGGGTCGAGTTCAGCGTTCTGATAATGAACCAATAGGGTTCTTAGCGGTGATAAATTCCGAAGCACGCAAACCTGCAAAAATTCGCGATAAAAATGTGGCTATAGTGAAATCGTTCACCAACTTTCATTTTCATTTCGAACCCTATAACTTTTTCATCATATTACTTTTTGTCGCGGACACATATTGCTAACTGCTTTTCTTTTAAATCAAACAAATCAAACAAATCGCTTATAAGAGTTATAATTGAACTAAAGATCAGCTGTAACTCCACGTGGACGACAATAGTAGGTATTGGTGAAGAGTCTGCCAAATGTCAGCTAATATTATCCAAGCTGGTGATTCTAGGTGCTGACTTACTTATTCATATGGTTTACTTTCTTCCTAGTGAAAGTCTGAGGCCTGGTGAAGTGCTCATAATCAAAACATATTAGTTTGTTAAGTGAAAATATGTGATTCAAAATACTATTTTATTTTGGTGTTCTTCTCCGCAGGAAGATCGCAATTGTGAGGTATTGTATTGTATGCGTTGATAAATGATTTAATTTTAACGTTTAGTGGTAGGAAAATATATGTAGAGGCTTCAGAAGTGCTTAAGTGCTAAGTTTATTTGAATAAAGATACTTTGACTTTGTTAACTTTGTTAAAAAATAATGTTTATTAACTTAGGGGTCCATGATAGGAAAACATGGTTTGCGGACGTCATATTTTTATACTTATAGAAAACGTAAAGTTGTAGCCACAAAAAAAAAAACATACGACAAGCTAAAGAGATTTACTAGTTGCTACAAGTATTAAATTGCGTAGGTATAAACCGCACAGATTAATGTAAAAAAAATCAGAATAAGTATCAGCAAAAACGCTTGCGTAGGGTCATATTTTGGCGTAAATAATAACGGAAACGTATTGAATTCTACATCAAAATACACTTTAACGTAGATACTGTGAAGTAGCTCCAATAACGGTTTTAAGAAAGATAATTGTGCTAAACAAAATGATGAAAAAACTTCGAAAAACATCGAAAAAGTGCAGAAGTGAGGTTATTATCCACACGTGTAAAGAGTTACACGTAAAGAAAACACAGAGACAAATGTTTCCGCATAACCGAGCCTTAAGTCAAACTTTATATAAATACCTACCTATCAATTTAAACATTAAAAAAATTCATGCTTTCATTGATGAGAATAAAAACTGCAATAAGTTCACTTATTATCTGCTGTTGGTTCAATGATTTGGTCAACAATGATATTTGACAGATTCTGGAAAAGGTTTTTGCATTCATAACATAAGAATAAAACATATTCTTATGTTCATTCCTAGTAAGTTTCGTGGTAGGTACCTTGCAGTTACTAGAAATGAAATTGTAGATACCTACCTCACTCGCAACCCCAATCTAAGTAGAGACGCGTAACTCTGAACCTGTAGCTTCCATGAGTTGATACCAATTGTTTTCGCTACCGTAAACTATTGGATATAAAGGAAAAAAAGAGTGTTAACCTACATGGTAAGGTATTAAATTAATGTACCTAATTCTTTTGTTCCAGACACACAAAAGCAACAAAATGCCGCTCCAGCTCCCGAGAAACCGCTGCTCAGTCTTCATGAGGGAGAACCTCTTAACCCTCCTAACGGTGATCGGGGTGGTCGCTGGGACCCTCCTCGGATGGGGCCTCCGGGTCTCCGGCTACGAGTGGACCCGGCGAGAAGTTATGTACTTCCAGTACCCGGGAGAGCTGTTCCTCAGGATGCTGAAGTCCTTGATAGTGCCGCTCCTGGTGTCTTCTATAGTGTCAGCTATTGGATCTCTGGACTTGAGCCTTTCTGGCAAGTGAGTCAGTTTTATGTTGTTTTGAGTGTTAAAGCGTATAAAAACTAATTTGGTTTCACTAGCTGACTACTTAATTATAATAATTAAATTTTGCTAAATAGGTAGATATAAATATAAAGTAATGTTATAGACTTAACCTAAGGTTTCCTAGGATGACGGTGCCGTCATATTACGGCCGTAATTTAGAGGCGTAGATCGTTGTCTATGGTCGTAACGTTATCTACATTAACTGGGTAATCTGCAGCATCTTGACTAGGTAAAGTGCGAAAAAACTTTAAGAACAATTCGCACTTTAACTGACTCGATCAGTCAATGTGCAGATTAATTCGCAAATTAACGGATTGATTGACATATAACGGACGAATATATAAATGAATTCTATCTGATTATGCATTCTAATATTTTTATTTATTCTTATGCTAATACCTTCTATGATTGCACCTGATTTTAGAGTGGGTCTGCGCGCAATCATCTACTATATGACGACGACGGTGTGCGCGGTGATGCTGGGCATCGCGCTGGTCACCACCATCAAGCCCGGCAAGGGCGCGGAGGAGTTCCAGCAGCCGAACGCCACCAAGGTCATCACCAAGGAAACGCTCACTTCCGATACTTTGCTCGATTTGATAAGGTCAGTTTTAGTGGGTCACATGACGACGACACTGTGTGCGGTGATGCTGGGCATCGCGATGGTTACCACCATCGAGCACGGCTAGGGTGCTGAGGAGTTCCAGCAGCCGAACGCCACCAAGGAAACGCTCACTTCCGACACTTTGATCGATTTGATAAGGTCAGTTTTAATGGGTCACATGACGACAACGTAGTGTGCGGTGATGCTGGGCATTGCGTTGGTCACCACCATCGAGCACGGCCAGGGCGCGGAGAAGTTCCAGCAGCCAAACGCCACCAAGGTCATCACCAAGGAAACGCTCACTTCCGCCACTTTGTCCAATTTGATACGGTCAGTTTTTAGTGGGTCACATGATGACGACGGTGTGTGCGGTGATGCTGGGCCTCGCGCTGGTCACCACCATCGAGCACGGCCAGGGCGCGGAGAAGTTCCAGCCGCCAAACGCCACCAAGGTCATCACCAAGGAAACGCTCACTTCCGCCACTTTGTCCAATTTGATAAGGTCAGTTTTTAGTGGGTCACATGATGACGACGGTGTGTGCGGTGATGCTGGGCCTCGCGCTGGTCACCACCATCGAGCACGGCCAGGGCGCGGAGAAGTTCCAGCAGCCAAACGCCACCAAGGTCATCACCAAGGAAACGCTCACTTCCGCCACTTTGTCCAATTTGATACGGTCAGTTTTTAGTGGGTCACATGATGACGACGGTGTGTGCGGTGATGCTGGGCCTCGCGCTGGTCACCACCATCAAGCCCCGCAAGGGCGCGGAGGAGTTCCAGCAGCCGAACGCCATCAAGCTTTGGTTATCACCAAGGAAACGCTCACTTCCGATACTTTGCTCGATTTTAAAAGGTCCAGCCCCCCTATTCAAATTCAGCTAGTAGAATAGAACGACAATTTATAGAATTTCCATACATTGTAATTCTATTCTACTAACTTTAATTAACCGACTACGGCGAAGCCAAAACGGAGGGTATATGATTTTGACCTGTATGTATGTATGTTTGTAAATTCATCTGTTCCCTCATAACTTCTAAACTACTTGTTATAATTTGACAAATGAGGTATCGTTAGAAGCGTCTTAATCGTCCAATGAACATAGGCTATATGACGTTACATTAAATTGAATGTGGCGCCCTCTAGAGGAGTTAAAGACATGAACTAAAAAAAATATTTTGTAATAATGCCGTGTTGTTTTAATATAATGGCCCTATGTGTAGTAGCCGGTCTTTTCCATACATTGTCAATTTTATTCTACTATTCTTAATTTTAGTAGAATGGCTATTTGAATGGGCCCTTTTTTTGTAAGTTTGCATTATTTGTGTTTTTACTAAAGATTCTTTCTCATTTGAAATTATTATATTCTTTTAATCATAAATGTTTATGCAGGAAAAACGCTCTTCCTTGTTAGGTATAGGTACTCCAAAAGTTTGGTGTTAAATTATTATGTGAATTAAGTAATTTAAATGTTAATGGTATGCATTCCTCGGGCTCATTGGCTTAATAACCTAAATAGGTGTTGGATGTCTGTTTAATTCTGCCATCCGGTCCTACCTACCTATGCCGAATCGCGTTTCAGCTGATTTCACTGTTGTTGCACTTCATAAACAGGACATGCTGAGTTTCAGGGTTGATTGTAAACCACCAACAACCTCGCAGGTGTACATTAGTAACATCATTAAACAATAACATTTGTTCTACGACTTTTCCAAAAACAGACAAAAAAATACTTTTCATAAAAAACTTGATCAGCTGTTCGGACATTTGATGATATACTCCTGCGAGTGCGAGGTTGTTGATGTTTTACAAATAACCCTGTATACAACACAATTTTTTTACGAATTTTGGAAGTACCAAGTGAACTCGTTTTGATTTTGATCTAGGTAACGCATTTTTGAGGTTTCGTCACGATTTTAGTTAGTTACTTTTACAAATCTTTTACACTCTTTTAAATTGATCGGGCATTAAAGGTCAAACCGCACTACAGCGGAGCGGCGGCGCGGCGCGGCCAAATATTATTTCTACTGATATTTCAGTGTACAAATTTTGATTAAATTACAAAGTGGTATTTTACGTGATCATTTCATAAATCATCATAATCATAACTCATCACAAATAAATAAATAAAAAATATGAGGATGTGTTGCTAAATCGTTCCTTGGAAATTCGTTCTAGGGAACGCGTGACCGAGCGTTCCCTTTTCGTTCGTGCGTCAAACTTCAATGAAATCTTGCCACGTCTGGCAATTTGAGCCGCGCCGCGCCGCTCCGCTGCCGCGATAGTGCGTTTAGGAGAGGCCGCGCAGCGCCGCTCCGCTGTAGTGCGGTTTGACCTTTATAGTAGATTTACCATTCAGTTTGTTTCATTATGGAATTTAATTGAGAGTTTTCATTTTCATAATTTCCCCTGTAAGTTTTTCATAATGTGTCTGCAAAATAAGTTTCTTTATAAATCTTCTGATTATGAATGAGACAGACAGTTATGTTCTAGATTGCAGTCATTGCAGACATGTAATTATGTTGTAATGATTGTAAGAACATTAATAGGGTGCTTTAATAAGACAGTTCTCCCGACCCGACCCGAGTCAGAGGGCAATGCGCTCACACTACACTTGGCCGAACTGATTTGATCCATCGTTCTATTCAATTTTATTTTAAAGAAAATAGATTATTTGATTGATTCAGGCGTCACTTGGCGGAAGTCCCGAACTATTTGAAAAAAGAAATAAATATGTAGCTTACTTCCACAAACAACATATTATGCAAGATGCACCGTCCGCCCGCCCGCTAAAATATGCACATGCACAAGACAAAATATCTGAGGGCCTAGTACGACTTGATTTTTTGTTCTCACTTCACTTTTCGAATAGTAAACTATCGTCTTCTCTCTTTCACTCGTTCACTCACTCGCATGATATCCTCTCTTTCACTCGATACTATTCGCAAAGTGAGGTGAGAAACACAACTCGTACTAGGCCCTCAGTGCACAATACCTGCATTTAGCAAGATAGCAACACACCTTGCAGTTTGCACCTTCACCAATTAAAGTATAAAACAATACCTATAACCTACGTAACAAACTAAAATTTTGCAACACTTTGTGACTTGATTTGGTGAAATTTTTAGGTGCGTTTGCATTGATAGCATCGAAATTAACTACTTAAGTATTATTTATTCTGTGTCGAAAGTTAGAGAAGAGCATATGGTGTACTGCGAACTATGTACTTCACACTATCCTTATTAGGGTTTATATAGATTTCTTAAAATATTGCTGAACTTTTCAAAATTCGTGCTAATTTTAAATGCCCTCAACTAACTACTTATTAAATTAACGCTATGGATTGCATGGAAGAAAAATGCACGTCTAATAACCACTGTAAAATTTAATGAAAAATCAGCTGGGAAATAAAGACACCTTATATTATTTAGAGGTAGATTATAATTACAAAGAAAATGCGAATCAATTTATTATTAATTATTTTCCTTGCATTCTGCACTGATGCACTCACACGTTCCAATTCGCGCTCATTAAATGCAATTTTATCTCGTACCCATTAATCAAAACGATGACACATTGCAATTCTACACTTACATACTAAAATGTCTTCTGTACATTGCTGCCCTTTTCTTAATTCGCGAGGTCAAGTCTGTTGTTTGGCAGGCAATGGACTGTGAAATGCGGAGGTGAAAGGATTTGTTGTTTGAGTTGGAGAGAAGTGGTACAGGCGACAGTTCCCTGGTCGTCAGTCTTCATCAGCCACTATTTATATAGCGCCCTAGATAGGAGCTATCACTATCAGCGGGGCTACTCAAATGGCCACTTTTCTATTCGTTCGCTAACTCAAAAATTCAAAATAAGGCATAAACTCCAAAATTACGTGTCGTAGGCTTGTCAATTCCATACAATACAATAATGTCTGTGATTTATATAAACTTGCGACGTGTGACTTGATCGTTTAATTGCTTATTTTTAAGCTTTAAGTTAGCGAAAGAATAGAAAAGTGGTCATTTGAGTAGCCCCGCAGGGATGGCAGCCGTTAAGATTCGTCGCATCTTTTATTCAAAGTTTGACAGCAATTTAAGATGGCACCCTGAGCGAAAGTGGCGCCGCGGTGAATTTTATTTAATATTTATAATTCTAATACACAATTTTAATAAAGTTTAACGTGGAGTTTTTAGGGCCTACAGTCTAGTATTTTTAGACGGTATCGTTACATTCCCTCGTAGTCACTGCTAGAAGTAGATAGCAAAACTGCTAAAAGTGGCCGTTTTTGACACATTTGCTATCTACTTCCACGAATGATAACGAGTGCATGTAGTGACCTTTTAAAAATACTAAACCATGGGCCCTAAAAACTCTACGTTATACATTATTAAAATCTTTTTCTATTAATAACTTATTAAATAAAAACCTCTGAGGACGCCACTTTCGGTCATACAACCGCCTTAACGTTACGTTACCAAATTATTCAATTATCTTGTTTGACAATGCCGTCCTTAATAGGCCATTCGTCAAATACGATGATGTTGTCAGAGTAGCGCGAAATAAATGCTAGGTATCGCGCGTTTGGAATTTAGAACTTACTCGTGTATTCAGTCAGACATTAATGGAACTTATTGTTGGGGATGCATTATTCTGTAAAATAATTATTCTGGGTCTTGGTATATTAAAAGGCAATAACTGGAACTCAATCTTCGTGATTAAATCACGAGGATAGAGTACCAGTTGTTGACTGTGTTATTCACATGGTGTGTTTTAGCGGGTTTTGATTTTAAATTTAGAGTGATTTGACACTGAGTGAGAGGCCAAATCTAAAGTACTTTTTTAGCGCATTCCCAAAATGTTATTACGTATGTAAATTTTGGTCTAAAATCGTTTTAGCCGGTTTTGAAATAGACGCATAGACTTACAAAATTTTTCGCTATGTTACAGTGGAATATTAAGTTTATGCTTAGACGACTCAATTTTGGTGGTAAAGTCTCGTAGAGTCAATATACCTAATGAAATGACTTCCACAATTCTGTTTGTTGCCTGTTCTAAATTCTAATGCATAGATTTTTCAAGCGCGATTCCACTCGATCGGCTCCAACCGTTGACACAAGCGAAAGATGACGCGAAACGGCTACGTAGATGTGATCCTCATCATCGATCGGACACAATCGATGATGAGGATCACATCATCACATCATAGCGGAACTAGGGATAGCAGAAAAACCGTGGTGCCGCTGGTACGGATTCGCCGCGGAGCTCATACAGGCATGAATTCGCAATAATGACTAGAGCTAGCAAACTAAATCACAAACTGCAGCCTTTAATCAAAAATATCCTAGAGAACGCTTTACGAACTAAAACAGTACGCAAAAATGGCACCTCCAATAGCGTCCCGCTTACAAACTTGGCGCTTATTTTGTACATAATCACCTCTTATTTTGTACAAACTCACATTTTATATCACTTTTTGTCCAAAATAAGCTTATTTTGTACAAAAACACATCTTTACTACTTTGTGCAAAATAAGCGCCCAGTTTGTTAGTGGGACGCTATTTGAGGTGCCATTTTTACCCACGACGGACGGAACGGAACGGAGACGGTATATGCGTTTGGGGTTAGAGGTTGTGTGTTTGTTTGTTTGTTTGTGTGTTTGTCTGTTACCATTTTCCTCAGAAACTACTGGGTCGATTTTGATGCAGTTTTTTGCAATCAAAAAGTTTCATTTCAGAGCAAGTTCTTAGATATGCTTCATGGTGGTAGATCACCAGGGGGCGCTGCAGCAACCAGATAAGTCGCGCTTGAAAAGTTGTCAAAAACTACTCAACTAATTTCGATGCGGTTTTCTGTAATGGGTTTGTAGGTTATCGGCGATGGTTCTCAGATAGATGTTATGGTGTTTAACGCTAAAGGGCGCTGCAGTTATCATTTTCTCATTTATCTCCAAAGCGGTTTGACCAATTTGGATGCGGTTTTCTGTAATAGTTTTGTAGTTTGTCGGCGATGGTTCTTGGTGTTATGGTGTTCAGCCGCTAGGGGGCGCTGTAGTAATCATTTTCCGAACGGTTTGACCGATTTAGATGCGGTTTTTAGAGTATATAACGTATGAATTCTTCAAAAAGTTGAAAATAAAATGGCAAAATAAAAAATTTTGAAAAAACCCACGTCGTTTAAAATTTTTACTCTTTATTTAAAAAGACTAAAATAAGTTTTAAAAAAACCCCTCGACTAAAAGTGATGTAGGTAGTAGGTACTATACATACTTTATCTTCTTCTTCTTCTTAGTCGTACACTCCTGGCGGAGTGGTCGTGATCATGGACTGTCTGGTGGGTTGGTTGCGGCTTTCGCGATACTTCTCCATTTCTCTCTGTTCGTGGCACTGCGTGTGCATTCAGTGAGGGAACACTTTGTGGTTGTTTTTATTATGTCTGTCCATCTTGTGGGTGATCGGCCGCGAGAACGTTGACCTTCCACTCTCCCTTGTACCATCAATCGTTCTAATGAGCTTTCGTTGCGGATAATATGCCCAAACATCTTTAGGATTCGTATTTGCACAATCGACGAAAGTCTTTGTTTGATACGAAGCTCTTTCAAGATGGAATCGTTTGTCTGGTGAGCGGTCCACTTTATTCTCAGTAAGCGCCTCCAGCACCCATCTCAAGGGCGTCAATCTTCCTACGGTATTTTTGGTGGATCGTCCATGTTTCAGCTCCATATAGGAAGATAGGAAATATTAAGCATCTCATTAAGCGAACTTTGGTGTTTTTAGTTATGCGGCGATCTTTCCATATCTTCGTGAGCTTTTCCACGGCTGATCGTGTGATGGCACACCGTCTCCTGATCTCTTCCGCACACCGTCTCCTGATACTTTATCTACCTATTCATAAATTACAAACGCAATAAAAATTCGTCGGGGACTGCCATTGCCATTTCTCTAAAGTAACTATAACTGAAAAATATTTGTTCATTTGGAGGCAGGTAATGGCAGCCCCAACGGATTTTTCTTGCGTTTGTAATTTATGAATAGGTAGATAAAGTATGTATAGTACCTACATCACTTTTAATCGAGGGGTTTTTGTAAAACTTATTTTATTAAGACTCTGACCGGACATCTTAGGGTATTCTTGATCGAAGACCGCAGCTCCCAAAACTGATGCAGATATTATTTTGTTGAAATTGTTATTCGTATAATGCTATTTATTTTTTAAAAAAATGAAACGAAATTCTTCCCCGCTTCAATTCAAAGAGTAATATGCAAGTAATTTATGATTGTGTGTGTGATTGTCGGTAGGTACTTTTCGTTGATACAAATTACCTGCGATCACGCACTGTCCACTTTGATAGATGAGTCACGGTCATCTGTCTCTAAGGATAAGGTGGTATACATCATGTATCAAAAAACCCTGTCAGATCCTGAAACAGGTGATTGTGTTGCTAGAACTGAACAACATTCTCCATGGAACATAGGTCCCAATACACGCAATAAATATAAACATGACCTATGCATACTAAAAATAAATAAACATTTATACCATAAAAGTGCCTTCAGCACTGGCATTAAAATATTAACCATTTACCTGCAGATATTAAGGCTCTGGATTTACCAAAAATTAAATACGCACTTAAAAATGGCTTCTCAATAACGTATTTTACACTTTAGATGAGTAGTACTATACTACGCATCTAAACACTAATATATTTCGTAGGTATTTTATAGTTTTATGTTTTAGAATATAAATATTGCAAGCCCGTTACGGGTATACTGTTGTTACCTACTAATCTGCAATGTAACCTGCAAAAAATTGTACACAGTTTCAAGCAATAAATATATTGAATTGAATTGACGATTAGCCCCTTCGTAACAAAAAACGACTGTCTTACAACTAATTAGTCAATTTTTATTGTACTTCCACGTCGATATTATATAAAAGTTGGACTTACCTAACTATATGTATAACTGACCTGTCTATCTTAGATACGCACCCTAAAAGGTAAAACCGGTTATCTGCACTTTTTGCAAAAATGCTTTTTTTACACCAATCGATAGGAAATTTCAAGTTGCGTCTAAAGGTAGAACCCGTTTTCTCGAATTCCGCTTAGTTTAGGAGATACAGAATATTATTTCAAAAATATCTACAGGAAAAACTAACTAAGGTTATGTTAATCTTATGTCTTTTGTTTTACTTTCGAGTAGAACCCAGTAACGTGTTTTTAGTTAGTTTTTGTTGTAAAATTAATGAAAATTTTCACAATCGCTACAACTAAAACAGAGTAACATAGTTTTAGCATTGTAAAATTTCATGGATTGAATCAGCTAATATCTATTAAATGAACTTTCTTTCAGGTAAAACCAATTAAATGTCTCTCCTTGTCACACTACTCCTAACTGCCCATATTTCGAAGCGTCATAATCTTGAAAGCTATTAATTATAAAAAGATGATTTAAAAACCAAATTGTAGCTAATTTAGTCTAGTTATTTCTTCCTCAAGATACCTTTGCTGTAAAATCATAGCTTTGGAATTTATCTAACAAAATCTAAAAAAATTACGAAATTTGTTCGAAAAAATTTTTTACTTTTCTATGGAACAGCTGATTTTTTTCGCTATTTCTTTGTTGGCTCTATAGTAAAAGTTATGAAATGTACTTCACGCAATTATTTTAGTCAAAACACACTGAAAAGTGTAAAGATTAGCAGATAACAGGTTTTCACATTGATATTTCGATATTTTATACAGGTAAAACCAACTATAAATATTTCAATAAAAATTGTTTATTCAGTTTCTGTAGTACTTACAGGTTTCACAATTTTACAAAAGATAGCTATTGTTTAGAACGTCTTGCAAAATATTTCTAACAGCGATACGCATATTACTTTAGGAAATACAGCTGTTTATTTTTTTATTCAGGTAAAACCAATTAAATGTCTCCCCTTGTCAAAGATATTTATATTCTTTTATACATTCCGAGCAAAAATTTACAGTTTTTATCATTTAGATCTTCAAATATATAGTTTGTCCTTCATAATAGTATCTACAACCAGAAAGATTATTTAATTTTAATGCCTCTAACCTCAAACTTTCAAATTGCGATAGTGTAAAGTTGGTTTTTTGCAGATAACCGGTTTTACCTTTTAGGGTTCGTATACGTAATGGTCAACCACTTTCATTGAATTTTTTTTAAATTTGATATTTTGCTTTTATTTCAGAAACGTATTTCCGGAAAACATAGCGCAAGCTACGATATCAACCTACCGAACCAGACTGATTTACGATAAGAACGACACGAAGGCAATCAAAGGTAATGCAGGAGTTCATTAAAAAAAAGGCTCCATAAACTGAGATATAGTAATATTTCAGTGTCTCTCTTTAATTTAATAGAAATTAGACTCTACGCTGCCAAAGTAAGGTTTAGTCCGTAATTCTTGTCTTTGATTTGAGTCAATTACTAAACTTACTCCAAACAAGGTCAGGAGCACAATATTTTACAGGGTGGAAATAGACCGTAGTTGGAGGGGAAGTATCCTAAATATTGATGATGGCAAATTTTACTGAAAAGAAACATTCCTTTATTTAAAAAAAAGTGCATTCAAAGATTTTTGATAAATCACTTGCTAGGTAGGTATTGAACTGTCTAAAATAAAATAAAAAAGACATCTTACTTTTATGACACCAATCGATAGGGTCAATGATAAGGGCCAATTTCTTCTAAATAACATATATTTCCTTTCAGTAAAATTTTCCATTATCAATGGGTGCGTTAGTACTTTTCCTCCAACAACCGTCTTTTATAATTCCACCCTGTTTATTGAAATACAATAAAATTAGTGCATTCTGGCGGACTGCTCTACATACTCAACTGGTCCTCACAACCTGCAGAGAGCACTGCAACTGGATTTGGTACGTTGAGTTTTTTAAAATTTAACAGCTGTAATCACTGTATGTACCATACTCTGACTGTACCACGCCTTGGGATAGCTACAGACGTGGTGGGGGGAGAAAAAGGCGATAGACGTACGTACGGGAAGGGAAAAAAAGGGGGCTGCACCTGCATCGCGCACGCACCCAAGGTGACTTGGTACTACTGCACTTGCCGTCTCACTATAAGGAAGTTCTTATGCCACAAAATGTATTTCAATACGCAGGACAGCTAGAGACGTACAAGATCGACGGCGACTACCAGAGCGGCAGCAATGTCCTGGGGTTGGTGTGCTTCAGCGTGGTGCTGGGCATCACGCTCGGCAAGATGGGCGAGCAGAGCCGCCCGCTGCAGAACTTCTTCCACTCGCTGTCGGAGGCCATGATGATCATCACCAGTTGGGTCATTTGGTGAGCGTTTTCTGATTAACTTATCAATCTCAATAGGTGATCTAAAAATTTAGCGCTGCCTAAGCCAACTGGCAAGTTTGTATACAAAACTCCTGCAGTGCACCAAACACAAAATTATTTTCATCGTTTTCAAACCCAATTTGTGCAAAGTTCCTTTAAGTCAGGAATTCAGGATACAGCATCAAGTGAGATGAAGATCGAGTACTTTTAATACGTATTTGATCGTAAAATTTGACAGTTTGTTACAGCTAAAGTCATAAGTATTATTTATCTTATTTGTTATGATTCCAGGCTCTCACCTCTCGGTGTATTCTTCTTGGTGACGGCGAAGATCATGGAGATAGACTCGTTCAGTGAGCTGGTGGGTCGGCTGGGAATGTACTTCGTGACGGTGATGCTGGGGCTGTTCCTGCACGGCTTCGGTACCCTCAGCATCCTGTTCATACTGGCCACCAGAAAATTGCCGTGTCGGTACATCGCTAAGATGGGGCAGGTTATGGCCACTGCGTTTGGAACTGCGTCTAGGTAAGTTTATCATTCTATTACTTTCATGAGGGTGATTTAAACGTTGATTTTGCCACATATTAAAACAGTAATTATTCAATTATTCTTAGTTTAAGTATAATAAAATTTGAACAAAATCCTATTTCAATTTTGTTACACATGTTTAGTATCTCCTACCTATTCGTGCTTTGTTTGACCCATTCGTGTCTGCTATGTATGCTTGCTATGCTATCCCAGTAATGCTATAATATTTCTGGTCGAATAATTGTCATCCTAGCTCCTATGCCTCTGATTCCAGGAGGATAAATGAACTGAACAAAAGCAGTCATCAACTGAATTGAAACTTTTCCGTTTCAGCTCAGCAACGATGCCCATCACGATCGGGTGCTGCGATGACATGGGCTTGGACCCTCGCATCACGCGGTTCGTGATCCCCATCGGCGCCACAATCAACATGGACGGAACAGCTCTCTACGAAGCGGTGGCAGCCATCTTTATTGCGCAGCTCAGAAAGGTTGAAATGTCATTCGGCAAGATCGTCGCTGTCAGGTAGTTTTCAATTTTAGTTATTTGTATTGAATCGAAGGTTATGGTTCCCGTATTTCTATAGGTTCACATCCCCAATGTTACCACCACAATTCACTACTATACGTAAATATTTAAAAGTCTAATATGAATTCTTATGAGATACAGATTATCGTTAATAGGGAATATGCATAAGTCACCGATTTTGATGAATTTGAGCTTGATCGCTGCGGACACTTATAAAAACATGATGGAACAGGAAAAAAAATAAAAAAAATGTATAATCCTAGTTTTATCACACGATGAAATCAGGGGAAAATGACGATATTTTTTTTTCGTTTTCGGATATAATACACTTTACAGTCAGATAGAATATCGAATAAGAAACAATATTTTGTATGACACATATGTACTTAAACGCAAAATTTAGGGAGATAATTGAAGATTATGGGCTAACTCCATATTAAACGCGCCGAAACACACCTGAAACGTGATGTGTGACGTCATCGTTTTGTATGGAGCGTTTTCGGCGGGTGCTGCTGCGCGCTAACTTCAAGTAAATATATCACGAGAAAAAAACGCAAGAGAAAAGTTTTAAAATTACAGTTAAATTTCTCACGCATTCTACTTTTGATTAAGATTAAAAAAAAAATTATGCATATTCCCTATTGTGCTTTACCAAATGTTTTTCTATTTCTGTTCCACATTTGGCATTCTAATTATAATTTTCAAGGATAGAACCACGTGGCCAGGAAAGAGCATCATTACAACAAGAGGTATCCTTTTCACAATTCCACTTAAAATTTACTGGTAAAATAGATTTGCTTTGTTTATGTAAGAGTCCATCACCGTTGCCCTCAGTGTGACGGCGACGGCGGCGAGCATCGGCGCGGCGGGCATCCCGCAGGCGGGGCTGGTCACCATGGTGATGGTGTTGGACACCGTCAACCTGCCCGCCGAGGACGTCTCCATTATCCTCGCGGTCGACTGGCTGCTGTTAGTACACACACACACATTTTTTTAGTTGGAACAGAACAGGGGGGTTACTCCTGCACGAGAATCTGAGATCAAATGGTATCGAATCGAGTAAACGTCAAAACGGTAGGTTCAATGGAAATCAACAATGAACCAATATAAGAGATTTTTGACGCTTATTCGATCCTGCCCCCGCTAGTTTTTTTACATTCTCTTTGCTGCCCCCTTACAATGACTGTCAAATTAATGTAATAACTAAGCAACTAAGCGATATTGTGATTGAGATGGCGCTATACGCGATGTATAGTTCCGTCTCTATAACAACATCACTTTGAGTTGCATCATCATCTTACTATAAAAGCTCAGAGTACGGCCTCTGATGTGGACTCGATCTCGTTAATTCCCGTCGTGAGGGGAGCTGTTCCAAAAAACAAAATTCAAAATACTCGACTATCAGTAGTAGTTTCTACGCCATTATGGCGATATTGCAAGCTACTTAGTTTACGTAGTACCTATAGCTAACTCAGATGGAGACCGTTGCTTTTATTACATTTCTGTCTTGGACGAATTAACCACTTGCAATTGCAATTGAGTGTGAGTATGGTAAATTAGTTTTAGTACTGTTATTTTGACTTAAACGAATAAAGTATTCGGTGTGATACATTTAAATTTGATGGCAGGGTGACTAAATGCATTTTTGGGAGGTCATTTGTTTTTCGGCCTCCTGGCTGAGAATCAATGTTCGAGTTTCACAATCCATAATATTTGGCCGGCAATTATGGCCGAAAACCGGCTAAATCACCCTATAACATTATCATTATTTGACAAGCAAGTGTACCGCAAAAATTGGTCGAACGTGATTTCATACATTTTTCTTACGTTACGTGTCCAGTGGTTGATTCGTCCAAGATTTCTGTAAATAAATTATCTAGCGTTGTGACCGGCAACGCCACCATAGTGTGTCAATAAATCACAAAGATAATAAAGGTCAAGCTTAGCAATGACACTCATTTCTTGGTATCACTAGTGGCTGCGATGATCCCTCGAAATCTCTAAAAAGTATTGTTTTAGTCGCCACTCAAATGTAAAATATACCGGGTGTAACAAACTCCCTCAACGAAGCCGAGGTCAACGTATTCTGCCCATCATCAGGAACATTTCTGTTCAAAGTTATTGCTGGGAAACGATTTAAGTTTATGGTGTTAAAAGAGCATTGCATACTTTACCACGCAATGTAACGCGTACAACAGACCGCGCCTGCGAGTGTATGCTACACAGCTGCGTGCGGCCGAGTTAAAAGGCAGCGTTTATGTGCGTGCTCATGACGCTTTGAAGCCATTGTTTGTTACGAAATGCTTAAATTTTTTATAATGTTTCTTTGGACAAAAATAGGAAATGAATAAAATAAGACTACATACAATTTTTTTTTCTTTGACCTTCAATAACTTCGTAGATATTGGTTTCCCAGGTATAGTCCAAAGGACAAAAATGATCCTGATGATGGACGGAATGCGTGGACTTCGGCTTAGTTGAGGGTCTTGTTGCATTCGTTAGGTAATAAAAAATCGAATATGCCTAGCACCTTCTTATTTCTATTTCTTATTAATTTCAGGGACCGGTTCCGAACAACGATCAACGTGGTGTGCGACGCTCTGGGCGCCATCATCGTATCCTCGCTCTCGGCAAGTGACATCGAGAAGGATCGCCTCGCGCACCCTGAGCGCGAAGTGGCGAACACGCACGAGCTCACCGAGGTAGAGAAGGGCGAACACTGAGCTGGCTGCGATCTTTATACGCATCCACAGAAGGTTTGCTTACTATCAGAAATGTTTAGTTGTCTCTTGACCAAAACTAAAAGCATGTCGAAGATCTCCACCTCCAATTAGTCAAAAGTCATTGTTCCGTGGCACCACCAAACCGGTTCCGACGGAAAATCAGCGCTTGGTCCTATGCCCGACTCAGCATAATGCTTAGCCTATGCTAAGCATTATGCTGAGTCGGGACCGATTTGGAACAAAACTAAGCTAACCCATGTTATTTCTCATTTCATATCTTATGTATTTTAAAATAGTTGTTTTGTCGCAAATAAATATTTTTTTATTCTAATCTTTTCAATTAATTGACTAAGTCAAAAGCTCAACATTAGGAATCTGTTGGCATTCGCTAATAAATGGTTTGCGATATTTTATAAAATACAGAGTTAATTTTTAGTCACCATCCTGAATAACATGTAATTAATAACTTTATCTGAGAAACATGGGTCGAAAATATCGAAATACGTAAGAAAATGTTTTGTACCTACTTGTTTTATCTATTCACACAATAAATTTTAGTGTATTTCTATCCAATTATTTAGGGAAACTTTTCAGTTTCATGGTCTGAAAGGGTACTTGGAAAATAACTAAAAAATACCCTGTTATGTTTTGTATAAAGTCTTTTCAAAGTTGATGTTTTATGTTTTTTGCGTATTAAGCGAACCTTCTGTGTGTGCTCTGTGATAACGGTTTTAACCGTTCTGTGTTCAAATAACGAAAACGTTATTTTGTGCAGGACAATAACGTTAACGGTCTAGCTAGTATTTAATGTATTTATGTTGTGATTCTTCGACAAGTTGTTAAGTGAATCTCAATAAGCTGCCCTATCAATACAATACCAAAGTTTCCGTCTAGATATAGATGACCACATTAGTATTATGACTTGGCCAAATATTTGAAAAGTAAGGAATCATTATCAGATTCTCATATTTTATAGAAATGTTTTATTATAAATTATAATAATAATTTATAAGCAAATGTATTATATTAGATTGGAATTGTTGCTGTGTGTAAGGATTGAGCAATTTCGCAAATGTTTTATGCATACATGTATGCAATTTTCTTCTTTTTTTTATATATATCTGTCTGTTTCCTGTAAAATTCGTTGTTAGAAAGAGATCCTGGAGCTTACAATGTATGTATCAGTGTGTTCTTGATGTGCCATTATATTACGTAGTGATGTACCAGATTATCATACTATTGTACTTAAAAGCTTTTTCATGATTTCTCAAAACCACAATAGTCATATCATAGAAAGTAAAGATAATGTTTTTGAGATATCGTGGAACGGGTTTTGAGCTCATCATCATATCGTGCACATAATTTTATATAGAAAAAAAATATGTGTACAATAAACTTCTTTTTGTGTTTTTAATAACGTAAGTATACTATTATATTCTACAAATTTCTGACCTTTTTAGAAACTTTTGTATCTTATTGTTAAACTAAGTATTTTTGTATGGATGTACATTTGCGTATATGTAGTGAATGATTAACTCAAAATATTTATGGATGTTTAACAGTAATGTGCCATAATATTATGTAAGTCAAAGACTTTTTGTTAATTTGGTTTGTAAGATATCTTATGTAGAGTTTATAGACAGTCGTAATGTCCACTGCATTCCATTTTATGCTCTGATTTAATCAATTTAACACTAAAGTGTCTAAAACTTTTAGTAGTTTCGTTATTTTTGATCTGTGGTACCTATTAAAAAGAAAATTTTGTACAAGTATCTTACGTTTTAATTCAGAAAAGTTGGCATAAGTTTACGTTCAAAATGTTTTAAAAATATGTTAATGATATTAATGTCGTGTTTCTTAAAAAAAAAAGTATTATTAAAAAGAATGTACATGTCAGTTATTTAGATAATCCTAAGGGATATTAATGTTGTATTTTATGTACAATTAGATCTGATAATGTTCATATTATACATCTAGTCTGTTAAAATAGGTACATTATAAAATAAATGTATCCCAATCACTTCAGTTACAAAACTCAATTTCCTTCAAATATAAGGTGACCAATCTATTAAAAACAATGTTAATGAGTCCTTTGCTCTTCTACCTATAAATGACGTGTTAATTTTTAGATTGTATTTATTATCTGGGAATAATTGATGTTATTTATTTAATTTAATAAACACTTACTGTGTGAATGTTCGTTTCATTGTATCCTCAAAACTGCAAAATATCAGACAATTAGAAAAGTAGGACCAGTCCCCGAAGCATGACCACGAATGACCACTGAAACGGGTAAAGGGAATTGATATTCACACAAAAGAACAAAGTTAATACAATCTTACCTCTTATTAGGTATCCTATTGATTACTATACGTTGTTATATTAAAAAAAACTGAATACCTATTCATTGACAAATTAACCATATACCTAGTCGCTCGTTTCTACCATTGGGCCGATGTATTTTCTGAGATTTAAGGAAATAAACTATAGGTAGGGTGCTTTCACTGCAACCATTTTTGATACATTAAGTATGTAGGAGTAGCTCGCATCGAATAATTCCTTTATTCTCATAAGGACAGATTCTCAAAAAGACAGATTCTCAAAAGGACAGCACAGAATATGAATATAAGATTCTTGGGACAGCAGCACATGTAAGCAAAAAAGAGAAAAGAAGGTTTAACTTCTATGTTTTGAATAGCTTTTTTTTCTTATTTTTCGTATTACAATACATCACCAAAGTACCAGGATCTCATAAATACGGAGAAGGTTAATATGTTGTTGGCTTTGTTTTGTGAAGGCAAAGTAATCGCATTAAAACAAACAGCAAAAGGAAATGGAATTATATAGATGACAAGAAAACTCGAAACCAATTCACTTTATTTATTAAAAATTATATGATAATTTCATATCAGCTTAGGTAACATTTAAATTAAGAGCCGAGCCTCTATTCACCTCACAGCCAAGATACGCAATTATTCTAACGTATAAGATATCAAATTATGAGGAACCTAATACATACAGTGGTGGACGGATAATTAGAAATGCCAGTGAATTTTCATACGAACGAAAAGGTAACTTTGAAGCCTTGGTTCTCCACCAGGCATTGACCTACCTGTGATCTGATGATGGCTATATCGATGGGTGAATGGAGGAGATCCAGATTGCTATACACACTCAACTGATCTGATCAGCACTGTAAGAGCTGTAAGGTACAGAGTTCTCATTTTCAGGACTTCCATACATTTAATGCTATTTTCGAGGTTTTTTTTAACATATCCAAACAGCTCTTGAATGATGATCAGATCAGTAGGGTGTGTATAGCGATCTGGATCTCCTCCATGGATAGCCATCATCAGATCACAGCTTGATCAATCCTTGGTGGAGAACAAATGCCTCGAAAGACTTCGTTTGTATGAAATTCGATTAGTGTTTCTAACACGTTTCTAATTGCGCATCCACCGCCATATTATATCAACTTTATAATGGTAAACCTCAACAAATATGAAAAAAGAAATTAACAACCTATGCTTTCGGACTTATCGTCAGTCAGTCAGTCTTACATAAACTAAAACATATAAGTAGGTAATATTAACAGAAAGTTAAAACTTAAGGTGGCACCCTGAGCGAAAGCGGTGAATTTTATTTAATATTATAATTATAATACACAATTTTAATAATTTTATACCTACGTGGAATCTTAGGGCCTACATTCTAGTATTTTCATACGGTATCGTTACATTCCCTCGTAGTCACTGGTAGAAGAAGATAGCAAAACTGCTAAAAGTGGCCGTTTTTGACACATTTGCTATCTACAACTACGAATGACTACGAGAGCATGTAGTGATACCTTCTAAAAATACTAAACCATGAGCCCTAAAATCTCCACATAAAACATTATTAAAATCTTTTTCTATTAAGTAATGACTTATTAAATAAAAACCTCTGAGGGGGCCACTTTCGGTCATACAACCACCTTAAGTAGTTTTTTTATTTGGTTCATGTTGAATATCAACGATCTTATTTATTAAATATAATTATAGGAATGTAACACTTGAGAAAAAAAACTAAATTAGGTATAAAACTAGACATAGATCATTCACTCGTTGTCATCTTATTTAAAATAGGAGTTAGCTTGAGGAAAGAGTGAGGAAGACATAGAAAGACGAGTGAAGAAAGGAAATTCGGTGAGTGGTGCTATACACTCGGTTATGAGTAGCCAAACCGTTTCTGCAAAGGCGCGAATGGCTATTCATAACGGAGTGCTGGTACCGACACTGATGTATGGAAGCGAATCTTGGGTATGGCAGAAGAAGAATGAAAGCAGAATAAATGCGGTAGAGATGCGATCGTTGAGGAAAATATGCGGAGTAAAACTGAGTGATAGAGTGAGCAATGAGGTGATTCGCAAAAGGTGTGGTCTGAAAGATGATATAGTGACAAGAATTGAGAAAGGAATGCTCCAGTGGTTTGGTCACTTAGAGAGGATGAATGAAAGGCGAATCACGAAAGAGATATACTGTGCGAATGTGGAAGGAACGATTGCACGAGGGCGTCCCAGAAAAACCTACGCGGACCAAATAGAGGTTATTATAAAAAAGGCTGGTGTACGCAGTGACAAAAACCGCAGGGCATGTATGAAAAGAGTGATGGATATGAATGAAGCGAAAGAAGTGTGCAAGGATCGTAGCAGGTGGCGATCCATAGTCTCTGCCTACCCCTATGGGAAACAGGCGTGAGTGTATGTATGTATGTATGTATGAGTTAGCTTCACTAATCTACAAAGAAAGTAGATATTTCATAATGAAATAGTTCAAAGTAATATAATCTATGGAATTTTAACTATACTTACCTATAAATAATTATGCTATTAAATAGCAACATGATTATTGATATAAAATAAAATGCAGAGTACCTGTTGATACTTAAAATAATATACATTATTAGTCTTACTTTTAGTGAACAGTACATAAAAAAACTCATCTCGACTAAGTACATCTAATATAAAAAAAAACTTTGTACAAACGGCGCACGTTGTGACTTTTATAATTTACCTATTTTTATAATCTCTACTATTTATGACATCAAAATATTATATTATTAACAATTCCCAATGACACACCTACTTATTTAATTTATCTCATATCTACCTCAGATACCGAAGAATCCAAACTACAACAACATTAATCGCTTTAGCTTTTTATATATTTTTTTTTATTTTTCATCACGACATTGAACATCTTAATTATTAGTAAATGTACGTGATCTGCGGAAAATTCTTTTTTTATTGGGACACTATAATTACTACAATATTTCCTATATTCTAATCGAGTCACACTGAAACTAATCACACTGTGACTGGTTGAGAAAAAAATTCGGAACGAGTAACAGGGGTGACTCGTTGTGAATTTTTATTCTCATCTAGCAACACTGGTTCATGTATGATGCGATTTTTTTCTCCGAATGAGTCACACTATACATGAACCAGTGTTACTAGATGAGAATAAAAATTCGCCACGAGTCACCCCTGTTACTCGTTGCGAATTTTTTTCTCAACCAGTCACAGTGTAACTCGTTTCAGTGTGACTCGATGAGAATTTAGGTAATAATTTACAATGGAATGGTTTTATCACGAAATGTAAACATTCATTTTATTAAGAATTAATTTCTATCATCCTAATGTCATAGCAAATGCTTGACAAGATATGTAAAGGCATTGATTCAGAAAGAACACAATTTGAAATGATTATAAAATTATTCTAACTTCAAAGTAATATTATTTTTAATATAACTTTCATTATAGTCAGGAATGTGAAAGTTAAAGAGATTTAATTTCAACAATCAATTTCTATTTACATTAATAACCATCAAAATATTTGTAATTACTTACATAACTCTGCTACAGTACGTATACTTGGATTTTACATTTAAATATATGTTACGTCGTTATTTTAATTTATATCTTATAGGCAAACTCCAAAATTCCGGCGATCCAGTTTGGCTAGTCAAACCTCAAGTTTGACAAGAAGCCCGTCAAAGACCAAACAAAAATCATGTTTCGGCTGTTGACTAACGAATTTGTCTAATCCTAGGAGGGACCAACTTGGACAGTCAAACACGCGAAACTCAATCAAATCGGGGTTTGACCAGTCAGACTTAAATTAGGAACAGAATGTGTTACTTTTAACTCCTAAGTTTGGCTAGTTACTAACTAACCAAGAGAGCTATATAGAACTTCGGAGTTTGACTATAGCATATACACCTGCAAAGCTTCGTATGTTCCTAAATCGAAACACTTCAAAAACAGGTATTTCTGGTAACCTTATAATATATGCCGGTTACACCATTCCGATTCCAACGTGATTGTTGTTAAGGTTTTGTTTCACCGTCCCGTTTTTAGCGTCAGCCGGATTTCTGCTCCCGTTCTTTTCGACCAAGGAGTTGCGCGCGCGCGCCAAAGTCGCCGCTGAAATTTCCATGGATTCTCCATAATAGGGGAGTCTGGAACCCCTCCTTACGCTACCGCTGCGATACCTTGCGTTCTGAAAAAAAAACAGTTCTACTGAAAAAAGGATTTACAGTGAAAGCCAGATATTTAAAGACACCAGTCGATTTTTATACAAAGGAGGTAACTTTGATTCTTCGCCAAGGATTGACAGAGCTGTGATCTGATAATGGCCAGCTAGGGAGTAAATGAAGGAGATTCAGATCGCTATACTTACTCAACTGTTCTGATCAGCATTCTAAGAGATATAAGGATCAGAGTTTTCAGTTTCAGATTTCGATACGGTTTCTTTAAATATATCCTTAGGTATATCTCTTAGAACACTGACCAGATCAGTTGAGTGTGCATAGCGATCTCAATCTCCTCCATTTATTCCCTGGATGGACATCATCAGATCACAGCTAGGTCAATCCTTGGCCGGGAACCAAGGCTTCAAAATTACCTCTTTTGCATGAATATGGGCTGGTGTCATTATCATCTAGCTATCACTATAATTTGGTCTGATGGGGACAGGTTTTTGTATGCTATAGTCGCTCGATCTAAATTTAATGAAAAATATTTGCTCTCTCTATCTCCAAAGAAGATAACTATTTTATTTGCACTTTATTTGTACTTCATTTGTACAAGTATATTTGTACTTTATTGTAATTTATTTGTACATATTTATTTTATTTGTAGAAGTAAAATACCAAATAACTATTTTATTTGGTATTTTACTTGTACTATTATTTACTCTGTGGTATAAGGAATAAAACTGTCATGCCTTAACATATTGTATTGTTGGTTTGTATGATATCAATGAGATATAGATTGAAACAAGAAATTGGGCTAGGTAAAAATAACCCGAATAAAAAAGTGGTTCTAATGTTATTACTTCTTTTTACTTCGCAATACTTACTGGTCCTGATTTCCACGTCCAGCGATTGCGGTTAAAAACCCCATACACGATGGGGTTTGCGCAGGAGTTGGTGCATGAGAACAGCCACATCGCCTTCTGCAGCACCGGGTCCAGGGTCTTTATCGTCTCCTTGTCTATCCAGAACCTGAGGGAATTAGTCAAGAAATCAACTTGTTACGTTGAACGAGTGTCCAATGTGACTGCAGTGAGGTAGACTCTGAATAACGTAGCAACGGAACATTGCTACGAGAAAAGTTTGTTTTGTTTTTTCGTAGCAATGTAAATTGTAAGTATTGTGTTCGTAGTTTGCTAATCGTAAGATCGATCACTGACTGATGTCAAAGTTCTTTTATAAGCGAATGTTAAAAGAAAGAGTGTCCTATGCGACTACGAATAACGTAGCAACGGAACATTGCTACGAAAATAACGTTGTGTTTTGTTTTTTCCTACCAATGTATTTGTTCGTAGTTTGCTAATCGTATGGCCACTAACGATACTGACGTTAAAGTTTGTAGCGGCATCTACCGTACCGCCGCACATACCAACACATGCATGTGTTGGTATGCTTGCAACCATATGGTTGCAACAAGATTCATCACCATGTGACTAGATGGCGCTAGTGTCGTACAAACACAAAGATTAGTAAGGAATAGCACCTCGTTAGTATGGAGAACATATGGAGTAACCTATATCTCGCTAACGGAGTTATGTCAGCGAAGCAGCATATATACAACTGCCAACCATCATCGGTTGAACCGCTGTCCCCGGGCTAATACCACCCAGCCCGGAGGAAGATCTTCGACTTTGGCCTTCCTATCAGTGGCTACTTTCTCCATATCTATACTTCATTCCTTCCTACAAGTTCTTCTATAAACGGATGTTAAACGAGTGTCCAATGTGTCTGCAATGAGTAGACTACGAATGACGTAGCAACGGAACATTGCTACGAAAATAACGTTTGTGTTTAATTTTTTCGTAGCAAGGTAATTCGTAAGTATTGTGTTCGTAGTTTGTTAATCGCATGGCCACTAACGATACTGACTTAAACTTCTTCTATTAACGGATGTCGAAGGAATGTCCAATGTGACTGCGATGAATAGACTACGAATGGCGTAGCAAAAAAACATTTGCAACGAAAATAAAGTTAGTGTTTTGCTTTTTCGTAGCAAAGTAATTTGTAAGTACTGTGTTCGTAGTCTGCTACTGACTTTAGGACTACAGACGTAATACTGACGTTTAAGTTCTTCTATAAACGGATGTTAAAGGAGTGTGCAATGTGACTGCAATGAGCAGACGATGAATAACGTAGCAACGAAACATTGCTACGAAACTTTTGATGATTACGTTTAAAACTTTAAAGCCGCAGATTTTGACCCAATTTAGATCAGGGGTTAATATCACCATCAATTACAGTCAAATTATTATAATGGTAATAAATCAGAACAATCTAATTTCTATTAGACGAATTTAACGAATAAGTAGATAACATACAAGAACTTTAAAGGTCTCTACTGAAAACAGGGAATGAAGTAAAAAAAATAAGTATATTTTTGCCTCGGTTACTCAATGGTTGGATGACACTGCATTTTTTTTACAGGAGCTCGGTGGCGCAGTGGTTTAGCGCCTGGTCCAGCGATTGCGAAGGTCAAGCTACGTTCGCAAGGGTCGGTCATAGGATGGGTGACCAAATTATTTTTATATCCTCCGTGCTTCGGAAGGCACGTTGCCGTTGGTTCCGGCCGCATTGGGCCGTCCTCCTTATCCATCCATAAGGAAGGCCTGTGCCCCAGCAGTGGGGACATAAAAAATTCTGATGGACATTCTTATTTTAAACGTAGATAGATATTTTATTTAAAAGGTCAAAGATTAGAGGATATCTCACCACAGACAATAGCAGTAGTAGGGCGACCAGCAGGTGAAGAACACGAGCACTATAGTGACGGTCATCTTGAGCGTGCGCGCGCGCGCCCTGCCCAGGATGCCGACGCCGCTCCGACGCATTTTATCTAAAAATCAAGTTTTTATTATAATTCAGTTAGTTAACTGCCATTTACCATATAAAATGAAGCGAGCCAACAAAACCTAATGTTTATAAGGAAACAAAACTTTATTTACAACCTTACTAATATTATAAATGCGAAAGTTCGTTTAACAAACAAACGTTTGTTAAGCCTTCACGTCTTAGCTAGTGAACCGTTAAATATGGGCGGTTTGTTTACAACATTCTTTCCGTAAGTTGGCTGGTATATTATAGAATTGTTTTGTTCGCTCACCATTGGCGGTGTTGGCCCGTCGTATGATCTCGAGCAGGGCGGCGGACGAGCAGTAGAGCGTGGACACGAGCGGAGCGATGTACATCAGCAGCATGTTGACTAGGAAGTACGCAAACTCGTGCTTTTCGGTCGGCAGCGACCCGTAGGACACGCACTGGTAGTACCTGTAAGGGCAAGTAAAATATTATAGGTATAAATACGAAAATAATATAAAATATGGATAAATATCCACCACGGGATACTGCACCTGATGATAAAGCCGAAAGTGTAAGTGCGCTAAACCCGGAATCTTTACCACTTAAGAACTGGCTTTGCCTCTAACTGCCGGTACATAACAATTTTTAAATTGATGTTATGGCGTCAGACTATAGGTAAAATGGTGGTAGCTAGCCAGGTGGAAATTACTCGAACTTAACCTCCTGCTGGGAATCGAATCCGGGACCCCTGCTCCTACACGTGCAGACGAACCACTAGACTACAGAGGCGGTAAAATTTAAATATTATTGTAATATTACCTACCTACTTTGATTTTGGCCACCAGAGTGTTTTGGGGTGGGCATGCATTCCTACACTA
The DNA here is from genome assembly GCA_928269145.1 of Agriphila tristella. Classification (NCBI taxonomy): domain Eukaryota; kingdom Metazoa; phylum Arthropoda; class Insecta; order Lepidoptera; family Crambidae; genus Agriphila; species Agriphila tristella. The sequence continues at coordinate 54,196,000 of OV743430.1, read as the reverse complement.
ATGAGAAAAACGAAAGTCCACGCAGAAAACACTTCTTGTTTGTTCACACAGAAAACACTAAACAGCAAAAAATACAAAGTTAATAATTAGAACACACTTTATATTTCGTGAAACTGTCACAAGCATAAATAAAACAGACTTATAAATTCCATGCGCTTTTTCTCCTAGTCTATTTTAGTTATAAATAATGTGCAATAATTTTAGAGATAAATCTAGTAGATCGAATTGAGTGCGATATGGTCTTGTTATTGGATAGGTACATTAGGAAGTGTTGCCAGAACACATTTATTCGGCTATGTTTGGATTCTTATTTATAACACGCATCTGGGTCAGTCATTGTACACACCTACTATGATGCATCTCCAGTCGTTTGATCTTTTCAAGTATTACGTTGAATGCATTTTAGCATGAGCCATGAATGAAGGAAATATCATTGTATGTTTCCCGGGATTTGATAACAATACAAATTGAATCACAGCGATAATTAAAATGAATTACGGATAATAATCATTCAATGTTAATTAAGGGTTTTTCAGCAGTGGGGAATCTGTAGCCATTCTGTAATTCTAACAGGACAATTTTATGTAGCACAATTGTTAGTAAAACAAAAAAAAAATTTTTTACCTTTACTAACGCTTGATACAAAAGTAGTAGTAAAGCTAACACAAATATAATTTTATAAAAGCCAAAAAGAAGTAACAACCGATTATTTTGTCCTATTAGTTAAAATAAAAGTAGGTACGCTTTTGCTATAGTGCGAAAGGATTTTTATATAAGAAGAAAAGAGTCTCCATAGTTACGTAATAGGTACAGTCAGCAACGAAAGTTGCTTAACACTTTTTTTAGTTGCTTGACATACTTTGTCATGGTAACTTTTTGACTTACGATTCAAACTCAATTTTTAGGACATCTGTCAAAAAACGATGTGTTAAGCGACTTTCGCTGCTTACCGTACTTAAATAAACCTCGGATATGGCTCCGAGCGACGGTGCTCAAGTTTTTTAATGGCTGTCGAACCCAGATCAAATCAAACAAACGTAAACGAAATGATTAGATTTCAGAACCGCGTCATGTTGAGTTAATAACGCCCAGAAATCAATTTGACACGAACTAATTCCATAAATAATTTAGAACATTTGTTATTCAATGTGCGTAATTAAACAAGCACTTATAAACAACATGAAATAATGCTTATATCGAGAAAGACATTTTAAAAGTGAGTGTACTACTATTGATTTATTAGATAAAGATGAGATCGGCAACGTTTCGAGCTCGCTGAGTTTACAGGAAATCCCAAGGAGCAAACAATCTACAGTAACCTTTGATAAAGTAGATTAAACGCTACGCTATCTCACATGAAAGTGAGAGACCTATTGGTATAGTATAAATAGATAGATAGATGATATAATAGGGGCTTAGATTATTGTTATCAATAATCTAAGAATTGGGGTTAAAGAATGAAATTGCCGATTTTTTCCCACTCACAGAGGGTTTCATATCTTTAAAGATATTAAAGATGCTTCAGTTGTTATTATTTCGAAATAATGACGATTAGCTATCAGCAAAAAAAAATATGTACATATTTCCGATTTTCTTTCTTGAACGTAAAAAATAGTATGTTAAAAGTTACTCCTTTTTTCGTAAGCAGAAATGACCACTTATTTCGTTGTAACTTAGCCGATACTTTTTTTCATAACACATGTGGATTGTGGCATTAGCAGCTGAGTGTTTAAACATTTGTGCATAAAAGTTTTTAAACATTAGCGTTCATGTTCAAATTAAGACAATGTAAGTAATAAAAAATGCAAATTATTTAAAATTCTCCATACAAAACGGCAATTTCATACTTAACTTCCTAATACTACAAAAATCTGTTGTTGCTTTGGGCTGATAGGTATATCAGCCCCCTAATAAAATGGCTTATTTTCTATTCGTTCGCTAACTTAAAATTAAAAATAACCCATCAACTCTAAAATTACGTAGACTTGTTAATTCCATACAATACTAATGTCTGTGATTTACATAAACTTGCGACATGTGACTTGATCGTCTAATTGCTTATTTTAAGCTTTAAGTTAGCGAACGAATAGAAAGTTGGCCATTTGAGTACGGGGGGCTCCTCAGACACTTACCCTTTTACGTCGGGGTGTTCATCCAGGTGGAATATGAAGCTCTGCGGCAGGCTGGCCAGCACCGCACAGCCCCAGGCGACCATCAGCGCGCGGCGTACTCCCGCCTCCCAAGTCACGTTCAACGGCTTAAGGACAGCGTAGTATCTGCAATTTATAAAGCACATTGATGGTGTCGGTTGACTATTGTCCAACGAGTTGAGTCACTCGGTGAGACGTTAGTAAGTAGGTAAATCTGTTGTCTATAATTTTAGATTATTGAAATAAATTTGAATCAAAATGTTATCTACCTACTTAAGGCTCCGTACCAATTTTGCCGCTGACTGCAGCTCTCTCGCTCGCACATTTCATGTTTTCTCAAGATTTTTTTAAATCTGAGTGCGTAAATGAAAAATGTGTCTCGGCCACTTTTCGCTATTTAAGATTACGGACATTTCAACATATATTTCAGTTTCGAGTTGCTGAAGTACAAAAAGTTATCGTATTTGCCAGTTCAAATAACTGTTAGAAACGATAACTTTTTGTACTTTAGCAACAAAAAACTGAAATATATTTTAAAATGTATGTTATCTTATATTGCGAAAAGTGGCCGAGACACATTTTTCAAATGCACACTCAGATTTAAGAAATCTTGAGAAAACATGAAATGTGCGAGCGAGAGAGCTGCAGTCAGCGGCAAAATCGCTACAGGCTCTTACAGATTTTCTTCAAACCAATAAACAAAATACGCGCAGTATTTTGTACCAAAAAATATAAAAAAAGATTTTCATATCGTTTTGTCGAAATTGAGCAAAGAGAACAAAACTAATTGACCTAAGAGTGCGAAGCGCGAGAGAAGCGTCTCTACTTCAGCTTGGGCAAAAATTCTTTTGTAATGTCCCAGGCTTTCCGCTTTCTCCTCTACAGTTCGAAGGGTGCGCGTGAACATCATGAGCCGGCACATCATGTCGCCGGCCAGCCGCTGCACGGTGCTGGCCCACACTATCTCTAGCTGCATCATTAGCAAATGCCGTTACCTGTCTATAGCTATACAGATGAGTACGAAGCTGGAGAGGTAGAGTCCGAAGGTGCGCGTGAACATCATGAGCCGGCACATCATGTCGCCGGCCAGCCGCTGCACGGTGCTGGCCCACACTATCTCTAGCTGCATCATTAGCAAATGCAGTTACCTGTCTATAGCTATACAGATGAGTACGAAGCTGGAGAGGTAGAGTCCGAAGGTGCGCGTGAACATCATGAGCCGGCACATCATGTCGCCGGCCAGCCGCTGCACGGTGCTGGCCCACACTATCTCTAGCTGCATCATTAGCAAATGCAGTTACCTGTCTATAGCTATACAGATGAGTACGAAGCTGGAGAGGTAGAGTCCGAAGGTGCGCGTGAACATCATGAGCCGGCACATCATGTCGCCGGCCAGCCGCTGCACGGTGCTGGCCCACACTATCTCTAGCTGCATCATTAGCAAATGCAGTTACCTGTCTATAGATATACAGATGAGTACGAAGCTGGAGAGGTAGAGTCCGAAGGTGCGCGTGAACATCATGAGCCGGCACATCATGTCGCCGGCCAGCCACTGCACGGTGCTGGCCCACACTATCTCTAGTTGCATCATTAGCAAATGCAGTTACCTGTCTATAGCTATACAGATGAGTACGAAGCTGGAGAGGTAGAGTCCGAAGGTGCGCGTGAACATCATGAGCCGGCACATTATGTCGCCGGCCAGCCACTGCACGGTGCCGGCCCACGCTATCTCTAAGGGCATCATTAGAAACGTCACCTGGAACACGAAAATTTATTTGAAAATCTATTAAAGTACGGGAATAAATACTTTGGTTAACGGCCTCCGCGGTAGAGTGGTTCGCACATGGTTTTCAAGGTGTTGCCTTGCCATCTCTAATCCTGGTTTTGATCCCTGGCTGGATCAATTTAGAAAACGGACTTTTCTATATTGGCTGTTTGTATTGTAGTGTCATCGTTGTCTTCGATTTCCATAACACAAGTGCCTAAGTGACCTTTGAAATTGGGGCAATATATGTGACATTGTCTAATATTTATTTAATTAATTCGATCCACCGATAGGATCGAAGAGGAAAAATAATATCCTTCAATCCACCAGTGGAGCCTCGTCGGTGGATCGTAGAGGAAGAAGGGGATTTCTGAGGCCAGTCTCCTTAGTCGTAGGTGTACGGCAAAAATACGGCGTTCAGTGAACCAAAGATTTCCTTTGATAGGATTGGATCTTTCTGTGACATATAATTTGATATATATTCTGTTCACTTCTCAAGCACTTGACAAACAACACCTGACGGCTGAGCTTCAGCACGTCAAACAAGTACTGCGTAAAAACAAGTTGCAAGTACCACGCCTTCGTCACAGAAAACGCGACAAACCAGCCACAGTAGAGCGTCAACCTGCCATCCTACCTTATTTGAAGGGTGTCACTGACAAGATTGGAAACATTCTGAAGCGAGCGTCAATCAAAACTTACTTCAAGCCGCCGAAGAAGTTCAACCAATTCTTACGACCTGTCAAGTGTAACATCCCCCTTGCCCCCAGCCGCAGGCGTCTACAAACTAGATTGTGACTGTGGGCTCTCCTACATCGGGCAAACAAAGAGAAGTATAGGGACCCGCGTTAAAGAGCATATAGCTGACATGAAACATAGGCGCGATAACAAGTCTGCAGTGTGTGATCACGCCTTTGAGGGGCCCAACCATTACATTAGATTTGACAAACCCCAAATCCTTGCTAAGGAACGTAGATTTATTCCTAGAATGCTCCGCGAGGCTATCGAAATAAATAAATATCCTAATTTCAATAGAGATGATGGTTGGAAAATTCCACCAGCTTGGGACCCCATCATTCACAAGCTAAAGCCCCATACGCACACTGCAAGATCTAATGATACGGTTAGTTCCTTTTGCAAATAAATTAATAAATATAAAAGACGGAGGTTGGCTTTCCTCTCCAAGTTTTATTTCGCCATTTCTTTCTTGGAGGGGCCTCCCAATTTTGTGAAATGGTGGTAGTTTCAGTAGATTCTCTCTCTTTAGCATTAATTAAATCACAAAATCAACATAAACCAATTAAAAAGATAAAAAAAATTGTTAAATATTAATTTCTGAATGTCTTAAAAAATTCATCGCTTGAGAGTAGGCTCACGAGTAGCTTCAGTCCCCCGTCACCACGGCAGCTGCAAAGGTGCCGAAACGTCGGGAAAATCAAAAATCAAACCAAATACCAACTAATTACCAAAGTACTTTCAATAAAACCGCGCTAGTATCCGTTAAAAAGTCTTTTATTTCATATATTCTGTTTTTTTTTAAACCAAAACATAGGTGCATTTCTAGAACTGACGACGACGATGGAGACATAAGTCAGAGATAGAATAGAACGTATGCGGTCGAGCATCCCTTCATGCATACGGTTCGTTAGGTACACACGTTTTGTGTGTCGAATCCAAGTCGCAGCACAGATTGTGTCTAGCTATTCGCTGGGTGCGAAGGTATAATAATCGATCGCAATGGCAAAAAGTAGAAATAATGTAGGCTCTGTAATGTGTTTGAAAACGATATTTAATTTATTTCTAGCGATACAGAAACAATTATATATGTTTATTATCACTTAATAAAATTATTAAAGTAGCTTTATCCTCTTGTTTTACTAAATTTACAACTAAAAAAGAAGTAAACAAACCTTGATATAACCAAAATAAAACACTCTTTTTGAATAGATCTCACTTGCCATATTTAATTTAAATGACAAAAAATTATTTCACAACACTTTGTCCACCCAAATCACAGTAACTTTGAAATTTACATTAATACCACAGAATATATACTCTAACGCGAAAAGAAACGACACTTGCGCATGTATGCTCGTAAAATCGCTCGCGGCTATGTGTGCGTGTCTGGAGGCGTGCGGGGGCAGCGCGCGGCGCGCGGGGAGTGCAGCCGCTAGTCGCCGACTTACCCGGCCAAGGGTTCTACTCTTGTTCTACTGTCGCTCGCCGCTCGCTTGGCCCATCGCAATCCGCATTGTACCGCATTTCTCACGGACTGACAACGCGACGCGACGCAACATTATTTAATTGTTAGATAATCATGCCCAGCGGCGGGCATTATTGTTGTGTTTGTTGTTGTGGCAACAACCAAAAACAATATCCTGATAAAAGTATCTTCGTATTTTAAAAGTTAAAATATACGAAATATTAGTCATGCCCTTACCCTTCCTTTTACCTTACTTTAATTATAAAAAAAGATCTGAAAACAAGGATTTCAGACGATTAAACTCGTAAACTCGCAAGTAGGTAAAATTGACAATAAATAAATAAAAATACAAATCAAATCTTTCATTAACATGTTAAAGATTAATAAATTTATTATAAATAACAGAAAATATAGTATAAGAGTTGCAATTTATGATGTACTAACAGCCGCCCGCGGTTTCACCCGCGTGGTTTCCGTTACCGTAAGAATATCGGGATAAAAAGTATTCTATGTTTTAATCTAGGCTATCTAATATCTGTGTGCCAAATTTCAACCAAATCCGTTCAGTAGTTTTTGCGTGATTGAGGAACAAACATCCAAACATCTAAACATCCAAACCCACAAACTTTCACATTTATAATATTAGTAGGATCTACCCTACCTAATATAATTTAAAGATTACAAAAAGTTATTATAAATCAAACCTATCTTTCATTAACATGTCCTTGCACAAGTTTATATTTCCTAACATATTACTATGTTATCTCCTTTGTTACAAGTCTAAATTCGGCATCAACCCTAGCGCTTCCACGCTCTGGCTCAAGGTCGCTGGCGCTCGAACTAGTGTGTCACGGCTGTGTTAATACCACAATATGTATAGTATTTTTTAATATTTTGTCACAATGCCGCCATTACATATTAAAACGTCAAAACGGTCAGGTTTATACCATAAAGTTAATATACCTACAGGTAATATTAACTTTATGGTTTATACCGAAGGGATTTGCTACATCTATGGGTCAGAGCCAACAAAGTTGCAAAAAGGTAGGTGGCGCTAAAAGCGTGCACGGTGCCAATACTAACTATATTTACCGACGCGCAATCTCAAACATAATGTCATAATAATGTTTATTATACCAATATTGTAATTTATCGCGCAGCAGTGTACTTATTAGTAGACTAGCTTCCGCCCGCGACTTCGTTTGCGTGGACTTTCGAGAAAATCCTTAGGGGACCTTTAACCAGGATAAAAGAATTCTATGTTTATCTAGCGAGGCTCCCTAAAAGTTCCCCAAGGATTTTCTCGAATGTCCTAGCGAACGAAGACGCGGGCGGAAGCTAGTATAGAATACTTTTATCCTGGTTAAAGGTTCCCTACGAATTTTCTCGAGTGCCCATGCGAACGAAGTCGCGGGCGGAACTGTGCGGCACAGTCTGTGCCAGATGTGGATACACCCACTAGCGGATCCGGGGGGGGGGGGGGGGGTGGGCTAAGGGGCGCAAGCCCCCCCCCCCCCCCAAAATCATTTGGGTCCACCCCAACAAATCTGTTGATTACCTTGATAAAGCCTGCCCTCACCTACGTTAAACCCCTCCCAAACCAAAATCCTGGATCCGCCACTGGATACACCGTTGTTGGTCGGTCGTTCTAACAGTATCATTCGCCCGATGATATTATTACAACGAATTCATCGTAAATTCTAAATTCGTATATCTTTTGATTCAGTGAGCCGATTGCGATGAAATAAAGATTTGATTGTTTTGCAATATACACAGTATATTTTTATACTTACACATCATTACGATTGGTTTAGCGCTTTTTTACGTTATTAGCGCACAAACATACAGACAAACAGATAAACAGACAAACAGACAAAAATTCCAAAAAAGCTAGAAATGGATTCTACTGGTTATTATTAAACACTCCAACCACTTTTTTCAAAATATTTCCATTGTACAGACAAAACTTTTCTACAGCTTTATTATATGTACAGATAGTGTCATGAAACAGATGTACCTATCTACCTAGTAGTACGTACGGTTTATATATTATGTAGGTAGTAGTTTCCTTTTGCGTTGTATAGGACTATAGGTATATTATTTTTAATCTTTATTTAATTTATCAAAGGCCTAGATGACTTTATTATACTTTTACGCAACATATTTAGCTCAGTGTTTCTACTTATGAAGTAATTTTGAAGATCTACATTGACGATACTTCCTGGGACGGATTGTCAGTTTCATCGACTTTATACAGTTCAGATAAGGTCTATTTTGCTATTGCCTGTTTGGGCAAAATCTCAAGTAACAGCGAACGTAAAAGCTTCCTCTTTGAAAGCTCTCATTACCAGACGTAAATTTTGAAGTGTGATCGGAACCTATTTATAATAAAGTAGGTAGATGTCATTATTTTGTGAGAAGGAGATTTTCTTCCGCAACAGTTGAGTGATTTTGCTTAATACAGACATTTTATACACCGTTATTTTTAAAATGAAAAGGGGTGACACAAAATCGCGAAAAAAAATCAGCTGATCCATAGAAAAGTACAACATCGACTCGACTATAATGTATGGAACAGCTGATTTTTTTCGCGATTTTGTGGTTGGCCCCATGGTAAAATTGTTCATTAACGCGGTCTGAACACCCTTTTTCATTTTTAGATATACTTAAAAAATAACAGTGTATTTTTCTTTAATTTTTGTATGAAACAGCAGATTATCAGGGAACCAAATGATTAAAATTTCACGCTGTATTTACAATTTAGTAAACAAACACCCCAAAAAGAACCCAAATTTTTCAAAATTCCTAAAAAAGTTACCAACCTTTGTTATAATAATCACCCAAATGTCCGTTCAAACTGGCAGGTCTGTCCGGCTATTGAAAGTGAAAGTAAAAGTGAAATATATTTTATTTAAATAAGCTCACATAATAAGCATTTTTAAATCGTCAATTCTTTTACCCTACCACCCATTATGACGTCTTTTAACTGACAAGAAAAATGGGCGCAAAAAACTTGTCAGCTTTATCAGATGGAACGATATTTACAAATATGTATATCGTTTCCAGACTTTATATTAACAAAGATTAACAAATAAATAACATTATTGAATTAGCTCATTTCTTAATGAGTTTCAAATTTCTTAATCAATTTACAGATTTTAAGCTAAATTCAAAGTTTGAACTTGTTATTCAGTCTAGGCTGTTACAATAAATAAAAATAAAAGAAAAACATACAATTCAATATGCATAAAGATAGGTTGTCAGAAGCAGACCCATTCCCACTGGCAGCACCAGTTCACGAACATGACGCATGAACCAGCCATCTCTTCGCTCAACCATATTTGAGGGAACGTAACGACCCGCCTCATACGACACCACCGCAGAAATGATTAAAGAGAGCATGACATACTAAGACTACCTATGTTAAGGCATCGAATTGAAAATTTATATCCAAAAGCTTTTCATAGGTCTTTCACTAAACTACTGACTATAGAAAGTAAAAATATTGCAATTAAATAAATCAAAACAAGGTAAGCTATTAAGAATTATATTTTTTGAGTAAGAAGTGCCATACATACAGACAATATAAAACAGATCTTTTATATACGAGTTATACGACGCCCTTAATACAAGCAGACAGAAGCAGACCCATTCCCACTGGCAGCACCCGTTCACGAGCATGACGCATGAACCAGCCATCGCTTCGCTCAACCATATTTGAGGGAACGTAACGACCCGCCTCACACGACACCACCGCAGAAATGTTTGAAGTGAACATGACATACTAAAGCTACCCATATTAAGTCGTCGAGTCAAGAAGCCAGAAGTACGTTTTTAAGTAGGTAGGATATTTCTCACAATTTTATACTTTAAAATCACGATTCGAGTTTAATTAAAGGACTTTTATCTAGACCTATGAAAGAACCCCGGACTTTTTCTAATCAATACTGAGGTATTAGAGTAATAATTAACAATACAAAAGCTATGCCCTAGATATGCTATATATTAGATTAGACGACCTGTACCTTGATTACGTAAAGCTGTTGCTAACAATTCTCGATTGAAATCGATTGAAAGCGCAGTTGTATTGCTGCTTTAGTTAAGATAGTTGTCACATTGGTTCTTACTAAAGCAGCAATGTAACTGCGATTTCTGTCAAAATTGATTGCAACAAAATTACAAAATCACCCCCCTGGTCACCCTACACACGGCAAACATCCTGCTTGTTGACCCGCCTAATCACACGCCGTAAAAAACTACTGATCGGATTTTGATGAAATTATAAAACATAAAATACTATTTCTCTTGGTTAATGGTTCCTTACGGATTCTCGAATATCCACGCGGTCGAAGTCGCGGCCTGGGAGCAAGCTGTCTATAAAATATTACTCCAAAAATAATTTAAATGGACAGAAATGTCCATTGTTTATGGAGCGTGACAATTGTACCTCGCAAAACAAAATAAATAAGTAGGACAGGCACTCTGATTGCTGTTTACAAAACATAATCCCAAACCTTTTGTCGAAATTACACCTTTACTGCGCACTTAATCTGCTATTGAAATGTACATCATCGTTGAATTTAAATAAAGAAAAGGAATTTCAAAGTGCGGTAGCGAAGTGTTTATACCGAGGAGGTAAGTACTTCCAGTCATACCATATTTTATACCTATGTTACGGCTAGTCAGCTAATACCCGAAGTGCGGCTAAACCTAGTTTCAGCTGGCTAAAACTAGGTGTTGCCAGTAGCTACTGGTTACGCCTAGGTGTAGCCGCCTAATAATAGGTGTAGCTGTTCAAAACTAGGTCTAGCCTTCTTTGTGCTTCTAGTAAGGGGAAGTAATTTATGGGGAATTAAGAAAGTTAGTTCTGTAGTCTGTTAAAAAAAATAACCTCTAAATTTAAGGATCACGCTCCTCCGCGCTTCGCACTCGCCTTAAATTTCTATATTCGGGACCTACAGGAGTAAAACATATCAGCTACACCTAGTTTTAGCCAGCTAAAACTAGGTTTAGCCGCAGATTGGGTATTAGCCGTAATATATATGTTACGGCTAATACCCGAAATGCGGCTAAACCTAGTTCTAGCCGGCTAAAACTAGGTGTAGCCGATAGCTGTTGGTTAAAACTAGGTGTAACCGATCTGCTTTACTCCTGTAGGTCCCGGGTTAGGTTAGAAATGTAAAGCGAGCGCGAAGCGCAGCGGAGCGTGAGCCTTAAATTTCGAGGTTATTTTTTTAACAGACAACAGAAAAAACTTACTTTATATCCCATGCTGCATCTAGTTTTAGCCGGCTACACCTAGTATTAGCCGCGAGCAAATCGGCTACACCTAGTTTTAGCCAACAGCTAGCGGCTACACCTAGATTTAGCCGGCTAAAACTAGGTTTAGCCGCACTTCGGGTATTAGCCGTAACATATACATCATAGCAGTCATTGGATACAACTACGGATGTACCACAAATACTCTGACCTGTATAGAGTAGGTACTCTTTTTTAATTTGCACAGCCTGGGGTCGAACGGACCTCAGAGATTCGACATCAAGATAATCGATGTACAACCCAATTGACCACATACTGCAAATTGGTAGATAAATGATGGGCCATATAACCCACTACGAGAGCCCAATGCAGATTGGTAGGTCTATCACCGGCTCCACACGTTGGTCACAATATTGGCCACAATATTGGCAAACTCATCGTACGTTGCAGGATACTCACCATTAAATCGGCAACAGCTAAATGCATAAGTAGGATATCCAACCGGCTTGCCCTCCCCGCCCGCCGCCTCCGCACCAACTGCGACAGCACTGTCAAGTTGCCTGTCGCAGATATCACCAACAGCACACTGTACACCAGTATAGAGACCATGTGGCCATGGTTGAACCGCATGTCGATTGGCAGCTCCTCAAAGCTGGTGTTCAAGTGGGTCCAGTTCTTCTGCGAGGCCCCGCCGGGCCCCGACACCTTCTCGTCGATGTTCATGATTGCACTTCACCACTATTTATGCACAATCATGTTTTCGCGGTTTTGATGCTCTGGTATGCAGCTTGAAGTGCATCTGAAACAAAGGAAATAAGTGTGAATATAAATTCCTTTCAATATATTTAAATTTTGATTTTGTTGCTACACCGCCTAGGAGGGATTTGATAAAAAAATATGTATCTTCCAAAACAAAATAGTACCTGGCGACCGAGCTTTACTTGGTTATTATTATTTATTGTAATATGGTGGTGTTTAGGTGATAATCTACATTGTTATATCAAACATAATCTACATTATTTTAATCTTGTCTAAAAGGAATTTAAAAATACTTGAACATACAAAAAAAAACAAAAGTAAGTCTCTACTGGTTGACAATCGATTTGTAGCATTGATTCAAAGTAAAAAGTCAAAATAAGTCATAAGTATAGGTATTTATTTAAATAAGTATTTATACTTTTGAAACGCTTTTGAAATGTTAATACATTCCTAGCAACCATTCAAGTTATACTGATAAGAAGAATAGACACAATTAACTGAGTTTATTAAATTCGATCAAGATATTATATTCTAACATATATTCATATTCTAACAAAGGTAGTAATCACTACGTTTTAGTTAGAACGTTAGAAATTATACTGAAAACTGACTATACGCAAGAAAAAGAAGGTAACTACTTGAATTTCATCTTCATTGAAAAGGATGATACTTCAATGATTTCGTTTAATCGACAATAATTTTTACCGTACAGAAAAAAAGGGGTGGAGTGGAACGCAACCTTTCATTGGCAGCGAGACTTTATGTTTGATCTTCCAAATGGCCTTAATGATTCAGCTAACAAAGCTCCACTTAATTAATTTTCAGAGAGAGAATCAATAGGAATATTTAATTTTAAAGTAAGCCTACTTGAAGAATTTCAGAAGATTATAAGTCCTACTTATATTTGAAAAAGTTGCAAAATGGGGCTTAGGTTTGCATTCATTCTTTCAATTTTGCATTCATTCTTTCAATTTTGCATTCATTCAAACTAGCAAACCGAATCAATATTTCCAGACTGGAAATATTGTCTTGTTTGGATATTTCCAGACAAAATAAGTACTATTGTACTTGACTTCACTTCGATATAAAGTGGTTTAATCGAATCCCTTTTCAAATATCAAGAGTTAATAGAAATACTTTCCACATTTTTTTACTTAATTAAGGTGGAATTTAATTGCGTTGATTTTATTGAATTTCAGTAGGTTTTGGCTTAACCGCAGTATATTCACTTTTGAATTTATCGTTAAACTGTTTATAGACAAGTTTTCTAATCGGTCATCTGAGGTAAATCTCCCAACCCAAAGTTTTCCTTGACTTCCAATCTAAATCTCAAAAGCTTGCTATTCAAAAGCTAACAAATCATAGGTTTACTTAATCGAAGCTAATAAAACAGTTATTTTTACACTTTTGTTGAATTGGGGTTAATTCGAACAAAAACTATCTATAATAAATTATAAGCTACTAACATACCAATTTATTACTTGCTCCAACAGAAATTACTTCCATATAATGTATCGAGGAATTTCTCTATTAAAGCCGTGCGATATAATATAATCCATCAAACTTCGCATCAACAAGCGATTACACGGATATAGTTTGGCCCCTTCCAATAGTTGGCATGGATAAGGTGTTAATTAAAAAAGTGATAACACAAGATGCCAGAAATTTTGCAAGTTGTAATTAACTTACATTATAATACGATAGTGATAAATAACTTCATTTGAATATGGCTATGACTGACTCTGTATGATATATACAGGGAGAAAAAGCAGCCCTTGACGAGTTTTTTGCCGGTTCTTCTCGTTACAAGGTCTCCCGCTTAGGGTTTGCGAACCGATGGCGTAGCTTCTATGACATTCACAAGTGCTTGTAACAGCCTAGAGTTTTTTACATTCTCTTTGGCCAGACCAGAGGTGCCCATACTTTTTCTTAAGAAGATCGACATAGCAACAGTTTATGACCAAGAGATCGATATTTTATTCGATATTGAAAAAAAAATGCAAAAGTAAAACTACATATATGTTTCCTTGGCGATCCTTAAAACCTCTCGCGATCGACCGGTCGATCGGTTGAGAAGTTAAGACGTAAAAGCGTAACAAACAAATTTACTTTTCCTTAACATATTAGTAAGGGTGCTCAATAATATAGGACAGGATCTAAACTAATAAAGCTATAGAACAAGTTTGTCCCCTACTGTAAGTATGTTTTCAAAGTTGTGTAAGTAATTATGTAGTACTTATAGTATAAGTAATACGATCGAAGTAATGAGAAAGTTAATACGACTTGAAATAATGAATGTAATTTTAGAGATAGGAAAAAAATAACTTCGGGCAGTAAACTTATAACTAAGTGGATATGTTAACCTCTCCAACATGAGAAAATTGGGTAATACGACTAGAAATTACTTAACGACTGTAATTTCAGAGATATAAAAAAATATAAGTTTAGGCAGTCAATTAATGTGTGGATACGTTACTCCATTGAAAGTTAGATTTTTTTCAGTCCTAAATTAAACATCTAAAAGAATTTGACCTTACAGTCAGTGGCACGAATCATGAAATCGGGTGGGGATTGCGCGGAACGCGTATTTTGGGTATGCGTTGCGGTGCGCGGACGGCGGGAGAGGGGCGCGCGCTATTGGTCGCTCACAACGCTAGTTTTTTTACATTCTCTTTGGCTCACGCTAGTTTTTTTACATTCTCTTTGGCTCACAAGAGCACATGCGCGAACTTATCCCCACTCCGTCGAAAAATTTTCATGATTCATGCCACTGACATTTGCATCAAGCTTGTATTTTTATGACAAATCTAAATATACAGGGTTATTTGTAAAACACCAACAACCTCGCAGGAGTAGTAACATCATAAAAAAACGACTTTCCATACAAAACTTGATCAGCTGCCTTTAGTTGCAGTAGTTCGGCTGTTAGTCCGGTTAACTGAACTAATGCAACTTTTTAGTTGCATTAGTTCGGTTGATTTAAATCACCGAACTGTTGCAACTATTAACTGTTAATAGTTCGGTTGTTAGTCCGGGTTAACCTAATACGACTTTGTAGTAATAGAAATCATTACCCATGGCACTACAGAGCAAGTGGCACTACTATTTTTTAACCGACTTCAACAAATTAAAAGGACGAGGTTATTAATTCGGTTGTATATTTTTTATTTATAAATTTTGATTTATTTTATTTTACAATTTTCAATAACTTTTTTCTTTCCTTTGTAATATCGTCACCAAAGTATACCTCGCGCAACGTATTAAGAGCGCTCGGCAGTGTGGAGGGGGTATGCGCAGTATCATTTTTTAATAATAAATTACTACTGCGCATACCCCCTCTACATTTGCCGAGCGCTCTTAACTCGCCGCGCGAGCTGTACCAGGATCCCTTTAGTTGCAGTAGTTCGGCTGTTAGTCCGGTTAACTGAACTATTTTAATGCAGCTTTTTAGTTGCATGTTGGGACATTTGTATGGAAACTAGTTTTTTTGTCGGTTTTCGGAAAAGTCGTAGAGCAAAAGTTGTTGTTTATGATGTTAGTAATCTACTCCTGCGAGGTTGCTGGTGTTTTACAATAACCCTAGAGACTGACTGATCCTATCAACGCACAGCTGATACTAATTTACGGTAATTTGGCACACGTCATCCGCTAAGAAAGGATTTTGGAAAATTCAACCCTTAACGTGCGAGGCCCACCGCACGCGGTAAAAGTTCTGGTACGTCGCGCGAGCCAGCGCGCTTGGTTTGGTGGGAGGGGGACCCGCCTATCCGCCTAATCACGTAAAAACAGCTCATCAGATTTTATTGAAATGAAATACAAAATATTTTTTATCCTGGTTGTAGGTTATAGGGGACCTCCCTAAGGATTTTTTCGAATGTCCATGCGGACGAAGTCGCCGGCGGAAGTCAGTTTATTGCATAATTTAATAACGATTACTTACTCTACATTTTGTAGTATTGCACCAAATCAATAATATTTGAATTTAATTTATGAGTTATTGAATAATCGCCACGGTGGGTGCTGTTTACTTAGGATAATATTGACGACAATTTATGCAAATCCACTTTGGGTAAAAGGTTTTCGCTATGGGACTTGAACATTTTCCAATAGATTTTAAACTTGATAATTTTTTAACTAAATCTTCATTAAAATTTGTTAAGGTAAAAAAATATGCACTTTTCCCTTATTCCTCGTCGTGCTACCAACAACTCCCCTGGTGGTGGCAGGAACAGGAATTTTCATTAATTAACATTATCATATACTAAGGGAGCGTCCATTAATCACGTGATGTTTTTTTGGCCAATTTTTAACCCCCCCTCCCCCCTGGTGATACATGGTGAGGTTTTACGTTAACCCCCCCCCTCTAAATCACGTGTATTTTTTTTGGTACAAACACACGAATATGTCGCGGTGGGAAATCGTCCTGGTAATGGTGAGTCAACAATCACACACAGTTTTCGGTTAAAAATCACACGTTCAACGAAAAAAATTAATACACGTGATATTTCACTACACCCCCCCGACCCCCCTTGTGATACTTCGTGATGTTTTGAACTACCCCCCCCCTCCTTTCGAGGCTCACGTGATTAATGGACGACCCCTAAGTAAAAAATAGGTACCTAGTAGCTCATAAAACCTACAGAAAAAAGAGGCGAGGCGTGAAGAGTAGCGGTGTCTACGGCGCTGCACGCTACTCTGTTTGACGGCTTATGACTAAAATTATGAACACTTTTTACAATAATATGGCTGACGTCATAACAACAATTTAAAAATTGTTATGTTCCGGCAGTTAGAGGCAAGATAGCCAGTTCCAGTGATGGGGATTCTGGGAGTTCCAGCTTCGGCCTTATCGTCTTATCACATCTGCCCCCCTAGCATGACTGACGAAACACGATATACAGGGTGTCCCAAAACTTTGCCACACGGAGGGAAAGTACCTTAAATATTGAAGATAGGAAATTTTACTGAAATAAGAGTTTTTGTTTTAAAAAATAATGCGAACTGCATTCAAATATTTTTTTGAAAATCGCATTCTTTCCTATACAAATTGATTAAATACGTAATAATTAAAATTTAAATCTTAAATTTCATGGTCTTCCTTTTGTTTAAGATGCTGTGTTATTAAGCAAAAAATAACCCTTTCGATCGGAATCCTAAAAATAAATATAAATAATTTGATAGTTTCGGTTACTGGTTAAGGCATGCGATTTTTTGAAAATATTTGAATGCAGTTCCAATTATTTAAAAATCTAAATGAAGTCTTCTTTCAGTAAAATTTCCTATCTTCAATATTTAAGGTACTTTCCTTCCGTGTGGCAAAGTTTTGGGACACCCTGTATATCGACACCTAAGGCTGGCCCCAGACCTACCGGTTCCGTTTCTTTGCTTTGCTTGAAAGACCGCCGGCCAACCAGGGTAATTTTCAATCTATCGCATTTTGGGACTAGACCAAATTGGCAAGATAGCCATTAGCTTGGTTTTATCAAATGTCATCGCCTGGATTGCGAAGTAGGAAGCTTTTAGGAGATATGCCACCCTGAACATGGACTCCGATCGTTAAAAATAACTCGATCGCTTATTTATACAAGATGTTTGGTAAAGCCTTATAAAACTGAATATGGTAGATAGGGACCATAATAAAACTAAACAACTTTTACTATGGGACCAAATCTAAAAAAAATTAACTGTTTCATACATTTTGATAATTTCGTTATTAATTTTTGTATAAAACAGCAGTTTTTTTTAAAACGAAAACTAAAACTTCTCATCGCACCCCAGACGACGATATTTGATAACACCAAACTAATGGCTATCTTGCCAATGTGGTCAGGTCAAAATATGCGATAGATTGAAAATGAGCCTCTTGGCCGGCGGTCCATGGTAGAACAGCAAAGCAAAGAAACGGAACCGGTAGGTCTGGGGCCAGCCTAACTGTCAAAATCCATTGTCTTTTGACGGCTAAACGTGATAAATGGCTATATCATACCTATCCTGTTTCGGTGGTCTGGTCATGCTAGGCGGGCAGGTGAGGTGAAGGCAAAAGCTAGGGTTTCCTAGGATAGCGGTGCCGTCATATTACGGCCGTAATATAGCGGCGTTGAATGTTGTCTACGTAAACAATATGGCGACACCGTGACGTCAGAAACCGCGCCGTATTGTTTACATAGACAACGTTCTACGCCGCTAAATTACGGCCGTGATATGACGGCACCGCCATCTTAGGAAACCCTACCTTAAGCACTAAGTACCTACCCATCACATTGCGCATAAAAAAATAAAGAAGGTACCTGTACAATAGAAAAAAAATTCTTCATGTCAGTGTACCTGTACGAAAAGTATTCAAAATCAGGGATGTGAGGTGATTTTATGATTAAATGAAACACGTGTAAATTGGCTTTTCCTTACCCTTCCAGATAATGCTAACGAACCAACTAACGAACGTTCAATTTGCGGGCCAATGTAATTTTTTTTGAAGATAACCTTTTAACACTTACAGGAAATCATTAAATTCTGGCTAAAGAACGTACGAACGTATCTGAATGAATAATAATGTACATGTACTTAAATGTTATTGTGAATAAATAATGAAAAATATTAGAAAAAATCGGCTCACCCGTAGCAACTTAGACGGGATTCGAACCCGCACCCTTAGGAATCCGGCCCAATGCACTACCAATTATGCTACCAAGCCGCTGAGGGATGTGGCGAAATTTTCTAATACTTTCCACGCTTCCGCTGAAGATCAGCGCCATCTCACCAATGTGAAGAGAACTACTTCGACATTCGGTTGTAGCACCTATTGCAGGTGCCAGACAATCAATTAAGGTGAAACAGTACAATTTTAAGGCTTGGTAGCATAATTGGTAGTGCATTGGGCCGGATTCCTAAGGGTGCGGGTTCGAATCCCGTCTAAGTTGCTACGGGTGAGCCGATTTTTTCTAATATTTTTCATTATTTATTCATCTTAATATAAAAATAGCATTGTGAATGCAAAAATCTAAAAGTTTAAATGTTATTGATTCAGAATTTCCATTTAATTTTTAACCGACTTCAAAAAAAGGAGGAGGTTCTCAGTTCGGCTGAATTTTTTTATTTTTTATTTTTTTTATGTTTGTTACCTCATAACTTTGTCAATCATAAACCGACTTTAAAAAATATTTTTTTGTTTGAAAGCATATTGTTACAGATTGGTCCCATTCCCATTGTCATAAGATCACGATCTGATGATGAGATCCTGGAGAAATCAAGGGAACTCTTCAAATATTATAGGCACACCTATAGCCATTTTGGTATTTTCTTAAGGTACTCGTGCTTTTGCTTTCGAAAAGTACCATTTTGGTGAAGTGGAACTGATGATGAAGACCATTGATGATCATCGGAACTATTCAATAGGTACTAAGTATTTCACTGGTGCGATACGATTACTTCAATGTGGTTGCTAGGCTATTTTCGTTCGTTATAATGTATAATGGTGAAGTGGAGCTGATAGTGAATTACCAGGAGAACTCCTCAACAATTAACGCCCCTGCGTCGGGAAAAGCAGTAGTTTGTAAAAGGTGATGAGCCATTGACATAAGACTATTGTAAGTTAGATAATATCGTCTTTGGTGAAGTGGAACTGATGATGAAGACCATCGATGATCATCGGAACTATTCAATAGGTACTAAGTATTTCACTGGAGCTATACGATTACTTTAATATGGTTGCTAGGCTATTTATGTTCGTTATAATGTATAATGGTGAAGTGGAGCTGATAGTGAATTACCAGGAGAACTCCTCAACAATTAACGCCCCTGCGTCGGGAAAAGCAGTAGTTTGTAAAAGGTGATGAGCCATTGATATAAGACTATTGTAAGTTAGATAATATCGTCTTTGGTGAAGTGGAACTGATGATGAAGACCATCGATGATCATCGGAACTATTCAATAGGTACTAAGTATTTCACTGGAGCTATACGATTACTTTAATATGGTTGCTAGGCTATTTATGTTCGTCACAATGCATTTGGTGAAGTGGAGCTGATAGTGAAGTACCAGGAGAACTTCTCAACAATTAATGCCCCTGCGTCGGGAAAAGCCATATTTTGTAAAAGGTGATGAGCAGCATGAGATGACCTAATACAGAAGCTACTTACTTACACTAAATATAAAAAAAAAAAAATGTTTTAAAAACAAAAAACCGACTTCAAAAAACCTCAAAATAAAAACAAAAATCTTCAAAAATAAATACATCTAAAAAGCAAGAAATAATATTAAAATCACTAGATACGCATATCATTGTAATAAAACACGTCTAATAAAGTCGGGTGGGGCTTTTAGAACAAAAAAAAAAGAAATCCTTCAGCCTCACCCGACTTCAATAGACGTGTTTTATTACAATGATATGCGTATCTAGTGATTTTAATATTAAAAGCTCGTTCGCTCAGATAGTGTCGGTACACCCGCAAGCAAATGTGTTCAGAGACAGGCATACCGGCAAGTTTTTGGTAAGTAATGTTACTGATAACGGTAAACAATATCGTTATTGATCATTATTTAAGTTGTACCATAGTGTGCGGGAGGGGGAGGGGGGCTCGTGTTTTTAGATAAAGGTGTCCGTTCCTACTTGTGTTTATTGTAATAAAATACGAATACAAATAATACACACAAGCGAGGTGGAAAGATAATTTTAATGAAAAATTAAATAAAAAAAAATTAGACTACCTACTGTTTCTTCATCACTTGAAGTGTCGGAGTCATTATCACCTGTATTTATAGTAATAGATCCAACATCATCACGTTTCGAATCCATACCAAAATATCGACTTTCTTCTTTAATTGCGTGATCAACACATCTTTTGTTTACATGTTTTACAAAACACCCGTTTTTTTTGTTGGTTCACTTAAAGTTTCATCTTGAGGCACTTCACTGTCCTCCCAACGACGAAAAAACATTTTTAGTATACGTAGAAGAGTCAACAAAACAACCTTTCACTACGCGGCGCGGCGCTTCGATGTAAACTGCCAAAATCTAAATTGACTTGTGGGTGTACGCCGCATGCGGTATCCTTTGTTTATGCGGCGGCATCCTTTGACAAGAAGCGGCACGTGCAAAGGCGGCGTGATAAAAGGGCGACACTATCTAACCGAATGCGCTTTATTTCTTGCTTTTTAGATGTATTTAATTTTGAAGATTTTTTGTTTTTATTTTGTGGTTTTTTGAAGTCGGTTTTTTGTTTTTAAAACATTTTCAAATATTAAACCATATTAAAACACTTTGGTAGTATTGTTTTCTAAAAAACTATCGCTAAAAATTTTTAGAAATGAGTCATACACTTTCGCAGATTGAATTTTCCGATTTTATGTGAACCTACAGATGTTACATGATCACAATAGTCAATTAACGAGGCTTGCTTCAGGAATTTAAGGCGTTAACATGCATCAATCCGAGCGGGTCGATCCGTGATGGAGTGAAATCGAACGTAACTCTACTTTGGGTTCAAATCTGCAGCATGCGCGATCCAACGCAGCGGTTGCGTTGACAACTTGCACCGAATTCTCAATTTTAACATGTTTTTATTACTTTTCTTCGCTTTCAAGTTAGTCAAAAAAATATGTTCAATTAATATTAACATCGCCAATTTTTATGATGTGTTGGTTTTAACATAAAAGAATGTTCTGTTTCCGGGAAAATTTTGCAAATAAGACCAGAAACAGGGTCCATGGAATATTTTTTTATATTCAATTATATCTATTGTGTATTATTTCAAGTACATCATATATTTTTTCCATGATAGCTTCACGCGCGTAATCTTTCAATAATTTGAATTGAATATTGGGATTTAACGCATGTTAACGCCTAAAACCTTGTTTTAGCGTGGAAAAAAATCGAAAATAATTACCACACCACTATAAAATCATGTTGACTATATAATCTGTAGGTTTGAACTTTGACGATAGTGTTTTTTTTCTATATTAAATTAAATGATTCGTCAAGTTTATTCAGTCATGATCACAATTATTATTAGACCATGGGCCCTATTTTTGAATCGCTCGGCTGGCGTCGAGCGCTCTTTTCTACTGATTTTCGTTCGACATCCCATACATTTGAGTCAAATGTCGAACGAAAATCAGTAGAAAAGAGCGCTCCACGTCAGACGAGCGATTCAAAAATAGGGCCCCATATCTCTGTTTGACCTAAGCGTTTGTAGATTTATCCAAGCACACTAGCATGACACACCATATACCTACTTACCTATTAGGGTCACAAGTTTATCAGCGGACTTCGTATAGTCATTTCGCAAAGTAAAACATGATAACTGCATACAAGCATTTCCATCAATAAAGAACTCTCAAAACAAAGGACTAGGTACTTGAGTCATTCGTTGTTTTCTCTTTTACCACAGTATAAATCTAAGTTTTGAAAAAACTTATATAAATACTGTGCTTTTACCGTTTTTAGCTAAGAAACGGTCGGAGCAGCGAACTAAAATCTATGGAAGTGTAATTGCAAGCAAATATTGCTTAAAAAATGGCATCACGGAGCCGAAAAAGTACAACCCGCTCAGCTTTAGTCGGGTCGGGCCAGCCACGCACCCGGTGACTGACGTTAATGTTCTTTTCAATAACCAGTATTTATATTTGGTGTGACAAAGTACTAGTGGCCAGCTACTTGTGAGGTTGACAGTACCAATGCTGATCACGTCTTCACTACAGTACGTGCCGAGTAGGTACTTGAACTTGAAGTGTATAGACGTGATAACTCAGCGATTCAATTGAAGGTTGAACTGAAAGGGAATTCAAAAGGACCCTATCAATAGGAAATAAATTGATATTTTATCATGCAAAGTTATTTGGTGTTATTTTGATAAACATAAAATTTTGCGAATGTAATATTTTGCGAACAAAGGAACTTAACAGAAAAAATTTGTATTATGATTGATTTGATATACACTCGGCGTCAGAAAAATCGCACCTCTTCGAAAATAAGTTTAGACTTGGCCACCTGCTATTGCTAGCTAATGTTTTATTGTGTAAATGTTGATATCCATTGAAAGTACATTTAATGAAGTAATTTTGATTAATAATTGTCGATTCAGGAAATGCGGGTAAATTTCCCATCGAGATGATGGAGAAAACACACTACAACAGTTCATTTAAAAAAAGGAATACCCAAGATGGATACTATTGTATTGCCCATGAAAATGCTCAAATATTGAAAAAAAATGAGGCTCGGAAACTGAATCTCGGTAATTCTTCTTCTTCTTAACGTATCGACTCGGTATATGTATAATTATATTTGTGAGGACCAGAGCGGTAGGTAATTGATTCCGTTCGACGAGTATTCCAACGGTTTCTAGAGACTGTTGGCTATGTCCGAAGGGGAAGAAGTATATAACAACACTTACCATTAAATTAGATACAATTAAATTAACTTTGAAGAAATTTTTGAAAAGATGCAATTTTTCTGACGCCGAGTGTATATAGGTACCTATTTGAGGCTATTTGTCAATTTAGAAGGGTGCTTTCCACTTGAGAATTTTGACACTATTTAAAATACTTCATTATTTTGTCGTAACTACCTACATTTAAGTAATATTATTTTATTGATAAACTCAATCTGTCGTAACTTGTTTAAATATTAGTATGGATGAGTTAATTCTTAACTTTTAATATTTAAATGTACACAAAAATGAAAATAATCTAAATACGAATTTGTACTCAATTAATGTTAATTATGCGAAAAAATCTCGGACATTTGTATTCAAAACAAGATACTAGAGAAACAAGTGAGCCCTTTGACACCATCTGCATAATTATTGCATAGATAAATGCATATCCTGCCAGCAACTTGAACCGTATTATCTACTTTCTAAGATTGCTCTTTATTTATAAATAAACAATAAGCATAATCACACCATGTTAATGTATAATAATACATTAAAGGTCATTGGGCATATTTGACCTGCTTGATAAAAGTTCGCGTACAGAAACCAAACCAGTTTTAAATTAAATGATTCAACCCAACTATTCAAAACATGTATTATTTTTTTATGTACCGACCGGCAGAAAAAAGTTATTTCACATTATGTCTGTGAGAATATGTTTAATGTTTATTAAACTTTTGTTAATAAAACAGAAGTTTTTACTTTCAGCATTGTAAAAATGTGTTATATTATACGAGCATCATAAACGTTTGTATTGTCTTTATTTATTTATTATATTTCATTTATTATTAAAATGCTATGATATAATGATAAAAAATAAAACATGTCTTGCAACAATTCGACCCATACCACTGAGTAGTCTACATACCCTATTTCGTTTGTGTACGCTGCAGGTCAAATGTTCGAACAAAATGCCCAATGACCTTCGGAACCTTGAAAACTGTGTGGAAATTTTAAGGAAATCCAAAATTGTGATCGAGCCCTTGTATTTTTGATATCTGGACTTTGAAAAAAAAATACTGTCAAGAAAGCAAAGGGCAAAACAACTACCCAGCAATAATTTATTTGTATCAAAGTATTGTAGTAACTTTATTGTTTATTTTTCTTTTTTTTTTAAGTTTAGCCTACCCATCTTAGCACGAACTTCTATCGAGAAAAAAACGCAAGTAAATTTACACGAAAGAGTATAAATAAGTGTATGCGAAAGAGTAATATTTATGGAAAATTTCATTTCGCTTTTCGGTGATAGATGCCGCTGTACAAATACTCTATCGAATGATTTACGCGCGTTTTTTTTTTTCGAAAGCTGTACCCTTAGCACGAACAGCCATCGAGAAATCTTACGCGCGTAAGAAAATACTACTCGAAAACGGACTCGATTCGAAAGCTAGCAAAATCGGCAGCACGAATTTTACAGAGCTGGCTAACGTCAACTCGATAGTAGCGATAAATAAAGCTAACCTGACACAATCCAATTATCAATCCAATTGAAGCAAGGTGCGTTCAAAAACCATGTTGTATATCTATCTAAATCATAAATATGTAAATTAAAATTCAATCAAGTTGTTTATCATCATAATTTTACATTTATTATTCTTATTATTAATAATAAAACTGTTAACAATATTAATTTCATTTAATAACTTAAATTAATTTGCAAATATTATAATAATTTTTAATATGTTCATGATTTTGCCCATGCTTTTGAACGGTCATTGCACCTTCCCGTGATTGGTTTGAAAAAGAAGAGTGTCTCTATTCTTTCTCTCTTTCTTTCTTTCTCATCCTGTGATTTAATGAAAAATATAACCTAAAATAATAAAAAGCCGTGAAGCCATTTCTTTATTTTGTTTTTGTCTAAAATGATTTATCTGTGTCGGCTTATAAATAATACAATTGCGAGGAAATGATATTATGACCTAGGAGTAAACTACAATGTTTCATAGTTTCATCAAATTGTTCTAATTGAAGATTTTTTATGAACTTGAAGAATAACAATGGAATATCGTCAATGAATAATAAATTGTTTACACATAAACAATAAAACCTTTGGACGTGCTATGAAAATATGTGAATTTCATCGGAATTAGTGCCTAGTGTTTGAAGATTCGACAAATTAGAGACTTTGTTAAGTTTGCATTGTTATACCTAGTTAGTTTTCATCATAGTTTTATGGTCTTATTTTTTTAATATCTACTTAAATAAAACAATAATTAATTAACTGTATCCAAACTGTGTGATGTGTTATCTGAAAACAAATATTATACTTATAACACCGTATTCTATAGTTTTATTTGAGTTTTGTAGGTAAGTTCTAAAATATTGCTAAAATAAAGGTATGGATGGTGTGGGGGACACCGTGGATAGCGTAAAATGACGAGATTTTTATTTTACAAATTTCTATGTTTAATGAAAACAATTTAAGTAATATTGCCTGTGGATAATTCAGTGGACATTTCATAGTTCTCAAATTTAATTTTTGTTACTACATAAATGCTTTTAAAATTTAATAATAAATAATACAAAGTCACTCGAAAAGTCTCTCACTGAAAAAATGTCAGTGAGTAAGTTGTCGATAGCCAGCTTGCGAGTGTCTCGATACCGTATGTCAAAAGTGGGTTCGTGCTACCGATTCCCATACAAGTTGTAACTTTACTATTAGAACTCGATTCGAAGGCTGCTCGATACCTTATGTCAACATGTTTCGTGCTTCCAAATCTTAGTTCCGTTTACGGACGTAGTGGCGCTGTACTAATTTCCATACAAAATTGTAGGATTCGAGTAGTTTTACGCGCGTTATTTTTCTCGATAGCTGTTCGTGCTAAGGCTACTGTTCGTGCTACTGATACTTACTATCAAAAATAGGGAATATGCATCATTTTTTTATCAAAATCAAAAGTATAATGCGTGAGAAAATCAACTGTAATATTAAAACAGTTTTCTTGCGTTTTTTTCTCGTGATATAGTTACTTGAAGTTAGCACGCAGCAGCAACCGCCGAAAACGCTCCATACAAAACGGACATGATATATTCCCTGATTTCATCGTGTGATAAAACTAAAATACATTATTATTTTTTATTTTCCTGTTCCATCATGTTTTTATACGTGTCCGAAGCGATCAAGCTCAAATTTATCAAAATCGGTGACTTATGCATATTCCCTATTCTAGAGCTCGATCACATTTCAGATTTTTTTTTATAAAATTCCACACAGTTTTCAAGGTCACAAAAATTTATGATTAAACGCCCTCAGTACATCTGATGCACAAGAAATTGAAACTCCTTGAATTATTTCCAGCTAGACGTTTACTCGATACCAATTCGATCTCAGTAGCCTTAGCACGAACAGCTATCGAGAAAAATAACGCGCGTAAAACTACTCGAATCCTACAATTTTGTATGGAAATTTGTACAGCGCCACTACGTCCGTAAACGGAACTAAGATTTGGAAGCACGAAACATGTTGACATAAGGTATCGAGCAGCCTTCGAATCGAGTTCGAATAGTAAAGTTACAACTTGTATGGGAATCGGTAGCACGAACCCACTTTTGACATACGGTATCGAGACACTCGCAAGCTGGCTATCGACAACTTACTCACTGACATTTTTTCAGTGAGAGACTTTTCGAGTGACTTTGTATTATTTATTATTAAATTTTAAAAGCATTTATGTAGTAACAAAAATTAAATTTGAGAACTATGAAATGTCCACTGAATTATCCACAGGCAATATTACTTAAATTGTTCTCATTAAACATAGAAATTTGTAAAATAAAAATCTCGTCATTTTACGCTATCCACGGTGTCCCCCACACCCTCCATACCTTTATTTTAGCAATATTTTAGAACTTACCTACAAAACTCAAATAAAACTATAGAATACGGTGTTATACGTATAATATTTGTTTTCAGACAACACATCACACAGTTTGGATACAGTTAATTAATTATATTTCATTTAAGTAGATATTAAAAAAATAAGACCATAAAACTATGACGAAAACTAACTAGGTATAACAATGCAAACTTAACAAAGTCTCTAATTTATCGAATCTTCAAACACTATAGGCACTAATTCCGATGAAATTCACATATTTTCATAGCACGTCTTAAGGTTTTATTGTTTATGTGTAAACAATTTATTATTCATTGACGATATTCCATTGTTATTCTTCAAGTTCATAAAAAATCTTCAATTAGAACAATTTGATGAAACTATGAAACATTGTAGTTTACTCCTAGGTCAAAATATCATTTCCTCGCATGCAATTGTATTATTTATTAGCCGACTCAGATAAATCATTTGAGACAAAAACAAAATAAAGAAATGGCTTCACGACTTTTTATTATTTTAGGTTATATTTTACATTAAATCACAGGATGAGAAAGAAAGAGAGAAAGAATAGAGACACTGTTCTTTTTCAAACCAATCACGGGCATGGTGCAATGACCGTTCAAAAGCATGGGCAAAATCATGCACATTTTAAAAATCATTATGATATTTGCAAATTAATTTAAGTTATTAAATGAAATTAATATTGTTAACAGTTTTATTATTAATAGTAAGAATAATAAATGTAAAATTATGATGATAAACAACTTGATTGAATTTCAATTTACATATTTATGATTTACATAGATATATAACATGGTTTTTGAACGCACCTTTGATAATTGGATTGTGTCAGGTTAGCTTTATTTATCGCTACTATCGAGTTGACGTTAGCCAGCTCTGTAAAATTCGTGCTGCCGATTTTGCTAGCTTTCGAATCGAGTACGTTTTCGAGTAGTATTTTCTTACGCGCGTAAGATTTCTCGATGGCTGTTCGTGCTAAGGGTACAGAACTTCGTTTGTGTTCGAAAGTAACCCCCCTGATTACCTGGACTATTACTCTTCAAAACATTTTCATAAAACTCTTTACTTACAAAGTCCAAACTATATACGGAAAACCTCGTAAAGGTGAACTTAAACGACGTAAACAATGCGCATTATGTCGTAGTGGTCGTGGCTGTCGTCGTCGGCTAGACAATCACTGCTTATCGGTCGCCATCTTAGCTTCGGGGAAACAATTACGCTCCTACCGAGCAGTAGGGACGTTTCGATTCTCAAACGATTTGAATTCGTACTAGTTCTTAGCTTTTGCCCGGATTTTCGGCGCGGAATTCTAATTGAATTTCCCATGAGAATTCCTATAATAGGATATAGGTCCTTCTACAAGATCAAACGTATTTGTGCATGAAAATTCTTTCAGCAGTTAGTTTAGGTGTACAAACGTCAACAACTGACAGAGTTCGGCGCCTTCCTCAACGGCTTGGTATATTTTCGTTTCGGTATTTTTTATGGGCTCTTTTGATGGATATTGAAAACTTGACTTACCGTTGACGTGACTAAGATTAGACGTGACGGAGCGGAGCTGTGTAAAGGCCTTATGTTGTATGTGGGTAGGTATGTATGTAAGTTTGTAAGTATAAGTTGTGTGGTCAACGCGGTTGTAACAGCAATATATTCAATTTTATCAAGTGGTATCACCTGATAAGACTCTAATAACTGGCACTATGGTATTATTTATTGATCAGACAGAGACAAATTAGACAAACTTTAGTCTTTTCTTTTGTATTAACACGACTGCCGACAAGAAGAAGAGTGTAAATTGTGTTCAGGTTTCATGTAAGTAAGTTTTATGTATGTAAGTTTCTTTATTCCACAATTACTTCTATGCCTAAACAGATTTAGATCAGTAAGGTATCGTTAGAATCCTAACGTCACCCCGAGTGACAAGTGTATCATATCAAACGAAAGGCCTGGATAAATTTATTCCAAAACTGTTTAATTTGTCACTAAAGTGTTGAAATAAAATAATAATAATAAAAACTGCCCTGCCAAATACAAACTACAAAGTTAAATACTAATAAATAACTAATAATAAAGCAAGTGACATTGCAGTCGGGGGACCTCTTTGATTCAAAAAATCACAGAATTAACGGTACCCGGACTGCAATGACACTTCATTAACTTTTTAGTTCGTTCTTGGCAGGGCAGTCATGTTTTAATATTTTTAAAATTTATTTAGCATGCTTACTTGCCAGCCCTTTGGAGAAAGTCTGCCTGTACCCAGGTCCTTAAGGTCACACAAGTTGACAACAGACATCGTTACCACTATCAGGCGATCTAACCACGACTACGAATGTCATTGTCGGGCTGTCACCTGCTCACATGTTTAGGTACCTTACGTTTCTCTGAAACACGTGTAAACAAACCTTAACAAACCATCAAAACTTGGTACGACTTTCCTTGTTTGGTAAATTAAGCTGTTGATTTTACTATTGTTTACTTTTGAAGCAACAGTACAAGAATAATGGTAACGTTTCGGGATTATGCAAAATTATTATTGTAAGGATTCACTTTGTAATTAATCGAAAACAACTCTATGAGCCTGAAAACAAAGTTATTGAAGAAAATACATCGAAGCGTATTATACGTATGTACATACTTCGTCCGCGTGGACATTAGGAAAATCCCTCGGGAATCTTTGACCGGGATGAAAAGTAAAACTATTTGTGAACCATTTCAAATCCGTTCAGCCGTTTTTGCGTGATTGAGTAACAAACATTTACATCTAAACCAAACCAAACTTTCACATTTAAGTATATTAGTAGGATAACCATATCCCAGTTCTGCCCCGTTCCCGTACTTGCTCTTGTTCCTGTTCCCGTTCTATATTTGCACCCCATTTCAGCCCTTTAAGGGTCCAATCATGTCCACCGTGTTGAACTTCAAAACAAATGCCATTTTCGCCATCAACATCCCATAAAACCTGAATGACGACATTGACGACAGCCATATTGATTTTGTGGTTTATTTACCCCATTTATTCAAGGGGTTGAATTTCGGAAAACAACAAATACGTGTTTGCATATTTGTTTTTAGAAGTACTCTTACGAAGTTTCAAATCAACATGTTTATTCTATATTTATTTCTTATAATTTGAATACCTATTTCAGGGTCCTCTTTAGTTAGGGGTTGAATCATGCCATATTGTACTATTGTGTATTCTGTGGCCATATTCACAATCAACATCCCATAAACCTCAATAGCGACATCCATATCGATTTTAAGCTTTTTTACCTTATTTACCCCCTAAGGGGTTGATTTTCAGAAGTTCGCAAAATACATGTTTGCTTGTTTGTTTATAGAAGTACTCCTACGGAGTCTCAAGTCGAAATACCTATTTTATATATTTTTACATACCAATTTTGGGCCCCTGTTTCGGCCCTTTAGGGGTTGAATCGTGTTCACCGTGGTTAATTTTTTATCTCGGTCAGGTTCCCTAGGGATTTTCGAAATATCGACGTGGATGAAGTCACGGGCTAGTAATATTTATGACCTTTTTGAAGAAGTATCATAAGTAGCCAAAAAAACCGGTCAAGTGCGAGTCGGACTCGCGCACGAAGGGTTCCGTACCAAAAAACGGCAAAAATATCACGTTTGTTGTATGGAAGCCCAACTCAAATATTTATTTTATTCTGTTTTTAGTATTTGTTGTTATGGCGGCAACAGAAATACATCATCTGTGAAAATTTCAACTGTCTAGCTATCACGGTTCATGAGATACAGCCTGGTGACATACAGACCGACAGAGTCCCGATTTTACCCTTTGGGTACGGAACCCTAACAAAGTATCGATTCAATAATGTACTGCAGTAACTGCGCCGTACAACACATTGCGACGCATTCCGGCTGGTATCGGGTTCGAACCCCGACCTGCCGAAACTGGATAACAGCTGATAACAATGTTTTCGCCTTTTATACTCGATGCTAAAAGCAAGACTATCGTGTGTTGAGATACGTCCGCTTTGGAAATATCATGATTTCATACAACTTAGAACATCAATGTTTCTGATAGATTGTTTAATGAAAATCTGCTTTTGTATAATTCCTCACAATAAAAATAATATTTACTTTACTTTAAACATTAACACGTAAACTCGCTATTGTAGGCTAGAAACCACGTTATGGTTTCTCAGGATTTTACCTTTTACATAATATTTTCTTATAGCGTATTCCGACAAAAAACGGCAATTGTTAACTCTGAACTTATCAAAGCAAAATGCAATATTTTATTCTTGTAGAAGGTCTTCTTTACCTTTGAAATTGCCGATATTTTGTCACATACTTACAGAGAAAATAAAAACTTCTTTGATTTAAAATATTTAACAAGTAGCTGATGCCCGCGACTTCGTACGCGTGGACTTTATGACTCCAGCGTAGCTATATATGAAATAATGTTAACTATAAAAGAAAATACCTACTTGTACCAGTGTATAAAGTTAAAAAACATATATTTTATTTTATATTTAATATTGTAAACATAGTTTAAAAAAAAACTTTATAAACTTTCCTCCTCAACAAAAAATGCTCATCAGGCTGAACAACTTTTGCTAAGGTGTCATTTTTATATTCCTTATAGTTAAATTGGACCATTATGGTTCTGTATCGGGTGTTCCATTTTCCAAAATCAATTATACCCTAAGTTATGCCCAGGCTTAGGGGAACGGAGGGTATTACCGTACGTCGGCCAATTTCGTACACTCAAGTTTTAGAGGAATAAAGCGATCAAAAGCTACCTGTCCTTGTCGTACGTGTTGGTTTCGTTGAAATAGCTGTCATAGCAACTGTTCTCGCCAGTCTGCGTAGAAACATGGTGTCGAGAGCGTGATGAGTGTTTTTGTGGCTGCCAATAGAATATTTTAATTTCGGAAATTGCACTGTAAGTACTCTATTGTGTTTATATATCTTGTTTTTATTGTTAAAGTAGTGCCACAACATTGTTTTTAAATGAAATCAGTTGTTTCCAAAGTAATATTCCCATATGCTTTCATATGATTTTGATTAAACATGGCGGATGGTAAGTCGGCAAAGTGCGTACACGTGTACGGTATTATAGCTGTACAGAAATAATTGATTCACAGATACCTACCTAATGTTAATGGCCTCAGTAATTTATTTTAAATACAAAATTGGGAGCTAGGCAAGACGTATTATATAGACCCAGATTTATTACCACAGACTTTGTTATCAGTAAAACCAGTACCGGCGTTAGGCCCCCCCTAGCCCCTAGCCCGAGCACGGGTGACCGCCCGGGGCGCTTTTTTTTTGTAATAAGTAAAATTAGAAGATTAACAGATGAAACTGACTAAAAAATCTAATAAACAAGCAAGATTACAAGATTAGTAGGTGAGGCTGGTGATGAGGAAGAGTTAGATGATGATTTTGTTGAAGGAAACGGAGGTGAGACAGGTGTCGAGGTTCTATGCGTCATTTGTGGTGATTTTGGCAAGGATAAACAATTATGGTACAGGTGTGTAAGCCGTGGGAGCTAGGCGAATGCTTTGTGTTCGGGTTATGATTCTTCTGATAACTAAGTATATTTGTGGATTTGGTACCTAAGGTCTAGTAAAGATTTATGATTAGGGTCACAACTTTGATAACGCTTATCCTAACTTAAAAAAATTGTTTAAAATTGTTATTTTCAGTGCTTTTTTATGCTAATCAATCAATAAAACGGTTGTATATGTATGTACGAAATTAGCCGAATACGTGTACGGAGTTACCTGCTTGATTCGGTTAATTCCGTACAGAGAATGTTTTTAATTAAAGTATTTTATCTGATACAATTGTGGTTTTTATTTTCTGTCTTTAACAACATCTAAAGTAGACTTAATTTGAGAGTAAATTAAAATTATAGATTTTATTTTTGATGAATACTTTTGTAATAACGACATTTTAAAGTTATATGTACGGCAATACCCTCCGTTCCCCTAACAGCTATATAACAAAAAAGTTTCATTCTAATCCATTCAGTATTTCCTGAGATTAGACTGTTCAAACAGACAAAAAAACAGACAAACAGACACACTTTTTTTTTAAATTCTTACTCTATTACTATATTTACTATGTCTCCATCCTCCCAGATATTTTTTTGAAATATATGTAATGTACAGACACACTTTTGTACTGTTTTATTATATGTATAAGGATACCTTGATACTTATTATATCGAATTATGACAATGATAGTCAACTATCGATAAAAATAAAAACTTTATTTTAGCTTTCCATAACATTAAAAAATGATCTTAAAGGGGTGATCAGAGGGGTGTAACTTAGCCAAAACAAATTTTTTTCGCTTATCGTAAATGGACTAAGTTAGCATAGTGTTCAAACATTAGTACATTAAAGTTTTGTTATATATAAGTATTCACAAATGAACAAAACGAACAAACGGTCTCTTACTGATGTCACGTGACATCAGTAAGAGACCGTAAATATAATCTGAAAATTTTTAACGGAAGTGGAAGATTTTCTCAAGCTTCCGGCCAATTTTTTCTGCGATAATCTTCTAATCCTCGCTCAGCACAACTTTTCCAACCGTGTGCCATGCATTTTATCGTGATGTCATATGACGTAGGCAATACTGTCGCGGGCTCATGGACTATATACACCTTAGTCAAAATTCAGGAACTTCAGGAAACTTCAGAAAGTACCCTTTGAGTTTTGATTATCACGAGTGAGCAGTGACGAAATTGGAGTATTTTAGATATCAATAAAATCTATATTATAAGAGCTAAGCAAAAGAAACTTTGTATGTTTAATAAATTTACTACTGACATCAAATTCCGAGAATTTTGTTTATGAAGGTTCAAAAAAACGACGAAGCGCTTCGAGGAAAGGTAGGTACTGCCCTTGAGCTTCGCTTGCTCGTCTTGGCGGGGGCACTGCCGTGTCCCCAGATCCTGGGACACTTTATGTGCCTACAATAACCAGTAGGACCACGTGGCCAGAGGGAACGAATCACGTGCTATTGATAATAATTCTCAAAGCGCGCCTAGGTATCATGTGACGAGGATTAATGGAAATGCTTTTTTACCTCCTCCCGTTTTATATCTATCTTATATTATAATATAAAAATAAATCGCTGAATGTGTTGCTAAGCGCAAATCTCGAGAGCAGCTGTACCGATTTTGCTAATTCTTTTTTGTTGTGTTTGTTATTATCAGAAGAAGGTTCTTATGAAAGAAAAAAAAAGAAAATTGCGCGGAAAATTAAAAAAAATAAAAATACTTAACCACCGGACAATTTAAACTTTTAAATGTAACCTTATGACGTTTGATATAGAATTGACAGAATGCGGGCTGCAAATATCGTCAGAGGATGCAAAAAAAGCTTTTTAAAAAAAGCAAAACCTCCTTCAAAAACCTTAAAAAATAGCTCTATAAAAAGTCAGAAATAATGTTCAAATCGATTAATTAAAACACGTCTGTTGAAGTCGGGTGGAGCTGGAAGTATTTTTTTTTTACTTATTGTATTGTTTATATCATCGATATTGCTGTTGATCTTTTCGTGGAAAAGATTACGTTGTTTTCCAATATTGCTGGAAATACTAGATACTAATAATAGATAGGGACTGGACTGGATATTTTAAACGATAACTCATTTATTTCTCAAACTTAATTTACAAGAAAATGGTGTATCATTTCAAAATATGGTGTTTTAAGTATTTCCAAAAAAATTTAATCATAATATCCTTCCTTTGCCAAACGACCAAAGATAATTTAATCCCGATTCTTGGATGTGTTAATTCTTACTAATCCTAATCCTACTAATATTATAAATGTGAAAGTTTGTGGGTTTGGATGTTTAGATGTTTGGATGTTTAGATGTTTGGATGTTTGTTCCCCAATCACGCAAAAACTACTAAACGGATTTGCTTGAAATTTGGCGCACAGATAGTAGATAGCCTAGAATAAAACATTGGATACTTTTTATTCCGATATTCCCAAGGGAACAGGAACCACGCGGGTGAAACCGCGGGCGGAAGCTAGTAATAAATATGTGGGTCCTTAAGAAAAATAGAAAGATATTACAGCTTCGTACAAACTGACGCGAATTTCGCTCGCGTCGCGGCAATTTTGACCACCTATAACTAAAAGCGATAGCCAAAGCCATTACCATCGCTTTGAGTTAGGTGGTCAAAATTGCCGCGACGCGAGCGAATTCGCAGCAGTTTGTACGAAGCTTAATACTTATATACTATATTACTTAATATTAAAATTTTACAGACTGATCATGATCGATGTGTGATGTCACCCATCACGCAGATTTGTCCATGATTCATAAAACTGATTAATTACCAGTACTTTATGTACCACACATCTGTTATGGTAACCTTCGACACTTAACCGTGTTTTGAAGCAACAAAACAAAATACCCACTATACTATATCTACTAAAATCTGACAAATAGGGGAAAACATTTAACAGAAAATGTTAATTTAATTATTTACTCGTTTTGTAATTAACAATTTCAAGAGCAAATGTGTGGGTGTAAAAGGATAAAACTTTTAATTGGGATCATGATGTTTCAAAAAGCTGTTTTTTCTTTTATGTGAACATTGAAGTAATAAGTAATCCTTAATCCTTACAATATTATAAATGCGAAAGTCTGTTTGTTTGTTTGTTACGCCTTTACGTCTTAACCACTGAACCGATCATCATGAAATTTTGCATACACGTTGTCAGGGGTACAGAATAGGACATAGAGTACCTTTCATCCCGAAAAAATATTGTCCTCGAGGGATAGCAAAAAAACTATCCACGCAGACGAAGTCGCGGGCGACCGCTAGTCCTTACTATTACTAATAATATTATAAATGCGAAAGTCCGTTTGTTTGTTTGTTTGTCACGCCTTCACGTCTTAACTACTGAACCGATCATCATGAAATTTTGCATACACGTTGTCAGGGGTACAGAAAAGGACATAGGGTACCTTTCATCGCGAAAAAAAATATTTTTCCCGAGGGATAGCAAAAAATCTATCCACGCAGACGAAATCGCGGGCGGCCGCTAGTAAGTAATAATCTTTCAAGATATTTTTGTAGATTATTTTTTGTAGGTCCGTCTGTCTGTCCCTCTTTTTGTCTATTATGTCGATGGAACTATCGTATGGAACTATATAAGTACGTAAAAAGTACGATTCAGCCATAGATTTTGACACTAATGACATTTCGATTTTCAAAAATGTTCACCAGCAGCAAACTCCGGGTATTTGTAACGTTGCGCGTTGTGTATTTCTAAGATACAAAACCAATGTTTTATCTTATACTTATAAAAATTAAGGGTGACTGACCTATCAACGCCCAACCCAAACCATTGGACCTGGAAAACTAAAAAAATAAAGCGTTCCTACAATCACTAAGAATATTGCGAAATTCAACCCCTGGAGGAGTGAAATGGGGGTTTAATTTTTTATGGATAGAAATAAAGTAGACATTTCGACTTAAAACTTCGTAGAAGTGTTTCTAAAAACAAAAAATCAAACACGTATTTTGCAATTTCCGAAAATTAACCCCTTAGGGGGAAAATGGGTGAATACTTGATTCACCTCTCAAGCTAACGCGCTCACTAGACAGGAAATAAAAAGGTGCAACGCTGCCGAAACGTCGGCAAAATAAAATTATCAAACCAAATACCAACAAATTTTAGTAATTAGTTGATATTTGGTTTGGTTTTTTATTTTCAATAAAACCGGCTTGTATCCATCGAGATAATATGTACTACGTACTAGAGCAGACGTCTCAACTAGACTGTTTGCAACACGAGTTAGAGCCAACGCACTCCAACCAACTATATCAGTCTGTCGCAGGCGCTAGACGCAACAACTCGTCTGTGTACTGTGTTTTATTCTATTCAAATATGCCTTCTTGTGTGCTGAAGTACTGTTAAAACAACTGAAAAAATACAAACAAAGCCCAAGAAATTACTTTTCACCTGCAAATACACACAAAATTATCTATTTAACATGCAATTGAGTAATAATATTTCAATGAGTCGCCGAAATATGATGCGGCGGCCATTTTGTCTGTGTCTGTTGCACTACGTCAAACATGGTTTGACAAAACGCGTAAGCGCCGTGCAAATCACGGTGCTTTCAACCTTCTGATCGCGAGAAAACAAAACTCTAGAAGCAATCTAGCGCTGTATGTTTGAATTGATTGAAAAGACGGTGAATTATTGTTTTAGCGATGCAGCGAACTTTAGTTATAACTCTTAACAAAATTAACAAGACTATTTTTGCATGGAATGGCGCCTCTAGTACGTAGTACATTTAACTCGATGCTTGTATCCTTTAAAAAGGTTTAAAAACTGTTTTGTTTCAAATAAATATTTAATTGATATGGAGGTTTTATGGGATGTTGACTACGAAAATGGAATTTGTTTTGCAATCCAACACGATGGACATGATTCAATCAACCCCTAAACGGCTCAAATGGGGGTTCAAAGGTACGTGAATGGGGCAGGAACGGGATATGGATATACTACTTATACAGGGTAATTTTGCGACCCCTTTACAAAATCAAATAATAGTTCAAGGAAGTAATAAAAAAAATTAGGTGAGATAATTCTAAATTATTTCTTTTTAAATTCACAGTTTTCAACCACTTTTTATATCCTAAAAATCTAGGCGCGCACGCTCACCATCACGAACAACAACACAACAATTTCAATTTGTGTAGGGAAAAGTTTGGGGTAAAAATGTAAAAAAAATATTTTTGTTTTACTTCATAAATTGATTGTACTGCTGTTATAGAATGACCTGACAAAGTTTGAAAAGGGGTCCAAAAATGACCCTGTATTATAAATAAAAAAACGGCTGATAAAAAACGATAAAAAAGGCTGAACGGATTTAGAATGGCACACAGATAGTTTTAAATTTGATCCCGGTCAAACGTTACCTAATGTCCATGCGGACGAAATCGCGGGCGAATGCTAGTTATTGCACAATATACAATGTTTATCTTTACTACTGACATCAAATTCCGAGAATTTTGTTTATGAAGGTTCAAAAAAACGACGAAGCGCTTCGAGGAAAGGTAGGTACTGCCCTTGAGCTTCGCTTGCTCGTCTTGGCGGGGGCACTGCCGTGTCCCCAGATCCTGGGACACTTTATGTGCCTACAATAACCAGTAGGACCACGTGGCCAGAGGGAACGAATCACGTGCTATTGATAATAATTCTCAAAGCGCGCCTAGGTATCATGTGACGAGGATTAATGGAAATGCTTTTTTACCTCCTCCCGTTTTATATCTATCTTATATTATAATATAAAAATAAATCGCTGAATGTGTTGCTAAGCGCAAATCTCGAGAGCAGCTGTACCGATTTTGCTAATTCTTTTTTGTTGTGTTTGTTATTATCAGAAGAAGGTTCTTATGAAAGAAAAAAAAAGAAAATTGCGCGGAAAATTAAAAAAATTAAAAATACTTAACCACCGGACAATTTAAACTTTTAAATGTAACCTTATGACGTTTGATATAGAATTGACAGAATGCGGGCTGCAAATATCGTCAGAGGATGCAAAAAAAGCTTTTTAAAAAAAGCAAAACCTCCTTCAAAAACCTTAAAAAATAGCTCTATAAAAAGTCAGAAATAATGTTCAAATCGATTAATTAAAACACGTCTGTTGAAGTCGGGTGGAGCTGGAAGTATTTTTTTTTTACTTATTGTATTGTTTATATCATCGATATTGCTGTTGATC
The DNA here is from genome assembly GCA_928269145.1 of Agriphila tristella. Lineage (NCBI taxonomy): Eukaryota > Metazoa > Arthropoda > Insecta > Lepidoptera > Crambidae > Agriphila > Agriphila tristella. The sequence continues at coordinate 54,156,843 of OV743430.1, read as the reverse complement.
TTTTCGTGGAAAAGATTACGTTGTTTTCCAATATTGCTGGAAATACTAGATACTAATAATAGATAGGGACTGGACTGGATATTTTAAACGATAACTCATTTATTTCTCAAACTTAATTTACAAGAAAATGGTGTATCATTTCAAAATATGGTGTTTTAAGTATTTCCAAAAAAATTTAATCATAATATCCTTCCTTTGCCAAACGACCAAAGATAATTTAATCCCGATTCTTGGATGTGTTAATTCTTACTAATCCTAATCCTACTAATATTATAAATGTGAAAGTTTGTGGGTTTGGATGTTTAGATGTTTGGATGTTTAGATGTTTGGATGTTTGTTCCCCAATCACGCAAAAACTACTAAACGGATTTGCTTGAAATTTGGCGCACAGATAGTAGATAGCCTAGAATAAAACATTGGATACTTTTTATTCCGATATTCCCACGGGAACAGGAACCACGCGGGTGAAACCGCGGGCGGAAGCTAGTAATAAATATGTGGGTCCTTAAGAAAAATAGAAAGAGATTACAGCTTCGTACAAACTGACGCGAATTTCGCTCGCGTCGCGGCAATTTTGACCACCTATAACTAAAAACGATAGCCAAAGCCATTACCATCGCTTTGAGTTAGGTGGTCAAAATTGCCGCGACGCGAGCGAATTCGCAGCAGTTTGTACGAAGCTTAATACTTATATACTATATTACTTAATATTAAAATTTTACAGACTGATCATGATCGATGTGTGATGTCACCCATCACGCAAATTTGTCCATGATTCATAAAACTGATTAATTACCAGTACTTTATGTACCACACATCTGTTATGGTAACCTTCGACACTTAACCGTGTTTTGAAGCAACAAAACAAAATACCCACTATACTATATCTACTAAAATCTGACAAATAGGGGAAAACATTTAACAGAAAATGTTAATTTAATTATTTACTCGTTTTGTAATTAACAATTTCAAGAGCAAATGTGTGGGTGTAAAAGGATAAAACTTTTAATTGGGATCATGATGTTTCAAAAAGCTGTTTTTTCTTTTATGTGAACATTGAAGTAATAAGTAATCCTTAATCCTTACAATATTATAAATGCGAAAGTCTGTTTGTTTGTTTGTTACGCCTTTACGTCTTAACCACTGAACCGATCATCATGAAATTTTGCATACACGTTGTCAGGGGTACAGAATAGGACATAGAGTACCTTTCATCCCGAAAAAATATTGTCCTCGAGGGATAGCAAAAAAACTATCCACGCAGACGAAGTCGCGGGCGACCGCTAGTCCTTACTATTACTAATAATATTATAAATGCGAAAGTCCGTTTGTTTGTTTGTTTGTCACGCCTTCACGTCTTAACTACTGAACCGATCATCATGAAATTTTGCATACACGTTGTCAGGGGTACAGAAAAGGACATAGGGTACCTTTCATCGCGAAAAAAAATATTTTTCCCGAGGGATAGCAAAAAATCTATCCACGCAGACGAAATCGCGGGCGGCCGCTAGTAAGTAATAATCTTTCAAGATATTTTTGTAGATTATTTTTTGTAGGTCCGTCTGTCTGTCCCTCTTTTTGTCTATTATGTCGATGGAACTATCGTATGGAACTATATAAGTACGTAAAAAGTACGATTCAGCCATAGATTTTGACACTAATGACATTTCGATTTTCAAAAATGTTCACCAGCAGCAAACTCCGGGTATTTGTAACGTTGCGCGTTGTGTATTTCTAAGATACAAAACCAATGTTTTATCTTATACTTATAAAAATTAAGGGTGACTGACCTATCAACGCCCAACCCAAACCATTGGACCTGGAAAACTAAAAAAATAAAGCGTTCCTACAATCACTAAGAATATTGCGAAATTCAACCCCTGGAGGAGTGAAATGGGGGTTTAATTTTTTATGGATAGAAATAAAGTAGACATTTCGACTTAAAACTTCGTAGAAGTGTTTCTAAAAACAAAAAATCAAACACGTATTTTGCAATTTCCGAAAATTAACCCCTTAGGGGGAAAATGGGTGAATACTTGATTCACCTCTCAAGCTAACGCGCTCACTAGACAGGAAATAAAAAGGTGCAACGCTGCCGAAACGTCGGCAAAATAAAATTATCAAACCAAATACCAACAAATTTTAGTAATTAGTTGATATTTGGTTTGGTTTTTTATTTTCAATAAAACCGGCTTGTATCCATCGAGATAATATGTACTACGTACTAGAGCAGACGTCTCAACTAGACTGTTTGCAACACGAGTTAGAGCCAACGCACTCCAACCAACTATATCAGTCTGTCGCAGGCGCTAGACGCAACAACTCGTCTGTGTACTGTGTTTTATTCTATTCAAATATGCCTTCTTGTGTGCTGAAGTACTGTTAAAACAACTGAAAAAATACAAACAAAGCCCAAGAAATTACTTTTCACCTGCAAATACACACAAAATTATCTATTTAACATGCAATTGAGTAATAATATTTCAATGAGTCGCCGAAATATGATGCGGCGGCCATTTTGTCTGTGTCTGTTGCACTACGTCAAACATGGTTTGACAAAACGCGTAAGCGCCGTGCAAATCACGGTGCTTTCAACCTTCTGATCGCGAGAAAACAAAACTCTAGAAGCAATCTAGCGCTGTATGTTTGAATTGATTGAAAAGACGGTGAATTATTGTTTTAGCGATGCAGCGAACTTTAGTTATAACTCTTAACAAAATTAACAAGACTATTTTTGCATGGAATGGCGCCTCTAGTACGTAGTACATTTAACTCGATGCTTGTATCCTTTAAAAAGGTTTAAAAACTGTTTTGTTTCAAATAAATATTTAATTGATATGGAGGTTTTATGGGATGTTGACTACGAAAATGGAATTTGTTTTGCAATCCAACACGATGGACATGATTCAATCAACCCCTAAACGGCTCAAATGGGGGTTCAAAGGTACGTGAATGGGGCAGGAACGGGATATGGATATACTACTTATACAGGGTAATTTTGCGACCCCTTTACAAAATCAAATAATAGTTCAAGGAAGTAATAAAAAAAATTAGGTGAGATAATTCTAAATTATTTCTTTTTAAATTCACAGTTTTCAACCACTTTTTATATCCTAAAAATCTAGGCGCGCACGCTCACCATCACGAACAACAACACAACAATTTCAATTTGTGTAGGGAAAAGTTTGGGGTAAAAATGTAAAAAAAATATTTTTGTTTTACTTCATAAATTGATTGTACTGCTGTTATAGAATGACCTGACAAAGTTTGAAAAGGGGTCCAAAAATGACCCTGTATTATAAATAAAAAAACGGCTGATAAAAAACGATAAAAAAGGCTGAACGGATTTAGAATGGCACACAGATAGTTTTAAATTTGATCCCGGTCAAACGTTACCTAATGTCCATGCGGACGAAATCGCGGGCGAATGCTAGTTATTGCACAATATACAATGTTTATCTTTACTACTGACATCAAATTCCGAGAATTTTGTTTATGAAGGTTCAAAAAAACGACGAAGCGCTTCGAGGAAAGGTAGGTACTGCCCTTGAGCTTCGCTTGCTCGTCTTGGCGGGGGCACTGCCGTGTCCCCAGATCCTGGGACACTTTATGTGCCTACAATAACCAGTAGGACCACGTGGCCAGAGGGAACGAATCACGTGCTATTGATAATAATTCTCAAAGCGCGCCTAGGTATCATGTGACGAGGATTAATGGAAATGCTTTTTTACCTCCTCCCGTTTTATATCTATCTTATATTATAATATAAAAATAAATCGCTGAATGTGTTGCTAAGCGCAAATCTCGAGAGCAGCTGTACCGATTTTGCTAATTCTTTTTTGTTGTGTTTGTTATTATCAGAAGAAGGTTCTTATGAAAGAAAAAAAAAGAAAATTGCGCGGAAAATTAAAAAAATTAAAAATACTTAACCACCGGACAATTTAAACTTTTAAATGTAACCTTATGACGTTTGATATAGAATTGACAGAATGCGGGCTGCAAATATCGTCAGAGGATGCAAAAAAAGCTTTTTAAAAAAAGCAAAACCTCCTTCAAAAACCTTAAAAAATAGCTCTATAAAAAGTCAGAAATAATGTTCAAATCGATTAATTAAAACACGTCTGTTGAAGTCGGGTGGAGCTGGAAGTATTTTTTTTTTACTTATTGTATTGTTTATATCATCGATATTGCTGTTGATCTTTTCGTGGAAAAGATTACGTTGTTTTCCAATATTGCTGGAAATACTAGATACTAATAATAGATAGGGACTGGACTGGATATTTTAAACGATAACTCATTTATTTCTCAAACTTAATTTACAAGAAAATGGTGTATCATTTCAAAATATGGTGTTTTAAGTATTTCCAAAAAAATTTAATCATAATATCCTTCCTTTGCCAAACGACCAAAGATAATTTAATCCCGATTCTTGGATGTGTTAATTCTTACTAATCCTAATCCTACTAATATTATAAATGTGAAAGTTTGTGGGTTTGGATGTTTAGATGTTTGGATGTTTAGATGTTTGGATGTTTGTTCCCCAATCACGCAAAAACTACTAAACGGATTTGCTTGAAATTTGGCGCACAGATAGTAGATAGCCTAGAATAAAACATTGGATACTTTTTATTCCGATATTCCCACGGGAACAGGAACCACGCGGGTGAAACCGCGGGCGGAAGCTAGTAATAAATATGTGGGTCCTTAAGAAAAATAGAAAGAGATTACAGCTTCGTACAAACTGACGCGAATTTCGCTCGCGTCGCGGCAATTTTGACCACCTATAACTAAAAACGATAGCCAAAGCCATTACCATCGCTTTGAGTTAGGTGGTCAAAATTGCCGCGACGCGAGCGAATTCGCAGCAGTTTGTACGAAGCTTAATACTTATATACTATATTACTTAATATTAAAATTTTACAGACTGATCATGATCGATGTGTGATGTCACCCATCACGCAAATTTGTCCATGATTCATAAAACTGATTAATTACCAGTACTTTATGTACCACACATCTGTTATGGTAACCTTCGACACTTAACCGTGTTTTGAAGCAACAAAACAAAATACCCACTATACTATATCTACTAAAATCTGACAAATAGGGGAAAACATTTAACAGAAAATGTTAATTTAATTATTTACTCGTTTTGTAATTAACAATTTCAAGAGCAAATGTGTGGGTGTAAAAGGATAAAACTTTTAATTGGGATCATGATGTTTCAAAAAGCTGTTTTTTCTTTTATGTGAACATTGAAGTAATAAGTAATCCTTAATCCTTACAATATTATAAATGCGAAAGTCTGTTTGTTTGTTTGTTACGCCTTTACGTCTTAACCACTGAACCGATCATCATGAAATTTTGCATACACGTTGTCAGGGGTACAGAATAGGACATAGAGTACCTTTCATCCCGAAAAAATATTGTCCTCGAGGGATAGCAAAAAAACTATCCACGCAGACGAAGTCGCGGGCGACCGCTAGTCCTTACTATTACTAATAATATTATAAATGCGAAAGTCCGTTTGTTTGTTTGTTTGTCACGCCTTCACGTCTTAACTACTGAACCGATCATCATGAAATTTTGCATACACGTTGTCAGGGGTACAGAAAAGGACATAGGGTACCTTTCATCGCGAAAAAAAATATTTTTCCCGAGGGATAGCAAAAAATCTATCCACGCAGACGAAATCGCGGGCGGCCGCTAGTAAGTAATAATCTTTCAAGATATTTTTGTAGATTATTTTTTGTAGGTCCGTCTGTCTGTCCCTCTTTTTGTCTATTATGTCGATGGAACTATCGTATGGAACTATATAAGTACGTAAAAAGTACGATTCAGCCATAGATTTTGACACTAATGACATTTCGATTTTCAAAAATGTTCACCAGCAGCAAACTCCGGGTATTTGTAACGTTGCGCGTTGTGTATTTCTAAGATACAAAACCAATGTTTTATCTTATACTTATAAAAATTAAGGGTGACTGACCTATCAACGCCCAACCCAAACCATTGGACCTGGAAAACTAAAAAAATAAAGCGTTCCTACAATCACTAAGAATATTGCGAAATTCAACCCCTGGAGGAGTGAAATGGGGGTTTAATTTTTTATGGATAGAAATAAAGTAGACATTTCGACTTAAAACTTCGTAGAAGTGTTTCTAAAAACAAAAAATCAAACACGTATTTTGCAATTTCCGAAAATTAACCCCTTAGGGGGAAAATGGGTGAATACTTGATTCACCTCTCAAGCTAACGCGCTCACTAGACAGGAAATAAAAAGGTGCAACGCTGCCGAAACGTCGGCAAAATAAAATTATCAAACCAAATACCAACAAATTTTAGTAATTAGTTGATATTTGGTTTGGTTTTTTATTTTCAATAAAACCGGCTTGTATCCATCGAGATAATATGTACTACGTACTAGAGCAGACGTCTCAACTAGACTGTTTGCAACACGAGTTAGAGCCAACGCACTCCAACCAACTATATCAGTCTGTCGCAGGCGCTAGACGCAACAACTCGTCTGTGTACTGTGTTTTATTCTATTCAAATATGCCTTCTTGTGTGCTGAAGTACTGTTAAAACAACTGAAAAAATACAAACAAAGCCCAAGAAATTACTTTTCACCTGCAAATACACACAAAATTATCTATTTAACATGCAATTGAGTAATAATATTTCAATGAGTCGCCGAAATATGATGCGGCGGCCATTTTGTCTGTGTCTGTTGCACTACGTCAAACATGGTTTGACAAAACGCGTAAGCGCCGTGCAAATCACGGTGCTTTCAACCTTCTGATCGCGAGAAAACAAAACTCTAGAAGCAATCTAGCGCTGTATGTTTGAATTGATTGAAAAGACGGTGAATTATTGTTTTAGCGATGCAGCGAACTTTAGTTATAACTCTTAACAAAATTAACAAGACTATTTTTGCATGGAATGGCGCCTCTAGTACGTAGTACATTTAACTCGATGCTTGTATCCTTTAAAAAGGTTTAAAAACTGTTTTGTTTCAAATAAATATTTAATTGATATGGAGGTTTTATGGGATGTTGACTACGAAAATGGAATTTGTTTTGCAATCCAACACGATGGACATGATTCAATCAACCCCTAAACGGCTCAAATGGGGGTTCAAAGGTACGTGAATGGGGCAGGAACGGGATATGGATATACTACTTATACAGGGTAATTTTGCGACCCCTTTACAAAATCAAATAATAGTTCAAGGAAGTAATAAAAAAAATTAGGTGAGATAATTCTAAATTATTTCTTTTTAAATTCACAGTTTTCAACCACTTTTTATATCCTAAAAATCTAGGCGCGCACGCTCACCATCACGAACAACAACACAACAATTTCAATTTGTGTAGGGAAAAGTTTGGGGTAAAAATGTAAAAAAAATATTTTTGTTTTACTTCATAAATTGATTGTACTGCTGTTATAGAATGACCTGACAAAGTTTGAAAAGGGGTCCAAAAATGACCCTGTATTATAAATAAAAAAACGGCTGATAAAAAACGATAAAAAAGGCTGAACGGATTTAGAATGGCACACAGATAGTTTTAAATTTGATCCCGGTCAAACGTTACCTAATGTCCATGCGGACGAAATCGCGGGCGAATGCTAGTTATTGCACAATATACAATGTTTATCTTTACTACTGACATCAAATTCCGAGAATTTTGTTTATGAAGGTTCAAAAAAACGACGAAGCGCTTCGAGGAAAGGTAGGTACTGCCCTTGAGCTTCGCTTGCTCGTCTTGGCGGGGGCACTGCCGTGTCCCCAGATCCTGGGACACTTTATGTGCCTACAATAACCAGTAGGACCACGTGGCCAGAGGGAACGAATCACGTGCTATTGATAATAATTCTCAAAGCGCGCCTAGGTATCATGTGACGAGGATTAATGGAAATGCTTTTTTACCTCCTCCCGTTTTATATCTATCTTATATTATAATATAAAAATAAATCGCTGAATGTGTTGCTAAGCGCAAATCTCGAGAGCAGCTGTACCGATTTTGCTAATTCTTTTTTGTTGTGTTTGTTATTATCAGAAGAAGGTTCTTATGAAAGAAAAAAAAAGAAAATTGCGCGGAAAATTAAAAAAATTAAAAATACTTAACCACCGGACAATTTAAACTTTTAAATGTAACCTTATGACGTTTGATATAGAATTGACAGAATGCGGGCTGCAAATATCGTCAGAGGATGCAAAAAAAGCTTTTTAAAAAAAGCAAAACCTCCTTCAAAAACCTTAAAAAATAGCTCTATAAAAAGTCAGAAATAATGTTCAAATCGATTAATTAAAACACGTCTGTTGAAGTCGGGTGGAGCTGGAAGTATTTTTTTTTTACTTATTGTATTGTTTATATCATCGATATTGCTGTTGATCTTTTCGTGGAAAAGATTACGTTGTTTTCCAATATTGCTGGAAATACTAGATACTAATAATAGATAGGGACTGGACTGGATATTTTAAACGATAACTCATTTATTTCTCAAACTTAATTTACAAGAAAATGGTGTATCATTTCAAAATATGGTGTTTTAAGTATTTCCAAAAAAATTTAATCATAATATCCTTCCTTTGCCAAACGACCAAAGATAATTTAATCCCGATTCTTGGATGTGTTAATTCTTACTAATCCTAATCCTACTAATATTATAAATGTGAAAGTTTGTGGGTTTGGATGTTTAGATGTTTGGATGTTTAGATGTTTGGATGTTTGTTCCCCAATCACGCAAAAACTACTAAACGGATTTGCTTGAAATTTGGCGCACAGATAGTAGATAGCCTAGAATAAAACATTGGATACTTTTTATTCCGATATTCCCACGGGAACAGGAACCACGCGGGTGAAACCGCGGGCGGAAGCTAGTAATAAATATGTGGGTCCTTAAGAAAAATAGAAAGAGATTACAGCTTCGTACAAACTGACGCGAATTTCGCTCGCGTCGCGGCAATTTTGACCACCTATAACTAAAAACGATAGCCAAAGCCATTACCATCGCTTTGAGTTAGGTGGTCAAAATTGCCGCGACGCGAGCGAATTCGCAGCAGTTTGTACGAAGCTTAATACTTATATACTATATTACTTAATATTAAAATTTTACAGACTGATCATGATCGATGTGTGATGTCACCCATCACGCAAATTTGTCCATGATTCATAAAACTGATTAATTACCAGTACTTTATGTACCACACATCTGTTATGGTAACCTTCGACACTTAACCGTGTTTTGAAGCAACAAAACAAAATACCCACTATACTATATCTACTAAAATCTGACAAATAGGGGAAAACATTTAACAGAAAATGTTAATTTAATTATTTACTCGTTTTGTAATTAACAATTTCAAGAGCAAATGTGTGGGTGTAAAAGGATAAAACTTTTAATTGGGATCATGATGTTTCAAAAAGCTGTTTTTTCTTTTATGTGAACATTGAAGTAATAAGTAATCCTTAATCCTTACAATATTATAAATGCGAAAGTCTGTTTGTTTGTTTGTTACGCCTTTACGTCTTAACCACTGAACCGATCATCATGAAATTTTGCATACACGTTGTCAGGGGTACAGAATAGGACATAGAGTACCTTTCATCCCGAAAAAATATTGTCCTCGAGGGATAGCAAAAAAACTATCCACGCAGACGAAGTCGCGGGCGACCGCTAGTCCTTACTATTACTAATAATATTATAAATGCGAAAGTCCGTTTGTTTGTTTGTTTGTCACGCCTTCACGTCTTAACTACTGAACCGATCATCATGAAATTTTGCATACACGTTGTCAGGGGTACAGAAAAGGACATAGGGTACCTTTCATCGCGAAAAAAAATATTTTTCCCGAGGGATAGCAAAAAATCTATCCACGCAGACGAAATCGCGGGCGGCCGCTAGTAAGTAATAATCTTTCAAGATATTTTTGTAGATTATTTTTTGTAGGTCCGTCTGTCTGTCCCTCTTTTTGTCTATTATGTCGATGGAACTATCGTATGGAACTATATAAGTACGTAAAAAGTACGATTCAGCCATAGATTTTGACACTAATGACATTTCGATTTTCAAAAATGTTCACCAGCAGCAAACTCCGGGTATTTGTAACGTTGCGCGTTGTGTATTTCTAAGATACAAAACCAATGTTTTATCTTATACTTATAAAAATTAAGGGTGACTGACCTATCAACGCCCAACCCAAACCATTGGACCTGGAAAACTAAAAAAATAAAGCGTTCCTACAATCACTAAGAATATTGCGAAATTCAACCCCTGGAGGAGTGAAATGGGGGTTTAATTTTTTATGGATAGAAATAAAGTAGACATTTCGACTTAAAACTTCGTAGAAGTGTTTCTAAAAACAAAAAATCAAACACGTATTTTGCAATTTCCGAAAATTAACCCCTTAGGGGGAAAATGGGTGAATACTTGATTCACCTCTCAAGCTAACGCGCTCACTAGACAGGAAATAAAAAGGTGCAACGCTGCCGAAACGTCGGCAAAATAAAATTATCAAACCAAATACCAACAAATTTTAGTAATTAGTTGATATTTGGTTTGGTTTTTTATTTTCAATAAAACCGGCTTGTATCCATCGAGATAATATGTACTACGTACTAGAGCAGACGTCTCAACTAGACTGTTTGCAACACGAGTTAGAGCCAACGCACTCCAACCAACTATATCAGTCTGTCGCAGGCGCTAGACGCAACAACTCGTCTGTGTACTGTGTTTTATTCTATTCAAATATGCCTTCTTGTGTGCTGAAGTACTGTTAAAACAACTGAAAAAATACAAACAAAGCCCAAGAAATTACTTTTCACCTGCAAATACACACAAAATTATCTATTTAACATGCAATTGAGTAATAATATTTCAATGAGTCGCCGAAATATGATGCGGCGGCCATTTTGTCTGTGTCTGTTGCACTACGTCAAACATGGTTTGACAAAACGCGTAAGCGCCGTGCAAATCACGGTGCTTTCAACCTTCTGATCGCGAGAAAACAAAACTCTAGAAGCAATCTAGCGCTGTATGTTTGAATTGATTGAAAAGACGGTGAATTATTGTTTTAGCGATGCAGCGAACTTTAGTTATAACTCTTAACAAAATTAACAAGACTATTTTTGCATGGAATGGCGCCTCTAGTACGTAGTACATTTAACTCGATGCTTGTATCCTTTAAAAAGGTTTAAAAACTGTTTTGTTTCAAATAAATATTTAATTGATATGGAGGTTTTATGGGATGTTGACTACGAAAATGGAATTTGTTTTGCAATCCAACACGATGGACATGATTCAATCAACCCCTAAACGGCTCAAATGGGGGTTCAAAGGTACGTGAATGGGGCAGGAACGGGATATGGATATACTACTTATACAGGGTAATTTTGCGACCCCTTTACAAAATCAAATAATAGTTCAAGGAAGTAATAAAAAAAATTAGGTGAGATAATTCTAAATTATTTCTTTTTAAATTCACAGTTTTCAACCACTTTTTATATCCTAAAAATCTAGGCGCGCACGCTCACCATCACGAACAACAACACAACAATTTCAATTTGTGTAGGGAAAAGTTTGGGGTAAAAATGTAAAAAAAATATTTTTGTTTTACTTCATAAATTGATTGTACTGCTGTTATAGAATGACCTGACAAAGTTTGAAAAGGGGTCCAAAAATGACCCTGTATTATAAATAAAAAAACGGCTGATAAAAAACGATAAAAAAGGCTGAACGGATTTAGAATGGCACACAGATAGTTTTAAATTTGATCCCGGTCAAACGTTACCTAATGTCCATGCGGACGAAATCGCGGGCGAATGCTAGTTATTGCACAATATACAATGTTTATCTTTACTACTGACATCAAATTCCGAGAATTTTGTTTATGAAGGTTCAAAAAAACGACGAAGCGCTTCGAGGAAAGGTAGGTACTGCCCTTGAGCTTCGCTTGCTCGTCTTGGCGGGGGCACTGCCGTGTCCCCAGATCCTGGGACACTTTATGTGCCTACAATAACCAGTAGGACCACGTGGCCAGAGGGAACGAATCACGTGCTATTGATAATAATTCTCAAAGCGCGCCTAGGTATCATGTGACGAGGATTAATGGAAATGCTTTTTTACCTCCTCCCGTTTTATATCTATCTTATATTATAATATAAAAATAAATCGCTGAATGTGTTGCTAAGCGCAAATCTCGAGAGCAGCTGTACCGATTTTGCTAATTCTTTTTTGTTGTGTTTGTTATTATCAGAAGAAGGTTCTTATGAAAGAAAAAAAAAGAAAATTGCGCGGAAAATTAAAAAAATTAAAAATACTTAACCACCGGACAATTTAAACTTTTAAATGTAACCTTATGACGTTTGATATAGAATTGACAGAATGCGGGCTGCAAATATCGTCAGAGGATGCAAAAAAAGCTTTTTAAAAAAAGCAAAACCTCCTTCAAAAACCTTAAAAAATAGCTCTATAAAAAGTCAGAAATAATGTTCAAATCGATTAATTAAAACACGTCTGTTGAAGTCGGGTGGAGCTGGAAGTATTTTTTTTTTACTTATTGTATTGTTTATATCATCGATATTGCTGTTGATCTTTTCGTGGAAAAGATTACGTTGTTTTCCAATATTGCTGGAAATACTAGATACTAATAATAGATAGGGACTGGACTGGATATTTTAAACGATAACTCATTTATTTCTCAAACTTAATTTACAAGAAAATGGTGTATCATTTCAAAATATGGTGTTTTAAGTATTTCCAAAAAAATTTAATCATAATATCCTTCCTTTGCCAAACGACCAAAGATAATTTAATCCCGATTCTTGGATGTGTTAATTCTTACTAATCCTAATCCTACTAATATTATAAATGTGAAAGTTTGTGGGTTTGGATGTTTAGATGTTTGGATGTTTAGATGTTTGGATGTTTGTTCCCCAATCACGCAAAAACTACTAAACGGATTTGCTTGAAATTTGGCGCACAGATAGTAGATAGCCTAGAATAAAACATTGGATACTTTTTATTCCGATATTCCCACGGGAACAGGAACCACGCGGGTGAAACCGCGGGCGGAAGCTAGTAATAAATATGTGGGTCCTTAAGAAAAATAGAAAGAGATTACAGCTTCGTACAAACTGACGCGAATTTCGCTCGCGTCGCGGCAATTTTGACCACCTATAACTAAAAACGATAGCCAAAGCCATTACCATCGCTTTGAGTTAGGTGGTCAAAATTGCCGCGACGCGAGCGAATTCGCAGCAGTTTGTACGAAGCTTAATACTTATATACTATATTACTTAATATTAAAATTTTACAGACTGATCATGATCGATGTGTGATGTCACCCATCACGCAAATTTGTCCATGATTCATAAAACTGATTAATTACCAGTACTTTATGTACCACACATCTGTTATGGTAACCTTCGACACTTAACCGTGTTTTGAAGCAACAAAACAAAATACCCACTATACTATATCTACTAAAATCTGACAAATAGGGGAAAACATTTAACAGAAAATGTTAATTTAATTATTTACTCGTTTTGTAATTAACAATTTCAAGAGCAAATGTGTGGGTGTAAAAGGATAAAACTTTTAATTGGGATCATGATGTTTCAAAAAGCTGTTTTTTCTTTTATGTGAACATTGAAGTAATAAGTAATCCTTAATCCTTACAATATTATAAATGCGAAAGTCTGTTTGTTTGTTTGTTACGCCTTTACGTCTTAACCACTGAACCGATCATCATGAAATTTTGCATACACGTTGTCAGGGGTACAGAATAGGACATAGAGTACCTTTCATCCCGAAAAAATATTGTCCTCGAGGGATAGCAAAAAAACTATCCACGCAGACGAAGTCGCGGGCGACCGCTAGTCCTTACTATTACTAATAATATTATAAATGCGAAAGTCCGTTTGTTTGTTTGTTTGTCACGCCTTCACGTCTTAACTACTGAACCGATCATCATGAAATTTTGCATACACGTTGTCAGGGGTACAGAAAAGGACATAGGGTACCTTTCATCGCGAAAAAAAATATTTTTCCCGAGGGATAGCAAAAAATCTATCCACGCAGACGAAATCGCGGGCGGCCGCTAGTAAGTAATAATCTTTCAAGATATTTTTGTAGATTATTTTTTGTAGGTCCGTCTGTCTGTCCCTCTTTTTGTCTATTATGTCGATGGAACTATCGTATGGAACTATATAAGTACGTAAAAAGTACGATTCAGCCATAGATTTTGACACTAATGACATTTCGATTTTCAAAAATGTTCACCAGCAGCAAACTCCGGGTATTTGTAACGTTGCGCGTTGTGTATTTCTAAGATACAAAACCAATGTTTTATCTTATACTTATAAAAATTAAGGGTGACTGACCTATCAACGCCCAACCCAAACCATTGGACCTGGAAAACTAAAAAAATAAAGCGTTCCTACAATCACTAAGAATATTGCGAAATTCAACCCCTGGAGGAGTGAAATGGGGGTTTAATTTTTTATGGATAGAAATAAAGTAGACATTTCGACTTAAAACTTCGTAGAAGTGTTTCTAAAAACAAAAAATCAAACACGTATTTTGCAATTTCCGAAAATTAACCCCTTAGGGGGAAAATGGGTGAATACTTGATTCACCTCTCAAGCTAACGCGCTCACTAGACAGGAAATAAAAAGGTGCAACGCTGCCGAAACGTCGGCAAAATAAAATTATCAAACCAAATACCAACAAATTTTAGTAATTAGTTGATATTTGGTTTGGTTTTTTATTTTCAATAAAACCGGCTTGTATCCATCGAGATAATATGTACTACGTACTAGAGCAGACGTCTCAACTAGACTGTTTGCAACACGAGTTAGAGCCAACGCACTCCAACCAACTATATCAGTCTGTCGCAGGCGCTAGACGCAACAACTCGTCTGTGTACTGTGTTTTATTCTATTCAAATATGCCTTCTTGTGTGCTGAAGTACTGTTAAAACAACTGAAAAAATACAAACAAAGCCCAAGAAATTACTTTTCACCTGCAAATACACACAAAATTATCTATTTAACATGCAATTGAGTAATAATATTTCAATGAGTCGCCGAAATATGATGCGGCGGCCATTTTGTCTGTGTCTGTTGCACTACGTCAAACATGGTTTGACAAAACGCGTAAGCGCCGTGCAAATCACGGTGCTTTCAACCTTCTGATCGCGAGAAAACAAAACTCTAGAAGCAATCTAGCGCTGTATGTTTGAATTGATTGAAAAGACGGTGAATTATTGTTTTAGCGATGCAGCGAACTTTAGTTATAACTCTTAACAAAATTAACAAGACTATTTTTGCATGGAATGGCGCCTCTAGTACGTAGTACATTTAACTCGATGCTTGTATCCTTTAAAAAGGTTTAAAAACTGTTTTGTTTCAAATAAATATTTAATTGATATGGAGGTTTTATGGGATGTTGACTACGAAAATGGAATTTGTTTTGCAATCCAACACGATGGACATGATTCAATCAACCCCTAAACGGCTCAAATGGGGGTTCAAAGGTACGTGAATGGGGCAGGAACGGGATATGGATATACTACTTATACAGGGTAATTTTGCGACCCCTTTACAAAATCAAATAATAGTTCAAGGAAGTAATAAAAAAAATTAGGTGAGATAATTCTAAATTATTTCTTTTTAAATTCACAGTTTTCAACCACTTTTTATATCCTAAAAATCTAGGCGCGCACGCTCACCATCACGAACAACAACACAACAATTTCAATTTGTGTAGGGAAAAGTTTGGGGTAAAAATGTAAAAAAAATATTTTTGTTTTACTTCATAAATTGATTGTACTGCTGTTATAGAATGACCTGACAAAGTTTGAAAAGGGGTCCAAAAATGACCCTGTATTATAAATAAAAAAACGGCTGATAAAAAACGATAAAAAAGGCTGAACGGATTTAGAATGGCACACAGATAGTTTTAAATTTGATCCCGGTCAAACGTTACCTAATGTCCATGCGGACGAAATCGCGGGCGAATGCTAGTTATTGCACAATATACAATGTTTATCTTTTGTAGTAAAAGTTTGTCTAACTGTAGTTAGAAATAACCTTACCTTACATTTCTAGAGAATACATTTTGACATTTGTCACCTTAGATAGCGCGGCGGGGCGCGGGTAAACACTGATCTCAAAGGTCGAGTTATTGTAGGTAAACAAATGTTTTATCTACTCCAATTATTGCAAAACAGACTTGTTGATTGTCTGTTGTATCGCACACGGTGTTCATTATATATGGATGTGACAGTTATTCTGTTCATCATTAAAAATAAAGAGCCTTTTTTTCATAACTATAGTTCGTCGTAGCAATTCTGTCGCAGTTCTTCGTAGTGCGTTACGGATTCGCTCCGTAGCACAATCTACCTCACGTGTCGTATAATGATAAGTTTTTTTTTCGATATTATTATCATTAGAAATAAAACACTTTTTACGGATTAAGATTGGTTAATTCAGATGTTATTTTAGAATTATTTGGTTTGGATTTGTTGGTTTTTGGGTTTCCCGACGTTTCGGCACCTTTCCAGAAACCGTGGTCACGGGACGACAGCAAAAAAGCTGCTCATATTTTTTATGATTGCCCGCTCGGAACTTTATAAAAATGCATTCATGTTTATTCAATTATTTTATAGCTGCGTTCTGATTTTAATAATTATTATTGAATTAAAATTGATTAAAGTTGATTAGAAAACACGATCTAGCTACTGAATCCACTACCAGTTCTCAAATTGGGAGGCCTCTCCAAGAATTTAGTAGTTAGCTAGGACATTTGTAGACTTTAAGGAAGATTAAAAGAAAACGGGTAGTGTTTTATCGGGTAACAATAAATTCCCATTTTGGGTATCAAAAATGCTGAATATACTGAAATACAACTTAGTATTTCCACCCGCCCACTTGGGCGACCGACGGACCGAGGGCGACTACAGATATTGAAAATGTGTGACTTTAAAATACAAATTGAGTAGCTAGTTATTCAGAACGGGCGACCAAATTACTACTTGGGCGACAACCTTAGGGCACACAAAACATTTAAAATTTGGCATATATTTTATTTAAAAAAGGTGAATTTATCCTAATCTAGATGACAAATATATATTGGGCAGCTTAAATCAGTTATTAAGATACATACTTGGTATAATTGTTGCCCATTCAGTATTTTTGCCACTCATTTAGAATTTTCACTACTAACTTAAATTATTTATCTCCCACATGTAGTCGCCCGTTTTACGTATTTTTGTCATCCACAGTTTGGTCGCCCGTTTGGTTATTTTGTCGCCCAAAAAATAAACCACTGCCCGGTTTAGTATTTTTGTAGCCTTTAATTATTTCCAGTCACCCAATCAATTAATTCACAAAGAAAACTACCTATACCAACAATCGAAAGTACATGTATGTAATATCCAATCCACAGAACAGCGAAATTATTGTACTTCACTCAAAGATATTAGAATTTTGACTTCACTATACCTAGTTGGTTACTAAGTTCTGTAACTATGGAAAACATGAATAATACTAAATTTACAAATAATGCTACAATGAATTATATACCAAATGAAAGCACAAATATTTAAGATTATCATGTATTAAAATTATTCGAAATGACCGCCTCTGGCATGAATACACGCCTTTAGACGACGAGGCCAGTCATCGATGGCAGCACGAACTACCACCATATCCAATTCTGCGACTGCCTTGAGAATCTTGAGAGAAAAAGTCTGGGCTGGAGGATGGCCATTCTTCCTGCGCGATAAAATCAATTTTGTTAGCCCGAAACCATGCTTGTGTAGATTTTGCTTTGTGCGCAGGGGCAGAGTCCTGCTGGAAGACCCATGGCTGGTTTTGAAATAAAGTGTGGCTTAAGGGTTTGACAACAGGTTCCAGAACGGTATCTTGATAGACTCTAGCGCCAGTTTTCACACCTTTTTCACAGAAATGAACCTTACTTAGCCCTGAATAGGACACCCCCAGCCAAATCATCACTGATGAGGGGTGGTGACCTCGTTGGACCCTCGGAGCAATCATGCTGGCTTCTTTACTATTCTTAGCGTATACTCTATCATTTTGACGGTTAAAATTTTCTTCGACTGTGAAGATTTTTTCATCAGTAAACAAGATTTTTTGATGGCCGTTTTGTGCGTACTGCTTTAGTAGAGCGCGACTTCGTGCTAACCTCATAGCCTTCAATCGTGCGTTTAGCAGATGGCCCTTTCGTTTACGGTAAGCGTGAAGCCCAAGGTCATCATTGATATTTTTTTTAAGGGAACTTCTCTTTACAGTCATCTGTATTGCCAATAACTTTTGCTTCCGGACGGGATTTCTCGTGATTCTCGCCTTCACTGCCTTGATCACAGCTGGTGTCCGAACGGTGCGTGGTCTTCCTGATCTTTTTCGGTCATCGACGGTCAAGGTATTACTGTACCTATGGATAGTGCGATAAATAAATTGCTTGTTGATTTTCAACTTTTGTAGCAACTTGAAAATCATATTCGGTGGCTGCCCACATTTGTGCAGAGCAATTACAGCGACACGATTCTCCTTCAACCCCCATTCCATGGTAAAATAAACAAAATTTGATATACGTGTGGTATGGAATTATAGCTTATAAAACTGTCAATAATATGTCATTTTTATTTTTTCTTTTCATTTGTTTTAATGGCCAGTAATCGATAAAGAAACTCAGTAACAGAACTTTTGACCAACCTGTGTAGATCATCACAAATATTTTGATAACAAGCTAAATTACAACGGCCTGAAGCCATTTTACGAACATTCTGATAATAAATAGACCTTGTTGATATTTTACCATGGAATGTTAATAATTTAAGGTTGTAACGAAAGTCGTTTAGCACTTTTGTGCTTTTAGCAACTTAGCAACTTTTTATTGAAATAAAACACTTTTTAACGGATTCTAGCGCAGTTTTATTGAAAGTACTTTGGTAATTAGTTGCCAAAACGTCGGGAAAATCAAAAAATCAAATCAAATACCAACTAAATACCAAAGTACTTTCAATAAAACCGCGCAAGTATCCAAAGTGTTTTATTTTATGTCTAGTGAGCGCGTAAGCTTGAAAAGTGAACTTTTTTATTTCTCAAAAAAGTTGAACAAAAAATATTTCGAATTGTACGACATCTGTCGAAAAAGTTGCTATGACAAAATACCAGACTTTCGTTGCTGACTGTACAATTTAATTTAGTTTTTAATGGTTTTTTTTAGTTTAATTTAATCGGTTTTAGTTTAATTAAAACCAGTAAGTAGGTATCTAATCATGATCACATGACACGTGTTGAATCAATATTTTATATATCGAACCCGGGACCCCTGCGTCAACAACTACAAGGGTGGGGGAAACACTAGACCCCAGAGGCGGTTAAGCTAGGGTTTCCTAGGATAGCGGTGCCGTCATATTACGGCTTAATATAGCGGCGTTGAATGTATCTATGCAAACAATATGGTGACACCGTAACGTCAGAAACTGCGCCATATTGTTTACATAGACAACGTTCTACGCCGTTAAATTACGGCTGTATTATGACGGCACCGTCATCCTAGGACACCCTAGCTTTAGAGGTCTTACTTTTCGTAGCCGTGATACAACTTTTGTGTATAGTATGTGCTACATAGAGTGAAAAAGGCCCACGTTGTCTAACAAACGAATTGGCAGCAAAGTGCCTGCAAATTGGCAGCAAAGTGCGCAGCAGGACCGTGACAGCACCTTGATACTATGTGATAGGTACTACCTATAGTGTGCCGTGCAATACACGACCTAGTCGATTGCGATTCGACAATGGACTATAGGCTAAATCGTTGCGGCAACTCTGTTTAAGAGCCATTTACATCTCGACTGTGATTTTTACGTAAAATGGCCAATTTTGGTGTTCTTGATCTCAGAAACACAAATACATTAACAATTTTGACCTATTGAATAATGCAAAATCTATTGGCATAATTCGTAGCGGAATCGCTTTTTGTTTAAAGACCAAAATTGCAGGGAAAGATTTTCAAAATATGCCCAAAGTCACTTTTTGAGCTCCTGGATTGAACTACTATTCTAAACAAATGAAATAAAAAAATGGAATGTTATCTTATAGCGGCCTCGGAATCCTTACTAATATTATAAATGCGAAAGTCTGTTTGTTTGTTACGCCTTCACGTCTTAACTACTGAACCGATCATCATGAAATTTTGCATACACGTTGTCGGGGGTACAGAAAAGGACATAGGGTACCTTACATCCTGAAAAAAAGTATTGTTCCCGAGGGATAGCAATAATCTTTCCACGCAGAGGAAGTCGTGGGCGGCCGCTAGTTTTAAAATAAGGAAGTATGGATTGGATTATGCAACGTTATTCCATTCAATATGTTAAAAAATTCCAATCAAAAATCAGAAAACTACTAAAATCGCTAAGAATTAACTGTAAATTTCTCCTATATACATTATTACGTAAAATTTATATCAGAATCATCTTTACTTCATCCGAACCATCATCAGAAACAAAATCAAATTTCATACTTTTAGTTGTTGTTTGACTTGTTTGCCTTCCGAAGCAGGTATGTTCAAAGTTGACTCTGAGAGAGCGTCCTTTTATTTCTACAACCCCATTACTTTCCAGTGAATCATCATAATTACTTTTTATCGCGGTCACATACAAATGTATTTAGTAAACACAAAGGTTTCTAGAGAAAATTTCGATTTTGACGGATTTTAGCGGTACAACCTAGAGGTTGTACCGCTAAAATCCGTCAAAATCGAAATTTCGACAAAAAAAAATGTAATATGCCTTATGCGTTTAATAAATAATAAAGGCAATATCTGGACGACCGAGCTTTGCTCGGTTATTGTTATTACTATTTATTGTCATATGGTGGTGTTTAGGTGATAATCTACATTGTTATCTCAAACATTAACTACATTTTTTTAAACTTGTCTTAAAACAATAAAAAATAAAAAAAATTAAGTACTTCAACATATAAAAAAAACAAAAGTAAGTCACCGAGCGGGATTCGAACCCGTTACACTCGTTTCTTGCCGTCCGCGTTCTAACCCGCTGGACCAGACAGACAGTGGCCAGTGGGACGAAATTAGCGACCATATTCTGCGTCGAAAGAAAAACGCTTAAAAACTCGGAAACACACGTTTTCCCAAACGACTAGTCTAGATCGATTGTTTACCCCCGAAAACCCCCATATACCCAGCGAAATCGTTAGAGCCGTTTCAGAGATCACAGAAATAATTTATCCACATACATACATATAAATAAATATATAAGAATTGCTCGTTTATAGGTATAAGATTAACAATGGACTAAAATGGAAGCTAGAATCGTTGCTTTTGTTACGGCTGTTAAGAAAAATAGGTAAAGCTAAGTACATAATGTATACTCGTACTTCGTATCATAAATTGGTTCTTCAAAATTAATTAAAAAATACCCAAATATTAAAACATACGTGTATTATTACAGCTCAATGCTTCCTCTCACCGTAAATTGAATCCACTTTTACGTTTCGTTATTACATAATATCAATTAAAGCTTCGTACAAACTGAGGCGAAATCCGCGCGCGACGCGGGATGAGAATCTGCGCGATTCGCTCGCTAGCTTAGCCTTCCAAACTGAGGAATTCCGCACGTCATTATTTATAGTTTTCTCAATAGGAAAACATGTCTTTTGATATCGAAGCTGCTTGTTTTTGGCATTATCTGGAGAAGAATCTCAAGATGCGAGCAAGAAAAGAAGAAAATGGGACCATGGGCTGAGCACTCAACACATTTTAGAGAATATTTTATTATTGGAAATTATTTTATAGACTTCGTGGCTAAGGGTGTACAGAAACTTGTTTTCTTCTTTTTGTCAAAATAATTCAAGTAGGTATATTTCGCTGCAGCACGTGCGATGAATTTGTCCTGGGGGGCTACTCAAACGGCCACTTTTCTATTCGTTCGCTAACTTAAATCTTAAAAATAAGCAATTAATGATCAAGTCAGACGTCCCAAGTTTATGTAAATCACAGACATTGTTGTATTGTACAGAATTGACAAGCCTACGACACGTTATTTTGGTGTTTATGGCTTATTTTTAATTTTTAAGTTAGCGAACGAATAGAAAAGTGGCCATTTGAGTAGCCCCGCTGATACTCCTGATTCGTCGTATGCCTGTTTTGTCGGATTCCCATTTCGTCGGATTCCTAAGGGTCAAGCCAAAGTAACATTCGTTAATCTTCGTTATCGCTTCGATTTCGAAATATGTATGGGATTGACATAAGGTTTCGTTAACAATTGAATTTTAAAACGTGAAATCCATACATGTTTCGAAGCGAAGCGATAGCGAAAATTTGCAAATGTTACTTTGGCTAGGGGGGCTGATTCGTCGTATTCGCGCTAATACGCCACACGTCCCGCATCGCGCGCGCGATTCGCCTCAGTCTGTACGAAGCTTTACTCTCTTTAGGTGCTCCCCTCCACACCACTTGCCTATACGACTTATGTGTGTAGGCTGAGAGTATGTGTACTTAAGTGTAGCTATTTGCATATTTTAATTAGTTACGTACAATAGGATGACAAAATTTAAGCCGTTTTTTGATTAGGGCAATCATACGACTTTCTTTTTTTATTAGAAACCACGACAAATCTTATTTTTTCTTCATGTAGAATTCAAAGGAAAGATTTTAGCCTTCCTATAATGGCGAATTTCAATTATAATCTGATTCAAGGCTATTTTCACTTCATAAGATGTAGCCTAATGGCAAAAAACTGAATCCTTATAGTCTGTCTGTCTGTCTGTCCGTCCGTCCGTCCATATATCACAGCCATTTTACTCCGAAACTATTAGGATTACACAGTTGAAACTTGGTAGGTAGATGTAGTTATTCTGTAAACCGCTTTAAGTTTTTTTTTGTAATATTAGATAATGCGTACTTACTAGTTAGTAATTATTTGAATATTAGAGCCCTTTCTTTACATAGCCATTTATTTTTTAAGCTGTTTTATAACTTTTCTTTGAAACGTACCCAACGTAATTCGCAGTAAATTGGTAGCAAAATAAAAGTTACTGAATTGCAAAGAAAAATACCCCGGGGATTATTTTTGGGTCTTTAGTGAAAGCAGTTTATAATACATATTTCGCAGATTTCTTTTCCCAAAAATATTGAATCGCATGGTTATAGAAATTCAAAAGCTGCTAAGTGATTCAAAGTCTATTGTTGGGTAGGAGTAGGTATATATTTTTAACTATCTGATGCCCGCGACTTCGTACGCGTGGACTGTATGACTTCGGCGTACGCATATAAATGAACTAACGTAGTTGCATAAGAAAATACTTGTGGCAGTGTTATGGTTTTGCATCAGGTGTTCCAGATCTTTGATTTTTTATCTCAACAAAAAATGCTCATCAGGCTGAACAACTTTTTAATGCAAAGATGTCATTCTTATATTTTGTAAAATTCAGCTGGACCATTATGGTTCTGCATCAGGTGTTCCAGATCTTTGATTTTTATACCTCAACAAAAAATGCTCATCAGGCTGAACAACTTTTGCTAAGGTGTCAATTTTATATTCCTTATAGTTATGTTGGACCATTATGGTTCTGCATCAGGTGTTCCATTTTCCAAAATCAATTATACCCTAAGTTATGCCCAGGCTTAACAGCTATCTAACAAAAAAAGTTTCATTCGAGTCCGTTCAGTATTTCCGGAGATTAGCGTGTTCAAACAGACAAACAAACAGACAAACAGACACACTTTTTTTTCAAATTCTTACTCTATTACTATGTCTCTATCGCCCCAGATACTTTTTTAAATATTATGTAATGTACAGACACACTTTTTCTACTGTTTTATTATATGTAAGGATTTACAGTAACAACAAAAATCTTAACTACATTACATAGGGGCCGTCCATAAATTACGTCACACAAATTTCATGACCCCCTCCCTCTTCTTGCCATAGCTGGTCATATTTGTGACACCCCCTCCCTAGTGTGACGTCAAAATTTAACATCTAGAAATAATTATTGAAATTAAAACAGCAGTTGCAAAATTTGTTCTATTTCAATTCATATGATTTTGATATGTGACGTCACGTAATTTAGGACCCCTCCCACCCCCTTCGTCGTCCCCCTTCCTCCACCTTAACGTGTGACGTAATTTATGGATGGCCCCACAAAATTGTTCTAAGGCCCCATAGGAATTATCGTTAGCGCGAAAATTATTAGCGTTAAGTGTGGCCTGGCCTAGCATATCTTGATATATATACATTATTTCTTCGTAACATCTTTGTGATGTTGTTTGTTTGTTTGTTATCTAGCAATAAATGCTATCTAGTCTGAGAGAAAGGTTGTGTTTGCCTAATCCTTCGTTCAAAGGGATTTCATTGTTTAATTAAAGCTTTCAACATGGAACATTTTGTATACGGCATGTAATAGGGAATATGCATCAATTTTTTTTTAAATCTTAATCAAAAGTATAATGCGTGAGAAAATTAACTGTAATATTAAAACTTTTCTCTTGCTTTTTTTTCTCGTGATATAGTTACTTGAAGTTAGCGCGCAGCAGCACCCGCCGAAAACGCTCCATACAAAACGGTGACGTCACACATCACGTTTCAGGTGTGTTTCGGCGCGTTTAATATGGAGTTAGCCAATAATCTTCAATTATCTCCCTAAATTTTGCGTTTAAGTACATATGTGTCATACAAAATATTATTTCTTATTCGATATTCTATCTGACTGTAAAGTGCATTATATCCGAAAATGAAAAAAAAATATCGTTATTTTCCCCTGATTTCATCGTGTGATAAAACTAAAATAATACATTTTTTTTATTTTTCTTCCTGTTCCATCATGTTTTTATAAGTGTCCGCAGCTATCAAGCTCAAATTTATCAAAATCGGTGACTTATGCATATTCCCTATTACAAAAATGTAGCTCGCATAAAGCCATTACATAAGAACATTAGTTTAATATTGACGAGTAAAAAAAATACCTAACACTTTTCCTAGTTATTTTATATTTTTTATGAAACTGCTTTATAAATTGATTTTTTTTTACCAAAAAGGAATTCTGAGTTAATGATTTATATCCAAAAATGTTATCAAACTTGGCTTAGTACCTACCAGTGGCGAGGGGTGAAATTATGGCAAAGGTAAGCCGGTCTACAAAAATGTTATGATCTGTATAGTGGATCAGTGGGGTTGGATTTTTAAAAGGTAAGCCGATGGGAATCGGCTTGTATGGACACTTCGCCACTGGTACCTACCTTAATGATGGGCATGATGACAATTTAATTTATTTTATGTTACATAAATTACCCCTTAAAAAAAGAAACTGATAAAAGAATTATTTCGCTAGCATAAAAACTGCCCGATATATCACAGTTCAAAATGCACAAAATTGCACCATAGCATAGAAACTATAACTCGTATCAAAATGAATGGCAGACTGTAGGTACTTATATGTAGGTAGATTGTATGGTTTTTAAAAAAAAATAGAAATTCTGTAAAACGGGACACTTTTCAATTCGGGAAGGGGTGACGCTGTAATGGTGGGGGGGATGAGTTGTTTTTTTTTATTACTCACCTAAAGGTATTATTACTAGTTAAAACTTAATTATTAATTACGCCGCTCAAAAATCTAGAATGATTAGCCTACATTGGTTTAGCTTAATTTATGGTATCCTGTGGAGAATAGGCTTAGAAGGAGAGACTGATATTCTTAGGGTTTCCGGTATTATGCTTTGAACAAAAATAACAGGAATCATTTACTTAAATACTTAAATATGTTTTTTAAAGGAAACCTTATGTCATAAAGATTCCTTTATGACGTCAGCCGTTCGGCACCCTGATTATCTAAAAATAAACTATTTAGCGACCGGTTGCATTTGACATACATTGCCACTTTTCTTTTGGTTTGATTTTTTTAACCCAAAAATAAGTAGCAATGGATCACGATTATCTGTGAACTGCAACCAGTCGCTAGGTGGTTTTTAATTAGATAATCAGCCCGCGGGTTTTATGAAATCATAGTAAATAAGCTCAATGTATCCTAATAAGCCATATTACATTAAATATATTCGATAACATTATAATACGAGCCCTTCAACGACATTACACGAACTTATATCCAATTCCATTTTCAGATGAATGTGAATTTGTTTACACAGGGAAGGGCTTACATGAAATTTCCTCGATATTTCCAATAAGTAACCGCCAAACATTCTGACTTCGGAATACATCCAATTCCATGTTAAGTGGTAACGTTCCATGACTTTACGTAAATCTAATAAAAATACCTCGAGATTCGTCCAGTGTTAGATTAAGGGCTTATTTCACAATAAAAATTAAGTTCTGATAGCTTACGTGACCATTGACCTGTAATAGAAAAAAAAATTCAGGTCAATGTACTTGACAGATGATTTGACAGTTTTGATATAATTTTTTTTTTTAAAAACCACGTTTTTAAAACAGATTATAAAAAAAATAAAAAAATAATAAAAAAAAAATATAAATAAAAAAGTATAAAAAAAAGTTTAAAAAAAATATTATTTTTACTACACGAACGTTCTTTTTACGAACTTCACAGAGATTTGTCCAAGGACGATTCGTTTTACAATTATCTAAAACACGAACGTTATTTTCAGCAGTAAGTATTAGAGAGAGAAAGCATAATAGTTCATGTCATTTGCATTATTTTTTTTAACTTGATGATAAATTCATGCATTAAATTATCTTTTTTATTTATATATTTTTTTATTTTATACTTTTTTATTAATTTTTTATATTTTTTTAACCTTTTTTAAAAACGTGGTTTTTTAAAAAAAATTTTTTTTCAATAATTTTTATTTTCTACTTTTTAGTCTATATTTTCCTACCACCCGTTCGAGACTTTTTTAACTGATAAGAAGAACAGGCGCAAGAAACTTATCAGCTTTATCAAAAATCAAAAGTAACGATATTTACAAACACATATATCGTTACCATACACATACAAAATAGGGCATGAGGGGGGCTCGAGGGGGCCTCGAGGTGGCTCGGGGGTGCTTGAGTGGGGCTCGGGGGCCCCCTCAAGCCTCCCCTCGAGCCCCCCCGAGCCCCCCTTCGAGCCCCCCGAGCCCCCCCGAGCCCGATCAGAGCCGATCAGACCCTGACCACTATTTCCCAACAAAGTACTCATCAAGACGATTCAAACGTGCCCATACTCGATGGAGTTGCACTGTTTCAATATTGAGTTCCTGTGGCATAGCCTTCCGGCTTCATCATCGGACCCTGGACCTCGTCTCCCGTCAGAGTACTCGTCAAGACGGTTGTAACGAGCCCAAACACGATTGGGTTGTATGGTGACATCATAGAGATCCTGTGGCCTTCTTCCTGATCCATCATCGGATCAGCTCAATGACACCATAATATTGCATTGCCTTCCAGTTTTGACCTATGTTCAAAGTTTCAAGTTTCTAGCTCATCGGGAAGCTAGTATAAAATCGTTCCCAAACTTTGTGGAGAAACACACAAACAAACAAACACACAAACAAACAAACGCGAAAGCAACCTAATAAAAACGTGGTAAAAAATAGGTAGGTTCTCTGCTCCTTTAGCATGACCACGAAAACGCGGTATGATACCTATAGTAATATATCAAGTTTAACTGTCAAAAGACTGGATTTTGACAGTTGAGTGTCGATATCACGCGATATTATAACGTGATTTGTCGGTCATGCTAGGGGGGCAGAACTTAGTTTTTCCCAGTAATAGTAAACTAAATAATACTTATCTCTCATATAAAATGTTTTAGGGGTCAAAAAGGTTGAAAATTGTTCATAAGTAGTTACTTAATTAAGAACAAAAACTATAGTGCACAATGTAGATAGGATTAGGTATGAAAAGATCGTATTTTGATATTTTCTCTTTCATTTATTTGTTCAGCCTAACCTTACTTATATTGACCTTTCTTATTTAAATTGTTGTATAATAATATTACAAATTCATTCATTCGCGATCGCGCGCGCTCTGCGTTCGGTTGTGTGAACTTGTTTTGTGTGTAGTTTGCTACGTATTTACCTCGCAAACATTATTATATTCTATTTTAAAATTAAAATATGCAGTGCAAAAAGTGTAAACAATTCGTATCCAATGGAAAGGAAGATCTATTAAAGTGCAAGGGGTGTGAAGGAGTTTTTCATAAAAAATGTGTACGACATCAAAAGCAATTCTTAGAAAATGAAATATGTGAAGCATGTCAGAAGTCTAATAGCCCGAAGATAAACGTACCATCCAGTGATATGAACACGGAATCTGTACTCTCAGAGGTAAACAAAAAATTGGAAGTGATCTATAAAATGGAGAAGAAGTTAGACGAACTCAAAGATACTGTTGAATTCTATGCGACGCAGTATCAGGAAATGGTTGAATTTAAAAACGAAGCTGAAAAAAAGATGAAATCCTTAGAACAAAAAAATATTTATTTGGAAAAATACAGTAAGGCGTTAGAAGAAAGGGTACAAGAGCTATAACAAAAGGACAGGGAGAAAAACATTGAAATACATGGAATAGAAAACCAATCCGTGGCCAATATTGTGCAAACTGTTAAGACTTTAGCTAAAAAAATTAACCAAAATCCTGATGATGTTGTCGATGTTGAGAGGGTAGGACGAGAAAAAGATAATGAGGCAAACCCGAAACCGAAAATTGTTGTCGTTACGCTGCGAACGAAGTATGCTCATACACAATGGCTACAAGCACGAAAGCAATTTAAGCTGACTAATGACACAATTTACTCAAATAATAGTACTACACCCATATACATAAATGAAGATATTCCAAAGTACAAGCGTCAACTACTATGGTCTGCTAAAGAAAAGCTAAAGCCTAACTTTAAATATATCTGGATCCAGAATTCGAATATCTTGGTTAAAAAGAACAGTGACGAAAAGAAAATATTCAAAATTCGCTGTGAACAGGACATCGATAGACTTGCAAACAGCAAGTAAACATACTTAAGGTGCAGCGTACACACAACCTGATATTTTTATAACCAAAATTCGATACTTATTACAGATGTACCAAACGACGTAAAATACCAAAGATTTCAAGATATAACAGTATTAACTAAAAATATTGCAAAAAGTACTGAAAATATCAAGATCTACCATTTGAACATTCGGTCGCTGAGGAAACATTTTAACGAATTACAGGTGTTACTTCATGAGAATAAATACATGGTCGATATTTTGATCCTAACAGAAATTAATATAAAGGAAGAAGAATTACAATATTATAAGATAGAAGGTTACAATACATATATACATTCAAGAAAAATGCAACGAGGAGGAGGAGTACTAATTTATTTTAAAATAGAACTAAACTTTGATGCTGAAATAATTTCTTCAGAAAGCTTTGAGACAATGCATGGAAGATTAAAAAATAGCTCAAGTATAATTAATATCATTGCTGTGTACAGACCACCAGAGAAAAACAAACTTCATTTTATTCAACAATTGGAAATCATCACCAAAAACATTCCTAAGTCTGAAGCCATTATGATTATAGGGGATATGAACATTGACTTGTTAAATAATAAATCAAATCCAACTATTTCCAAGTACAAAAACACCTTGTGTGGTCACGGCCTACAAAATGTCATACCTTGTACCGAAGTCACGCGAGAAGCCATCGTGAACGGAAGACTAGAGAGATCTTGCATCGATCACCTATGGGTGCGAGCGGGACGGAGCGAGAGCGCACTGGCATTCGTGTTGGAGGCGCATATCTCAGACCATCACCTTATAGGTATATCGATCGATGTGCGCGACGACGGCATCGGCAGCACGCGGAATGAGACGCCGGCTTCGCATGTAAACAAAACGCGGACTATTATCAGTGATAAACTCGTGCGGCAGAAACTAGATGCTTACGACTGGGCACAGTTATTATTAATTACGTGTCCTCTAGTTCTTTATCAAACTATTTGTTCGGTGTTCGATAAGATTTATGAAGAAAGTACAATCGTGGTTCATGTATGTAATAAAAGGAAAACACAGCCATGGATAGACAGGTACCTTTATTTTTTTTATTTTTATTTATTTTTTATTTTTGCTTATTAAAGAAACATACAGCTCTTATAATACAGGTAGGTATAATAACTATGACTAGATCATTAGCCAAAACAGTTTCCAACCATAGATATAGTATATTAAAAAGGGGTAGATGCGCCACCGAGCGACCGGGTGTAAGGGATAGATATATTATGACGTCAAAATATGGGGCTGCCATGATCGCAAAAAAAATACCCTAAAAATGTAGTCGAAATCGTTACATTACAATACTTGAATTCCGTAGTGAGTGAAAGTCAACATTTTGACTCGCTAATTAAGCAAAGTATTGCAAGCGAAATCGCGGAAATAAGTAGTCCCGACCGACCACTCTTTTCGTGATAAACTATATTGAATTTTTGCCAATAACACCCTGGCATAATATGTAACATTATTGTTCTTCTTTATACCTCAACAAAAAATGCTCATCAGGCTGAACAACTTTTGCTAAGGTCTCATTTTTATATTTTGTATAGTTTAGCTGGACCATTATGGTTCTACATCAGGTGTTCCAGATATTAGATTTTTGTACCTAAACAAAAAATGCTTATCAGGCTGAACAACTTTTGCTAAGGTGTCATTTTTATATTTTGTATAGTTTAGCTGGACCATTATGGTTCTACATCAGGTGTTCCAGATATTAGATTTTTGTACCTAAACAAAAAATGCTTATCAGGCTGAACAACTTTTTCTAAGGTGTCATTTTCATATTTTGTATAGTTTAGCTGGATTACGTAGATTATTGTTGTCATTTTCATACATTATGATTCAGCATCAGGAGTTCCATTTTCCAAAATCAATTATACCCTAAGTTATGCCCAGGCTTAACAGCAATATAACAAAAAAAGTTTCATTCGAATCCATTCAGTATTTCCGGAGATTAGCGTGTTCAAACAGACAAACAAACAGACACATTTTTTTTTCAAATTCTTACTCTATTACTATGTCGCCATCGCCCCAGATATTTCATTTTTAAATATATGTAATGTACAGACACACTTTTTCTACTGTTTTATTATATGTAAGGATAAATGGGGTAAAAAACTGCATTTTATAATTACAAACTATGCAAATTTGCTATGTCCCTTGCTATACTCAATCAACTTTGAATGATTTTAAACTTATCAATATATTTAATTCATAATGAACATTAATGGTATACAAATAAATTATTATTGTTATTATTGGAAATTAGCATTACTTATCAAAGTTTCTAGGAAAAATAATTAAAAATCATTAATGAATGTCTCCATCGCTTCAAATATATTTTTGTTGAAATATCTGTAATGTACAGACACACTTTTTCTGCAAATCAATTCGTGTGTACTTATGCCCATTTTTTATTTTCCAGTTGCTTCTGTCCATTTCTCACGAATTTTATCTTCCGTCCGAAATCTGGAAAAATCAAATCGCTTGAAATTCCCTGAAATATAGGGTAATTTTTGGGGAAAAATTTCTATATGGGTAGGCATCCGGAAATCGAATTATAAACCTACTGATTTTAATGGACGTCAATACTAAGCTGGCTTCTATTACGTAGATTAATACGCAATTTTCCCGGTTTGCATGTCAAATGTTTCCGAGGTTATTTTTAGAAATAATTTTTAGAGTTTTCCTATTTATCAGGTTTTTCATGATATAACTAATGATTTAGCTCAGAAACTTGGTTCCTGTCAGATTTGAGAAAGAAATACGTGATCAAAATATAGAAAACAGTGTACTTACGCATGAAATGTAACGCCCGCTTCTTTTCTTTATTATTTTGCTTTTGCAGCCAAATATTGAACACCCCACCATTTTGTAGGCTAGACACAAACACTACACATTCGATTTATAATAGATTTTATG
Source organism: Agriphila tristella (assembly GCA_928269145.1). Classification (NCBI taxonomy): domain Eukaryota; kingdom Metazoa; phylum Arthropoda; class Insecta; order Lepidoptera; family Crambidae; genus Agriphila; species Agriphila tristella. The sequence goes on along the minus strand of OV743430.1, from coordinate 54,124,881 downwards.
TATAAATTAGGTAGTAATCCACAAAACCTTTAATTTCTTTGGCACTCTTGATATAACCTCACCTTGTTTGTTTTGCCTAGTTGAACTGTGCCTATAACCCGACCATGAAAAAAAGTACGGTCGGTGATAGAGATAAAACATGAAACTCTTCTCTATTTACTCCTAAAGGAATCTCAATGAGACGATCTCGCTCTATCAAAGCATGTCAGACCCTTGTTTCCAACAATGAGAATTACATAGCGAAGACTATAATGAATTTAACTTAAGAAAAAAAAATACAATGACAGAAAATTTGGCATTTCCCTTACCCACCAAAATTTAAAATTTAAATTTAAGCTAATTTAATTTAATTTACCGAATGTTATTACACAGAGACAAGTTATTTAGGGCTTGGAAAGGTTCACCTAGCTGCATGAATAAACGGTTAGAATATACGAAGTTCCGGAACAAAGTGAACAAACTAGTGAACGAAGCGAGAAATAAGTATAGACGTACTGAAATACAAAAGTGTAGTGGTGATTATAGGAAGATCTGGCGCCTTATTAACTGCTGGATAGGAAGGTCGAAAGAAAGCTTGGACATGGTAATTTCTAAATATCTAGGTAAGCAATATAGTGCACTAAATATATGTAATAGTTTTACTAAAACGTTCACTAAAGAAATACAGAATATTAAACACAATTGTAATCTAAAGTTTTTGGATCGGAGTACATATGCTAAAGAAAGTAATTTAAGTTTTAGATTTCAAAAAATCTGCTCTGTCGATGTATTAAAAATTATTAATAAATTTTCATGTGAAAAGGCGACTGGTCTCGATAAAATTAGGGTCAGTGATCTAAAGTACATAAAAAGTCAATTAAGCCCTATCTTAGCCAAATTTATCAATCTATGTCTAGAGAAAGGATTATACCCCGAAAAATTAAAACACGCAATAATACGTCCCATTTATAAATCTGGTAGCCATCTAGACTTCACTAACTACAGACCGATAGCCATACTGTCTATTATAGATAAAATTGTAGAAAAGTTAATTATAGGACAGATAAGTAATTTTTTAGAGCACAATAATATTTTATCTACATTTCAACATGGTTTTAGAAAGGGGCGCAGCACGGTTACAGCGCTGACTCGGTTCGCCGACTATGTCAACGGAAGTCTCGACTCAGGAAAACAGGTGATCGCGCTTTTTATTGATTATAAAAAAGCGTTTGATACGCTTGATCATAATTTACTTTTACAGGCGATGTCAGAGTGTGGAATTCGAGGCCCAACAAACGATTGGTTCCGAAGCTACTTAAATAACCGAAAAATTCGTACTGTAGTAAATAGTGTTGTAGGGGACGAGGCTTCGGTTGAGCTAGGCGTGCCGACCGGGTCGGTGTTCGGGCCAGTAGGCTACATACTCCATGTCAACAGCGTGTGTAACGTGGTGCGTAGCTGCCGGGTGTATATGTATGCAGATGATATGTGCTTGCTATATGCATCAAAAGATATTCGCGAAATTCAAAAATGTATACAAGAGGATTTTGAAAACATAACTAAATGGGCACATGATAATGGGATTATAATAAATTTAGGTAAAACAAAATGCATGCATATACACTCGGCCTACAATCAGCGAGCTAAGGCTGCTGATCAGAAAGATCTGGCATTGGTAGGACACTCATATGAATGTCTACACAACAACAAAAATAATTGTGATTGTAAACCACTTGAATATGTACAAAGATATAAATACTTAGGCCTGACAGTAGACACAAAATTTTGTTGGAAAACCCACATTTGTGAACTTAATAATAAACTTAGAGCATTATTAGGGAGATTTTATCATCTCAATAGAATACTTAGTAAACGAACTTTGTTTGTGGTGTATTATGCTTTAGTTGATTCTTTAATTAATTATGGATTAAGTATATACGGACGCACTTTTGCTACATACATTAATGAAGTAAGGAATATACAGCTAAGAATAATAAAAAATATCTTGTTAATAAAAAAACTAAAAAAATGTGTAACAAAGATTATGATCAGCTATTCAAAATGTGTAAAATTTTGCCTGTAGACAAGAAAGTAAAGTTTCTCATTGCACTAGAAAACTATTTTTGTGATGATTTTAAAACCAAAAGAGTGTACACCCGTAACACCAGGAGAGCAAATGATGGTATTCTGGTGCAACCTCGTTCTAGCAATTATTATGGTGAAAGAACATCAATGTACATGGTACCGAAACTATTTAATAAGTACAATCTATTAAGACAGATTCCAGCTTTGACTAAAAATTTGTTAAAAACTAGATTTAAAAATTCTCTTTTAGACGAAATAACCAAATAACTTTATTTATGTTGTAAATTGATCCTTATTTAAATTACTTAGTACTTACCTAAAAGTAACTTGCATGTTTTGTGAGGTAGGTATGTGTGATAAATTGTCAAAGAGCGCACATCCCGCCAACAAACTGTATACACAGTTTGGCAGGAAATTATATATGTCAATATCTGTAACATACCTTGTGATAAATAAATAAAAAAAAAAAAAAAATGCGAGTCAGTTTGTTACGCTTTTATGTCTTAACTCCTCAACCGATCATAATGAAATTTTGCATACACGTTGTCAGGGGTACAGAAAAGGATTTAAGGTGCCTTTACTTCAGAAAAAAATTACTGTTCTCGAGGGATAAAAAAATAACTGTCCACGCAGACACAGTCGCAAGCGGTCGCTAGTATTTTTGAAAGTAACATTCAGGAAAATTGGTAGGTAATAGAAAATTTATTTTAGAAATCAGTAAATATTCTGATCAAAGACTTATATAATTAAAATTTACATCATACTGCTCGGAAACTAGGATTTACTGGTATGGTAAGAAGCTGTGTTAGTTGGCATTGTGCTACACAGTGCATTGTTTTTTTTTTTTGTAAAAAGCTTCGTCATTTTAATAAGAAAAGAAATTAGCTTTCCGGCTGTTTGATCTCCTCTACAAGTCGCATTTCTCAACAGATTCTGGTGAAATTTTGTGAGTAGGTTCGATAATTATATATAACTGTTCAGTCAAGCCAATTTTTCCAAATTTATAAAAAAATACTCACCCATTTTGAAAAATGATCAAAATTAGAAGCACCATCCGTCTATCGCAACTCGTGAAGAAGAAAAGTTTCTATGAAACGGGGCAGAACTTTAATGGCCGCTATATGTATCTCACTCTTTTTTCTTCTTTATGTCTCTTTCTTCCATCTGTCAGTGTTACATTGCATATCATAGACTACAAATGGCGGGATATTTTGAAAAGTTGTGTGATAACTGAAGATTATAAATTAAGATTTTTGTCTTATTTTTGTTGATTTTTCAGTAGTTTCATCTAAATTTGCTTATAAACGGTGTTTAGGACGGTATTGTAATGAAATACTTAGGTATAGGAAGTGTAAAATATGTGGCATGAAGACCAAAAAAAAAGGATGGACAAAAAGATTTTTATGGCAAGATTTCGTCTTGATGAAGCTTGGTATGAATGAAACTAAAGAAATTCAATAAATCTTGATTTATATTAAGCATAAAATCAGTATAAAAGCAAAGATTTTATAAAAGCCCTGTAATAAAATTACCAATGGTTTACCTAGTAGATAGTGTTGTGTGATCGTCACTGATCATTTATCGATATTTTTGTATGTGCAAACAGTGGGTAAAATTTAATGCCAATATGTATTCGGCATAGGTATGTACCAATTTTATTGAAAAATTGCATAAAAATAAATTTATTTGCAGGAAACATTTTACTGCTAAGGACTTTAAAAAGAAAAAAACAACTTAAAAAGCATGCAGTTTCTACAAAACGGCCTAAACGGCCTTCTTCCCCTCCTTTGTCTGATGTTTTAGCTCAATTTCCGTGATGTTCATGCAGGTGCGTATTCTCTTGTAACTCAATAGCGTTTGGTCGTTCTAACGTTAAAAATTATATAATATTAATTTTTATATTATCTAAATTAAATTATTTGTGTTTTAGCTTTAAAACCAGTGCCAGTGTGTGAGACTCCCGAAGTGGGAATTACGGTGGCAATTCCAGCTACTCAATCAAGTAAAATTTTATTTTTTATGAGTATTATGATATTTATCTTGACTCAGCCTCAGCAATTGATAGATTGAGACTAGGTTTCCGAAACGAGTTTATGTCACAAATAGCCGCCCGCGACTTCGTCTGCGTGGAATTTTTTTTTGCTATTTTTCGGGAATAATACTTGGTTCGGGATAAAAGGTACCCTATGTCCTTCTCTGTATCTTTGACAACGTGTATGCAAAATATCATGATGATTGGTTGAGTAGTTAAGACGTGAAGGCGTAACAAACAAACAAACGGACTTTCGCATTTATAATACTAGCTTCCGCCCGCGACTTCGTCTGCGTGGATAGTATTTTGTCTATCCCTCGGGAACAGTTCCTTTTTTCGGGATGAAAGGTACCCTATGTCCTTCTCTATACCCCTGACAACGTGTGTGTAAAATTTCATAATGATCGGTTCAGTAATTAAGACGTGAAGGCGTAACAAACAAACAAACGGACTTTCGCATTTATAATACTAGCTTCCGCCCGCGACTTCGTCTGCGTGGATAGTATTTTGTCTATCCCTCGGGAACAGTTCCTTTTTTCGGGATTAAAGGTACCCTATGTCCTTCTCTATACCCCTGACAACGTGTGTGTAAAATTTCATAATGATCGGTTCAGTAGTTAAGGATTTGTAAGGATTCCCGGTCCTGTGCGGTCTCTTGCCTGTTAACTGCTTTACAAGTATACCTATAGGTACTTATACATACGAGTATAATAATAATAGTCGCCTTTAATGAGCGGTTTTCTGACAGCTGAGAATTTTAGTCTATTTTTATGTTGATAGATGGCGTTATTCAACTAGGTAGGTTTTTTTTATTTTTCCTAGCAGCTGAGTATACCACTGAGTATATAACACTCGATACTGGCAAAAATTACTCCCTGAAGAGGAGTAGTTTGCCATAACCATGACAAAATTGACTGTCAAATTGACAAAATTTTGCTTTTTTCTAAAAAAGTTACGAACTTAGTTGAACAACGACATCTAGCCGTCTTTTAGGTACTACTTTTTTTTCTTAAACTGCCTTTTGAAAACCGCTCATTGTTTTGGAATATATTTCTATTTCTTTTTATTTAACCAAATAATAGGTATTAGTTAATAAGTATATATCTATTTTATGTTTTCAGTTAGCGACAATCAATGGGGAGGAAAAGCGCAATTTTATCCCGATAGGTGGCGTCTGGTCTTTGGTACCCGGCCGCCTCACAGAAAGTGTCAAAACATATGGGAATCTCTTGGAGTATTGCACTTTTTAATTTTATACTGAGAAAATGCCGCATTGTTATGCATGTAACTTGTAAAATATTGGAGTTCATCGATTTCCCAGTAACAAAAAAAAAATAGTGGGCAAAAAAATATCAAAAAAAGATGCTTTTCCCTCGATTTTCTCCTTTGCTGAGCCTGAAAAACATTATAAATCAAAAGGAATGTTTCATGAATTTGATGAAGCTTCGCCAAAATAAAACAACATTTGAATTATAACAGCTTTGTTCTTTAATATTTCAACCTCAGCAGTTTCTAATATATTTATAACTTGGATGAATTTGATAGGTATATCAAATATGGAATAAGAATTGGGGCCAAACAGAGAATTAATAGAATTTTATATGCCAGAGTCATTCAAGAAACTTAGAATAATAAAATAAATATGATAAAACGGTTCGTGTAATTTTGGATGGTACAGAAATTCCAGTACAGAAACCTGAAATTACTATTGCACAGAAGGCATCATGAGGCAACTATAAACACGGAAATTCACACTCAGTTGCTTTGTTAAAATTTAAATCATATGCTTCTAATCTGAAATAAAAAGATTACTTGTAAATCTTACACGAAATTTAAAGAAATGTAATGCTTGTTAGCAATTTCTTGTAAGTCGCTATAAACTTTCTTGCCTGTTGTTTTGGCTTTTCTTTTCCGTAATTCTTCTTTTATCTGAGCTAAAGTTAGCATAGAATACATTGTTTGTCCGCAAAACCGAAAAAAATACAATCTAAGAAAGTAAAATCACGTAATACTTAGTCAAGACAATATAAGCTCAAACTGACAATGGTTCCAAAGACTGAAGCGCCATCTGTAATTCACTTTGCCTTCGCCTCCCCATTATCGGATGTTAACCAAGGTCCACAGAAAATAAATATTGGAAAGATGGTAAATGCATTCTACTAGGTATCTTACCTATTAATATCTAATCAATAACACTAACAAATTATATTATTTTGTTATTTCAGATTCCAGATCAAGATGGCGGCTGCATGACGTCATTTGATAGTGTAAAAACATTTTTAATTACTACAATATGGTTATCAAATGAAAGGCCTTGATAAGCACATTCCAAAACTATATAATATTTCACTAAAATTTATAAAATAAATAGGTATAATGTCAACTTGTTTCGTGCAATTAAAGATTTTAGTGTTGTATTGTAATGTTTCATTTTATTTAATAATTTAATTTTAGTAATTGGTTTCATTTATTCTTCCCTATTTTGTTATATGCGATCAAAATAAATGGAATCAATTACTAAAACAAAATGAAAAAAAATGCAGATATAGGGAGTGGTCCCCCCAGGTACCTACAGACGTCATCGATATCGATATTTTTCGTACACCGTACAGGGCATCACTATGTTTTTCATATCATGTTGGTAGTATTGGTCTTCATCGCTTGACCATGCTTGAATGTTGGCAGCGATCGAAGAACCCTGTTTTGACATTTGGTGTGCCAATAATTTTGTTTGAAGTCCCGTCTCTTAAATAATACGTAGTGATTTTACATTCTCTTTGGCACCATCTAGCTGCAATACTCACGTACCTACTGTGTGCTTTGAAAACTTCATGGTGACATTTTATTTTATTTTTTCGCGAGGTCTACAGCTCACGGAGCCACTAGTATTCACTAAGGAGTTTTGCATAGCTTGAAGGGTAAAGTGTACTTTACAATCTTAGAGTAACACGGGCTTCTACAGAAAGAGAAGCCATACGAAGCGTTTCCCCTCTGCCGAAGTACAAGCCCAAATGGGCATACGCGTTAGTAAAACCAGTTGCGCCCGGATTTCTTTCTAGACCGAGTCCAGTCGCGCATGTGAACGCTGCTCTGTTTAAAATGTCGAATTGATGAGTTTTTTGCTGTTAAAAGAGATCTTGAACATCAAGTATACAAAAAGACGGTTTTACATTTCACATAAAAATAATTTTTTATCGTATTATTGCTATTTGTTTACATTTAAACATTAAATTCGTATATTTTATTCTTAATTAGTTGTCAAATTTGTTCAGTGACATCGGGTCTGCTAGTCCATGGCTCGTCCGTACAAATTTCAGATCTGTCGCTAGATAAATCCGAGTTCTCGCCGATGGGCAACTTAGTGATGTTACCGTTAAATAATGTTTGTCGATAAAGTGTTGGTCAATCTGGCCCTGATTCTGCGCCAAATTCATTTGCGAGATTTTTGCATGATTTGCTCTGCACTGATGTGATCGCGACAGATATCGCGAAATAAATGTCGAAATAGTAGATTATACAACAAGTGAATAAAAAGAGAATTTAGTTCGAGGGACTAACGGCCGTCTCTCGAGCAAGATAATTAGGCGCATGATAGCTGCATGACAGCTAAGTTCATGACACCGTTTTAATTTGGTCGAGTTGTAGTTAGGAAAGACTTATGCGATTCTTATCCAAGCTGAATACTAACCGTAAGTAGTACTGTTAAATAAACTATATTCAAATTAAAGCAAATAACACTGCTAAGAGCTGAATAGTAGCCGAAGATTCAACATCGCTCTGTATAACTTAAAATCGCTTATTATTCACTCTTATGGTTGAATTAAACGCACTTTTTAGAGTGGCGATGGTAAAAAAGCAATTATTCAATGATGTGACTGTGATCAACGTTAAGACGGGGAGCGATCACCGATTGTTGTAAATTCAAATTGTTGGGTGTGCAGATGGCAGTACTGTCATGGAGCGATGTTCAGTATCAGCAGCCTGAGCCCAACTTCCCTGGGTACACATTAGTCCCAACCCAATCACCTACACTCTCGAGCTTTTTGTATAAAGCTCGAGCGTATAAAAATGACCTCTTTGTTGTTATTCACCCCATCGTAAAATGATTGAGTTTGTAATCTTTATTCCTTTTTCCGTATCGATATTGCTGCATCGACAGTTGATCCCAGCCCTTTATGTCAAAAACCTGTCATATTTTGATGTGTGACTCATCCGTACACAAATTTTTGCTGTTTTATTTTATTTTTTATGTGTGAGTGTCGTCATTACAGTGTAGTTTTTGTATGTGGGTATGCGAAACTGCACTTGTGTGCATTTTCCCCCCCCGCAAAAAATGCCAGAATAATTTGAATAGAGTAATATCGCTAAGGCTTCTCCCTTCGTGACAAACGAAGCCTTTTGTTGCTCGATGTTTACAATAATAAAGCATTCACCCTATGCTTGAATTGTAAAGTGATTTGAAAATGGAACGTTCTATCTAAACAGTGCACATGCCTGGCCAACCAGTTTTCAATAATTGTTACAATGTATTATTAATTTTAATAAATATATTTTTATAAATATTTTCTCTCTAATGAAAAATTTATTTTGTCATACCAATATATAGGTAAATGTTTTATTTACCTCACATGAATGATGTAAAGTAGTATGCTTACCTCGGTTGCAAACAGCTATTACACCCTCGAACCATTAGCGCCCTTTGCGAGCTACGCTCGCATGGGCGCCAAATTGGATCTTGTTCTGTAATAGCTCTCTTACGTCCCTCGTGTAACAAACTACTATTTATAAAAAATAATCCTATTAATGAGTAAGTACCTATTAATTATTTTGATTTAATTATACTTCAAGTGTATCAACAATTACTGAAATTCTCGTACAGAATTACATTCGCATCGTCGGTTACAAAGTAGTAATGTTGATTATCCCAAGGGAAATTTTCAATCACAGGTGGACGGGAAAATTTATTGTTGCGTCGATATGTAGGTATTTTTTTTCTGAATGTCTGAGATTGGAGTTACCTTTCTTTGTCCTTGATTCAATTTAATTTTACGACAAGTCGATAATGGGAGATGTCCGAAAAAAATCAAATTGGCTAAATATTGTTTATAGGTAATATAAAAGCTCCCATAGTAATAGAAAAAAGTTTCAGAATTTTGGTTGCGTAAAAAATAATTAAAAAATTAAAGTCTCTTCGACTTTACTAATGTGCAAAAGTAACAGCGGATGGGGATTATACCTTTGCCACTGCCGCCTACACCACCTGCCATAACCACAACACGAATAAAAAAGTTTTGACATTTTGTGTTGAAACTTTTTGTTAATACTATGCTGTGGTTGTGGCAGGTGGTAGCAAAGGTATGATTTCCATTGATGTGCCTCCGGAAAACATACAGCATTGTTTATGAAGAAGCAGTGTGTACTTAGCTTTATGTTGATAGTCTGTGGCGCAAACCATAGACAGACTCGTACTTCCGGCTGCTGTCCGCTAGGTGTCGCCACTGTCACCGGCAAGGGCGGGGAGGTGCTCGCCGCCATGTTTATAGCTCATAGCGTTGTGTACTTTTGCCGCGAGCGGACGTAAATCCGTTGGTATCTACTCAATCTTATAAAACGAACGCGTTTTGAGCTCGGTTAATCGTATAAACGATTGTTCAAAATTTAAAAATAAGTTTATCTGTAACTTACACCTTTTTTATACGGTTTTTGTGAAAAATATGGCGTCATCGGCACATGACTGACGCACTTCAAAGCCAGAGAAGGATACAGCGTACGAGATTGTAGCAGCAGCAACAGCGAGCAGCAGCAGCTAATCCACAGGTAACGGTCGATCCTCGGATCGACGCGTTAGTAATCAGGTCAGTCTACCCACAAACATTATTATTTTATTTTCGTGCAACGAATACTTATGGAGTTTTCCTAGCAAATCAATAATGCGAATACTGAGTTTCAATCTTTGTTTGCTTAAAACAAATGGTGTTTGTTGTTTAATAAGCGTTTAACGCTGTTCAATCAGCAAGAGACCGTCGACGGTCGCACCACTTTGCTTACAAATTCTTTAAATTCTCTAGACCTGCTGACGTAAAAAGATAAGAGCTTTTAACTCGCCTACAATACAAGGAAAAATTGATTGATTTGCGTGATACGATAGCCCGGTCGGGTTCTGCAATCTAAAATTGAACGATCCGTTATGTCGGCTCAATAAAAGTACGGCATTTTAGTATCCACAGAACAAATCATAGCTGCTCTTATGAATGCTTTTCCTGTTTAGAGAATTATTATAATCAGACTCACAATGCATTATTGATTTGGCTCACAAAACTTGATGGTACTAACAAAAATCTTGAAATTGATTTGCTCCGTTTTTAATTGGGATGATTTGTCTCGTGAAAATTTCTTTGCTCCTTATTTTTGTTTTGGAGATAAGGATTGTTTTCTGAAATTATCGTCGCTAAGATGCTTTGTGGTCAGTACCATAGTTTAGATTTTTCGAAAAGAATTTATCGAAAGTTACCTACTATTTTCAAAGTCATAAAACAATGACTAATAATATTGGAAATTATTGAGAATGATAAGGAACTAATAACGCGGCGTTACAGACGTCCTTACGCCCGTTCTTCTTGTCAGTTAAAAAGGCTGGAACGGGTGGTAGGAAAATATGGTCGATTCGAAAGTGCTTAATTGTAAAGTTTATTTGAATAAAGCCATTTTAACTTTGACTTGATTTATTCGCAAGCTTTTTCTGCGGAAGAAAAGCGTAAGCGATCAACTTTTGACTTCCGAATCTGAACGAATTCATTAAAACCGAGTCGTTTTGAACAATTTCACATTCAGTTAAATGCCTCCAATCTTAGTATTGAATTGAATGACAAAGTTGGACACTTCTCAGTTATATTTTATAAAGTCAATTATAAATGTCAATGATCAGGGTCAATTATCAAGGTCCATTATCAAGGTCAATTGTCAAGATCAGTTATCAAGGCCAATTGTCGAGATCAGTTAACAAGGACAATATAGTCAAGGTCTGTTGTCAAGGTCAGTAGTCGAGGTCAGTTACTCTAAATGACATGCATCCCTTGGGTCATCAAAATTTCGCTTCTTTCCATCAGGAACATGCTAGGTCGCGGAGACCTTGCATGCAAAAGGTTGTCGAGTGCTAGTCTGCCTAGACGACTTCCTTTTTGGTCATTCAGGACCTAACCAAGTCATGTCTCAGGCTGCGGAAGCCGTGAGGCACTTGGTCCAATATAATCTATGTCTTGAGGCTGCGGAAGCCGTGAGACATGCTGTCTTGAGACTGCGGAAGCTGTGAGACACTTTATTTACTGATTTATGCACCAAGTGAGATTCTTGAACCAAACATAGCTTAGCTTATGACTTCAGGCTGCGGAAGCCGGGAGACACCTAGATCAGTACAAGTAATTTGTTAAGGCTGCGGACATGTGTGATAAATATCTAAGTACCGATCTTAGAAGACTTAGAAAATACTATACACGTATTTACGATAGGAAAAACAATGACCTTGCTAAGTCACACACAAACAAGTTAACCTAACAAGTTACAAGACCTCGACCTTGCAACAAAGATGTATCAAACCCTTTTACAGCTCCTAAATTGCTTGGGTAAACTGAACTTTTCCAACTTTGAGTTCGCCAACGCAGACCTGACTGCCGCTACTCGCATTACTACGCACTTAAGGTGGCTCGACATACAACGACCACGACATACACATCTATCGGTTGTCGTTGGTACTAAGTACCTACATCACGACATGGTATGGTGACGCGGAGCTTCATATCATTCCGTAAATTATACTCTATCTTAACTACAGATTTGGGGAAATGGGTGAAATGGTTCCGACCAGGGTGACTGATCGCCCGTCCGGCTTCGCTGGCGTCCCCCCTTATAAATAATAATTATAACTACAGATGTTTTGAATTCAAGATGCTCTTATAGATAGAACGTTTATTCCAGGCATGTGGACAATAAAGAACTATTTTTAGTAAACTGGACTCGTCGAATACTAGCTTTCTCCGACATGACATGAAGGCTACAGATACGAAAATAACATACCGCCTAGCACTTGTCAGCAGTACAAGTACCAGCGAAAAGGCATCTCTAGCTCGGAGCAACTACATAAGTCTTCGGAAGACTTGTTTGCATAACGAGAGATTGCACAACCAAGGCAATTTTATTCAGAACCGTTTTCATAATTTGCAAAAAGCTATCAGCAAACTATATTCTCATACAAATTTATTATAACTATAAGCCTTCAGCTTCTTGGCAGATCTTGGAGATACCACTTGGCCTAAGTAGCTCCACCAACCAACATCTTTCTCATGATATTTTTAATGTTTAAATATTGATCTAACTATACCGGGTACGTACCCGTTAGTCGCACCAGATTATCCTGAATCACCTCGGGCCGTTTGGATTCAGGAGACCTAGTATCTGCATCGTTGGATGACCCCCACGACATATGTACAGGTGAAAGCATTCATCGTGTAAGTCTTGAAAATTGGGGGAGGGGGTAGTAAAATAAAATAAAGCTCAGAAGTCTCCTTCTTCTCTTGAAGGTGTCCGGTGAGTAAAAGTACGAGGAATTCGGCACAAATACTCCCTAATAAATCACTTACCAGCGATCAGAAGACAACTTTGGTCGTACCCCCTGATTGACCACTTTTGCTACATTTGCCTTGAAACACCTCAACTTGACAATTTCGTAAACGTTTCTATTCTAATCTTTTTAGGAACAGTGTTTGAAAGGTGAACTAGCTTATAGTAGTAGTATAGAACTATTGTAGTACTTACAAAAACAATCACAAGTTTTTTGTGAGCCTTGTTTATATTAAAACAATAATGATTTTAATTATTATTTAATTAGTCACAATACAATATGTTCCTATATGGCTATTGGCCAATTTAGTCTAATTTAGTCAAAGAAACACTTTTAAACCTCGCTTGTAGAACAACAAAAAAATTTACCGCTAGCGTCTGGGTGAAAAGTCCACAAGTCACTCTATTAAAGTTTCTAATAACGGTATTTATTGTGACCAAATATTCATTTTATATTTAGCTTTCAGTTTGAAAACTGACTCATTCCCAGATTCCCACAGACAGTCAACTTAGATGCTGTCGTCCAATATATAGGTAAATATTTCCTGGTTATTAATACTGCTTAAAAGGAACTTAATCATTTTGTTTTCTCTAGGAGACCTGCATTATTTTGATGTACGCGTGAAGATGTAAATTAATCAGGTTACTTAATAAATAATTGTATCACTGTATGTGAAGCCATAAAAGCTGCATCACCTGTCCTATCCTAATAGAGAATTAGGTATGTATCACCTATGATAGCAGAGTCAGAGCAACCCCGAAAATGCGGATGTGCTGTGGCTGTTTTTAGGCTGGTACGAGGACCAAGCTGTTGAAAAACATTATATATTTGTTTTCTTAGCAAACCAACAGCGTTTTTTCTATCATTACATTCCTTGAAATACATTAAAGCAAAGTATTATAAAAAAAAACTAATTCATTACAATATAAGCAGTAAGTATAATGATTGGTCTCATATTAAGACTTTTGCATAATTTTTTTTTTCAATACTACATTTTACACTAGAGAAGAACATTCTTCTTCTACCTATGTACTCGGGTGGTAATTGATCAATCTACTTAGTGATAAGTGGAACTTATTCTTTAATTATATTAATCGAATTTTGCCTTTTTGTTACTTCATAATTAGTTAGTACTAATCAGTACTATATTATGATAGATTTTTATAGAAAATACTATAAACAAAGTAATATCAATACCCATTAAGTTATATTTTACATTATCAAAGTAATATATACAAATAATCATCATAGCGTTGTGTTAATCATTCTCACCAGCAGATAACAAACACGTCTTCATAAACAATGCTGTATGTTTTCCGGAGGCACATCAATATAACGGTTTTACATAACAATAAAACCGATATTATGTGCCGAGAAGGAAAACATACAGCATTGCAGGAAGTTCTTCCTGGTGAAGACTATGAGCTATAAACATGGCGGCGAGCAGCTCCCCGCCCTTGCCGGTGACAGTGGCGACACCTAGCGGACAGCAGCCGGAAGTACGAGTCTGTCTATGGTTTGCGCCACAGACTATCAACATAAAGCTAAGTACACACTGCTTCTTCATAAACAATGCTGTATGTTTTCCTTCTCGGCACATAATATCGGTTTTATTGTTATGTAAAACCGTTATATTCTGCTGTTACTTTTGTATATTCGTGAAGTCGAAGAGACTTTAATTTTTTTATTTTTTTCCAATTTTTTTCACACAATCGAAAATTCTGAAGCTTTTTTCTATTACTAAGGGAGCTTATAAAAAAAACAACAAATTTGTTTTTTTCGGACATTGATTGATTGATCAAAGGTGCGCGATAAAATGGTAAAGTTTGATGCCGCCTGGCACTACTACCCACCCCCACCAACAAAACTTTTCGAGGTGCCCGGATCTGTTAATAATGATCCTTTTATAGTATGGCATACTATCTAGAGGGATTTCGTCGCTCTGTAAATTGTCCACCTATTTCCGAGGCTAGCTTAGTCCATAAGTAGGAATGAAAATCCTGCAAGCATGCATGTTATGTTACTTGAAATCAAAAAACGGCAAGAACTATTTCAATAAAATAAGCGAGTTTGTAGCGACCAAGGAGATAAAATAAAAACATCAATGCCTGTGTTGCATGCCGTTGCAGTAATGTAATGTAGGTACTATAATTTCGAAGAATATTGGCAAGGGACTGAATTACATTACCGCCAAAGCTACCAAGAACGTTTTAATTTTTGTCCATTGGCTAGTGAAAGAAGCCGATTGTAATTATACAAATTTAGGTGATGATATCGAGGGGTGAAAGGCTAATGGATTTAAGCGACATCATGGGCGATATTGAGTTATATACATATTCGGAATCAGCAAATTTTTCTGCGTCGAATGAGCCGGGTTTCATGTCAATCCGACCTATTTTTTGTCGCTTAAGTTAATTAGATTTGCACGCTTTTTCCTCTTCGGTACTAGCTGAACCGACGCAAGAATTTGCTATTTTCTTAATGTGGTTGACTTAAGCTGTATCAAAACATTACCAATTGTTACTTGAACCAGTTTTCCTTTCTGACATTTAAACTCAAACGGTTGTTAAATCTTTTTTCCAATATCTATAACTACAGAATTTGTAGGTTAAATTATTTAGCTTGCTTCAAAATTTACAAACCTATGTCGCTTAAAGCAAATAGCTTGCGACAAAATATATTAAGCTTGTCTTTTAAAGCAAATAGCTTTCCACAAGAGTATATGAAGTCTGTCGCTTGAATCAATTAGCCTGCGACAAAAATAAATAAATTCGTCCCTTGAATTTTTTTGCTTTCGTTTATTTTATCTTTATGTAGGTACATAAATTAATTAGCTTTTTACAATTTTTATGTGAATTCGTTGTTTAATCTATTAGTCCCTATATTTTTTTACAAAATGGGGTCGCTTAATTCAAAAAATATTTATTGCTTTTGTACATGAATCAGTTTTCCTTAACTAGAGTGGTTTAGTAATGTGCTTTCAGCAAACATGGTATTCTATACACCATTAAAATCAATGTCGTTTAAAACCTATTCAAAATGTTTTCATTGCCTTAAAATCACCCAATAATAAAAGGGATGCGCTCGCGCAGGTCGCTTCAGTCGGTCCCAAATTGTCAAGGGGGCGTTACCTGTGTATTGTGTTAGAGATTTTTTTTTATTAATTAAGCTTTGAAATTATGTTTTAGTGAAACTGTTATCACCGCATTGTTGTATTATTACAGTCTTGGGCAAAATGTAGTCTAAGTACTGATTACTAACTACGATTACTAACTACAGTTAGTATGTAGTTGCATTCAATATTGCAGGATTACTTTTTTTAACTAAGTTCCCACTAAACAAAGAGCCGTTGTTCAAGAAAACACACTGAACATGAATACGCTGCAATACATTTTAAAAACTTACCTATGACATGGATAAGTCGTTCTTTGTCTCTGTAATCTGTCACTGTCTGTCATTTTGTAATCGTCATCATCATATCAGCCGCACGACACCCACTGCTGGGTATAAGCCTCCTCCATGGATCTCCACAATGATCGTCTTGCACTGCCCACATCCAGTGGCTTCAGACGACCTTCACCAGATCGTCGGTCCACCTCGTCGGAGGCCTACCCACGGAGCGTCATCCGGTGCGCGGTTGCCATTCCAGAACCTTTCTGCCCCAACAGTCATCGATTCTTCTCGCTATGTGTCCAGCCCACTGCCACTTCAGCTGAGCAATCTTTCGAGCAATTTCGGTTACTTTAGTTCTCCTGCGGATCTCCGTATTTCTGATTCGATCACACAGAGAAACGCCAAGCATGGCTCTCTTCATTGCACACTGGGTGACCTTTAGCCTCCTTATGAGACCCATAGTTAGCGACCACGTTTCACTGCCGTAAGCCATCACTGCCAACACACACTGGTCATAGACTTTCGTCTCGAGACACTGAGGTAAATCGGACGCGAAGATTTTTCGAAGCTTCCCGAATGCTGCCCACCCGAGTTGGATTTGACGAGAGATCTCTTTCTCGAAGTTGGAGTTACCTAACTGGACTACCTGTCCTAGGTATACGTAACGGTCAACAACATCAAGTGTAGTGTTCCTAACATGAACTGGAGCGCGCACAACATAGAATTTGACATGATTTTCTTCTTATCCATGTTCATCTTGAGACCCACTCTTTGGGTAGCAATACGGAGATCTTCGAGCATTGTGTTCAGCAGGCCCATTTTGTAACTCAACTGCTGCAGGTCTTCCAAGATCTCAGCCATAACAACTATATCATCAGCAAAAAAATGCCGATGCAATCACCTGCCGGAGCGTATGAATGTGATGTATGGTGCTAAAGCTTTTTTGGAACCCGGCTTGTTCGGGATGTTGGAGTCGTTGAGTCTGCGCGCAAGACGATTCGTAAGGAGTCTCGAAAAAAACATATAGACATGTATCAGAAGCGAGATGGGTCTGTAGTTCTTTAAGAGGGACTTGTCTTGTCACCCTTTTTAAAGAACAAAATCACCTCGCTTATGTTCCATGCCTTCGGCATTCTGCTCTCGACGATGACGGAATTGAAAAGCTTTTGGAGGACTTTAAAGTATCGGCTTACCGCCCGCTCTCAGAAGTTTTATAGTAATTACGTCGTCACCAGCCGCTTTGTTGTTTTTCAGCTGTGTGAGATCCATACTAATCTCGTACAGGCTGACGTCCGGGATATCAAAGTCAAAGTCAAATAAGCTTTAGTCAAATGAACTTAATTATTAAGTAGGTACTTTTGAATCGTCTATATTTTCCTACCACCCGTTTCAGACTTTTTTAGCTGACAAGAAGAACGGGCGCAAGAAACTTATCAGCTGTAACAACCATAAGTAACGATATTAACAAACTTGAATATATCGTTACCAGATAATAACAAACAACAGGGTGACAGGATATTGGCAGCAACATAGACTTATTATATTACTTCAACAAAGTACTTATAGTAGCAAGTTATGTGTTACATCATTTCCACGCATTTTGATCTTTTAAGATAATCGTCTACTTTATAATAACCATTACCCATGAGCGTGTTTTAACATGGTTTTTAAATTTGTGCAAAGGAAGATCAATCAATTGTTGTGGAACTTTATTAATAAAGGCTATGCCTTTCCCCATAAATGAACCTCTAGGTTTTGCAAGCCAATCTTGGAACGGCAAGTTAATCATTATTTGTTGTATTAAACTGGTGAATATTGCTGTTCTTAGCAAATAAATCATAGTGTTATAACTAAATTTTCATAATTGTATATATTGGCCTGCCAAAGTTAAGATATTTATTTCTTTAAACAATTCTTTAAGCTATCTCTTCGCCGAAGATTGTATATGGCGCGAACAGCTCTTTTTTGGACTACAAAAATATTTTCAATAATGGCAGCTGAGCCCCTGATATCTTGGGTATAGTGTCAGTAAGCTTGACACTGGGATCTTTAGCCTTGCTTTCAACGGGTGTCTGCGTGGAATATAACTGCCCATAGAAACTCTCGATTTCCCTTAGAATTTCAGGCTTCAATGAGATGATGCGTCCATCGTCAGTTTTCAGCTTCGTCATCTGGCTGCCCAATAGACAGATCTCTCGCGAACACTTTGGAGCCTTTATTCCGCTTGATTCTTTAATACGATTCGCATTAAATTGGCGAAGGTCGCTTGACACAGACTCAGATATCTGTCTATTTAGCTGCCGATAAGGATGAGCATTCGCTGTACTCTGGAGCCTCATTTCACGTCTCTAATCCATGAGTAGGAGTGTGTGGTCGGAGAGTTTATTTAGCTTGGAACGGCGGGTCTTAAAGAACTTGGATCCTACCGTACGGGCAGTATCCACCACTATGTTGTTTAGATCGTCCACATCTATGCTGTTCTCGAGGACTTCGAAGTAGTTTTGGAGTTCGAGTTGAAAGCTTTCTGGGTTTTGAATGTGGGCCGGTAATGGTCGGAGCGTGGATTTTATCAGTCGAGATCTTTATAGTTTTAGGTTAATCACGTTGTTGACAAGGGAATTGTGGACGATAAACCCGACACCTCACCTAGGGACTGTTGGTCGCCCTCCCGGTAATATAGCAAGTTACCGGAATTGAGGATTATAGAGTACTCTCAATCTCTTCGGACTTCAGATAACCCATGATGTCTCAGTGTAACTTACTAATAACTTACTCTAACTCGGTTAACTTCGTGTCGGTCCTCAGTGTGCGCGTGTTATAGGTTGCCAGGAGCAGTTTTCGTGGCCGAGCAAGCCGAGCCGCGTCTGGTGATTCTCGGCACCCCTTGCCCCACTGCTACCATAGCCGCTACCGTAGCAAGGAATAGCGGGGCCGATTTTCTTGTGTATCCATCATGTATGGATGGGGGGGTTGCCATAATCGCCACGCTTGGCAGGCGGGTTAGCGATCGCAGTAGGCCAAGGTTTTTGGAGATGCTACTGCCCGTCTCCTGATGGCTGAGTTCCGTTAGTCGCCTTTTACATTAACCACGAGATGAGAGGGGGTAGTGCTTTTCCAAGCCGACACATACACCATACAGGAAAGCCAGCACATAATCGGAATAAATAAGTAAACAATAAAATAGCTCGTCAGATACATACATGCTAAAATGTTCATGTTCAGAGGTTATTTATTAGTGATGGTTTCAACAACCAACCTCAGATAAAATTTTAAAACATGAGGATTTAAATTAACAAAATTAGGATGTTGATCGTTGCTTGAGCTACTTTTCCTCAAGAAATTTAAAACAGAATTTGGCTTTCAGCACATTAGCCTAAATCTATTTATTTATAACAAGGTAATTCAATCTTTTAGTTTTACACGAAAAATACTTTATTATTCCTTTGAGCCTTTTTGGCGTATGCTAATTTTACTAGTCATTGTATCTTTAGACATTTAGCTTTACTCCGGAAACAAGGGGAAACGTCGTTTAAGACGTTTTTCCCTGCTCAGAAAAAAAAGGCCTAGAGGCATTGTTGCTTTAAGCGACATTTATTTCTACAGTCATTCGTTTTATTAGTTTAAAGACTAAAGTATCTGATGAGGCATTTAATTTAAAAGAAAACTGTATATTTAAATTCTAAATTAATTATAAAACCGAATTTCTACGAATTTTTTTCTGAATTTCAAAACTTTAAAACGCTCTACTGTAAAGTTATAAAAATGGCGGTTAACTCAAATAGCCTTTCACCCCTCGATATCATTAATGTTGCGACGGTGGGCTCGTCATATTACTAAATTTTGACCAATCTCAATACCCAATCGGCCTTCATGCAACATTGACTCACATTAGCCCAATGAAACTGCCACATCTCATTGATGTCATTATGTCATCAATCTAATACGAGTGAAAATAATTACTAGGTATTAAAACACTCATTATGCGTCAGTTTCATAAACTACTATTTTTTAATGTCTGCTTTTTATTTTATTTCGTAGTTTATTGATGAAGCCAAGTTTGAAACGGGGTGGCTTATGTTATGAAGCATATATATATTTTTTACTTAAACAACAATACAAACGTGGTTACTATTTAATTGGTATTTTTTTCACATTTACTGCTATCAGACATTTTTAAGCAAGAATAAAAAAATATACAAAATTTCTTCCATCTTCGCATCGGCTTGAACAGATGTACAACAATATTATAAACATTATTTAATAGTATGAAATGATAAAGATAATAATCGTATTATATCATATTATCGAATATGATATAATATGAGAAACCTAGTCACATTGTCTATTGGTATCATTCCATGCCTTGTGTGTGATAGGTTTCTCTGCCACAATCATAGATATAGTATATTAAAAAGGGGTAGATGCGCCACCGAGCGACCGGGTGTAAGGGATAGATATATTATGACGTCAAAATATGGGGCTGCCATGATCGCAAAAAAAATACCCTAAAATGTAGTTGGAATCGTTACAGTACTTGAATTCCGTACCTAGTGAGTGAAAGTCAACATTTTGACTCGCTAATTAAACAAATAGTTCAGTAGCATTAAACCAAGAAACACTACAAATCGGATTTAATTCCTACAAAAGGTTTTATTGTTTTAATGGCATCTTTTGTTGCCCAATATGACTATCCTAGGTTTTCCCCCCCGGCGGAGTTGTGCTTAAGTGGTGGGGGGTAAAAGTGTACCCCAAAAGGGAATTTGACCTGGAAGGACTGGTTGTTCATCAAAT
Source organism: Agriphila tristella (assembly GCA_928269145.1). Lineage (NCBI taxonomy): Eukaryota > Metazoa > Arthropoda > Insecta > Lepidoptera > Crambidae > Agriphila > Agriphila tristella. The sequence continues at coordinate 54,103,987 of OV743430.1, read as the reverse complement.
TGTGTAAGAAGGTTTTAAAGTTGGTTAAATTTGAAACAATTTGAGGGTAGAACGGTTTTGATACGAGCGATAGATTTGGAGACACAGCTTTTCGAAATTAGACCAATTTTTTAAGTTCACGATTTCTACCAAAATTTCTCCTGTGTGTCCCCCACGTCTAACTATTGAAATAAGAGAATGAAAAATCTAAAAAATATATATGCTGTAAATCTTAATAAATTTTTTCAACGAAAATTAGTTTGAACGAGATATAGTTAGCGGTTTTAGAGATATAGCACATTTTCCATAACCGCAAATATAACTTTGTTATTCATACAAACACTATGAAAAACAAAGTTATTTTGCAAAATGATAGTGGTTTAAATATGATATGCTTTGTGTCTCCAAAACTATCGTTCGTATCAAAACCGTTCTACCCTCAAATTGTTTGTAATTTACCCAACTTTAAAATCTTCTTACACAATCTTGATGAAAACGAGATATAACAAAAACACCGCAAAAATACCCCTTTTGGGGTTCATTTTTACCCCCCCACCACTTAAGCACAACTCCGCTGGGGGGGGGGGGGGAAACCTAGGACAGTCATATTTGGCAACAAATGAAGCTATTAAAACAATAAAACCTTTTGAAGGAATTAAATCCGATTTAAATTCTTACTCTACTGACCTAAAAGTATTGCAAGCGAAATCGCGAAAATAAGTGGTCCCGACCAACCACTCTTTTTGTTCAGACCGACCCTAAGTTATACCCAGGCTTAACAGCTATATAACAGAAAAAGTTTCATTCGAATCCATTCAGTATTTTCGGAGATTAGCGTGTTCAAACAGACAATCAATTTTTTTTTAAAATATGATATGTAACTAGCTGATGCCCGCGACTTCGTACGCGTGGACTTTGACTTCGACGTATGCATATAAATGAACTAATGTAGTTACATAAGAAAATACTTGTAGCAGTGTTATGGTTCTGCATCAGGTGTTCCAGATCATAAATTTTTATACCTCAACAAAAAATGCTCATCAGGCTAAACAACTTTTGCTATGGTGTCATTTTTATATTTTAGCTGGACCATCATGGTTCTGCATCAGGTTGTTCCAGATCATCGATTTTTATACCTCAACAAAAAATACTCATCTGGCTGAACAACTTTTGCTAAGGTGTCATTTTTATATTCCGTATAGTTTAGTTGGGCTATCATGGTTCTGCATCAGGTGTTCCATTTTCCAAAATCAATTATACCCTAAGTTATGCCCAGGCTTAACAGCTATATAACAAAAAAAAAATCATCCGTATCCGTTCAGTATTTCCGGAGATTAGCGTGTTCAAACAGACAAACAAACAGACAGACACACTTTTTTTTTCAAATTCCTACTCTACTAATGTCTCCATCGCCCCAAATATATTTTTTGAAATATATGTAATGTACAGACACACTTTTTTACTGTTTTATTATAAGTAAGGATGTACAGACACACTTTTTTAACTGTTTTATTATATGTAAGGATAAGGATGTACAGACACACTTTTCTACAAATCAATTCGTGTGTACTTATGCCAATTCTTTTTTCCAGTTGCTTCTATCCATTTCTCACGAATTTTATCTTCCGTCGGAAATCTGGAAAAATCAAATCGCTTGAAATTCCCTGAAATATGGGGTAATTTTTGGGGAAAAATTTCTATATGGGTAGGCATCCGGAAATCGATTTATAAACCTACTGATTTTAGTGGACGTCAATGCTAAGCTGGCTTCTATTACGTAGATTAATTCGCAATTTTCCCGGTTTGCATGTCAAATGTTTCCGAGGTTATTTTTAGAAATAATTTTTAGAGTTTTCCTATTTATCAGGTTTTTCATGATATAACTAATGATTTAGCTCAGAAACTTGGTTCCTGTGAGGTTTGAGAAAGAAATACGTGATCAATATATAGAAAACAGTGTACTTACGCATGAAATGTAACACCCGCTTCTTTTCTTTATTTGTTGCTTTTGCAACCAAATATTGAACACCTCACCATTTTGTTGGCTAGACACAAACACTACACATTCGATTTATAATAAATTTTATGTATAAATTAGGTAGTAATCCACAAAACCTTTAATTTCTTTGGCACTTTTGATATAACCTCACTTGTTTGTTTTGCCTAGTTGAACTGTGCCTATAACCCGACCATGAAAAAAAGTCCGGTCGGTGATAGAGATAAAACATGAAACTCTTCTTTATTTCCTCCTATAGGAATCTCAATAAGACGATCTCGCTCTATCAAAGCATGTCAGACCCTTGGCCACAATCATAAACATATTAATTTTTTTTTCGTACGGTTCGTACTCTCAACGTAGCGTAGTGTCAACAACAAACCATTCTTAATAAACAAAACTCTCTTTTGAAGATAATAGTTATTTGTTATAAGTACAAGTGACCAAAATTTTGGTCTCGTGTAAAACATACAAATTTTCACCTCTATCAGCGAGAAAATTTTCACGTAACTTTCCTGGTAAAAAACTTAATTCAGCATTAGAAACTTGTTCACTCAACTCTTTTGGAATTAGACAACTATCTTCATCGTTGGACGCATTCATTTTTGTAATTTATCACAAAAATAATTCGACCAAACCTATGCTGAAAAATTTTATTCATAGAGTTGAGTCAGTAAAGTAGATGCCCCTCGTTTTGATTACACGTTGTGTTTTTCTCTTATTTATTTATTTATAATCATAAAACATATAATTTGTTAATAAATTTCATTAATTTTTCTTATTTCATATTTGTTTCACACATGCGACCTCATTACGTCATACTCTTTATTTCGAATTATCAACCTTCTTTTTTAACAATCCTTATTTAAAACTCCTTGGTATATCCGTGCATTTTATTTTTTTACTTTTTAATCCATGTATGACACCATAAAGCACTCTATCTATCCTTTTCTCACATATCAATTTTACAAGTGTCATTCTTGTCACTTTATTTCTTTTTTCTTTATTATTTTAAAAGTTGGTTTTAGAAATTAAAAAAGCACTTTGTCTCTCACTCTCTTAGCAAAAATCGATTTTACTGCGAGTTTTTACGCGCCAAAAGCGTCTTTTTCATGCTGGAGACGTGAAATAGTTATAATACTTACTTATATAATTACATATTTTTCTTATTTCGTAATGGTTTCATACATGCGACCTCATTACGTCCCCCAGCTAGCAAAACGACACATAATTTAGCTGTATATCGGTAATATAAAGAGTCGCATATGTGTTACATAAACGTTTCTATCTTTGGAAAAAGGCCCCACTTTTATCACTATAAAGTGATACAGTATATCTATTGTAGCTCCACTAAGGACTAATCAGATACATATCAGTGACCTCGAATCAGTTGCAACACAATATAGTGATATATTAGTGATTGTCATTCTATAATAACACTGTTTGAATAACGTGAATAATTGAACGCGTTACTGGTGATTTTTATCAGAAAGAAAAATATTCATAGGTATATTTCGTTAATAAGTAATATTTTTATGTCACCAATGTCACCAGCGTGTGCTCCATTTTTATTATCCAATTTATGTGTGTAAAAAAGATTGGTGTGAGTGTAATTTCACATGCGCTTGCAATTCTATTGTTAAATTAGTAGCATAATGTTATTGTTTTTTTAGTGCCCCCCTCTAATTCATAGTATTTAATTAATAAAATTGATTTAATTTATCAAGTTATTTGTAAAGATACCAATATATGATTAATTAGTGTTAGTGTTGCTGCTACTCAGACGATATACAACATCGGGCGGCCATTACGATAAATTATATTTTGGTGATATATGAGCGCGCACAAAGCTTCATTACAACTTATGAGTGCTATTAGGATCCCCTTATCATTTATTTAGCACATGTGTTTTAATAGCATCATAAATCCTACTATACAACATAGTTGCTCCATATTCAAGTTAAGGAGTATCAATTTGTAGCTGTGTTATATATGTTGTATAAAGCAGCTGAGTAGACGTTTATGTGATAGGTTAATACGACAATTTAGCTGTATATACAGCTAAATTGTGTTTCAAACACAGATATACAACTAGCAGTGATAAGCGTTACTTATATACGATATTAATATCACTACTTAGAGCCGATTTCACCGCTTAAATTGAACGCGCTCAATTCGAGTTAACCTCAGCTCACGCGCTTAAACTTTTGAATTTGGTTTCAGTTTCTGAACGGCCGATTTACGACGGTTAGCGTATTTGAACTTATCTATGGTTTGAACACGTTCAAGAACTGTCTGTCATCTGTCTGCCATGATGTCTTCTTCTTCTTCTTTTTTGTTTTGGCAATCTACTTTCCTCTTGGAAGTAATTTTTGCCAGTGTCAAATGTTGAATAGTTCAGTGGTAGATAATATTGTTTCATTGCCATGATTGTGGAGTAGGTATGTACGTTGAACATGTGAGAATTGATTATTGCATAGAAAGAAATAAGTAGTGGAAAGAAATATTCTTTTCGTATTTGAATAAAAAAAAAGATGGATAGAGCCTTAGCTAGTGCCAATGCTCTATTCAGCTTTTTTCTATGCACCTTTTTTCCTCAACCACCTTTCTTAATTTGCCATCATCAGATCAGAGCCCGTTTAATCCTGGGCGGAGAACCAGATCTTCAAATTTACCTCGTTTGTATGAAAATAGGCCTGTGTGGTGCGATTTTTCTGCTCTCGAGTTTATTATGTTTTGAATTACGAGCGGCGCCTTTAAAAACAGTCATTAAACACCCATTATAATAATAAGCGTTCAAAACATTATGAATCCAATGCCTAATAATGTTTTATAGGCACCGTAAATCAAAACATAATAGAATATTGTAAAGTACACTTACTTACCTATGACCTACCTAACTTTTACTATTATGCTAGTAGATATCCCGTTAACTACGTACCTAGTTCTTCTACATACAACTAATAATAATAAAGAAAAAACGGACAACAATTTATTTCACTGATTTATTACCTACCATGTATATAGTACCATGTATGTAAAAAATTCACAATTCACAAGTTTCACGACACTTACTTAAATAACATGTATTCAGTACCTAGGTACTTAAATTATTATATCCACAATCCGTTCGAAATAAACAATTGAGCAAAATATCACTGCGGAAAATAAAAATACTGCATAAAACTCAAAAATATCAGATAAACATTGTTTTAAAATTGACAAACTGACAAAAACAAATTCCATAGAGAAATTTGACAAAAATCAAAGAGATTATAAGTCAGTGTTTCCACTACCAAGTTTTAGTTTTACCCTAAATAATTTCGATCATTTCAAAATTAAAAATTATACTTGGGCCAGAAATAATTTTAATGGAACTAATATTTTTAAGTACAAAAGATAGTCAATGTGATTTTGAAGTGTTGACCTATGCAAAAGAAAGTTGTTATAAATTATTGGAAAATAATAAAAATTTTAAGTTATTGAAAAATAAAGTGGCGACCTTTTTTGTCAACTCTTTACATGCTGTTTATTGTTCTAAATTTAAAAAGACCGCCGTAAACTTGACATCAAATTTTTCATTACTTACTTTTGTTTTTGACGTTCTTGACAACTGACCCTGAAATTTATTTTTTGCGTAGGTAATGAATGAATAAGTGCGTAGCCTATTTCTTTAAATTCACTGAGTAGGTATGTTTCACAGGGTTCACACCACGAGTGAATGTGGTTTGCGCCACGAAGAATATCATGATCTGTATTTTTTTTCCCATTTATGTAGGGAAAATTTCTTTAATTGCAATACTTTGAACGCAACTTCATTCTTTGTCAAAGCTGAACTACGGTTATCAAAATGAAGACGGTGAAACCGGTGCAACGTAGACCGCGATCAAAACGAATTTCTGAACTCGCTTAAGTAAAGCCAAGTTCAATTTAACTCGGTTAACGGTGAAATCGGCACTAAGTGATAAAAGATGGCTTATTATCGCATTTTTGCTAGCTGAATACTCTTTATTTCGAATTATCAACCTTCTTTTTTAACAATCCTTATTTAAAACTCCTTGGTATATCCGTGAATTTTATTTTTTTACTTTTTAATCCATGTATGACACCATAAAGCACTCTATCTATCCTTTTCTCACATATCAGTTTTACAAGTGTCATCCTTGTCACTTTATTTCTTATTTCTTTATTATTTTAAAAGTTGGTTTTAGAAATTAAAAAAGCACATTGTCTGTCACTCTCGTAGCAAAAATCGATTTTGCTGCGAGTTTTTACGCGCCAAAAGCGCCCTTTTCTTGCTGGAGAGGTGAAAATTATATTAACGGGTCCAAATATTTATATTTTTAGCTCATTGTTCAGCTACAAAGAGTACCTAATCAAAACTTCGCGATCAAAATTATTGCGCTGACACTTCTTAATTAAGAGCAAGTTAGGTACGAATAAAGATGTTTTGACTGAAGTAGACTTATACCTACTGGAAGCGAGAAGTTTTTTTATTAATATGAAATAGTTTTGTTATGGTAGTTATTTGAAAAAGTGGAACAAATAATATATGTATTTATTGAGTAGTTATAATGTCTATCGTAAGCTGTGTGGGGGCTTTAACAAAATGTCAGGACTTTTTAGTAAAAACCAGGCTTTTTGTCAGGATTTTCAGATTTAGGTAGTTAAGTACCTACTTTTATATATAAATTACAAAAAAAATCCTCAGGTAAGAAAGTATTCAATATGTCCTTCCTCGTAAAACATCAGATGGTATAGGTCAAAGATATTAGAATTTTTAAAATAAATATCATTGGTATAGGTACTTTCCTTTGCTTGCATAATATAATCGAACATAGGGCCTAGCCAAAGTAACATTCGCTACTTCGTTATCGCTTCGCTTTCGAAACATGTATGGGATTGACATAAGGTTTCGTTAAAAATCTAATTTTAAAACGTCAAATCCATACATGTTTCGAAGCGAAGCGATAGCGAAAATTTGCAAATGTTGGCTAGGGGGCGTTAGAACTGAAATAAAACATTCAGCCAACATTAGTTTTAGTAGGTACAAGTTTTGGCATAAAAGGTTATTATTTTATATGGCAAATTCCCAAATTAAAAATGACTGCATTTCCAATTACAATCTCCAATTAATTGATCGGTCAAATGGTCAAATGTCAATACGGTGTCAATACGTGATATAAAAGGTTATCAGGGAACAGGAAAATTTAGAACGAAACCAATGGAACAGGATATTAAAATCAATACTTGTATGGGAGTAAAGTAAGGGATTCAGTTACTACGCAACCCTGCTTATTACAATCTTTTGTTCGACATTTTGAAATAACCACATCTATTACCTGCTACCTTAACCCTTCTGAAAATCTATTACCTGCCAATTCCGCAATGAACCTTCAGTTTCTATTCTTTGCTGCCAGTATAGATATAATATGCTGCCAGTAAACAAAATAATGTAAGAATATACGGCAGATGTTTTAATATCAGGAAGTAGTAAACCCGACTGAAAATAAATCGTACTGTGATAATATTTTGATACGTATGAACACACTAGGTGCTCTATGAGAAAACATGGTGGACGGACATTAATTTGATGTATTTATTTATACTCATACATAGGCTTAGAATTATTACATCTAGAACGATAATTCCATACAAAGCGCGCTGTCAAAAGTGAGGCAACTAAAACAGCCAAAACGGCGCCGTTTTCAGATTTTTATTGTCCATTATTACAAAATCATACCTAATAAGTACAAAACAGTTTCAATTTCCCTACCTTAAAGAGATTAATTATTATATTATTGAACTTTAGTTACGATTAGGTAACGTATGAAGGATATAAATCTGAGAACTGAGCCATTTTGGCTCAGTATAAGTTGCCTCACTTTGCATACGCGGACACGGCTTCTAGGTGTAATTATTCTAAGTACATAGGTACATAGGTTTCATGTTTATAGCTTTCGATAATGTTTACTGTATCTATAGGTAGGTCGGTACTATAGGCGGCTGGTTACACGTATTTGCATGTTCTGTGCACTGGAATACGTAGTACTCTGTATAGTACTACGTAACTGGACTGGATATTAAACTCGTAATAAAAAAAAACAGCCCAGCCGGCTACACGCGTGGTAAATACTGTGATCCATCATTATTTAATCCTGGACCTATTTCATAAAAGTTTATTAATAATTTACCATTGTTGTTATTGGGGTAGAATTGTTTCTTATAATTACCCCAATAAACTACACTATGGTAGAGGTAGACCAGACTCTCATAAAACGGAAGTGATATTATTTTTATTGAAAACAGATGGTTGTTACATACAGTCTGTCAAGAAATTAATAAAATTACTTTCTTTGTTATTAGTGTTATTGTATGACAACATTTAAATACTTTTATAATGTAACAATCTCGTGTTTTTAGTAATAGTACATTATGATATAAGTGCGGTAATTATCAAAGCGCACGTATGTCATACGACGTTTTATAACATATTTGCGAGGAAATAAATAAAACTCGGACTTAGCATTTTTGCTTGTTTTCCATAATGATGAAATTTTGATACACTTGTAAGTTTCTATCGGTCGATTTTTCTGCCTTTCACTTCGATTGTGAGGAAATCAAACAACAATAAAGAAAAAAAAACAACAATTGAAAAAAAAACTTTTTTTTTTAATTTTGGCGACAAATTATATCATTTTGGAATGTGCTCATCAAGGCCTTTCATTTGATACCCATATTAAAAAATTAAAAAAAATATTTTTTCTTAAACTTTAGTGACAAATTATGTAATTTTGGAATGTGCTAGTCAAGGCCTATCATTTGATACCCATATTCAAAAATTAAAAAAAAAAATTTTTCTTAAATTTTAGTGACAAATTATGTATTTTTGGAATGTGCTAATCAAAGCCTTTCATTTAATACCCATATTCAAAAATTAAAAAAAAAAATTTTTCTTAAATTTAGTGACAAATTATGTAATAATTTTGGAATGTGCTAATCAAGGCCTTTCATTTGATACCCATATTCAAAAATCGAAAAAAATATTTTTTTTCTTCAATTTTAGTGACACATTATATAATTTTGGAATGTGCTCATCAAGGCCTTTCATTTGATACCCATATTCAAAAATTGAAAAAAAAAATTTTTATTGAAAAAAATAGATAATATAAAGTAAATTTTATTCATAAAATGTTGACCAAGACGTCATTCGCACATGACGCATCAGAAAAGATTCTGATATAAAAACTCTTTGCTAAGATTTAAAAAAGTACCGTTCGTTTTAGACGAAGCATCTTGATAAACCGTTTTACTTTACATTACCGCACAAGTTCGTAATGAGATACAATACGATATTGAAATTGGCGTAATAAGAGACCCTTTACGAGCAAATATGTTATAAAGATAATTTCACTTCCGTTTCATGAGATTCTGGTCTACCTTTAATTACTGTGCTTTTTCATCATTTTATGAGACCCCTGATTAAATGCTGATGGATCACAGTATTTACCACGCGTATAGACGGTCGCCTAAAATTTCATCAAATTCAATAGGTATTACTTATATAGGATAATCTATAAGGGAAAGTATTGTCTTGATTGGATAGTGTCGAATTCGGAGGTTTTTTAAGTTTAAGTGTGATGGCATACCCAAATAGCAATTTAGTGAAAATTATGATCATAAACAAGAAGTATAACAGCGTACAGCTTTTATGCAGATGTACTAAAGGGTAGAGCGAGTCTTTCAACTGCATTGGGGAGAATTCTTACACTGTTATATATCACAGCTGACTAATGGCATTATGATGGTAAAAAATACCGAAAAACGCATTTGTGTAGCATTCTAAAACGATCTGGTCCAGGCTTTGGCCTTATGTGATGTTTCTAGCTGGTTTAAAGATCAAAGCTTGTTAACGACTGGTTTAGCTTTACAGAAAATCTCTCTTGTAATGCTGTGAGCTGCATTATAGTATTAGGTATTGTAAATCGCTTTTATTTGGTGTACACTAATTCTATTCTAATGCTACTTCAATGAGCTTGATAAATGCTGATTAAAAGAGTATATTTAACCTATAATAATGCAGTTACAATTATAAGAGTATTATTGTACACTTTGCGCTGTAAATTGGAGTAGGATACTTTATATTGGTCAATAGAGTTTAACAACGCTACTGTACAGCAAAGAACTTTTTAATGCAGTTGAGCAAGTATACATGCTAGATAACAAATGGACGCCATTTTAACAATACAAGAACGACTATTGTTATAGAAATTCAAATTATTACTGCTCAATTTCGAGACATATGTAGCTTATAGTGCAAAAACTATATATTGCGCATAGTTTCTGACTTAAATCACATGTTTCGAACCTAGTTATTGAGCAATATACTATGAAGTATTTATACATCGTATTTATTTTGTATAATTAATTCGGTAAAACGATATTATTATGAAGGCGCGTAAAATATTTGATGTAAATGCCTATACACATTTACAGTAAAGTGGTACTCGCAACTCAACTTGCTACGAAAGACCAAAACAAATATCAAAACATTCTTAATCTTAAATATTTGATGTCCGGCACTTTGACCCAACATGAATCCACCATTTAGAATTTATACTTAACACAAACTGATAAAAAAAATATTTCTGTCAACCAGCCACCAAGCAGCAAACAACTGTGGTAAAGAGTTAAAGTAGCTGAATCTAAGACTCTGTGGGTGTATTATAGCAATTGTACAGACCTTGTACAGCTAAAGATCAGTACAGGAGCTGTTAACCAGACACTGTAAAGCGTAGTGCTGGTTAATTTGGGGCCCAATTTAGGAATACAAGGTCTGTGTAGAACACTACACAGCCCTTATACAGGAACCTAAAACAGCACTGAGAGCTACTATATCATGTAGTGCAGCGACTATTCAGCATCGTGTGCTACTTGTATTCATCACTAAAAAGAAAAAATCAACAAGAAACAAGAAATAGATAGGTACCTTACCTATAAGGTAGGTAGTTAAAAAATAAAACGGAAACTACTTTTTTATTTTAGCTAGATATATTTTAGCTATAGATAAATATAAAATAAGATATTTTCTCATATAAGTACCTACTTAATATTCCAAAACTACACAACTGCTGATATTTTTAACGCCTACCTCATTGGGTATGTTCCTTCGCACAAGTTTACATAGAACCAAATAACTCGTCTAAGCCTGAAATTTGCAATATGTTGGCTGCTTTCTTTTTGTCTACATATGATACCGAGGACGATGGTCACAGCTATGATATCTCTACCAATGAAACACATGACGTCTCCAACTCGTTATGTACCGTTTCTTTCTCTGAGGAGCAGGTCCAGAATCGTTTAAAATCACTTGATCGTAATAAGGGGGCGGGAGTTGACGGCATACCTTCTGTTTTTGCTGTGAACTGTGCTAATCAGCTGTCATTACCGCTTACACTTATATATAATAAATCGCTTTCCTCAGGCGTATTTCCCTCACTTTGGAAGATGGGCTTGATTGTGCCAGTTCATAAATCGGGTGATACTACCAACGTAAAAAACTACAGACCCATCACTATATTATCTGTATTTGCTAAATTGCTCGAATCCTTGTTATGTCCGCTAATAACATGGCAAATTAAAAGCCTACTATCCGACTCCCAACACGGATTTGTTAGTGACCGATCTACTATTACCAATTTAATTGATTTTATTGATGATGTCATATCTCATACTACAGATCGCACGCCCGTTGATGTCGTTTACACTGATCTATCAAAGGCTTTCGATAGGGTTCCCCATTACATCTTACTTAAGAAATTATCCCAGTATGGTTTTGCTGGCAGTTTGCTTCAATGGTGTTCCTCATATTTAAGTGACCGTACTTCAAGGGTGGCAGTTAGTGGGTATGAATCGGAACCATTTCCTAATCCAACAGGTGTGCCTCAGGGTTCCCATTTAGGGCCTATATTCTTTAATCTTTTCATAAATGATGTCGCAACATGTTTAAAAATTGCAAGGTTTATTTGTACGCAGATGACCTCAAACTAATGAGGCCAATTAAGGAAAGTCACGATGTGAGATTATTACAAGATGACTTGTACAGATTGGACACTTGGTGTGTAGAAAACAAGATGGTGTTGAATGTCGATAAATGTTGCTATATCCGGTTTACTCGAAATCGCCGCGTTTTGCCTGATGTTTACACTATATCTAATCAGGTTATTCGAGAAGTTGAGAGTGTTCGAGATCTTGGCGTCATACTAGATAAAAAGTTAAGCTTCAAGGATCATTATGATCATATAGTCTCTAAAGCACTTAAATGTCTGGGATTCATTATTAGAAACACTAAATATTTTAAAAACGTAAATTCTATAATAACACTTTACAATAGCCTAGTCAGATCTACCCTAGAGTATTGCAGTGCAGTCTGGCACCCATTCTACGAAGTTCATACCAATAAAATAGAACGCGTACAAAAGAAGTTCCTGTATCACCTGTCGTACAAAGTTAATATGGCGAAAAAACTTCACAGCTATTCTGACCGCTTAAAACACTTTAAATTAATATCATTGAAAAATCGTCGTAAAATCCTAGACCTAACTTTTCTCCACAAGCTAGTCAATGGTAATATAAATTGTCCCCAACTGCTAAAAAAACTAACTTTCAATATCACTCGTAAGCTACCTCGTTTATCTAGATATTCATTGTTCTCTCCTAAGCGTTGCAAAACTAACCTAGGCCTTAACTCTCCTCTTTATAGGTTACAGTCGCAGTATAATACTGTTAGTAGAAATAAGGTGGTGGATATATTTGAATTACGATTGCCTGCTTTTAAAAAGCAATTATTCATGTTACTCGGCTCTTGAATTATCGCACATATCTCCATTGGTTGTTTTTATTTCTTTCTGTTTTCGTTGCAATAATTAAAATATGTAATATTAGTAATTTTAGTAAGTAAGTAAATATAATTAATTAATTTAACTTAGGGGATGCTTCCTGCCTCCAACCGAAAAAAAAAATCTGTTAATGCTTTCCGTGGCAGCCTATAATTAAGTCAACACCATGTATAATCTTTAAATATGCAATGTAATTCTTAGCATGTAAGGGTGTATGTACTTGTTGGTTGTCCAAATAAATAAAATAAATAAAATAAAAAATAAAAAAATAAGCTTTACTGAAATCACGAGCAAACTTCGCCGAAAGAATTTAAGGAATCCCTCACATGACGTCAGAGCTGAAATCATAATACGAATATCTTGGAAATATCGACGTCGATATGATGGATATTGAATGAATATTATTATTATACTTTGATAAAGGTCAAAAACTTTTTCGATTTGAGGTAATTGTGAAGAATCGACGTATATAGAGTTCAAATTACGTAATAAGTGGGCAAAAAATGCAAGTATTCGAATTAAATGACTTTATTTGACTTTTTTTAATAAATTATTTTTCACCTCTCCAGCACGAAAAGTGCTCTTTTGGCGCGTAAAAACTCGCAGCAAAATCGATTTTGAGCGTGAGGCAAAGTGCTTTTTTAATTTCTAACACCAACTTTTAAAATAATAAAGAAAAAAGAAATAAAGTGACAAGGATGAGACTTGTAAAATTGATATGTGAGAAAAGGATAGATAGAGTGCTTTATGGTGTCATACATGGATTAAAAAGTAAAAAATAAAATGCACGGATATACCAAGGAGTTTTAGATAAGGATTATTAAAAAAACCGGCCAAGTTGCGAGTTGGACTCGCGCACGAAGGGTTCCGTACCAAAGACGGCAAAAAATCAAATTTGTTGTATGGGAGCCCCCCTTAAATATTTATTTTATTCTGTTTTCAGTATTTGTTGTTATAGCGGCAATAGAAATACATCATCTGTGAAAATTTCAACTGTCTAACTATTACGGTTCATGAGATACAGCCTGGTGACAGACAGACAGACGGACAGACAGACAGACAGACGGACAGCGGAGTCTTAGTAATAGGGTCCCGTTTTTACCCTTTGGGTACGGAACCCTAAAAATGACGAAAACTACTCGTGAAAAGGACTTTATGCTGCAATTTACTTCACAACTAAGATATTTACCGCAATTAAGGAAAATAAAATACAGAGATTACATGTGTATCTGGAAAAAATATACCTATATAGTATATCTGGAAAAAAACCTCCTTAATGAGCGGTTTTCAAAAGGCAGTTTAAAAAAAAACAGTAGTTCATGGTAGCTTTTTATGAAAAATATGAAATGTAATTACTTTTATATTATACGTTTGTTGAGCTTATGTGGTTTGTTGTGTTGTGCGTTGGTTGTCCGTTGTCGTGTCACGAAGAACTTTTTCACCTCTCCAGCACGAAAAAGACGCTTTTGGCGCGTAAAAACTCGCAACAAAATCGATTTTTGCTGCGAGCGGTTTTTTTATTTCTAACACCAACTTTTAAAATAATAAATAAAAAAGAAATAAAGTGACAAGGACAAGAGAAAAGTATACTATAGATATAGATAGAGTGCTTTATGGTGTCATACATGGATTAAAAATAAAAAAAATAAAATGCACGGATATACCAAGGAGTTTTAAATAAGGTTTGATAAAAAATAAAGTTGACGAGTATGGACGAAATGAGGTCGCAAGTATGAAATAAACATGAAATTAGAAAAATTAGAGTTTTAAAACTAGTGGCTCCGTGAGCTGTAGACCTCGTGTTAAAAAGTAGCTCATGTTTAAAAAATTATCTAAAATTGTATGTTGTTACAAAATTATCTAAAAGATGTCGCCACCCCTTTTTCCCACACTGTTCACGAGCTTTTCAAAGCACGTAGTAGGTACGTGCTGTTTGGTATTATTTGGTAGGTATTTTCGCAGCTAGATGGCGCTTCTAATTTTAATAATTTTTCGAAATGGTTATTTTTGGTAAATTTAGAAAAACTGGCTAAATAAAAAAAATCTATATATATATAATTATCGAACCTGCTCACGAGAATCTGTTGAGAAATGCGACCTGTAGAGGAAAATAGACAGCTGGAAAGTCGGACTGAAATATGTTTTTTTACATTTCTCCGTCATTATGAAAAATTTAAAAAAACTGGCGTGACAAAAAAATTCTATGTAATTTTCAAACCTGCTCACAAAATTTGACGAGAATCGGTTGAGAAATGCGACCTGTAGAGGAGAACATCCAGCGCCAAAAAGCCGGACTGAAATACATTGTTTCTTACATATCTCCACCATTACGAATAATTTGGAAAAACTGTCTCAATTTAAAAAAATCTATATGATTTTCGAACCTGCCCACAAAATTTCACGAAATTCGGTTGAGAAATGCAACCTGTAGAGGAGAAAAGACAGAGCCGGGAAGCTGGACTGCAATATGTATTTTTTTACATATCTCCGCCATTTTGAAAAAAATCGAAAAAGTGGCGTGACAAAAAAAATCTATATTATTTTTAAACCTGCTCACAAAATTTCACGAGAAACGGTTGAGAAATGCGACCTGTAGAGGAGAACAGACAGCGCTGGAAAGCCGTAAAACCAGTTTTTTTCACATATGTCCGCCATTTTGAAAAATTAAAAAAATCTGGTATGACAAAAAAATCTTTGTAATTTTCGAACCTGCTCACAAATTTTCACGAGAATCGGTTGAGAAATGCGACCTGTAGAAGAGAACATACAGACATACGAAAGAATTTTTGCCCAAGCTGAAGCAGAGACGCTTCGCTCGCACTTCGTGCTCGCTCGGTCAATAAATAAATAAGATGGGATATTAATGAATAAGGGAAAAATACAACGGACGGAATGTAACCAAAACGACAGGAATCTACTTTACTCGATGACTAAAAATTTTTCAGCATAGGTTTGATCAAACTATTTTTGTGATAAATAATTTTACAAAAATGAGTGCGTCCAACGATGAAGATAGTTGTCTAAAAAGAGTTGATTGAACAAGTTTCGAATGCTGAATAAAGCTTTTTACCAGGAAAGTCACGTGAAAATTTTCTCCCTGGTACCTAGAGAGGTGAAAAGTTGTATGTTTTACACGAGACCAAAATTTTGCTCTGTCTAGTGCCTTTAAATCACGAACTAGCGAAGTAGTCTAGAATTGAATCACGAGCGTAGCGAGTGATTCTAATATAGACTACTGAGCTGAGATTAAATGAAACTTTTGTTGGAACAGTAGCTCAGTTGCACCAGCTTATTTTAACAATAACAAGCTTGTTAAAGTATTGGTTAAGCATAAGTTAGCCAAAAAAAGAGGTTGCCAGCATTATGTCCTTTGACAAGTTTGACGTGACAAATAAGTAGCATTATCATTTGACGATGACATGATAGGGTGCAACTCACCCTTAGAGTGTTGCACCCTTAGGGTGAGTTACACCAAAATGCTGTCTAAGTTAAAGTTATTGTCAAATGTTAATGATACCTATTTGTCACGTCAAACTTGTCAAAGGACATAATGCTGGCTGGCAACCTCTTTTTTTGGCTAACTTATGCTTAACCGGTACTTTAACAAGCTTGTTATTGTTAAAGTAAAGCTGGTGCAACTGAGCTACTGTTCCAACAAAAGTTTCGTTTATAGAAGACTAGCGGCCGCCCGCGACTTTGTCTGCGTGGAAAGTTTTTCTTGCTATCCCTCGAGAACAATACAGGAATGAAAGTACCCTATGTCCTTCTCTATACCCGTGACAAAGTGTATGCAAAATTTCATGGTGATCGGTTCAGTAGTTAAGGCGTGAAGGCGTAACAAACAAATAAACAAACAAACTGACTTTAGCATTTATAATATTAGTAAGGATTACATTACAGTCATGCCAACTCTACTTGACATAATTAGCTTATATGAGACATTTTCTTGGCTTTCTTGTTATAAAATTAAACATTGTTTTTCTATACGTCAGAATTAGAGGAAAGATTTAAGTAATGCAAATACTGTACAAATATTTAGCGTTAAAACTAATTACATTTTCGTTACTCGTTTTAATCGAAAAGTAGGCTAAAAACAAACAAAGCGACATGATGGATTTATACGTCATACGTCACTGCCGCAGGTACAGTGACGTATGACGTCGTTTTAATGAAAAACAGACGATAAAACGCAAGTTATAAATCGATGGTGATATCAAAAGTGACGTTCGTACGCGCCGACAGCATTAAGGGTCCATTATAGGAAAACATGGTTTGTGCGGGCCATATTTTTATTATATAAAACGTAAAGTTGTAGCCACAAAAAAAACATACGACAAGCTAAAGAGATTATCTAATAGCTACAAGTATTAAATTGCGTACAAACCTCAGAGATGATTGTAAAAATAATCAGAATGACATCAAAAGCGCTTGCGTAGGGTCATATTGTTGACGTAAATAATAGCGGAAACGTATTGAATTCTACATAAAAATACACTTTAATGTACTGTGCAGTTGCCCCAATAACTTTTTTCCAAGAAAAATAATTGTGCTAAATGTAATGATCAAAAAACAACGAAAAACATCGAAAAAGTGCAGAAGTGAGGTTATTTTCCATACTCTTTCACGTAAAGAAAAATACAGAGACAAATGTTTTCGCATAAGCGAGCCTTAACTCCCAAAAACTGCTCAGAAAAAAAATGGTTTGTGAACAAAATTCAGTGAACATTTTGTATAAGTAATTTAATTATTTAGGTACACTAAATGTTCAGTGAATTGCAAAATCAATTAAATCGAGTCGTAGCGTCTGGAGATACTTAGAAGATGGAGGAGGCATAAGTAAATGGATGTTAGCAGTGGAGTGAGCGTCATACAGCAAAACATTGATAGTGATTTTTTGAGCATAAGATTAGACTATCTTTTTTCTTCATATTTAAATGCATAATAACGGGTGGCGCAAAAGTACTGGCACTAAAGAAAATACTTTTATTTTTTTATATGACATTTTCTGTCATTCTGTTGTTGAAAATTGTGTAGTGAACAAATATAAAATACACTGAAAATAAACATGGACCGTTTTACTCCCCAAGAACGTGGAATAATTGTGTCAATGTTCTTACGGAATAATTCATCAGTGATAAGAACACAACGTGAATTTCGTCGACGATTTCCCCACCGTCCGGCACCGATTGGTCGCACAATTCGACGCTTTGCCACACGCCTTGAAGCAACTGGCTCAACATTGGATAGACCTAAGTCTAATAAGTATGTGAACAAGCCACAGACTCTCGCAGCTCTAAAAGAAAACATTCGTCAAGAAATAACGAACATATCGCAGGAAGTGTTACGGCATGTTATGCAAAATGTCATAAATAGGGCTCAAATGTGTATCAACACTGGAGGTCACCATTTAAAAGACATCATCTTTAAATCCTAATGGTACGAAATTTAATGGCACAAATATACATTTAAAAAAACCTAAATCTAGTTTTCTAATTTAGAAAAAATGTTATAGCTGAACCAAATAGGGTCTTTACTTTTGCGCCACCCGTTATTATCTAATGCAATAAATATTCAAGTTAATAAATATTGCAACTGTATTGTTAATTAAGCAGATCACCAATAGATTTATTGTAACTTAACCTACAGTTGAAATCGAAATAAAGATGACTTTTTAAACTACTGAAAACTCTCGTTGAAAACACAGCGGTAGTGCCTATCACAGAACTGACACAATTTACGAGTTGCAAACATCGTCTGAAAAATTATGTATTTCAGAATCACACTATATACATGTCATGAAACTGTTAAGTTGGAAACACAACATTAGGCTTACGTGACGACACCCCACGCCACGCGACGCCACGCTAGAAGCACACTTGTAACACGCCACCCCACGTGACGCGACGTGTCAGCGAGCATCAGCCTAGAAGCACGCTGAGCTTACGTGACGATACGCTCTCCGATGTAATTATATATAGTCAGGTGGGGTAAGTGAAACACCGGGGTAAGTGAAACACCCAACCACATCTAAGAAACTATCGTAGTTTATTCTCATAGCAATGTGTCGATAAATCAGGAATGACGAATTACTTCCCTTAATACAACACAGAAATCGCTGCGATCATTAACCTAGCTAGTAAACCAAATAGAAATTCATTAGATGTCAAAACGCAAAACACGATGTTTTTTTGATAAATCTTTAAAACTGGACCCTATTTTATGAGAATTTGATACATTTTGGATATTAACGGTTAAACATGATCCTTTTGTCCTGTTTTTAATTAAATGGACACAATATTTAAAGTTATTTTGGCCACTGTTTCACTTCCCCCTTGTCAGGGGTAAGTGAAACACTTCTTAGCTTTTATATTCTTTTCGTGATTTTGTTGCTTAATGCAAGTCTTTAGATATTTATATTCATACCGTTAAAGGCTGATTTAATTAGGAGTACATTGCCTATACAGCTACTTTAATTGCGAGTTTTATAACTTTACTACATCTTGTTAAATAAAAATAAAGTATGTTACACTTACCACACCTGACTATACCTAAATTTTTAGTGAAGCGCTAATCATCGATACATTCTCTCGTTTTGTGCCTTAACTCGCTACTCAAAAAAATGGATTTTTGGTAACAGTTCCGAGTCTGATGAAGATTTAGCTTAAAATCTGTAAATTGATTAAGAAATTTGAAACTCATTAAGAAATGAGCTAATTCAATAATGTTATTTATTTGTTAATCTTTGTTAATATAAAGTCTGGAAACGATATACATATTTGTAAATATCGTTCCATCTGATTGATAAAGCTGACAAGTTTTTTGCGCCCATTTTTCTTGTCAGTTAAAAGACGTCATAATGGGTGGTAGGGTAAAAGAATTGACGATTTAAAAATGCTTATTATGTGAGCTTATTTAAATAAAATATATTTCATTTCATTTCATTTCATTTCATTTGGTAAACTTGGCGGTTCTAAATCACCTATTAATAAAGAAAAAAAAACTGAAAAGAAGATACTGGGTTCACAAAATTAATAAAAAAGAGAGACACATGTTGAATATCATAGTCTCGTCTTATGACCTCTACCATAGACGCAATTCTCCATCAACCCATGGTCCTTCCTACCTTCTCGGTGTATACGGACCAAATCTCAGGAGAGTGCTTTCCCCGTTTGCACTTTTTTGACTTCCCATACAAATTCTGTTTTTGTCCTTTCTTTTTGGCTATCTCTTAACTCTCCCCCATCTGGCTCCACAAAACAGTACTTCGCGTCGGGCTACTCTCTAAAATCATTCAACCTATTCGTACCATCTTCTGAAGGTGTACCAGATGTGCGCGGACTCGTGCACTGCTTTCCAGTTTTCACGGCAACAGATGGGGTTTTGGTTATTAACGGGTCCAGTTTCTGGGTATTGGTCAATCTCTCAGTGCGTGATCTTGGCTAGCTTGGCTATTCCGGTGTCACACTTCCGAAGTCGCTGCCTGATACATCCATGTCCGGTCAGTAGTTGAGAGACGATGGAATATAGTTAATATAGTTGGATTATAGTCTCCGGAGAGGCTCACTGCGATATCGAGAATGAATCTATAGAGTTCGCATCCGCCTTCGCTCTAGTCCCATCGTTTCTGCAAAATAGCGACGGTTTCCTCTTTAA
This sequence comes from Agriphila tristella, assembly GCA_928269145.1. Taxonomy (NCBI): domain Eukaryota; kingdom Metazoa; phylum Arthropoda; class Insecta; order Lepidoptera; family Crambidae; genus Agriphila; species Agriphila tristella. Next base: position 54,083,461 of record OV743430.1, on the reverse strand, counting down.
TGGCTCTTCTTAGTCCTCGGCACTCGCTGGGAGCCAGGAGGCTCCCCTCCTCGTACTCCGCAAATGGTCCCGCCCGAAAAATCTCAAGTTCAGCAAGGAAAACTTTAGCAAGCACAGGTAACGCTATGGAACTACACGTCCTATAAGCTTTCGTCAATAAAATAAGCGCCGTTCTCTGTGTACAGAGCTAAGCTCTCTATACAATAAAAACATCGGCACATGAGCATCGGTACCATACGGCTGTAGCGTAGCACAGCACATACTTCCTTGCAGCTTCCTTGGTATAAATTTCTGAGCGAACGGAATCGAATTCCCCATTTGGACGCAGAACTCGCGAAATCTTGCCAAACAGTTCATTGGTTCATAGCGCTTTCGCCGATAATTTGCGCATCGTAACTTCTTATCGTATTTATACACAGTTGAAATTATTAAATTTTAATTGACACTGATGGCAATATTTAATCGACGAAATAAAAACGTGATTTCCCTCTCATATTTTATAAAATTAAAATATTAATTTTGCATGCTCTAATGACAATCACAATGACAAATTGACAATTGAGATGACAATCAGAGAAAAGCAAGGTAACTAAGCAACCCTGCGAAAATAATATTACTTATATTTGTTATATTTTTGCTAGAAAGGGATCTTCTACAACAGTGGCAGGACCCATACCCATTCTGCCACTCCCGTTCAGCCAACTGCGCTCATGGGTAAGACTACGTACTCGTGCTGCACATAATACTCGATGGGTAGATCTAACAAGCTGTAGACAGTCCAAGTTGGCGATGACCGCAGTCTCGCCGCGGTTGACCTGTAGACTGCTCAGCCTTAACCGTCCAGACATCCGAATAGTTGTAGGCACACTTACAGGTCACCTTGCCTTAAACCGACAACTATTCATCTTGAATGCGACAGACAGTCCCCTATGTAGAGGATGCCTGGACGCAGAGGAAACAGCCGCCCACGTGATCCTGGAGTGCGTGGGGTTGGCCGCACACCGGGCAGAAATCCTCAAAGACGTGAGGTCGCTCCTAGAAGCCTGTGAACGCCCCAGGAGGCTTCTGCGCTTCTGGAAGGAGCTGGGATGGCTTGACTAGCCACACCAATGCTGTGTTCACGCATAACGGACCAAATAGGAGTCTAAATGCGGAAAAAAAGAGCCCATCACCAATACCAATACCAATACCAATATATTTTTACGAAAATTTGCGATTTTGTATTGCTTATAATTCAAAATTTCTACACCCAATGTCATATTTTCTTGGGTTTTTCGTGATTCCCGGTATCAAGGAATCGAATTACACACAAATTCCCGATAAATATTGTGCCGTTTAAGAGAAACGTGTCAAAAAAGTTTCGTAGAGCGCCATCTCGCTTTTTGTCTCGTTCTGGTTTAACGATTTTATATATTAAAATTCTAAAGGTTCTTGGTTGTAGGCTAAGTGTGCTTCTAGTACTATGAAAACCGACGTCCCATAACGGGTGTATCGACACGTACGTGGGGTGGCGTAAGCCCAGTTTGTTTGCACCTTTACTGTGGATGAAAATCTATTATTTAACACCTTTCGACCTTTAAAAATATAATATGTCGACTTTACTTTATATAATGAAAGTAAATAAATAAATTAGGGGACTCGTATTATTTATTTTTACCCGACTGCAAAAGGGTTATGTTTTTCGCGCATCTTATTTTTAATTTATTTTTTAATTTAGGTAGGTATATCTATTTTTACATATTATATCACTGTTTGAAATCTTACTCATTCTAAATGATCAAAAAATTCCGAAAAAACAATATGAGCTTAGACAACTAATGGTTTTATAATTTTAGTACTTTCTCAAAATGAAATGTTGTCCAGTCCATTGTGGGCGGTACACGTAGGTATCTTTTTATTTATATTGAGTGTGGAAGTAGATAAATATTGTAGTTTTCGCATAAATAATTGGAAATCAAGTACCAAACTGTAACTTATTAATGTTTTTATATACCTACTATACTTCAAAACACTCTCAATCTTGCACCCTATTATCCGATGAGCTGGTTAGATCGCGTAGGTCAGGGGTGCCCATACTTTTTCTTAAGGAGATCGACCTAGTAAAAAATTATGATAAAGAGATCGACATTTAGACCGTTTAACCCACCAAATATTTATAAAGAAAAGAAATTGCATAAGTAGGTATACTACATTGGGTGCATAAACTGTCAAATGTGTTATCCTTGGCGATCGACCTTAAAACCTCTGGCGTAGGCTTGGCGTAGGTTACACTCTGGATGCATAGAAAAATAGGATCACGCGATTCTTTCTCTATATTTTTTTCGGGGTCTGGTGACATAACACAGGTAATTCCCTTTCTTAAGTATTGTCTATTAAAATTGTTTTATATGCATGCATGTTTTATGTAAATCAACACCACGGTGACCATGGTTCGTTTCTTTTAGTAAGTAGCTAAGTTTTAATCAAAAGGACATTAATTCATCATTTTATTATTTTAGCTAACTTTACATAGATATCAGTCATTGCAAATTAACAAAGTTTAATCTTAATTTGACGAGTCAATGCTCATTCCCAATTAAAAATTAAAACAAAAATTGTTTACACGAAAAGACTTCGTTATCTTCTTCTCTTATCATCAGAGTTCACGGGGACAAGGTCTTGACTGACAATAAAACATGAAGAAGAATCCGAACAACAAATCTGTGAAAAACAATATAATAAACAATGTTGCGTAATCGACAATCGCCTTCGATAAAACATGCAATCATTGAGATAAATTAAGAACATTATGGTCCATCCTGATTTATGAACTAGGTACTTATTGATCATTATTTTTTAATTTAAGTAATGCCTCGATTACATACGCCAATTTAGCTTCCTAGCTAGGAACCAATTTCGGGTTGCCACCTGTTACCGACAAAGGAGGATTTCATCCAAATTTATCTATTGAGTATTGTACTCTTTTTAATGTTCTCGTAAAAAAGAATAATTACATCATCACTTGTCACCGCACGAGCTGTCGTTTAATTTATTTCCCAATTTTATTATTTTCAGTAATACCACCCGTACTTGACAATAAAATATTGTAGAATAAGTTCGATTTTAAAATCGAATCTACACTTTAACGGAAAAGTAAACAATGTTTAAGATTGTAGATGAGAATTGAAAATAAAAAATCATAAAAAATGTTGTTATTTCCGTTATTTGTGCAAATTTACTGTTAAAATTGAACTTTTTTATACGGGTGGCAACTCTAAATTGGTTCCTAGCTAGGATGCTAAATCGGCGTATGTAATCGAGGCTTAAGTAATAAGTTTTATTTTAAGTAAGTTGGTAATTACTTTTAAGTTTAGTCTCTGTAATCCAGGATCTATACCGTAATGCTCACTGATAAAATTTTAAGTGCTATGCACGCCGATATTTGTGGTGCATATCAGCCTTTTATGTAAGTCATAATATGTACCACGTGGCAGTGCTTAATAAATAGAAATAAAAAAACAGTTGTCATAGAATCCTTATTTTATCACAACACAATAATTATTTAGGTACTTAAAAGTCGTACAAATTAAAATTAAATAGATAGGGAGGAAGAGTGGAATAATCTAAAATAGATGAGGGGACTTTCTGATTTTTTTTTTACTATAAGTAGTTACAGTTTTCCCCTTGAGTTGAGGGGGATCCTCTGATAGCAAAAATAAGGAATCCCACCCTCAAGTGAGATTTCTCAGGGGGGGTTTCTAGAACGATCCGTAAAGCTAGGGTTTCCTAGGATGACGGTACCGTCATATTACGGCCGTAATATAGCGGCGTTGAATGTTGTCTATGTAAACAATATGGCGACACCGTAACTTCAGAAACCGTATTGTTTACATAGACAACGTTCTACGCATAATCTTAATATTCCACTGTAATAGCGAAAAATTTTCTAAGTCTATGGTTCTACGCCGCTAAATGACGGCCATAATATGACGGCACCGTCATCCTAGGAAACCCTAGCTTTATAGAATCAAGTTTCTTAGTAGGTACTTTTTCATAGCTAACTACTTGGGTTATAAAAGTTAAAAAAAATCTAACTTCTCGACGCTACATTTTGTATTCTGTGACGGTACGACGACTACGAAGATAATTTTCAACATTTATTTGAATGAAGTGTACGACCGAGCGTGGTTCACGCATCCTTTCCGTTGAATACCTACTTATTGAAAATTCAACCGTAACCGATGCCTACAGTTAATCGATTAGGAGTAAGTACCTAGTCGATCGGTTTCGATTCGGTGTATTATGCGAAGTTTATTGCACTTATCTTAGAGCGACTAAACTTAACTTTAATCCTGTCTAATTTTCAAAATCTATCGCAATCGCTTTTATTTGACAGATCGATTTGACACATTGCTGCATTTCTTTGGCGAGTTATTATTTCTGCCATAAAGAAGCATCAATGAAAGCATCCCGCCCGCATCATTCTGAAAGCGATTGCGAGAGATTTACAAAATAGTCAATAAGCCCCCAGGGGTCTAATTGTATAATTTCAAAATCTATCGCAATCGCTTTCATTTGACAGATGGATGTGACACATTGCTGCATTTTTTTAGTTAGTTTTTATCTAAGCCATAAAGAAGCATCAATGTATTACATCTTGAAAGCGATTGCGATAGATTTTGAAATGGGGGCTAATTGTCTAAATTAAAAATCTATCGCAATCGCTTTCATTTGACAGATGGATATGACATATTGCGGCATTTCTTTGGTAAATTTTTATTTGTGCCAAAAAGAAGCATCAATGTGTTACATCCTGAAAGCGATTGCGATAATTTTTTAAATTAGACAATAGAAAGGCAGGATCCATTTAAAAGTACCTACCTACTTTCAAAATGCGACGTTTCTTAATAGTATTAATTAAATCTTCTTTTCATGTGTCACAATAACTTGAAAAACGCTTTCTTCCGAAAGTATGCTAGCATGAACATTTACTATAAATTAAAAATAAATTTTTAGCTTAATCACTTTTTTCAAATGGATGCTTTTGAAACAATCAGCCCCTCTACTCAAATCTCCCATTCTATGCGATTGTACGCTACGGTTACTTTTAAAACTTTTAAATAAGCAGTAAACTATGAAATTACGGGCCTTAAGTTTGTCAATTTCATAAAATACATCAAAATCTGCGATTAACATGTTTGTGACATGTGATTTAATCATCTTTTGCCTTCTTGATCGAAGTCTATTTCTCATATAGCTTTAATATAAGCGTACCTATAGCGTTCAAACGTAAGTATAGTTGGCCATTTGAGTAGGGAGGCAGATTATTTGCTTGTCTGTTTTTATTATAAAGTAATTATAGATGTTTCGCAGCGTATTATAGCTTTCTTTCCAACTGATAAATTTCCCTAGGTCACGGATATCATGTACTTGACATGATATACGTGACCTAAGGATACTCAACCAGTCAATGTCACCCATCCATCTTGCTGTCAGAATGTTTTTACATTATATTTACAAAGCTAGGTATATCGAATATTAGAACCATCATGGAAACATAATCATAATAAATAAATAAATAGGTTTTAGATCCAAGCCATATTGAAAAACTTATAATAACAGAAATGAAAAAAACTATAAGCACCTAGTTAACTTTAGATTGGTTAAAATTTAGTTCAAGTTAATAGTTTCAGTTGAAGGTTAGCGAGTGCGAAGCGCGAGGGAAGCGTCTCCGTTTCAGCTTGGGTATAAATCTATTTTTTTTTTCTTACTCTATGGTATAAATGCCAAATTCGTATGTCCGTCCAACTGCCCGTCTCCTCTACGCAAGGAAATTATAAGTACTACGTTGTACGTAGTACTTATAATTTCCTTGCCTCTACGCTACGGGTCGCATTTAATTTTCTCAACCGATTCTCGTGAAATATTGTAAGCACCAAGAAGTACCTATTTAATAAAAACGACCTTTTTACTGTCAACATAGATGTTTCCCGCTATTTTTTATCTTACTCTTTAAATGTTTCTGAGAGTTTTTGGCGCCATTTCATCGAGTTCGGTTCGGTGTCTATTTTAATTATTTGCAAATTGATTCATTGGATATTGTGTCTTAAAATCGGTGCAGTTTTGAGTTACAAGTGTCTACGCAACCGAACAATATGTGGGATAATTGAAATAGGCGCGATCTTGGTTGTGCGAAGCTGAGACTTTTATTGTAATGGTGGCTACCTCAGCAGAACTTACCGAGTAAACTGTCTTGATCATCGAGATAAATATACAAGAGAAGCAAACCTCACTACCACGCGCCACAAAAAGCGTGTAACTTTTTAACCGTTATGGACGAAGCTTTGAAACCACTAAACATTTTTAAGTAAACATATATCTGTCTCACTTACACACGTCCCAAAAACAATACCGTCACCAAGATTAGACAAAGAGCACAACATAGTTAGACAAAGACGGTGATATCAACATGCAATTTTTTTTTTAGAAAATTTGTAATGCTAAATTTTACCCCAAAATAATCAATGAAAACATGAAAATTTTGGTAAGGCCGCCGCTATTCCGCTATAGAATGAAAGTATTTTATAACAAAAGCTATATGACGTCCAACTTTTTTGTTTGTGGTCCGATTTCGATGAAACTCGGTTTTTAGCACTATTTTGACCAGAAAACAGTAAAGCTATGTTGAAAATATAAAAAATCCAAGATGGCGGCCAACTTTTTTGTTTGAGGGCCGATTAAGATAAAATTTGGTTTTTGGTACTATTTTAACACGAAAATAACAAAACAATGTAGAAAATATTAAAAAAACCAAGATGGCGGCTAACTTTTTTGTTTGAGGGCCGATTCAGATTTAGAGGGGTAAATTGGGGGGGGGGGAGAAACTACCCTCCAGTGACACTTACACTCCGCGGAAGTACATAGTTATAGAGATATATTATGCATTTGAAATTTTAACTAACAACTTCAATCGTGATTATCTCAGAAACTATGAACTTCCGCTGGGGAGGAGTTAGACAGGGGAGGTCACTTAATCCCCCCTTCCTCCCCCCAAACCACAACCCCTAATTCCATGGCCCATATTCTAAAGTTTACCCTGTCTTCTTTCAATCAGTAAAATAATATATTAGTTTTGCATGAATTAATAATTATGGGGGGTAGGAAGGTAAGTTGGGGGGGGGAGAAATTACCCTCCAGTGGCGTTTCCACTTCGTGGAAGTACATAGTTATAGAGATAATTTGAAATATCAACTAACATTTTCAATCGTGATTATCTCAGAAACTATGAACTTCCGCTGGGGAGGAGTTGGACAGGGGAGGTCACTTTCATCCCCCTTCTTCCCCCTAAACCACAACCCCAATTCCATGGCCCATATTATAAAGTTTAGTGGGAACGCCACTGGAGGGTAGTTTCTCCCCCCCCACTTTACCCCTCTGCCCCCCATTATCATTTATTCATGCAAAACTAATATATTTTTTACAGATCAAAAGAAGACAGGGTAAACTTTAGAATATGAGCCATGGAATTTGGGGTTGTGGTTTGGGGGGAGGAAGGGGGGATGAAAGAGACCTCTCCTGTCTAACTCTTCCCCAGCGGAAGTTCATAGTTTCGGAGATAATCACGATTGAAGTTGTTAGTTGAAATTTCAAATGCATAATATATGTATATCTCTATAACTATGTACTTCCGCGGAGTGGGAGCGCCATTGAAGGGAAGTTTCTCCCCCCCCCCCCCACTTTACCCCCCTACCCCCATCATCATTAATTCGTGCAAAGCTAATATATTTTTTTACTAATCAAAATAAGACAGGGTAAACTTTAGAATTTGACCCATGGCATTTGGGGTTGTCGTATGAAATAGGCCCCTGATTAAATACTGATGGATCACAGTATTTACTTACCACGCGTGTAGCCGTCGGCTTAGTCCAGTGCTCTGTGGCACAAAGATTTTGTGTCTGTGGGACACATACCAAGCAACGCGCGGCAAAAAGATTCCTTTGCTTTCAATTTGACTTAAATTCTAGTTTAAAATGCCGGGTCTTTTTTTCCGTGATTTAAAAAGTTATTGTAAAAATAGGACAAATGTGATTATAAAAGAAAACATAATTTACCAAAACATTTCTTCTATAATATAACAGAAGTGTATGTAACATCAGAGGTAGCGGAGTACCCATTAATCACCAATTCTCCCCAAAAATGGGAAAACTAAAACGATGTTTTTAGCGGTAGCACTGAACCTAAATTATGGTATGATTTATTTTATTTCTTTTTTTGCGTTTTTAACGTTAATAATACAAAAACAATAAATTATCGCGTAAAAAGTCGTTCTCTTTGATGTGATAAGTTTTTTTTACCTCGAAGCGCACTCTTTCACTACGCATTTTGACGATTTTGAAGAGCTGTTTCTCTGATGGCCACCTACTGAGGACTGGCTTGACATAATGTAAAATGTTCACATATGTCAGCTGACATATCCGAAGTGACTTCACCCTGGCGCGGTAAGTGCTACTCATAATATTAACTTTATGGTGCTACTCTAGTATATTTATCTCGGTGGTCTTGATATACTTGGTCCCAAATGCTCCAAGCAGCATTGGAATGCAATGCACCTGCATTCTAATGTAAACTGAAACAATACCTACCACTGAACCACAGTATAAAGAAGTGACTGAACTATTCAACACTTGACACTGGCAAAAATTACTTCCAAGTGGAATGTACATTGCCAACACATAAATAAGAAGAAGAAGAAATGTTTCTGAAAAAAATATTCGCTGTACGTAAGTGCTGTATTCGCTTTGTCTACTGTGAATCTATGCTGTGAATGTCGTTTCTACTGCTTTTTCTTTGTAAACCCGATTTTCTTTGTTATAGCCGATTTATCAATATTACCTCAAAAAGTATAAAAAGTAAGTAATAAAGTAAGTGCCAAAGTGTAATAATATATTTATTTTGTAAAAACACTCATAAATAACTACTTACAGTCCCAAGCAAGACTACCTACAACTTTTCACATGCTTATTTGGACACATTTTTAGACTTTCCAGCAATTTTATTACTAAAATTCATGTCCTTCAGATACAAAGTATTAAAAATGAGAATCTTTTATAATTATATCTAATGTTCACGTAAAGCCAAAGTGTCCTTACAAACTGAACCATTCCCTTTCGAGGATGTGTCCAGTCCATGAAACTAAACAAGATTCTCTAAAAAACATTACATTTAAATCTGTAAGTTTTATGGTTAAACATCAACTACTTTTAAAATACAACATAACAATAAATCCACTTTTTTACTACTTAGGTAGGTACTACTTACGAGTAAAGAAAATATACAAAAATAAAAGAGCTTTTCTCAATCATTTCAATGAACACTCGATTTTTCATTCGTTTCTTTTGTTTTATATTTTATCGTCAATGATGATAAAAAATGATTGATGATGATGATTCATCATATTATTAATTTACAGGGATGCGATCCGTGACCATTTCGCACACTTCATCTTATCAGCAAAGTTTTCAGCTAAAGTATTCAAAACTCTACTTACATCACTAGCACCCAAGCTCCAAAATCACCAAAACACAATATCCAAATAAAGTTACCAACACCAACCGCACTTATTCCGTCACAGCCTAAAAAGTATAAGTAGTTACACTGCTCACTGTAAGCGTCAACGCTGTTCGCGCGCGGTAGCTCCACTAGAGGATACGATACGCGGCGGGCGGCCCGCCCAGATGTTATCTCGTCGAGCGAGTCCGCGCGACCCAAGTGATAGGCTGACAGCTTTTGTGCCCCCTATTATGCTACGGCTCTACCTGCGTCTTAACGCGTAGCTTAAAGCGTTAATCAAGGCGTTATGCAGATGTGGCCAAGACTTAACGGCGGTAATTTACGATCGAAAGTACTGAATATTTATAATGCCCGTTCTTGGACATTACCATTAACATTAACGTTGACGCAGGTGGAGCCGTAGCACAGAATAAATAATAGTACAAGTACAGAAGATGCACTCCACTGAACCATTCAAATAAATAGCAACTCTAATTTCAATACGATAAAGTTGAATTCAGCTTGTACGGCGCTAGTTACGAACGGCTATATTCACCTAGACGCTGCATCTTTTTCTATCGCATATATCCTATCTTTTCGGACCTACGTTAGGGTTGCAGCTTGCGGCAATGAAAGCGTGGGAATCGTAAGTCCCTGTGAAAACGCGCTACAGATATTCCGAGGACGCGATGGACAACCCTGCCGATTTTGTCCACGCAGAGGACGCCGAGCGCTAGGTGCTTTTTTCATACCTACACGCAGAGTGATAGAGCCCTGGCCGTAGCATTAAAGTTTGGGGTGTATGTATTTGTTACCTCTTTACGCCTAAACGGCTGGACGGATTTACATGAAATTTGTGCGCACAGATAGTTTATAATCTGGATTAAAACACAGAATACTTTTTATCCTTGTCAAAGGACCGGTAGTAAGTCATATTTGTAAAAAAATACAACGAAATTCGCTTGGACTCGACAGGACGATTTTGCCTTTCAAAAGTGCCTGACGACCTAGTGTTTCTAATCGTCAATGTTTTAATTTTATTTCGAAAGCACTAACGTTGCTTACCTACCTACTGTACTGTCTGACTGATTTGGTACTGTGGCTGAAGGCAGCAAGTTGGCCAGACTGACCAGCAGGCATTTTCGTTGCGCTTGAGCGCAGCGAAAATTTTTCTGTCTATGGTCGTTACATTTTTAGGCTGGCATATATATAATAAGTTAATTAAATGCATTTTATTTCTATTTAGAAATTATAAGAGGAGTCAGATAGAGCCTTGTCATTGCCGTAACATGAAAATCCGCTCTTCACTACACTGTTATTATCTAAGTAAGTAGTGTAGTCTTGCAATAAAATGTTCATAGACAGACATAACGTTTTATCAGCCGGACACATTGAAAATTATATTAAACGCTAACGCTCATGACTTAAGTCGCTGTGTCTCAACGTCCCAAGAGGCACCCTGTTGTCGTCAATTGTTGCTAGTTAAAGAGCTGCGTCAACATCACCCAACGACCAGCCGAGGGTTTTGCAGTTGCAACTATTTTACACCCTTCAGCTTGCATCGTCTCAACTCAAGAGCTACTACGGTACGTAAATAGGTACTTGTTGTATGGTCTGGCTACTACTTAACCTACTGCATCAAAATAGTGTTATAATATAATTTAAGTTGTTTGCGTTACGAAATACGTAAATACAGAATAAATTTTTTATTAAAAGTAATATTTACATCGAATAAAATATTCTATGATACCTATTGAATATTGTTGGTAGCTCTACCACTGAATGCCAGCTACGACAAATAAGCTGAAAAGTTTATGCAACGCAATTATGGGGACTAAAATATTTTTTAACTTCAATTTATTTAAGTTCTACGCTACGAGTCAGTGAAGAAAAACGAATGAATTCTATATTCCTACGTTGCGTGCCATCTTTGTTTCTGGTTTCCAGAACACGAACACAATAAGCCTTAAGGTGCTCCCTCACCGGGAGCATTCGCGTGTAATGTAACGTTACAGATTTGAGCATTACATCAGTGAAGGAGGAGAACCGAGCATTACAATGCGCACCTTGTAATGAATACATCAGTGAAGGAGGAGAACCGAGGGAATGCTCGTCAGTCAAGGAGGTATTATTGTAATGTAATGCTCAAAGACGAATCTTTAATGTTACAGTACACATGAATGCTCCCGGTGAGGGAGCACCTTTAAAGCAAAGAAGTCATTGCTTTAAACACTATACTTTTGTATGATATACGTAGCACTGAAATTAAAGTGAATCCCATCAATTCCCACCTATAATAATATAAGTGTGTCTTTAAATTTAAATAAAATATTTTATTATGTAAATCATTACGAACAATTCCTCAAACAGCTATTTTTGAATCAGTATTTCTTGCACTTGCATAAAGAAGTCTCACAGTATCACAATACCCTACTCCGCGGCGAGATCCCGTTACGATGACATATGCATCACCCGCCCGCAAGATGTACTTGGCCTTGCAATAGTCGAGCGCAACCATTATTCTGGCTTCTTGCTCAGCATTCCAGTTACTTTTTGGTGTGTCAAAATAATGGACCGGACGGACCCCTCTATAAAATCGCAACTGCCTCCCAGCATGACATGTCCTAGTAACGGCTACTACGGGACACGGTGGCTTCGTGGAGGATAGAATCCTTGCAGTTCGCCCAGAATTAGTCAGGCATAGAATAGCTAACGCTCGAGATCGCATCGCAAGTTCTATTGCGCTAACGCATACCACTTTTGAAGGTTCACTCAAAGGACTCTGCATAAGTTCCAAGTTGCCATAGATCCTCGGCCGCCACAACATATGTTCTGCTTCTCTACAAATCACGGATGCAGCCGCTAAACAATGTTCCGCCATTCGGTAAGGATCATAACATTTCTTAACTTTTTTCAAAGGAGAATCATAGTCAAACGCCAATGCGATGACATCTGCACCATCTATTATAAGATTAGAAATGTCATTGACACACAGTATAGGTACTTGTTCGTTAACTACAGAATTACATATACAAGACTTTCCAATATTATTACATTTCGAAAGAATCATTTTTTGCGCGATAAACATTTTCTCTACAGGTAAATCAGAACTGAGTTCATTACGATCGAAATAGATACCATCCGCTTCTTTTAATATATCATCAATACAGTCTAAGCCTCGTACCGTCTCTATGCTTGCAAAGACGAGAATGTGTTTGCCGTTTTCTGACAATAGTTCTTTAACGAGACGTATGTCACTAGGAGATTGAACACAAGGCACTCCTATGGCATCAACATCCGAAGAAATCGCCCACTCGATCTGTTCATGCATATGTTCAAAACGATTCTGAGATACTTCGCTAGATTCTTCGGACGAAAGAGCGAACGAATTTTTGCGTTTAGATTGAATAGGGTCACGCGAAACTTTACAAATAGTTACTGCCATTTTTGAACCAATGAAACCGCCGGTGATGATATCACATTCTAAAGCATCATCTCCAACTTTAGACACACATAGTTTAATTTTTTCTCCAGGGGTTAAGCTATCGATGAAAATTATATCGCCAGGAAGCAAGTCCGTCAAGTAATCGTATCCTACGAACAAGCAATCGGCCGTACCACTATCTCTCCAGCAAATTTCATTACTCAGCCTGATAAACTCTTTTTGGATTAACTCGGCTGTTGCATTAGGACCATTTCTCAAGTCACCTGTTACAATAGCAGGACCGTGAACTTGAACCATGAGAGCTAAAGGATATACGTACTTTAGTTCTGCACTGTAATTGTTTACAGCTTTTCGTATACTTTGAATTAATTGTGTACAAGCATCAGGTTCTAATCCTTGGAGTTTCAGTCTGCCTATTGTCATCCCGCATGCTATGAGCCTTTGTATAGTAGTTGCTTCACGATTACCCATCCCAATGTCACACATCAGGCCGGTCTGCAACTCTTCAATGGGTTTTTCATGTATTTTCAGATTGCAGTAGTATTTATGCAACGTTGGTTGAATAGGTTCATCTTTTTCCTTTAGACTAGGTGCCGTTTTTAAGGGAACTTGCCAAGGTAACATTGGAATAAAATTAGTAATACTTATAAAGAAAAACAGTTTATCAAAAATCTAAAAATCTTCAGAAAAATAATGAACGTTAAACGTCACGGAAAAATGTGACAAAGTGACCATAGAAAAGACACTTTATCCTTTATCCAAAGAGTAGATCATTTTTTACTTTCATAAAATGACACATAAAGATACTCAAGCGGGATATATACATTAAGGTGCGTCCAGATATGTTCTTTTGCCCGTACCGTACCTCCGTTCCGATCGGCGTCGCGATCAAAGAACGCTAGTCTGGACGCATGTTCGGAACGGTGCGGAGGTACGCCGTTCCGTTCGCCGAACAGGTACGCCCCAATCCACCTCGAATCTCTCGCTCTTTTGCCCGTACCCGTATCTCTCGCTCTTGAGCGTCGCGAACAAAGAACGCTAGTCTGGACGCATGTTCGGAACGGTGCGGAGGTACGCCGTCTCGATCGCCGACAGGTACGCTCCGATCCATCGCGAGTCGGTTTTTTCGCCCCGTTCAAAGGAAAAACGGAACGGAGGAACGGTACGGCGCTAGTCTGGACGTGATCGCGGCGACGCCGACGCCAACGTTCGGAGGTTGTAGTACAGTAGCCCGTAGTACATTTAAATTACGAAAAAGGTTAGGTACCGTTTGCCGTTGTGATATAGTTATTTATTATGAAATTATAGATACATACTTTAACCCAAGTTTTACAGATCGCAACTCGCCGTAACCTATATTTGTATATCTCCAAAAATGAGATTTTTTATTTCTCGAGGTTAATCACATGGTTTAGCTATTGTCGTGTTCTACAGCGCTATGTTTGATTGCCACTGATAATAGTTAGACTGTGAAAAGTAGCCATACACAGATTTAAGACCAGATGAAATGGATGGACTTTATCTGGTCTTAAATCTGTGTATGGCTACTTTTCATAGTCTTAATATTATCAGTGGCAATCAAACATAGCGCTGTAGAACACGACAATAGCTAAACCATGTGATTAACCTCGAAAAATAAAAAATAATCATTTTTGGAGAAATACAAATATAGGTTGCGGCGGGTTGCGATCTGTTAAAGTATCTATAATTTTGTAATAAATAACTATATCACAACGGCAAACGGTAACCTTTTTCGTAATTTAAATTTACTACGGGCTGCTGTACTATTGGATCGGAACGTTGATACGGAACGGAGGTACGGTACGGCGCTAGTCTGGACGTGATCGCGGCGACGTTCGGCGATTTGATCGGAACGGTGGTACGGAACGGAGGTACGGAACGGGCAAAAGTAGCGTCCAGACTTATTTGATCGGAACGCTGGTACGGAACGGAGGTACGGTACGATCAAAAGAACATATCTGGACGCACCTTTAAGCTGACGTGGGCCACGTGCCACGTACCTCCGCCGATCTGGACGCGTTCAATAATCCTACTAATATTGTAAATGTGAAAGTTTGTGAGTTTGGATGTGAAATAATCAAGAAGCTTATACCCACAACGGAGATTGCACGCCTAGTATCATAGCGAAGATTGAAAAAAGACTCTTTAGTGACGTCACGGCTTATTACTATCTCTTTCTTTTCGTTTTACAATACGTTTTCCGTTTCTCACGAACGAACGAACAACGAACACGTATTCTAACACTAAAGAAAGAGGTTGCAATAAGCCGTCACGTCGTCACTCAAGGACATTTTTTCAATCTTCACTATGACACTGGCCGTGCAATCTCCATTGGAGGGAGGTATAAGCTTCTTGGAAATAATACACGAAATGCCTGAAAACATACTTCTAGGCTTTAATTCACTAAAATAAATTACGACAAATAATGTGATAGAGAATTACGTTAATGACAGTCTTGACAAGACATTCACTTTAATCTATGGTACCTACAGAAGGAGTATCATATAAGGATGTTTGTTCCTCAATCACGCAAAAACTACTGAACGAATTTGGTTGAAATTTGGCACACAGATAGTAGATAGCCTAGATTAAACAAAGGATACTTTTTATCCCGATATTCCCACGAGAACGGGAACCACGCAGGTGAAACCGCGGGCGGCCGCTAGTGTATTCTAAAGCTAAGGTTTCCTAGGATGACGGTCATATCATAGCCTTCTATATCTTCCAAGCCCTGAAGTTGAGCAGAACGGCAACATCGCATGTGGTCAAGCACATAGTATACAATTATTTTAAATATTATTTATTATTTGTTTTTCCTATATTATCTATGTTTAAACTAGTTGTAAATTGTGATGTAAGATTATTTCAATAAAGTTCTATATTTATTATTATTATTTATTTATTAGGATATCCGGTTTGAGTCAAATTATTTGAACTTTTCGGGGGTCCTTTAGTACGATGAGCATTTTGATCTAAGCTTCTCCTAGCAATAAATCTTACATCATTGGAAAGGTCTTTAAATTTGAAACACTTTATTGTACTACAATAAACGTCAACTATTAGTACTTTGAGAGTTATAACGCTCTGAACTTGACCAATTTTTTTAACATTTATGACCTAAAACTCCAAAAATACTGATAATAAATAGAAAGTGTGTTTGCAGCAAATATTTATCATATGAAAACCTTTCTAATGATATATCATTTATTGCTAGAGATGGGGTAATTCAACTCCCATAGACAATAAACCACTTTTATACTTTAATAACCTTTAACTCCAAAAGTATAAACAATTGATATAAAGTATATGAACAGCAAATATTTGTCTTTAAAGGACCTTTCTAATGATATATCATTTATTGCTAGAGGGGGTGTTAATCAACTCCCTGCTGAAGAAAATCAACAAAAAAGATGACATCTTTGACAGCCATTTTTTCCTAGTTAACATTGATATTTTTCTTATTGTTTAATATACAAAGCATTTCAATAAAGGAACTCAATTATTTTCATATTTTTAACCTCACACGATTGCTAGGAAAAAAAATATCGACCTCTTAAAATTGAAATATTCCCATACATTTAGTATGGAGACTGGCCGACGACATGACCACGAACTGACAGTAACAGACGTTGCCAAACTTATGTTCGCGGCTTGCAATTATAGAAGGCTATGGTCATATTCATATTACGGCCGGCGTAGAACGTTGTCTATGTAAACAACACTACACGGCGGCGCGCCGTATGGCGGCCATTACACACGTCAATCTGGTGTGATCTGATCAAAACCGCAGATTGATGGAATTTGATGCGGTTGGTTTGCGACGTTACACGGTCAATCCAGCGAGATCTGGATCGCAGTAGATCTTGGTAGATTGACAATCTACCACGATCCACGGTGGGCTTTGGCAGGGTTGCCAACTTTTTGCATTAATTTTCGCGTGATACCGATCGATGACCTGAGTGGTGCAGTATTCAACATGCCAGTCTACCGCGCAAGAGATCCTGGGTTCGATTCCCGGACGTAATTGAAATGATGAATTTTAATTTCTGTGACGGTCTGCGTATAATAAGTACCTATCTATTTCGAAAAGTAAGTAAGTACCTAGTAAAATCTGTTGTCTAGCACCCATTTTATGCCTTGATTAGTTAGGGTTAGATGAATATCGATATTTAATTTTACACGCACAGGTGTGTAAAATTTCATCAAAATCAGTTCAGCCTTCTGAAGCTGAACTGATTTGGATGAAATTTGGCACTCAGTTCATAGCTTGGTAATATCGTATTATAAATTTTAATACGATTTTTTATAAATTTTAATACGATATTACCAAGCTATGAACTGAGTGCCAAATTTCATCCAAATCAGTTCAGCTTCAGAAGGCTGAACTGATTTTGATGAAATTTTACACACATCATATTATATAGTTTATAGCCTGGTATAGTATAAATATCGAGGTAAAATAGTATTTTTCAAAACATTGCAAAAAATATAGTAGGTAGGTTTATGGGAAATTTATGAAAAAATATAGTCCTCATTTATTTTTAACTAGCTTCCTTTAAAAATTAAAAATAAGGTACATACATAGGGTAGGTACTTCCTAGGGTACCAAACTAACTGTGTGTCAAATTTTATCATCTTTTACTGCAATCCAATATTTTTAACCGACTTAAAAAAGGAGGAGGTTCTCTTTTCATCTGTATATTTTTTAAGGGATTCTTCAAATGTCCACACGCATGTAGTTACGGCCGGAAAGAAAGTTAAAATAAATATGGGTTTTATTTTTTATAAATTTCCCAAATGTACTACAAATTAGTTTCAATGTTTAAAATAATTTAAATGCCTAGGGTACCTTTGATCGAGATAAAAAATATAAGTTTTAATCCAGACTATAAACTGTTTGCCAAATTTCATCCAAATCAGTTCAGCTTTCATAAAAAACAAATATACAGACGAAGAGAGAACCTCCTCTTTTTTTGAAGTCGGTTAAAAACATCGGATCGCAGTAGATTGTGCTAGATTGTCAGTCTACCATGGTAGATTGTCAATCTACCACAATCTACCGCGATCCGATGCAAGCATATTGTGGTAGATTGTCAATCTACCATGGTAGACTGACAATCTAGCACAATCTAATGCGATCCGATGTTTTTAACCGGCTTCAAAAAAAGAGGAGGTTGTTTTTCTGTTCGTCTGTATGTTTTTTTTTTGTTTTTTTTTCAAATGTCCATCCGGATGTAGTCGCGGGCGGAAGCTAGTTAAAAATAAATATGGGCTATATTTTTATAAATTTCCCAAAAGTACTACAAATTAGTTTCAATGTTTAAAATAATTAAAATGCCTAGGGTACCTTTGATCGAGATGAAAAATATAAGTTTTAATCCAGACTATAAACTGTTTGCCAAATTTCATCCAAATCAGTTCAGCTTTCATAAAAAACAAATATACAGACGAACAGAGAACCTCCTCTTTTTTTGAAGTCGGTTAAAAACATCGGATTGCAGTAGATTGTGCTAGATTGTCAGTCTACCATGGTAGATTGACAATCTACCAAGATCTACTGCGATCCGATGTTTTAACCGACTTTAAAAAAAGAGGAGGTTGTTTTTCTGTTCGTCTGTATGTTTTTTTTTTGTTTTTTTTCAAATGTCCATCCGGATGTAGTCGCGGGCGGAAGCTAGTTAAAAATAAATATGGGCTATATTTTTATAAATTTCCCAAAAGTACTACAAATTAGTTTCAATGTTTAAAATAATTAAAATGCCTAGGGTACCTTTGATCGAGATGAAAAATATAAGTTTTAATCCAGACTATAAACTGTTTGCCAAATTTCATCCAAATCAGTTCAGCTTTCATAAAAAACAAATATACAGACGAACAGAGAACCTCCTCTTTTATTGAAGTCGGTTAAAAACATCGGATTGCAGTAGATTGTGCTAGATTGTCAGTCTACCATGGTAGATTGACAATCTACCAAGATCTACTGCGATCCGATGTTTTAACCGACTTTAAAAAAAGAGGAGGTTGTTTTTCTGTTCGTCTGTATGTTTTTTTTTTGTTTTTTTTCAAATGTCCATCCGGATGTAGTCGCGGGCGGAAGCTAGTTAAAAATAAATATGGGCTATATTTTTATAAATTTCCCAAAAGTACTACAAATTAGTTTCAATGTTTAAAATAATTAAAATGCCTAGGGTACCTTTGATCGAGATGAAAAATATAAGTTTTAATCCAGACTATAAACTGTTTGCCAAATTTCATCCAAATCAGTTCAGCTTTCATAAAAAACAAATATACAGACGAACAGAGAACCTCCTCTTTTATTGAAGTCGGTTAAAAACATCGGATTGCAGTAGATTGTGCTAGATTGTCAGTCTACCATGGTAGATTGACAATCTACCAAGATCTACTGCGATCCGATGTTTTAACCGACTTTAAAAAAAGAGGAGGTTGTTTTTCTGTTCGTCTGTATGTTTTTTTTTTGTTTTTTTCAAATGTCCATCCGGATGTAGTCGCGGGCGGAAGCTAGTTAAAAATAAATATGGGCTATATTTTTATAAATTTCCCAAAAGTACTACAAATTAGTTTCAATGTTTAAAATAATTAAAATGCCTAGGGTACCTTTGATCGAGATGAAAAATATAAGTTTTAATCCAGACTATAAACTGTTTGCCAAATTTCATCCAAATCAGTTCAGCTTTCATAAAAAACAAATATACAGACGAACAGAGAACCTCCTCTTTTTTTGAAGTCGGTTAAAAACATCGGATTGCAGTAGATTGTGCTAGATTGTCAGTCTACCATGGTTGATTGACAATCTACCAAGATCTACTGCGATCCGATGTTTTAACCGACTTCAAAAAAGGAGGAGGTTGTTTTTCTGTTCGTCTGTATGTTTTTTTTTGTTTTTTTTCAAATGTCCATCCGGATGTAGTCGCGGGCGGAAGCTAGTTAAAAATAAATATGGGCTATATTTTTATAAATTTCCCAAAAGTACTACAAATTAGTTTCAATGTTTAAAATAATTAAAATGCCTAGGGTACCTTTGATCGAGATGAAAAATATAAGTTTTAATCCAGACTATAAACTGTTTGCCAAATTTCATCCAAATCAGTTCAGCTTTCATAAAAAACAAATATACAGACTAACAGAGAACCTCCTCTTTTTTTGAAGTCGGTTAAAAACATCGGATTGCAGTAGATTGTGCTAGATTGTCAGTCTACCATGGTAGATTGACAATCTACCAAGATCTACTGCGATCCGATGTTTTAACCGACTTCAAAAAAGGAGGAGGTTGTTTTTCTGTTCGTCTGTATGTTTTTTTTGTTTTTTTTTCAAATGTCCATCCGGATGTAGTCGCGGGCGGAAGCTAGTTAAAAATAAATATGGGCTATATTTTTATAAATTTCCCAAAAGTACTACAAATTAGTTTCAATGTTTAAAATAATTAAAATGCCTAGGGTACCTTTGATCGAGATGAAAAATATAAGTTTTAATCCAGACTATAAACTGTTTGCCAAATTTTATCCAAATCAGTTCAGCTTTCATAAAAAACAAATATACAGACGAACAGAGAACCTCCTCTTTTTTGAAGTCGGTTAAAAACATCGGATTGCAGTAGATTGTGCTAGATTGTCAGTCTACCATGGTAAATTGACAATCTACCAAGATCTACTGCGATCCGATGTTTTAACCGACTTCAAAAAAAGAGGAGGTTGTTTTTCTGTTCGTCTGTATGTTTTTTTTTGTTTTTTTTTCAAATGTCCATCCGGATGTAGTCGCGGGCGGAAGCTAGTTAAAAATAAATATGGGCTATATTTTTATAAATTTCCCAAAAGTACTACAAATTAGTTTCAATGTTTAAAATAATTAAAATGCCTAGGGTACCAGGGTACCTTTGATCGAGATGAAAAATATAAGTTTTAATCCAGACTATAAACTGTTTGCCAAATTTTATCCAAATCAGTTCAGCTTTCATAAAAAACAAATATACAGACGAACAGAGAACCTCCTCTTTTTTTGAAGTTTCTACACACGTTCTATGCCGCTAAATTACGGCCGTAATATGACGGCACCGTCATACTAGGAATACCTTGCTTAAATGAGCGTCAAAAGCATTGACCTGTTTTTTTTTTTTATATATTTAATATTATGGAGGTCAGTAATCAAAAGACATACTTTCGTCGCGTTTACTTTTTATTTCTAAAAATAAAATGTTTCGCAGAAGAATTCAGCTTTTGCAGCATGATGAAGTCCATTTTGGTAAGGTTGCGACTGTCTGCTATTAAAAATCCTTCAGAAAACTTGATATTATATTTCGATAGATGTTAAATTTAACCAAAATACTAATTCAAGTTAAAAATATCATGAATACATTCAAAACAAAACTAATCAAAGTGAAAAATATTTTGATTCTAGACACAGACTTTGACATAAATTGTAACGTTGACAGCGACAGTTTTTATGATTATTATTTTTTTTAAATAAAATCACACAACTTTTTCACGCAAAGGAGTTAAATATTTAATATTCCTGTATCTCGATGACACAGTGTTTTTTCTACATATTTCGTTAAATTATTGATCAAAAGCCCCGAAAAATTATGTACGGTGTCAGAAATTGAAAAACCTCGAAATGGTTTTCGATTTAAGGTACCTTGTAAAAAATGAAAACATGTCAATTACGTGGTATCGCGTCGCAAGACGTGGATACATATGGATGTAGAGTAGCTCTAAACTGCCTCTCGTACTGCTAACAGCAAAAAAAAATATGTGCATTTTGTATAGCTACCTAATGGGTTTTTATCTTGTTATTTATATTATAACTCTGAGTCTTAGGAGGGTATAGGTAGATTTAAGTCGCTTTGAAATACACCTATGCTAGCTAAGCCATAGGTTTATCCACACAACACAAATTCCACGCATAAGTATTTAATTTTTAGGGTATTTTTCATTACAAAACCGTCGCACCCGCTTCCCGCACCGTTTGGTACCACAAGCAAAGCAGTTTTTGTTATGACTCTCGCGATCGACTGCACTGTCTCCAGAGATCGACTGGTCGATCGCGATCGACTTGTTGGCCACCTCTGACCTAGGTGACCTCGGTTTTTTTAGCTTTGCTCGGTTATTATTATTTATTGTAATAAACAATAAAAATTAAAAACTAAAACTGAACTTGAACATATAAAAAAAACGTGCGGGAGTCGAACTTCTTTCTTCCCTCTTTTCTTGCCGTCCGGTCGTACGTAACCCGCTGGACCAGACGGACAGGGGCCGCAAGGACGAAATTAGCGACCATATTCTGCGTCGAAAGAAAAACGCATGAAAAATCGATAACACGCGTTTTCCCAAACATAAGACTAATCTAGATCGACTGTTTAACCCCGAAAACCCCCATATACCAAATTTCAGCGAAATCGTTATAGCTATAAATTTATTTACATATAAATAAATATACAAGAATTGCTCGTTTAACGGTATAAGATAAACTAGTATACATTCAAAAAACACGCATCGTATTATAAGTGCGAGTGGTCTTGTTTATAATTACGCTGTCCGATAACCCTGCCGGCTTGCCCAGGTCGTAAGGGAGATAAACGCGTCGTAAGCAATAGTGTAAAACAAGAACTTTAAAAAATATCTAGAGGTTTTTTTTTAAAAGAAAATAAGGGATCTTTTTTATACAGAATGGAAGTACAGAAGTAGCCACGTAGATGCCACGACCAAGTCAAGCTAGTTAAGATCATACTTGAGATGCGGTTCGTTTAAGAACAGCATCTCAACTCAAGGTAAGTAGAATCTGATAGAAAGCTCTCAACTTTGAGAACGGTTTATAAATACGGGCTAAGTATTTCTGTGTCAGATTGAAACAAATGACATCAGGCAAATACCTTCGACAAAAAACCTAAGAATGTATAGCATTTCTGTTTTTTCCAAATTTAAGACTTGTAATTAGTAAGTCGTAGAAAATATTCAGATTTAAACAAAGCTTTATATTTTGAGAGTTATTTGTGTTTGAAACTTATTTTTTTTTGGTAACCCTGACACTATTACAGAAATACTAGTTACACGACCAAAACGTTTCAATAACTGCGCTAGTGATAAATCGGTGTTCTACCGAAATGCACTAAAAACATAAAGTCGAATCTCCAGCGACAATTTTTTTAAAACATTTCACAAAATCTATCAATCAACACACACACTTTTTTTGCTTTAGAGCCAAAACGGAAGAAATGTGCATATGTCGTAACAAAACGCTGTTTGATAGTTGACTGACAGTAAAAGTGACAGACCGCCACAGACCGACCAATCGGCTTTCGCGTTTTCTTCATGTTCTGTCGATTGACTGTCAATGTCAGTCATTCAAGATGACATTGATGACACGCGTATGTTCCGAAACCACAGAGTATCAATTCAGAAACTAATTTAAGCGAAACGAAGGAGTTTAAAAGTAAAGTTGCTACTGTTTTATGATTCTAATAATACATATTGCTTAAAGGTAACAGAATTATTCTTATACACTTTTGGGTCTGATGTGCCTGATGTCCTTTGTTTAAATATAAAGATATTTAATTATCTTATACAGGGTTATTTGTAAAACACCAGCAACCTCGCAGAAGTAGATTACCAACATCATAAACAACATTTGTTCTACGACTTTTGATAATTCGTTAGATTTTACTTTCATACAAAAAATACCTATATTATATGATTTCAATTTACCGTTCGTATGTTCATAGCACTACGCGCGGCGCGCGGAGCGCCTAATGCGCGCGACCCGCCCACCCCGCCCGTCCCACCCCGCCATCCATAGACGTAAAAAGTGTCGAACAGTACAATAAAAACTAAAAAATTCATTTTTAGTGAATTTATTGAGTTATGATAAAAGTCGTAGAACAAATGTTGTTGTTTATGATATTGGTAATCTACTCCTGCGAGGTTGTTGGTGTTTTACAAATAACCCTGTATATATCCTTACTAATATTATAAATGCGAAAGTCCGTTTGTTTGTTTTTTGGTTTGTTTGTTACGCCTTCATGTCGATAACTACTGAACCGATAATCATGAAATTTTGCATACACGTTGTCAGAGGTGCAGAAAAGGACATAGGGAGACATACCTTTCATCCAGAAAAAACGTACAGTTCCCGAGGTATAGCAAAAAAACTTTAAAAAACTGTCCACGCAGACGAAGTCGCGGGCGGCCGCTAGTTACTTATACAAGTGGAAACATTTTCGTGAAGTTGTTCTTTCCAGTTTTCAAACAAAAAAGATTTATGTTTTTGGCGTACCGAGATGGGGGCAGGGAGGGGCAGGTGCCCCCCTCCCCCTGGATTTTATTTACCTCCCAACTAACTATCTACTGCTGTCGATAATAGTACATTATGATATAAGTGCGGTAAGTTGAAAATTACAGCCGAGGCGATATTGCTAACCCGAGGCGTAGGCCAGGGCTACAAGAAAGCAGAGCACGTATGTCATACGACGTTTTATAACATATTTGCGAGGAAATAAACAAACTCGAACTTTACACCTTTGCTTGTTTTCCAAATGAAATTTTGATACGCTTGTAAGTATCTAGCGGTCAATTTTTCGGGCAAGAGGCTTCCTTTTTCGCTGCCTCTGAAACTTCTGGCGGTGTCGAATTAATAAATTCATCTCTACTTGACGACATTTTCAAATGAAAACATTATAGCAAAAAAAAGCGTGGAATAATTTTTACTTGTTTAAATTAGCAATGCGCGTGCATCAGCGCTTTTTTTAAGGCAAAGGCATAAAAAGAGCCAGTATTACCAATAGCGAAAATTAATATTTTTGTTTTTTTGTTACAGATAAATGGTTGAAATTTATTGACAAAATTAATTAAATTAAATAATTAAATGTTTATTTATTACATTTTATCTCCCAAAGTTAATTTTATTCATAAAATGTTGACCTCTTTTCTGACATAAAAACTCTTTGCCTTAGCAAATCTTAAAATTAATTAAATTAAATAATTAAATGTTTATTTATTACATTTTATCTCCCACAGTTAATTTTATTCATAAAATGTTGACCTCTTTTCTGACATAAAAACTCTTTGTCTTAGCAAATCTTAAAATTAAATAATTAAATGTTTATTTATTACATTTTATCTCCCAAAGTTAATTTTATTCATAAAATGTTGACCTCTTTTCTGACATAAAAACTCTTTGCCTTAGCAAATCTTAAATCTTAATTTAAAAAAGTACCGTTCGTGTTAGAAGACGAAGCATCTTGATAAACCGTGCGGTAATGTAAAGTAAAACGCACGGTTTATCAAGTAAACCGTGCATTTTACTTTACATTACCGTACAAGTTCGTAATGAGATACAATACGATATTTACGAGCAAATATGTCATAAAAGTTCTTATTTGCCATTTGCAATACAAATATGCGTATAACTTTTAAAATCGTTTGTTTACTTCGACAAAGCGTTCGACGAGCTCGTACGCCGACCATTATCGTTACATTATATAACATTTTTAGAAAATGCGTTTGTTGTACGGATGTTGTATCGTAGCAATTCGTAGCATAGCAATTTATATTGTGTTACGTATCCGTAGCATTGAATAGTGATAACTATACGTGTACATTTTGAACTGAATCTGTATCTCTATTCATCATCATCACCAATCTGTATTGTTAGTTATCAACATATCATTTTACATTACCTACATCATATTTATTAGAATGCGCTTGATGTAAAGATGTCGTAGCAATTCGTAGCAACTACTTAATTGTGTTGCGTAGTCGTAGCACGACGTAGCAAGGTGCTATTACAGAGAGGTTACTACTTATAATATTAACTGTATCTATCTATACCTATTCATCATCGTCACCAAATTGTACTTAATGTTAGATATTATTTTACATTACTTATAATATTTATTAGATTAAATGCGTTGTACTCGTATCAGCAATAGGGAATATGCATAAGTCACCGATTTTGATAAATTTGAGCTTGATCGCATCGGTCATGTATAAAAACATGATGGAACAGAAAAATCAAAAATAACAATGTATTATTTTAGTTTTATCACACGATGAAATCAGGGAAAAATAACATATTTTTTTTTCATTTTCGGATATAATACACTTAACAGTCACATAGAATACCTACCTATCAAATAAGAAATATTTGACCGAGCGAGCACGAAGTGCGAGCGAAGCGTCTCTGCTTCAGCTTGGGCAAAAATTCTTTCGTATGTTCTCTTCTACAGGTCGCATTTCTCAACCGATTCTCGTGAAAATTTGTGAGCAGGTTTGAAAATTATATAGAATTTTTTTGTAGAGCCAGATTTTTTTAATTTTTCAAAATGGCGGAGATATGTTTCAAAAAACAGGTTTTATGGCTTTCCATCGCTGTCTGTTCTCCTCTCAAGGTCGCAATTCTCAACCGATTCTCGTCAAATTTTGTGAGCAGGTTTGAAAATGTTATAGAATTTTTTTGTCACGCCACTTTTTCGATTTTTTTCAAAATGGCGGAGATATGTAAAAAAAACATATTGCAGTCCAGCTTTCCGGCTCTGACTTTTCTCCTCTACAGGTCGCATTTCTCAATCGAATTTCGTGAAATTTTGAGGGCAGGTTCGGAAATCATATAGTTTTTTTTAAGTTGAGACATTTTTTCTAAATTTTTCGTAATGGTGAAGATATGTAAGAAAAATGTATTTCAGACCGGCTTTCTGGCGCTGGATGTTCTCCTCTAAAGAGTCGCATTTCTCAACCGATTCTCGTCAAAGGAGAATGGCAGGTGCCCATATATTTTCAGAACCACTTAAAGGCTTAGCGTGCCAAGAAGTAAATAGCATGACTTTAATCCTCTATTAAAGCCTAATAAATTATGTAATCGTAAGATACACTTTAAAGCTGGGGATAAAAAGTTGATTTTAAAACTTAACCTCAAAACAGCACCTAGTAGGCAAACCAACTTAATAACATTGCTGTTCTTAGACTGCTGTCATGTTGGCTGTCCTGGATATATATATTTACGTGACGTGATTGGTCCCGTCTTTTTTTCTAGAGGGGCCAATATAACAATAATAAACCAAACCTCACAAAAGCGTTTTGGTTCAGATCAATTGCGTTTTGTTTCTAGCTAAGAAGAATATTACTATCATGTTTTTCTAAATATTGCCTCCTTCTTTACGAACACTTTAAATTGAAAAGTAACCACCAAATTATGACCTTTAAATCTCATAAGGTCCGAATTGGGCACGCTCAGTATTTATGAATTTGGAAAATGGTTCCCAGTTTGCCATTCTCCTTTTGTGAGCAAGTTTGAAAATGGTATAGAATTTTTTTAAGTTGAGACATTTTTTCTAAATTTTTCGTAATGGCGGAGATATGTAAGAAAAATTTATTTCAGTCCGGCTTTCTGGCGCTGGATGTTCTCCTCTACAGGTCGCATTTCTCAACCGATTCTCGTCAAATTTTGTGAGCAGGTTTGAAAATTACATAGAATTTTTTTGTCACGCCAGTTTTTTGAAATTTTTCATAATGACGGAGAAATTTAAAAAAACATATTTCAGTCTGACTTTCCAGCTGTCCATTTTCCTCTACAGGTCGCATTTCTCAACAGATTCTCGTGAAATTTTGTGAGCAGGTTCGATAATTATCTTTAGTTTAGCTTACTTTTTTAGTTAAGCCAGCTTTTTTAAATTTACCAAAAATCACCATTTTGAAAAATGATTAAAATTAGAAGCCCCATCTAGCTGCGAATATACCTACCAAATAATACCAAACAGCACGTACCTACTACGTGCTTTGAAAAGCTCGTTGAAAACAGTGTGGGAAAAAGGGGTGGCGACATCTTTTAGATTATTTTTTAAACAACATACAATTTAAAGCTACTTTTTAACGCGAGGTCTACAGCTCACGGAGCCACTAGTTTTTTGTATGACACATGTACTTAAAGGTGCCTTCCCACGAGTGCGTCTTGAGACGCACGAGAGCGCACCAGGCCGAACCGACACACCGTGGGAAACGACGGTGCGCCGCGGTGCGTCGTCGTCGTGCGTACGATCCATCGAGCGTCGGTAACTTCAAAGGATCGGTGCGTGGCGGTGCGTAGCGCTGTGCGTCCGCGTTCGTGGCGGCTCGTCGCCTTTGTCAATATGCCGCGCGTCATAGTATGATATCTATCAGTAGTCAATCGGCCCTGTCCTATAAATAATTACCTACAGTATTTTAATTTCATCTAAGTACTTTCGTATCTTTCTAGTTTTGTGATTGTACGTATTACGTAAATTGCTATTTAGCAATAAGGCCGCTTTTTTGTGTGCTTTGCTGTTTTTCTTTGAATATGTCCTGTCTTAGGCTGGCCCCAGACCTACCGGTTCCGTTTCTTTGCTTTGCTGTGCTACCTTGCTTGAAAGACCGCCGGCCAACCAGGGTAATTTTCAATCTATCGCATTTAGACCAAATTGGCAAGATAGCCATTAGCTTGGTTTTATCAAATATTATCGCCTGGATTGCGAAGTAGGAAGCTTTTAGGAGATGTGCCACCCTGAACTTGGACTCCGATCGTTAAAAATAACTCGATCGCTTATTTATACAAGATGTTTGGTAAAGCCTTATAAAACTGAATATGGTAGATAGGGACCATAATAAAACTGAACAACTTTTACTATGGGACCAAATCTGAAATCGCGAAAAAAATGAACTGTTTCATACATTTTGATAATTTCGTTATTATTTTTTGTATAAAACAGCAGTTTTTTTTTAAAACGAAAACTAAAACTTCTCATCGCACCCCAGACGACGATATTTGATAACACCAAAGTAATGGCTATCTTGCCAATGTGGTCAGGTCAAAATATGCGATAGATTGAAAATGAGCCTCTTGGCCGGCGGTCCATGGTAGAACAGCAAAGCAAAGAAACGGAACCGGTAGGTCTGGGGCCAGCCTTAGTGAGCAATTAAGTGTCTTTATTATTATTATTAATAATAATATTTTAGAATCCATATTATATAGGGTCTACCTTCAACGCGAAATACTTTCTAAGCAATAAAATACCTAGGTTAGCAAATTACAAAACAAATAGTAAAACAAAAACAAAAAATTGCGTAAAACCTATACAGGGTTTTAGTAATAGCCTAATAAAGCCGAATATGGTAGATAGGGACCATCAAACTGAACAACTTTTACTATGGGACCAATTCTGAAATCGCGAAAAAAATCAGCTGTTCTGTTTCATACAAAAATTAATACCTAACGAAAATATCAAAATGTATAGAACAGCAGATTTTTAGAAATAGAATAGTACTAAAAAGTAACAAAGAAATGGTAAAATATGGTACCAAATAATTTGTACTAAATAGTACCTAATGCATGGTACTAAATAGTAACTAATTAATGGTACTATATGGTACTAAATTATTTGTACTAAATAGTACCTAAAACGAATAATTTTAAACTTTTAGATTTTTGCATTCACAATGCTATTTTTATATTAAGATGAATAAATAATGAAAAATATTAGAAAAAATCGGCTCACCCGTAGCCGGCTCCCGTCTAAGTTGCTACGGGTGAGCCGATTTTTTCTAATATTTTTCATTATTTATTCATCTATAATGAATAATACTAAATAGTAACAAATTAATGGTACTATATGGCACCAAATAACTTGAACTAAATAGTACCTAATGAATTGTTGACTATTTGTACTGTGCCATCATCACTCGTGCGTCGTTGCACGGACGCGGGCGCACCATGGGAACGGTACAGCGGGCCGTGCGCCGAACATGGCCGAACGACGCACGGCCCGTGGCAGCTATTCCCACGGTGCGCCCGTGCTCGCCCTCGTGCGGCTCGGTGCGGTGCGTGGTAGCACGCACCGTCGGAATTTAGGGAGATATTTGAAAATAATTGAAAATTCTTGACTAACACGCGCCTGAAACGTGACATGTGAGCATGTGACGTCATATCATCTCCGTTTTGTATAGAGCGTTTTCGGCGGTTGCTGCTGCGTGCTAACTTCAAGTAACTAGGTATATCACGAGAAAAAAAAGCAAGTTTTAATATTACAGTAGATTTTCTCACACATTATACTTTTGATTTTGATAAAAAAAAAAGTGCATATTCCCTATTATTTTGTAGTCGGACTCGTAGCAAAGTGCTACATAGAGTTAACATGGTGGCTTACAGGTTGTTTTATCTCACGAATGCGGGTCGGCTATAAATGCTGTTAGGCGTGCATATGCACATTATTTTTGTGTGCGTAATACGAGAGCGTGCAGACGCACACTAAAGCAATGTGCACGTGCACGCCTTACCATAGCCACAAAATAGAGAGACTTTGTGCCATAGCCGACCGCATTAAAAGATCTGTACTAGATTTATTCATAACTTCGATATTTATAAAACCAAGTGTCGTGGAAATTCAGAATGGGGAATGTACGAAAAAAACATATTTTTTATAGGTAGGAATAATTAAACCTCCAAAAAGTTTCAGAATTTTCAGTTGCACAACATAGTATTAAAAAAAGTTTCAACACAAAATGTCAAAACGCTTAGAGCAAGACGGCCTTCGGGACCAATTCGGGACGAAGCCGCGATGCTCGATGTCAAAACGTTTTTTTAATACCATGTTGCGGTTGTGGCACGTGGTGGCAAAGCTGCAAAGGTATAATTTCCATTCTGCTGACTTTCGTACATTTGTGAAGTCGAAGAGACTTTTTTTTATTTCACGCAACCGAAAATTCTGAAACTTTTTTCTATGACTAAGGGAGCTTATTCCTATCCCTTTCCGACCTGAGTCACACGATCGTGACTTCCAACTTTGAAAAATTCAAACATCGCGCGAAATCCTTTTCTACGCTCCAAACCGGCGCCACATGATAGTGATTTTGTCAACTAGCCAATGAGAAATCGTTTTCACGGTAAAATGGTTTAGTTGGTGCGTGCGGGCCGCCAAGATGGCTGCATGCGTCAGCATCATTTGTAGTCTGTGATGGCTGCGTTCGTTGACCCCAGGAAGAGGCCAATTGAATTTTTAATAGATTTTTTTACTATTTCAATGTTTTCCTTTGATTTTATAATTTAATTTTAAAGTGAACAGATGGAACAATCAGAAAAAAATACCATTACCATCGTAAGTAATACTAAATATAAATATATTACATTTGGAATTTATGACAGCACGATCGTGAGCTCGAGGTCGCAGTTAAACATACGCACGATCGTGATTTTCTTTCATTTTAAATTGTATTTTAATGTTTTTCTTCACTGTATGGGTACCTACCATGAAATGGTGATGATCTCTTGCTACATTTGCTAGAAGAAAGAAATTTTCTCGGACTTGGAAATAGACTATGCCGATGAGTAATTAATCCCGCCGCAAGCCAATATCAACTTAGATTAAGCTACGTAAATTTTTAAGCCTACACCATCACGTAAACGAAATACAGGTAATACTTACCTCAAGGGGGACTAGTTCCGTCCAAAAACGCAAAAATCCAGTAAAAGAAAAGTACGAAATGTCACATATGAAAATGACTGATTTTATCAAAAAGTTCTACTAAAATAATTACCCTGTTAATCTAGGAAAAATAAGGCTCGAATAAAATTTTAATGGCGCCAAATTAGATTTTTATTAACTAGGCATCATTTTTTACCCTGTAAATGGTTATATCCTGATTGGAGTTTATTTAAAATACAAATAGGTACCTACACGTGTCACGTGATAGGATATTTTGAGAAAAGGACATTATGCGCCAAACTTTGTTCATCACCATAATAGTCTTTTTTGTATCGTCTTACTAATGTGAAAAATAGAACTGTTTATGTTAATATTTTTATACTTAATATGCATATAATATTTAAAATTTAATTAAATACATAAATAAGCCAAATATAGGTAAACGCACTAATCATCACCTAAACCATCATGAACTGCGTAGGTAGGTAAAAAATGTGAGACCCGCCGGAGCTCACGATCGTGACATGTACTTTTCAGAACTATGGTTGCGAACAGATTTTTTTAACTATTTTTTTCGTAAAACGTATATCACTTATTCACAATAAATCATAGAAAAAGAATGGATCTGAGTTAAAAAAAAATCTCAGGTCGGAAAGGAAAATAAAAAAATTTTATAGCCAATTTGATTTTTTCGGACATTCCCCATTTTTAAGTTATATTCTTGTTACTTATTTTTGTACGAAATTTAATTCTTCGAATTGACATCGCATCGGATGATAAAACGTAACAATATATTCGTTTAAAAAATCTGACTTGAGAGTCAGTTAGGTATATCTGAAATTGACTAATATCATGAATTACAGCGACATAAACCCCTAGATCAATCTCACGTGCCAAGCACGCGCCCCTACGTAACCAGAACCACGCTCCCGGAAGTCAGGGGTTCCTTGCGGCCAAATTAAAATGCCAAAGTAATTTGGCCACGAGTAAATTTAATTCCTTGTAGCCAAACCGTAGTAAAAGTTTAATTTATCTTCCGCCTGTATGGAGGAAAAACTTTGTAGACAATATATACGTACCACCGAGTCTGGGCGTATATTCCTTAAAAGTACATACCTAAAAAATCCCTAAAGCGTTGTTCGACAGATTTGGCGTTACGGCTTATTAAGGGCCCTATCACATTTTTTTGTCGAAATTTCGATTTTGACGGATTTTAGCGATACAACCTAGAGGAACCTTTGGGTCTACTAAATACATTTATATGTGTCCGCGACAAAAAGTAATATGATGATTCACTGGACAGTTAAAGGGTTAGAAAGGAAAATGAAAGTTGGTGAACGATTTCTTAGAGTCAACTTTGAACATACACAGAAAGACAAACAAGTACAAACAACAAATAAAAGTATGAAATTTGATTTTTTTATGATGTTAAGATTATTATGATATAATTTTTACGTAATAATAATAATGTATCTAGGAGAAATCCACAGTTTATTCTGAGCGTTTTCAGTAGTTTTATGGTTTTTGATTGGATTCTTTTTTTCACATATTCTATACATAATTTCAAAATTCCGAGGCCGCTATGAACTATTCGACTATATAAGAGATAACATTAATTTTTTTTTCATTTCAATTGTTTAGCACAGTTGTTCAATCCATGAGCTCAAAAAAGTGCCTTCGCGCATTTTATGAAAATCTTTCTTTGCAATTTCGGGTTTAATTATAAAGTTACGCAAATTTTCAAAAAAGCGAGGCCGCTATGAACTATTCCAATAGCTATTCTGCACCATTCAATAAGTCAAAAGTGTAAATGTATTTTTGTTTCTGAGATCGATAACGCCAAAATTGGCCATTTTACGCAAAAATCACAGTCGAAATGTAATATGCCTCTTAATAAAATATATAAAAGTTAACCTTCTCTAGATTATGTGATCCTGGTACTTTTTCTTTATCTGCGGGGGAACCCCCGCTCTTATAAATTAGTATCCCCACCATACTGTTATATAATTCTGTGCCACTATTAGAAATAAAAAATATGTACAGTGTGTGTTATTTTAACACGTTTTTATTAGGTTGCTTTCGCGTTTGTTTGTTTGTTTGTGTGTTTCTCCACAAAGTTTGCGAACGATTTTATGCTAGCTTCCCGATGAGCCAGAGAGTTAAAACTTTGAACATAGGTCAGAACTGGAAGGCAATGTAATATTATGGTGTCATTGAGCTGATCTGATGATGAAGTCGGAAGAAGGCCACAGGAACACTATGATGAAACCATACAATACAACCCCATCGTGTTTGGTCTCGTTAGCATCGTCTTGACGAGTACTCTAATGGGAGATGAGGTCCAGGGTCTGATGATGAAGCCGAAAGTCCATGCCATAGGAACTCAATATTGAAACCGAGCAACCCCATCAAATTTGGGCTCGTTTGAATCGTCTGGACGAGTTCTTTGTTGGGAAATAGTTTCCAGGGTCTGATGATGGAGCCGTAAGAAGGCCTGGAACTCGGTAATAAAACCATGCAATCCCATCGAGTTTGGGCTCGTTTGAATCATCTTGACGAGTACTTTAATGGGAAATAGTGTCCGAGGATCTGATGATGGAGCCGGAGGAAGGCCATAGAAACTGTATAATAAAACCATGAAACCCCATCAAGTTTGGGCTCATTTGAATCGTCCTGACGAGTACTTTGTTGGGAAATAGTTTCCAGGGTCTGATGATGGAGCCGGAAGAAGGCCACTGGGACTCTGTAATAAAACCATGCAACCCTATCGAGTTTGGGCTCGTTTGAATCGTCTTGACGAGTGCTCCGATAGGAGATGGTATATTTTTTTTTTAGTCTTAGCTCGTTAACTAAAAAGCAGAAAATAATAATTTACTGAAAAAAAAACTTTTTTAAAAACACGTTTTTAAAACGGACTAAATTATTACAAAAAAAATCGGACTAAAAACATTAAAACGGACTAAAAAGTAAAAAATAAATTCTTCTGTAAATATTTATAACCAACCCTACCTACAGAAATTTTAAATCTAAAATCGTGGGGCGCATGCTAAAGACAATATCGTCTGCTTACTGGTAAAAAATGGTAAATGCATTTTTGATCAAAAATGAGATATTAATGCAGTATTTGTAATTTTCGACGCTCTTTCTACTGGTAAAATGTGATAAGTGAAAGGACTTTTTAGTGCCAAGTTACGTAACTAAAAATATTATAAATAGCAAAGTATTTCTATAATTCTACTACGAAAACGACGTAAATCTACTTATTAATAGGTTATAATTAAATAGACACAAGTAAAAGATGATGTATAACTTTATTATTTTTTCTTTGTAGATTTAGTATTTTAATTCAGGACGTGTACAGTGTGGAAAAATAGATTAAATGCATTTATTTACTTTTTTTTCAACAAAAACTTCAGGCAAATAGATTTAAATACATTTATTGTTTTTTTCTTGACATTCCATTATATACCAAGTTCGTCTTTATAAACTGGCAAAGTATGATAACATACATGTGCTGTTTTTTACCAGTAGGGTAATCACGTAGCCTCTATAAATTGAGGTCTAGCAAATGATAATAAATACATTTAACACGTTTTACCTGTAAGATCTCTAGTGAAATTCTGGCATTATACGAGTAACACGTGCGTAACTACTGCATTTACCTGATTTTATTTGTAAGTTTCTAAAAAAAAATTGTACTTACCATCATGATTTTCCATAGTAATAAGTTCCACCAGCTTAAAAATCTGTTACAAATGAAATATACAATTTTAAAGACATAATTTTAATGTCACATCAATCAAAATATTGTACGAAACATAATATAACAGCCAACGCTAAAACCAATAAAGAATACCTCAGAAATAATCAAGTATCTAGTCTCAGTCTTCCGAAGAAACTTCGTCAACTGCAGGTTATGGTTAACGGCAGGCTCATCGGTGGCAGGCAAAGACGAAAACCATCCATGGAATTCGACAGGGATAACCCCTTTATAACACATCGCCAAGAGATTTTTTTCTTGGCTTTTGTTATAGGCAAAGGCTTTAGATAGGCTTGCTTCATGCGGTTGTTCCTTGTCCCTGCGCCTTTTGGTCTGTGACTTGCAGTCTGGTTTCTTCCCGAGACATCGGTGGAAACAAATTCTTCGGACATGTTATAGTTAAAAACATTTTAGTTGGTTCTGACACAGTATTATAAAGAACCTACCAGTAATCCGACTCTTTTGTTGATAAACGCATGCCGCCACTGTGTAGGTATACACACAGAAACTCCGTCAAAGGTCAGGGTTGTCACAACAAAAACTACTCAAATATATCACATAAAAGTTTGAATTTGTAATAACGAAAGAATAAAAATATAATATAATAAAAAAGTTATTCAATTTGAGGGTCCCTATCAAACCTTGACGTGGATTTACAATTAAACACAGAACAAATCAGTAAGCCATTATGAGACGTTCTGGAATTTCGTTACGCTTCTTAAAACGTACACCCCTTCAAGTAAGAGAGCGCAAACTAGAGGAGATTGCGCTCGCCGACTCTGCCGCTCACTTCCCCGCGTACCCCCCATCGTTGCCCCGCACAAGTACATGAGTCGGACAACTGTTAGTAGTATTAATAAAACTGTGGTTCTGACTTGAGGTATTTAATTCTCTTTATTTTCAAACACTTGGCTGGTTGTCCATTGCAGTCTTTTGACTTAATAAAGATCGTTTCCTCGGCAAATTTCTTGAAATCATAGAAAAAAATTGTGTTCAATTTGTTTTGTTCAACAGATCAAATTGAATACATTTTTTTGAGTCTAGACATAGCTACACGGAAGTTGACAGTATGCAGAGTAGCATTGAGTCTGCAAAAACCAGACCAAACCAGAGAGTTTAAGTACAATGATTTCTATGATCTCAAGAAATTAGCCGAGGAAACGATCTTTAATAAGCCAAAAGACTGCAATGGACAACCAGTCAAGTGGTTGAAAATAAAGAGAATGAAATAGGTAAGTACCTCAAGTCAGAACCAACTAAAATATTTTTTAACTTTGATAGAAGAAGAAGAATTTGTTTCCATCGATGTCTCGGGAAGAAACCAGACTGCAAGTAACATACCAAAAGGCGCAGTGACAAGGAACAACCGCATGAAACAAGCCTATCTAAAGCCTTTGCCTATAACAAATGCCAAGAAAAAAATCTCTTGGCGATGTGTTATAAAGGGGTTATCCCTGTCGAATTCCATGGATGGTTTTCGTCTTTGCCTGCCACCGATGAGCCTGCCGTTAACCATAACCTGCTGCTAAACTGATACCTGGATACTTGATTGATTATTTCTGAGGTATTCATTATTGGTTTTAGCGTTTTATGGTTTTATTATGTTTCTTACAATATTTAGATTAATGTGACATTAAAATGATGTTTTTAAAATTGTTTATTTCATTTGTAACAGATTTTTAAGCTGAAAGAACTTATTACTATGGAAAATCATTATGGTAAGTACAACATTTCTTTAGAAACTTTCAGATAAAATCAGGTAAATGCAGTAGTTTTTTCGATAATTCCATGAATTTATTCCCCATGCAATTTTTTTTTATTTCATGGCTAACTTTTAATATTAGTATGTACTTTTCATTAAAACTATAAAAAAATAGTGTGAAATATAGGTTTTATTTCATATATTTCAATTACAAGTAAAACCAGTTAAGCGCACTGCCTAGATCAACATAATTATATTTTTTTGTTAAATCTCATCAAATAAGTTCTGCTACAAATATACAGAACGAAAAGTTAATATATTACCAATAATATTTCATATTACATTCTACAACAATTGAATTGAAAGATAGTCAAAAATCTATTTAAACTTTCAAATCTTATTATCTCGTTTCCACAAAATGTGCACTTAACATAGTTTACCAGTAAGCAGACGATATGGATGATAAATTTTACAAAATGCGCCCCACGTTTTTAGGTTTAAATTTTCTGTAGGTAGGGTTGGTTATAAATATTTACAGAAGAATTTAATGTTTTTAGTCCGTTTTTTTTTTGTAATAATTTTAAACTATGACTACAGTTTGGCTACAAGGAATTAAGTTTCCTCGTGGCCAAATTAGTTTGGCATTTTAGTTTGGCCGCAAGGAACGGCGAGAATAAAAAGTATATATCTTATTCTTATCTAAAAATGTATATTTCGCAACAGGTTGCATTGTACCATAAATTAAGTATCGTTTGTCCATCAGCCATTTTTAATGTCTCCGCTGTTACGGCACAGGCCGTCCTTATGGGTGGGAGGATGGGCCATAACCCACCA
The DNA here is from genome assembly GCA_928269145.1 of Agriphila tristella. NCBI lineage: Eukaryota > Metazoa > Arthropoda > Insecta > Lepidoptera > Crambidae > Agriphila > Agriphila tristella. The sequence goes on along the minus strand of OV743430.1, from coordinate 54,045,735 downwards.
CGTGGGCCCAATGCGGATTAGTGGGTGTTAACGACTGCGAATGCAGCCGGGACCAACGGCTTAACGTGCCTTCCGAAGCACGGAGAAGCTCGAGATAATAAATTTTTGGTCACCCATTCCATGACCGAGCCTTGCGAACGTTGTTTATCCACCGCAATCGCTGGGCCATGCGCTAAACCACTGCGCCACCGATCTCCTCGATAATAATCCTCCTAAATATTGTTAAAGTACTTACCACTTAAACACTACAAAATCAGGCCCATCTTTCCCATTGGGCACTCTGGGCACTTGCCCAGGGCCCCGCGATCGATAGGGGCCCCTTGTTTCTCGCCAGATTGCTTAATGATAACAGATGCTTATTATATTACGAAAAAAAATCTAATCTAGAAGAGTGCCTCTTCAAACCACATAGATTTTTAATAACTAACCCTTAAATTCTAAAATAGTTACTTTTGTGGAATACAATAATTATGTTCTTACTAAATGTGTCTTAGCAAGATTACAAGATTAGTGAATAAAGCTGATAAAGTATATAAAATAGTAGATTATACAACAAGTGAAAAAAGAAGAAATTTAGTTCGAGGTACTATGTTGGATCCCGAGAGCAGCGAAGGATTCTAGAGTTGAATCCCGAGCGTAGCGAGGGATTCAAAAGTAGAATCCTGAGCGAAACGAGGGATACAAAGGACCGAGATGATTTTTTTTTCACGAGTTGTGTACTCTACTTTTTACCATTGACTGCGAGAAAACATAATAGCAGTACTTACACCTATAGTACCTTTTTATAGTTATCAAATTTAATTATTCAGTAATCGGTAGTTTAACCATTAGAAAATAGTGATACTATAAGTTTTCCAATGACATAAAACAACCATGCTATGAGGGAAATTACATGATCAGTCTGACATCAGTCCATTTCATCAGTTTGTATAGACTTTGAATTTTTACAGACTGAAGTGAAGATCGTACCAGACTGTGTAACAGTTCAAAATTGAACATGTTATCTTTTTCTCAAATATTTAATAAAAATAAAAATAAGAGGGGTTACTGACCTATGAACCGGCACTGGGAAAGATATTTTGTTGCTCCTTAATAATCCCATCGCCTCCAATGTATTACCTTTTTCTATCGCCTTGGAGACTCCATTTCTTTCAATTAACTCTATCTTAGTGATAATTTGTAAATCTGCGAGATACAAAGAAGTCCAGGGTTGGAAAAAATAGTTGTAAGCAATAAAAAAAAATAAAGTTATGTGATGAATCAATAAATAAACTCGTTAAATAACTTACCATGAAGGGATGTTTATTCTCATTTTAATAAAAAAGGGGTTGTTTATGCAATTTGGGTTGTCTTTCAATGCATATTGCCTGGCATTACGATAATTACTGCAATCACAACAGTATTCTTGTAGCACAAACTCTTTGATCACAGATAATTGTAGGCTATGACTGCGATTTGCAAATGCAACATTTACGAAATATCATATTTCTATATAAAAAACGGATACTTTTGCGGGATTTCTTTAACCTGAAAATATGTTTCTACAATAATAAACAATTCGTTGACATTTACATAGACAAATGCATTTGACATTTGGTGGCCGTTTTTGGAATTAAAGTGATAATCCATAGAGAAAAATCACTCTATATTTTAAAGAGAAGAAAAAAAGAGAACGAAATAATCTTTGGTAAATTATATCAATTAATATTTTAAAGGTAAAAAGGAGTAGAATGATTATAAAATATTAAAATAAACAAATAATAATTTAATAACTAGATGTGTAAAATAATGTTTAGGTTGGTGTAAACACACATATCGCGTTTCGTTTTCAGCAAAAATCAAAAAACACTATTCGTAAATTAAGCTTGGGATTATGAATAAAGTAAAATCATTTAATATTAAAAGTAAAGGAAGAATACGAATGATTATATTTGTAATAAATAAACATTAAATAGAAACGATAACTAGTAAAAAGTTGTAAAAGGAACTAGACATAAAAACAATCTACCGTAGAATGGATCGTGGCTTTCCTTTGTTCATAAACAAAACACGAAGGGAAAATGTTGTGGTAGCCAATCGAGAGCTCGGAATCTGTGTGGGCGTGGATTTTCCTAAGATTAAGCTACATGGCGCCAGATTTTAAAGTAACCAATCATAATTCGCAATAGTGACGTGTAAAATTAAATGTTACCAGTTAGAGTCTATAAAGTACCCTTAGTAATATAATATGGGAAAAAAAACCGGCCAAGTGCAAGTCGGACTCGAGAGCAAGGTTCCGTGCCAGGGGAACGGCAAAAGAGGTCGCGTATGTATGTATGTATGAGTCGAGGGTGTTAAGGCCGGGATTCATCTTAAGGCTAGTATATTCGAAATTGTGAGATTTGGTGTATTTTCGATTCATCAATAAGCGATCAAATGTGCTTTTGTTTTGAATAGATGAAAATATATGCTTAGATTTTATAAACGACGTTGATTATCTTACAGTAAGAAATATGATATCCATATATTCAGTATAGTAAACCTGCAAATACAATAAAAACTTTAATTGATTTTATATTTTCTGAATAATACTTGGAGATTACAAATCATTTACCCACAATAATAGGTATATGAATAGGTTAAATGTTATGTGGAAGGATATTCAACGGTTACCTTTCAGTAAAAGTGACTCTTTCAGTAAAATAACGATAGAAACGGCGAATAGATGAAGAAATAAAAATGATGCCATTACTTTTGCACAAGAAAGAAAAGTTAGAGACAGAGAGGGTTTGAAATATTTTTAAAATACCATAGTATGTAGATAAACTCATTCAGTGACTGAAGAGGCAAATTGTAAGATGAGGCGACAAAATAGGGCACATACAACAGTAGGTTACGTATGTGAGTAATTTTCGTTGTTAGCGTTATTATACCCCAAGTTTGGTTGGTTAAGCATAATATCATTGGGTTCTTGTTATCAATTCGTTGCTATTATTAAATAAAGCTATGCGTCGATTGGAAATAATAAAAGCGGTCAGATAACATATTTATTGATTATAAGATTTTTCTTGGGAGGTTAGAATAGCGATAGACCAAAAGATGTTTCAAACGTACAGGGAAGGTTAAATCGATTGTGTCATTAGGAAGTTAGAACAATATTTGCGTATGTGAGGAGTTTTGTAAATTCTAGAATAAGCAAAACTAATTATATTTATAATTATAACTATCGTGAGTATCGAAGTAATTACGGGTTCCTATTATTATATTCGCGAGATAGGTAGATTAGTTCAGGGAGAAATTACCCCATTATTGGGTAAATTAGAAAAATTAGTGACAGGGCTCTCTAAAAAATTAAGAACCAATAAGATTAAGCGTCATCAAGATTTTCGCAGAGGTAACTTTTCCGCATGTATATAAGGCCGGGCGCGGGGGAGCCGGTCCTCTTTCCTTTCCTTGACTGCCACCGAAGAAGACGCAAGCACACTTCCCTCTGTAAGATGGCTGCTGAACAAGTTTTTATTTAACTCAAGACCGAAATAGTCAGCAAATAAGTGAAAGAAACGAAAGTCTATGTGTATAGGTCTTGCACGGGCAAGTTTCTAACCTTTGGGGAAATGTCTCAGACAAGCTTTAAATGGTAAAATTAAAGCCTGACTGAAATATATAGTTTGGTTGCAAAGTTTACATCAAATTAACGTAGCTGTATCAAGTAAATTCAAGAATTAGTGAAAATAGATTTTCTAAAACTAATTTCATATGAAATGGAATGTGGGAAAGGGAGTTTTTTTATCTTGAATAATTAAAAATAGGATTGTGTCGTACTGGGGCGATTCGCTATGGACTTTCGGGGTGGGTACTAGGTAAATGGAAGTTTATGATTGTGACGTCATAAACGGGCGGCCAATTCGTTGGTCTGCCTAGTTAGTCACATAATGTAATCCTGCGTGACTTAATATGGAAAAAGGCTTCATCAAGTGCTGCCGCTAGAACGTAGTTCTGTTTTCCGGTTAAGCCCCGAGGGCAGGTTTTCATTATTCCTTGAGCTAGGGCCCCGGAATCGGCTCCTTCCCCTCCGATTCTGGCACGTAAAGGTTGATAGGTTATGCTAGGTGAGTGCCGCTCAAAACTGTACAGGAATGGGGCGACGTGTGGCGCTGGTAAGAACCACAAAATTTGGCATAGGAAATTCTCATGTAGTCTGAACTAGGCAGGTAAAATCATAGGTCAATTGTAGGGTTAATCGCGCGAAAATTAGGTAGAGTATCACAAAACCTGGGGGGGGGTTTGTGATACTGGTGTTGTGAATCGTCGTCAATAGAGCGGAATAGGCGCATAATCTGCTAGGCAGGCATGTGGAACGAGCAAAAATCTAGTTAGGTAGGTCGTCACATTGTAAAATTAGCATTCTAGACTCGAAGTTGTTGTAGGATAAGTTAGGCATAATTCAACAAAATGGCCGAATTATTATTTATCGATAGGAAAATTGCTAGGTGCATTACAAAATGGCCGCTATTGGTTCTCTAAGTGATGCATTTCATCCAAGCTAATTTTGATAAACAACATGGCGGATCATGACCAAAGTAAATTAAAATGTATGACAATTTTTAGGTTGTGTCAAGGCAGGTAAATGCGAGCAAGTTGGAGGGTTTAATGGGAATGTGTTAGTGAATTTGTTATCTTAAATTCTCAGTGGCATCTATGGGTGTTGTGAAGTGGCATTGTAAATAAATTTCAGTGAATGAAAAATATCTACCTACCATTGTGCTAAAGCTAGCTGGACGCACAATCTAATTAACTAATAGATTATCAAATCATAATAGAAGTAATATCTTTGAATTGGGCTGACTTTACTAATTTTGACCATGTTTCAATCTGTTGACTATAAATAAAATAAAATATTTTGGTAATAAATGTGGATGAATGCTAAAGAAAAGTCTGGGTGTAATGTTGACCCGTGATATTATTTGAGCCATGTCAATTCCAACTCATTAATATCACAAGACACAATTTTTGAGTAAGCTTCCACAAATTAACAAAATAATGCTCGGTATGTAGCACTAAACAATACTTTGACCAACATTTATATACTATGAAAGTATCAAATAAATTGGTGAATATGTTAAGTTCACGATTACTGGAATCAAAGTATTCTCTGAGTTAAATATTCTAAATCAAATTTAACAGTCGACTCAATTTAAAGGAAATCAATATCAAGTTTATCACACAATAATCATAAGAAGATTTATTCAATGCCATTTTGACAATGCAATCCAAAGCTATTGTTCAAAAGTAGGAAAGGTTTAACGCAAATATTTATTTATTATACGTCCCTAAATTTAATAAACTTTCCTTCTGAAATCCCTAGATTTTCCAGTATTTATTCCCTTTTTTTAAGTTCATAAATTGTAAGATTGAATTTATGTTGATATAAGATAAATCAGAATTTAGAAAAAAAATAAAAAAAAATTGATCTGGCCATCACATTTGAGAAAAGAATATCTCATTTGTGAAAAACTGGGAAATCGCTTGGAGCATTTTGCTTGTCCTCTTCTTGTTAGAATATACAGACAAACTTAGACTATCGACCATATACTTTACTTAAATTAAAGAATGATTGTAATTGGCTGGTCACTGGGGGAAAGCTGTCCGGTTCTGGAGACGAGGCTTACCATATTGAGCGGAGGAGGGGCTCTTTATCTAGCCAGGAAAGCCACATTGTATATTTTGAGTAACACTAAAGATAGCAAATAAATTCTAAATCAGTGACGAAGACGGGTTTTCCATGCCTTGATTTCAGGCGACTATAACTCTTTAACTTGCTTCAAATTACCTCTCTTATCTTGATAAACTAAGTCGACATTGGATGATTTACATTACTTAGAATAACGTTGTATATGACAAATAAACTAATATTTGGTAGCGGAGTAGAATTACCCAAACTTAACTTTCTTTATAGCTCGAGTTACCTCCTTTTACCCTATTGACTATTATGGCTCGATATACCCTCTTCTACCCTACTAATTTATAACAATACTCCAATTAACTCATAAATTCACTTTGACCAATTTCTATCAACATTGTTCATACTTACTTCATTCAGCGGTATGTAGTTGGAAACGCTTATCTCTTTCCTATAGTATCTCCATTTCTAATCGCTAGAGACTATTAAAATTTCCATGGTATAGTAACAAATATTAAGAATTAGTATGAGATTAAAGTAAGCTTATTTAGGAAAATTACAAACTTAAATTCTATTTCCCTGGTTATATCAAAAGAGTAATAATATCCATTTGGTAGTAATTTTATTAAGTAATAGCTGTAATAACAGGAATAATTGAGGCCTAGTAATAAAAGCGAATACTTTTGTTGTAAGATGAGGAATCAATACCATTAACTAGGAAACCGTCTGATTACATTCTTCCTTGGGTATAAAACACATTAAACTGAAGATAGGCAACGACCAACTATGCAATCCAATAGTGATGAGCGAAGCCTCATTTGTTTAAGCACATACTTAACGTTACAAATATACTTACTAAACTCACATTGTAGTCAGAGCGTTGGTTTCATATCCTTTGTTCAGAGCTAGGACATCTATACATCAAATTAGACGAATAGAAATAAAGAAATAAATCATAAAAGCAAACATTCAGATTTTCATAATATAATTTCAGTATTGGTTCTGGCATTAACATAGAAAACTAGGTGAGAGGCAACCCTAAGATACTTTTCCAAGATATTTATATAACATTATTCCTTTTAAAGTTAGAAAGTTAACAAATTCTAGAGATTTTCTAAAACTGCGGTTGGGCCGGCTATGATTATTAAAATTTGGTAGTAAATCCAAAGATATGAATTGAAACATTGTTGACATAGATAATAGATTCTTTATAACTGATAGTATAGTAATAAAATAGGTAAATTCTCAATTTTTCATTAACACAGCAGGCGGTCACTAGTAATTCATAGTTGAAGTTATAACTAATTAGTAATAAATTTATCAATAAAGTTGATATAGCATGACCATGACATCATAAGGTAGAAATCTAATGGATTAGGGTCCTCCGTAATAAAATAGATCGGTATTTTATTTGATAAACGTAGTTATTTCTAAGCATTAAACAAAGTAACAGATTAGTATGAAGTTGGATCAGCTTGAATTGAATTAATATCTTAAATTCTATTCTGTAGGAAAATCAGGCAAAGTAATTTCCTTCTTTTAGTAATAGGTTCTTAGTTCATTATCTATCGAAGCATAAATAATTAAAGTTAGTCATGTAAAGTTAATATTTATATCCACCCAGCAATATTCGAGAACTTAGGGTAATTACGGATTACAACTTGGGAAATACCACTAGAAATCACGCGCTCATTTCACACTTACAAAAGCATTAATATTAGATTATTCTATCATGCAATAAAATAGGGTTAGGGAAAATAAACTAGGCAAAACATAGATAAAACATTTAATGGAATCACAAGTAGGGATGGTTAGTTCGGAAGCCGTTTAGCGGCTAATCAACATGAATGGGATTTGTAGTTAGGTATGCGTTAGGTTAACTTTGCTAGGGTTAGAATATCACCGATCCATATAGTAAAACAGTAAGAACTAGAATCCAATAAAATACCATCACCAGGTATCATTAGGAAATCAAGATAGTAGTTATCATTTGTATCAGTATTTAAATAGGGGGGGGGGATCATTACATCGTGAGATGCCGTGACCAGAATTAGTAGTTTTTACATACTTTTAGCATAGATTCCACTTCAACGAATTCCAGGCTTTTGTAATGTGAAATGCAGTGATCAAAATACAGATAAGATGATTTTGGTCACATTTTGCTGCTGAGAAAATAGGAACGATATCGCTGGTTGTGGATTGAAAATTCCTTGTTTTGTAGTGTAGCATCCGGTTGATCTTTTGCGTGCGATCTGTTATGTAATCCTTTTGGTTATAGCTGAAATTAAAGAAAAATATCAAAATAGGTTATGTAGTTCACATTAATGTTTATAGAGTTATATTTTAGCGTTTGAGAAAGGGTTTCTTATTGATTGAGGTAAAGTAACATTGAGCTGGTAGGGGGGCATTGATTTTATGGACATTTTTACTCCATAAAGGTTTCACAATGAAAACAGAAAATTTTATCAAAAAAAATGCCAACCGAAAATTTTATACTTACAAGAAGTTTCGTAGTAGGAATGAAATTCAGCCGCTAGCTTTCATTCTCCTTTGGTTATTGTGTACAAATACAACAAGTACAAATTTACTCTTGAGTAAAAACATCGTGAATTTTAGGTTAAAATAAATTATGGAAGTCGCCATAGAGAATATAAGAAAATCGCGTCGTGACAAAGATTACTTAGGATTCTGATAGAAAGAGGGGTTCTGTCAAATAAACAGACTAGAAAAAAAATCTGACAGTTAAAACATGTTAGCACGTTGGCCCACGGCGGCCCATATAGCGATTTTAAAATCAAATGTTGAGTATCGAAACGGGTGTGTGATTGTTTATGGGCCTTGACGAGTTTTATAGCGGGATTTATATTGAACTGCCTTACCTTCGTACTACGGCTTAAGCAGTCCTGTTGGGCCGTTTAAATGAACGTTTTCTTGATTGCAAATGGTTAGAATTCAGTTTTATAAAGTTGACTTCATAAATAAAATCTAGAATTAAAATTTTACTAGCAATCGATAAAAGAAACAGGAAATGTACTTATCTAGAAATATTTTATTAGCGTAAACGTTATTGTTATTTTCTTTATGCTATTTCGGGAATTATTAGAATAGACGGGTTTTGTCGAACGTTTTATTACCGCCGGATTTCGATTATGATATTGATAGCATGATGAACACTGAGCTCATGTCTTGAAAGGAATTGGGGTCGGTTGAATTAAGAAAACTGAATAATGAATAGGGTAAAATATAATAAGCTAATATTCTTCGAAATGGCTCAGGTTATGATGTCAGTTGCACTGTCTGTTCTTATTTCTGAGATACGACAAGCGTGAACGTAGCCTTAGTATGAAATAGGCCTACGGAAAAATATCATAGATGGCGTTAGTGAAAACTAAGACTTGTAGTCATGGAAATAAAAAAAATTGTTACATTGATAAATAATAGATTTTATGGGTTGAATAAATATAAAGAATTTAGTAAGGATAAGGGATCGTCTGGGTTACGATAAAAAGACATTTAAGGCGGTTTCATTTAAAGAAAGAAAATAGAAAATAAAGAACGAATGTCAGATAGAAGAACGAATGCCGGATGAGCAGACGGACGGGGTTTTGTTTCATTGTCATTCAACTAAGAACTTCACTCACTGTCAACGTCAATCTGACGGCAAAAGTCACTCTATAGTGTGGTCAGATTCAGTGTGCTTAACACAAATTCCGTCTAATTTCGCGACCGTTCGGACATAGAGATTTGGTAATTAAGTTGGCGGATATAAGTAATTATTGCTAACGGTGTCGATGTCATGTTAAGACAATTAAGTAAAATTGCTTTTTTAGCTTCATTAGAGTTTCCATAGTAATAAAATTATCGGCATTTGCTAAGCGTAGCTAATAATTACCTTTAGGTTGGTTTCAATTAAAATATTGTAGTACGACTTTAACGTTTGTCGAAATGACAATTGCGAAAAAAAAACATGTTGCGAGAGTTAGTTTTTCACCGGTGTAATTTTTCTCATATGAGACTGGTAAATTTTCATTTTTTTTTCTGCAATTTAGTCTGTTTTGCGTTCAGAAGCTGGCCACACTAGTCTGATGTCAACAAACAGAAAAAGAGGTTATAATAAAGTTAGTTATTGAAAAACAATGGTTAAATAAACAAGTTTAGTGAAAGTTTGACTGTGATGATGATATAAAGGTTATGTGGGTCAATGTGGAATAAATGTTGCATTGTGATTATGTGATAAAAATTTAAAGGTGCAAACAATAATAATGAGATTGGAGCCGGTATGCAATTGAGAAAATAACTGATTGTGAGTAATTTCTTATGCCTAAAATACTTATTGATTTGACTAGAGCTATAGGGAAACTTCTGATAAAGTTGCCTAGGAAATATAAAATGGTTTACAATAAACATAATCTTTAACTTGACTGTAATGTCAATTGAAGAAAAATATCAGATAACTGTACTTAAATATCAAAGTGAGATTTACTGAGAATACCTTAAAACAGACAGATTTAAAAGTGATGTATTGACAACGGGGGGTCGCGACTTAACTATGTAAATTTAAAAGCAGAAATTAAGTGAGCGAAGCATGTCTAGTCGACTAGAACTCAGCTGGTTAAGTGTCAACTAGTACAGTTAAGAGAAGTGAATACTTAAGAGAATGTTGATAAAAGAGTATTGCAATTATCATATAAAGTGAGACGGTTTAATTGTGGTTTTTAGAAGGGGTAATTTTTAAACATTTTGATTTGCGCTAACGGAATAAAGTTAATTCAAGAAGAGGTTGTATAGCATTTTTAAAGCAGACAAATGAACTTAGATAATTGCTTACAGATGCTTCTACGCAACCTTAGTATTAAAAGACAGCCGCTAGTTAAATAAAAATTCTTTACAAAATAATTTTAGCGGACGGAGCGTTGACACATATCTTGAGATTATTATTGTAGATGTGGATATCTGGCTAACGGGGTAGCCTAGCTGTTATTGTGGAATAGAAGAATTAGTCTAAGAGCCAAGGGCTTAAAAATTGGTTCTTCAATATAAATAAATAAAAAAAAAAAATCCATAGTAGATACTTAGTGAAATAGTCAGGTTGCCAAAGTATGTATATATTGAGTAGGTAATGTTTAGTTATAAAAGTCAAAATTAAAAATTCAATAAAATTGTGCAGTAACAATGAAGATTCAGGTAAACTTTAAACAGCGACTATTAGCAGTCCGCGACTTTTTTTTTAACTAGAGTTACGGAGGAATAATTTCTTAGTGAATTGTTTAGGTTATCGCTGACAGTTATAGAGACATGTTAAAGTATCAAGTTTGGATGTACGTTACAAAATTACAATAGACATTGGTTTCCGTGGTGATGACATTGCAAACGGCACGTCTGAGGAAAAGTCCTGCCATTAAGGTTTTGTTTAGCGTACGGTTTTAAAAATCATTCAAGTATGCTTGTATTGTTTTGTTACTAAAAAATATAAGTAGATAGACTAATACAATTAGATTTATGGCGCCTTTTGATGTGTCCGTCTACGACTAGATATGGACTAAATGTTAGATTTATTTGGGAACTATTGTATGCATTGGTCTAAATTTAACTTTTAATTCTTGACTCGAGGTATATGAGGAAGGGGTTTTTGAGAGTTAGCGTAGAGTTTTATTTTGTTAAAAAAAAAAAAAAAAAAAAAAAAAAGAATAAAAATAACTTATCCGTATTTGGCTATAACTATCTACATTATAATTTATTTTATGGGGAAGGCGTAGGCAAGGAAAATTAACGGAATAAAAAAAAAAGGAATTTGAAAAAAAGATACAAACAATTAAATTAAAACTAACCAAATAGATAATTCGGTAGAAAATTAGAATTAGCTGCAATGTTAAAACCAAAATAAATACCCCAAACAAAAAAAAAAACTTTATAGCGGACAAATAAAAATTTGAAAGCATGGTTTTTTTGTATCCAATCTTTGGATATTATAAAACCAAGCTAAATAAGGATGTGTGCTAATATTTTATATAGATCTGACATTACACTGAGGGCAACGAACGATTAAAACTCGCCATGGGGAAACCGGTCCGAGTTCGTCGCGCGCCAAAGCGGTATGAATCATCCGAGGAGCCGGCGGAAATAGTAGAGGGTCCACATAGTTCCCGACAGTCGGAATCCGAGGTTATAGAAAATAGAGGGCCTCAACCGGTAGAGGTGCGACAGCGGCTAGTAAAGACGATAGTGAAACCGAAGGTAACGCGATCGCGCGAATTGATGACAATACAAAGAATGTTGAATCGCACGGTAGGCGTGTTAACTAAGAGGATAGATGACCTAAGCGAAGAAGTCAAAAGGACTCAAGGTTCTAATCAGGATACTAGCGAAGTCGAAAAATCGCCGGTAGTCGAAGTAACGCCGATGAACGATGTAGAAATAGAAAATAGGAATGAGACTAAGGAGCCTAATGCGATGGAAGATATTCAGAAGTACGTCATTTGTAACGTCAAAAATATAAATTTAGATAGACCTAAATTTGGGGATTCGTCGATACATCCAGTCGATTTCATTGAAGATTTAGAAATTTACTTAAAAAAGGCGGGAAAGGCTGAAAACGAATTAAGCCTAATACAAGACTGCTTAACTTCGAGTTCGAAGGACTGGTTTAGAGTATATAAAGGAAGATGGACAGGGTTGGCTGATTTTAAAGTAGATTTCTTAAAAGCATACTGGGGAGAGAATGAACAAAATGAGTTGAGAAGGAAGATAGTGCAAGGCGTATGGAATAGGACGGAGACGCCCACCATGGTGGAACATTTCTTGAAGCTGACAGTCAAGGCGCAGATGTTAAGCTACAACATTCCTGAAAAACAATTAATTAACGATATCATTCGGCATTATCCGAAATTTATTCAACAAGCGTTCGTGACAAACAAGATAGAAAATATAATAGAAGCGGCGGAATTTTTAAGAAGTATGGACAACATACAGAAGCAAGAAGCACCGAGCACTTCGGCAGCTAAGAATTCTAAGGATTGGGAACAGAAGAAAAGGGGCCTTCAGCAAAACTATAGGCAATGGCAGAAACCGAGAGAAAATCAAATACAAGCGGTTAGCTTAAATAATAATAATGTTAATGTAGATGGTAGCGAAATGTTAAACTAGTGGAAGCTGATGCTTTAGTCTCCAGGTCAGCTTCAACTACAGGGGACCTAAATTATAATATGATGGTTAAAATGAATTGGTGTCCGGGTGAATCTTTAGGGCGAAATAATACCGGAATTAAGATACCTATTTGTACGTATCCGAAAGAAAATAATTTAAAATTGGGTTTAGGATATAGTGAGCCAGAGGGTTTAGTTCAAAACATTCCTAGCCAAATAGTAGAGATTTTAAAATTAAAAATAGAACAACTTTTGGTCGATACTGACAATAGCGTACACGCAATTTTTGATGAGGAAGTCACAAATAGGGTAGATACTCCAGCATTCAAGTCTGAATTATTAGTTCAAATATTTGATGAAAATCTAGTAGCTTTGCTGGATACAGGTAGTGATATAACATGTGTTTCAGAAGAGTTTTGGAATAGGTTAAAAGAGAAAAGGCCAACGATACCCACTATGCCTATTAAACCACTTCTTATTAAAACTGCAGTAGGTCAGAAAAGTGTAGAAATAAAGAAAATTGCTTTGGTCACGTTAGGAATAGGGGCTTTTGAATGTGATTTAACTGTTTTAATTGTACCAGGTCTTAGTGCTGATTTGATATTGGGATTTGATTGGATGAAAGAAAATCAAGCGTCAATAAAACTTAATAAAGAGGAAGAAGGGGTAGAAATTATCATAGGGAATGAGAAAAAATTATTTAAATTTTATAAAGGCGAGAATGCTTTCAGTAATTGTAATCCGTTAACAAATTTTAATATTGAAACAGTAGTTGAAGAGAACGTAGAAAAAAATATTCGAGATATGATTCACCAGTCAAATCTAGATAAAAATAAACGTGGAGCTTTAGAGGAAGTTTTAATGAAACATAAAAATCTATTTACATCCAAATTAGGGAGAGCAAACTGTTATGAACACGAAATTATTATGGAGCCTCACTCACCTGTAGTAAAAAGAACATATCCAATACCTTATGCGTATAGAGACAAAGTAGAAGCCAAGTTAATGGAAATGGAAGAGCAAGGGATCATTAGTCGTTCGTCCACGCCATATTGTAGTCCATTGACGTTCACTTTAAAAAGAGACGGGTCAATTCGTGTGTTATTGGATGCCAGGGAAATAAATAAGTACATGATAGCAGAAACCGAAAAACCGCCATTACAATTAGATGTTTTAAATTCTTTTCAAGGGGCAAAATACATTAGTAAGGTAGATTTGAAAAATGCTTACTATCAAGTAGGGTTAACAGAAGCTAGTAAAAAATATACAGGGTTTTCTTTTAATGGGAAGTCTTACGTTTATAATGTACTCCCACAGGGTTTGAAGACCTCTGTCGGTTCGTTTAGCCGTTTGATTAGTATCATCCTAGGTCATGAGGTTAGGGAATTTTGCGTTAATTATCTTGACGACTTGGGAATTATAACGACAGGAACGCTATCTCAACATTTAGAACATTTAAACATTGTGCTAGGGAAGTTATCTGAGGCAGGGTTAACTTGTAATTTAGAAAAATGCGAATTTTTAAGTACCGAAGTAAAGATGTTAGGTTATATCATTTCAACTAATGGAATTAGCACTGATCCGGAAAAGGTTAAGTCCATACAATTATTCCCTGTACCAAAGAAGCTAAAGCAAGTTAGGGCATTCTTAGGGCTTTGTAACTTTTATCGTAAATTTATACCAAATTATAGTTTTCATACTAGATCTTTATGTGAGTTGTTGAAAAAGGACAAGAAATGGAATTGGGGACAAACGGAGCAAGAAGCTTTTGAGAAAATAAAATCACTTTTTATTAGGTCCGTAGAGTTGAATCATCCGGATTTTACTAAACCTTATTACTTACAGACCGACAGTTCAGGAATAGGGTTAGCTGGGTTCTTATACCAGATGGATAGTCAAGGGGACATAAAAATTTTAGGGTTTCACAGTAAATTATTAAGGGGGGCTCAATTAAATTGGACGGTAACGGAACAGGAATTTTATTCAATAATTTGTTGTTTAGAAAAATTTGAAACTTATTTGAGAGGAGCGAAAGTGATAATTCGAACAGATCATAAAGCGTTAACATTTGTAAAGAATTGTAAGTTATATAATGCACGGGTAACTAGATGGATAAATTATTTAGAGCAGTTTCAATATGAGGTTCAACATGTAAAAGGTAGGGATAATGTGGTAGCTGACGTGTTATCTAGATATCAGCCTGAAGGAGATTTATTACAAGAGGATAAAACTAATTCACCGAGGATATTTTATACTGAAATTAGAGATAATAAAGAATTACGCGACAAATTAAAGAATTTGGCAAAATTACAACAGGATGATACAGAAATAGGCGAAATAATTAAAAATCTGAATAGTGGGGTCGAACCAAATAGTGAGATAGGTTAAGACTTAGGTATATAAAAAAAAAAGAAAAGCCGCCGACACACATTTTTCTTTCTTCGGGGGGGAATTTTTTTTTCTCATAAGTAAGTAGATATATTCAAGAGAATTAACTTTTACGATTTACTACTAACATAATCTTAGATTATTAAGGGATACTGGAAAGAAAAAAGGTATCTTAATAAGGGAAAGACGCTTGTGGAATCGAAAATGTACGAGATTTCTTCAATTTATGAATCATTAAAATATATGCAATTATATATACATGTATAAATATATATAAATATAAATGACTAAACAGATAAAATGAATTATGAGGTATTACTGCTAATGGTATTCAAAATTTAATAATCGACAAAAGCAGGATTACTGAAATAAAAGGAAATACATTTAGTTTGAACAGGGATATTTATTAACGAAAGGAGCGGTGTATAGTTGTGAAATAGGAGAGTTGCGTAAAGTAGAGATGCGTACTGGGGGAATGTTTAGGGATAAGCGAATCTAAAGCGTACAGACGTTACTATTGCGTAATTACTATTGCGTAATTACTATTGCGTAATTTATTTGCAATCTAATTAACAGATATTTTAATGCAATCTGCGTAGAATTCCATATGGTGACAGACGATGTATTTAATCTTATCATTGCAAATATAATTCAAAATCATTCATCGTTAGTTGTATAAATTTTGTATTCAGTCTGTAGCTATGATATAATCTTGGGTGGCGTAAATGTAGGCTAGTGAATGATGATAGTGGGTGCCGCGTGATGAGAAAAGATGAACAAAATGAGAATCTAAAATAGGATAGAAGTATGAATAGAGTGATGAGCGAAGAGAATGAAAGAATGAAAGTTGTTGAGAGAAAGGAACGTTAGTTAAAATATAGATTCTATAGGAGGGCTTTGGATTATAACATATGTGAAACCTGAATGCAGGCTTATTATCTTTCCAAGAGATAGGACCATCACACTGCTTTAGCGCTAGGGCTGTGCTTGCGGCCAGGCCGGCGTCTAGAGTTGACAAACTTGAATTTTGTACAGTAGGACTATTTGGTGTTAGGTTAATAAAAACAAAAAAGAGAAACAAACACAGTTGAAGTTTGTAATTGTCCTGGTGTAAACAGCTGTCCAAAATTCATACTACACAAGAAGCTAAGAGCTAAATTGATATTCGGCAACTGCACACTCTCCAAGGCTGTATTAGGGTTGTTCCAGAGTCTTAAGTAAGCTTTTGGAAATATATGGTCATTGTATATGCTCGCCGCTAAACCTTTGGTTTGGAAGGAGTAATATTTGATTGCGGAGGGGTACAATGCACAAATATGAAGCGCAATGCGCGTACTTTTTCATAAGGTTAGGAAAGGTCTTATTTGTCCATGTAGGCTTACTAGGAGCTGTGGATTCACAACCCACACCTTACCGTGATTTTGTACGACTCTGGTGTTGAATATGCATACGACGGAATTGGCAAAAGCAACAGACACTTAGAACTCGCTTAATAATTTTTGATATGGTCTTGGTTTAAATACACTCTACAATCTTAAATTTCATTTACACTAGGGCTCACCCAACAATTCTTTGATCTTGGAGAAATAATAATGATTAGGATTAAAGAGAGAGGGGGGAAGATTCGAATATATATATATATATATATATTAAAGAAACAACAGTAGAAGAGGTAATATAAATATTTGAGATTTGAGAAGAAAATTTTACTTCGGATCCAATACGTAGTTTTGTCACCTATGTATAAATTTTGGGGTCGAGCTGTAACAGTTCAAAATTGAACATGTTATCTTTTTCTCAAATATTTAATAAAAATAAAAATAAGAGGGGTTACTGACCTATGAACCGGCACTGGGAAAGATATTTTGTTGCTCCTTAATAATCCCATCGCCTCCAATGTATTACCTTTTTCTATCGCCTTGGAGACTCCATTTCTTTCAATTAACTCTATCTTAGTGATAATTTGTAAATCTGCGAGATACAAAGAAGTCCAGGGTTGGAAAAAATAGTTGTAAGCAATAAAAAAAAATAAAGTTATGTGATGAATCAATAAATAAACTCGTTAAATAACTTACCATGAAGGGATGTTTATTCTCATTTTAATAAAAAAGGGGTTGTTTATGCAATTTGGGTTGTCTTTCAATGCATATTGCCTGGCATTACGATAATTACTGCAATCACAACAGTATTCTTGTAGCACAAACTCTTTGATCACAGATAATTGTAGGCTATGACTGCGATTTGCAAATGCAACATTTACGAAATATCATATTTCTATATAAAAAACGGATACTTTTGCGGGATTTCTTTAACCTGAAAATATGTTTCTACAATAATAAACAATTCGTTGACATTTACATAGACAAATGCATTTGACATTTGGTGGCCGTTTTTGGAATTAAAGTGATAATCCATAGAGAAAAATCACTCTATATTTTAAAGAGAAGAAAAAAAGAGAACGAAATAATCTTTGGTAAATTATATCAATTAATATTTTAAAGGTAAAAAGGAGTAGAATGATTATAAAATATTAAAATAAACAAATAATAATTTAATAACTAGATGTGTAAAATAATGTTTAGGTTGGTGTAAACACACATATCGCGTTTCGTTTTCAGCAAAAATCAAAAAACACTATTCGTAAATTAAGCTTGGGATTATGAATAAAGTAAAATCATTTAATATTAAAAGTAAAGGAAGAATACGAATGATTATATTTGTAATAAATAAACATTAAATAGAAACGATAACTAGTAAAAAGTTGTAAAAGGAACTAGACATAAAAACAATCTACCGTAGAATGGATCGTGGCTTTCCTTTGTTCATAAACAAAACACGAAGGGAAAATGTTGTGGTAGCCAATCGAGAGCTCGGAATCTGTGTGGGCGTGGATTTTCCTAAGATTAAGCTACATGGCGCCAGATTTTAAAGTAACCAATCATAATTCGCAATAGTGACGTGTAAAATTAAATGTTACCAGTTAGAGTCTATAAAGTACCCTTAGTAATATAATATGGGAAAAAAAACCGGCCAAGTGCAAGTCGGACTCGAGAGCAAGGTTCCGTGCCAGGGGAACGGCAAAAGAGGTCGCGTATGTATGTATGTATGAGTCGAGGGTGTTAAGGCCGGGATTCATCTTAAGGCTAGTATATTCGAAATTGTGAGATTTGGTGTATTTTCGATTCATCAATAAGCGATCAAATGTGCTTTTGTTTTGAATAGATGAAAATATATGCTTAGATTTTATAAACGACGTTGATTATCTTACAGTAAGAAATATGATATCCATATATTCAGTATAGTAAACCTGCAAATACAATAAAAACTTTAATTGATTTTATATTTTCTGAATAATACTTGGAGATTACAAATCATTTACCCACAATAATAGGTATATGAATAGGTTAAATGTTATGTGGAAGGATATTCAACGGTTACCTTTCAGTAAAAGTGACTCTTTCAGTAAAATAACGATAGAAACGGCGAATAGATGAAGAAATAAAAATGATGCCATTACTTTTGCACAAGAAAGAAAAGTTAGAGACAGAGAGGGTTTGAAATATTTTTAAAATACCATAGTATGTAGATAAACTCATTCAGTGACTGAAGAGGCAAATTGTAAGATGAGGCGACAAAATAGGGCACATACAACAGTAGGTTACGTATGTGAGTAATTTTCGTTGTTAGCGTTATTATACCCCAAGTTTGGTTGGTTAAGCATAATATCATTGGGTTCTTGTTATCAATTCGTTGCTATTATTAAATAAAGCTATGCGTCGATTGGAAATAATAAAAGCGGTCAGATAACATATTTATTGATTATAAGATTTTTCTTGGGAGGTTAGAATAGCGATAGACCAAAAGATGTTTCAAACGTACAGGGAAGGTTAAATCGATTGTGTCATTAGGAAGTTAGAACAATATTTGCGTATGTGAGGAGTTTTGTAAATTCTAGAATAAGCAAAACTAATTATATTTATAATTATAACTATCGTGAGTATCGAAGTAATTACGGGTTCCTATTATTATATTCGCGAGATAGGTAGATTAGTTCAGGGAGAAATTACCCCATTATTGGGTAAATTAGAAAAATTAGTGACAGGGCTCTCTAAAAAATTAAGAACCAATAAGATTAAGCGTCATCAAGATTTTCGCAGAGGTAACTTTTCCGCATGTATATAAGGCCGGGCGCGGGGGAGCCGGTCCTCTTTCCTTTCCTTGACTGCCACCGAAGAAGACGCAAGCACACTTCCCTCTGTAAGATGGCTGCTGAACAAGTTTTTATTTAACTCAAGACCGAAATAGTCAGCAAATAAGTGAAAGAAACGAAAGTCTATGTGTATAGGTCTTGCACGGGCAAGTTTCTAACCTTTGGGGAAATGTCTCAGACAAGCTTTAAATGGTAAAATTAAAGCCTGACTGAAATATATAGTTTGGTTGCAAAGTTTACATCAAATTAACGTAGCTGTATCAAGTAAATTCAAGAATTAGTGAAAATAGATTTTCTAAAACTAATTTCATATGAAATGGAATGTGGGAAAGGGAGTTTTTTTATCTTGAATAATTAAAAATAGGATTGTGTCGTACTGGGGCGATTCGCTATGGACTTTCGGGGTGGGTACTAGGTAAATGGAAGTTTATGATTGTGACGTCATAAACGGGCGGCCAATTCGTTGGTCTGCCTAGTTAGTCACATAATGTAATCCTGCGTGACTTAATATGGAAAAAGGCTTCATCAAGTGCTGCCGCTAGAACGTAGTTCTGTTTTCCGGTTAAGCCCCGAGGGCAGGTTTTCATTATTCCTTGAGCTAGGGCCCCGGAATCGGCTCCTTCCCCTCCGATTCTGGCACGTAAAGGTTGATAGGTTATGCTAGGTGAGTGCCGCTCAAAACTGTACAGGAATGGGGCGACGTGTGGCGCTGGTAAGAACCACAAAATTTGGCATAGGAAATTCTCATGTAGTCTGAACTAGGCAGGTAAAATCATAGGTCAATTGTAGGGTTAATCGCGCGAAAATTAGGTAGAGTATCACAAAACCTGGGGGGGGGTTTGTGATACTGGTGTTGTGAATCGTCGTCAATAGAGCGGAATAGGCGCATAATCTGCTAGGCAGGCATGTGGAACGAGCAAAAATCTAGTTAGGTAGGTCGTCACATTGTAAAATTAGCATTCTAGACTCGAAGTTGTTGTAGGATAAGTTAGGCATAATTCAACAAAATGGCCGAATTATTATTTATCGATAGGAAAATTGCTAGGTGCATTACAAAATGGCCGCTATTGGTTCTCTAAGTGATGCATTTCATCCAAGCTAATTTTGATAAACAACATGGCGGATCATGACCAAAGTAAATTAAAATGTATGACAATTTTTAGGTTGTGTCAAGGCAGGTAAATGCGAGCAAGTTGGAGGGTTTAATGGGAATGTGTTAGTGAATTTGTTATCTTAAATTCTCAGTGGCATCTATGGGTGTTGTGAAGTGGCATTGTAAATAAATTTCAGTGAATGAAAAATATCTACCTACCATTGTGCTAAAGCTAGCTGGACGCACAATCTAATTAACTAATAGATTATCAAATCATAATAGAAGTAATATCTTTGAATTGGGCTGACTTTACTAATTTTGACCATGTTTCAATCTGTTGACTATAAATAAAATAAAATATTTTGGTAATAAATGTGGATGAATGCTAAAGAAAAGTCTGGGTGTAATGTTGACCCGTGATATTATTTGAGCCATGTCAATTCCAACTCATTAATATCACAAGACACAATTTTTGAGTAAGCTTCCACAAATTAACAAAATAATGCTCGGTATGTAGCACTAAACAATACTTTGACCAACATTTATATACTATGAAAGTATCAAATAAATTGGTGAATATGTTAAGTTCACGATTACTGGAATCAAAGTATTCTCTGAGTTAAATATTCTAAATCAAATTTAACAGTCGACTCAATTTAAAGGAAATCAATATCAAGTTTATCACACAATAATCATAAGAAGATTTATTCAATGCCATTTTGACAATGCAATCCAAAGCTATTGTTCAAAAGTAGGAAAGGTTTAACGCAAATATTTATTTATTATACGTCCCTAAATTTAATAAACTTTCCTTCTGAAATCCCTAGATTTTCCAGTATTTATTCCCTTTTTTTAAGTTCATAAATTGTAAGATTGAATTTATGTTGATATAAGATAAATCAGAATTTAGAAAAAAAATAAAAAAAAATTGATCTGGCCATCACATTTGAGAAAAGAATATCTCATTTGTGAAAAACTGGGAAATCGCTTGGAGCATTTTGCTTGTCCTCTTCTTGTTAGAATATACAGACAAACTTAGACTATCGACCATATACTTTACTTAAATTAAAGAATGATTGTAATTGGCTGGTCACTGGGGGAAAGCTGTCCGGTTCTGGAGACGAGGCTTACCATATTGAGCGGAGGAGGGGCTCTTTATCTAGCCAGGAAAGCCACATTGTATATTTTGAGTAACACTAAAGATAGCAAATAAATTCTAAATCAGTGACGAAGACGGGTTTTCCATGCCTTGATTTCAGGCGACTATAACTCTTTAACTTGCTTCAAATTACCTCTCTTATCTTGATAAACTAAGTCGACATTGGATGATTTACATTACTTAGAATAACGTTGTATATGACAAATAAACTAATATTTGGTAGCGGAGTAGAATTACCCAAACTTAACTTTCTTTATAGCTCGAGTTACCTCCTTTTACCCTATTGACTATTATGGCTCGATATACCCTCTTCTACCCTACTAATTTATAACAATACTCCAATTAACTCATAAATTCACTTTGACCAATTTCTATCAACATTGTTCATACTTACTTCATTCAGCGGTATGTAGTTGGAAACGCTTATCTCTTTCCTATAGTATCTCCATTTCTAATCGCTAGAGACTATTAAAATTTCCATGGTATAGTAACAAATATTAAGAATTAGTATGAGATTAAAGTAAGCTTATTTAGGAAAATTACAAACTTAAATTCTATTTCCCTGGTTATATCAAAAGAGTAATAATATCCATTTGGTAGTAATTTTATTAAGTAATAGCTGTAATAACAGGAATAATTGAGGCCTAGTAATAAAAGCGAATACTTTTGTTGTAAGATGAGGAATCAATACCATTAACTAGGAAACCGTCTGATTACATTCTTCCTTGGGTATAAAACACATTAAACTGAAGATAGGCAACGACCAACTATGCAATCCAATAGTGATGAGCGAAGCCTCATTTGTTTAAGCACATACTTAACGTTACAAATATACTTACTAAACTCACATTGTAGTCAGAGCGTTGGTTTCATATCCTTTGTTCAGAGCTAGGACATCTATACATCAAATTAGACGAATAGAAATAAAGAAATAAATCATAAAAGCAAACATTCAGATTTTCATAATATAATTTCAGTATTGGTTCTGGCATTAACATAGAAAACTAGGTGAGAGGCAACCCTAAGATACTTTTCCAAGATATTTATATAACATTATTCCTTTTAAAGTTAGAAAGTTAACAAATTCTAGAGATTTTCTAAAACTGCGGTTGGGCCGGCTATGATTATTAAAATTTGGTAGTAAATCCAAAGATATGAATTGAAACATTGTTGACATAGATAATAGATTCTTTATAACTGATAGTATAGTAATAAAATAGGTAAATTCTCAATTTTTCATTAACACAGCAGGCGGTCACTAGTAATTCATAGTTGAAGTTATAACTAATTAGTAATAAATTTATCAATAAAGTTGATATAGCATGACCATGACATCATAAGGTAGAAATCTAATGGATTAGGGTCCTCCGTAATAAAATAGATCGGTATTTTATTTGATAAACGTAGTTATTTCTAAGCATTAAACAAAGTAACAGATTAGTATGAAGTTGGATCAGCTTGAATTGAATTAATATCTTAAATTCTATTCTGTAGGAAAATCAGGCAAAGTAATTTCCTTCTTTTAGTAATAGGTTCTTAGTTCATTATCTATCGAAGCATAAATAATTAAAGTTAGTCATGTAAAGTTAATATTTATATCCACCCAGCAATATTCGAGAACTTAGGGTAATTACGGATTACAACTTGGGAAATACCACTAGAAATCACGCGCTCATTTCACACTTACAAAAGCATTAATATTAGATTATTCTATCATGCAATAAAATAGGGTTAGGGAAAATAAACTAGGCAAAACATAGATAAAACATTTAATGGAATCACAAGTAGGGATGGTTAGTTCGGAAGCCGTTTAGCGGCTAATCAACATGAATGGGATTTGTAGTTAGGTATGCGTTAGGTTAACTTTGCTAGGGTTAGAATATCACCGATCCATATAGTAAAACAGTAAGAACTAGAATCCAATAAAATACCATCACCAGGTATCATTAGGAAATCAAGATAGTAGTTATCATTTGTATCAGTATTTAAATAGGGGGGGGGGATCATTACAACTGATGGAATGGACTGATGCAAGACTGAACATCTAACCTCCCTCTAATATAAAGAAAAGAACCCAAAGATAAGACACTAAAAAGAACCTTATTAATTTGGCGAGATATTTTTGTAGAAAAGAACCCAAAGATAAGACACTAAAACGAACCTAAATAAAATTGGCGGGATATTTTTTTTTATTTAATTGTATAACTATGGCTTTATCTATGGAATAGCTCCATACTTTCAGCACGTTTTATTTATTTGTACATAATTCATACGATGCGCGCTTGTTCCAAATTCAAAATATTTTTATTCACTCGGTGAATAAAACAGCGTTTTATTCACTCTTATCGTTGAATTAAATGCAGTACTTTTTCGAGTGGCAATGGTAAAAAATAATTTTTCATCCCTTCTATTCGAAAAATGATGATTTGTTCCTATATAAGTGGGACCAAAATAGCTCTTTTCTGGTAAGAACTTTTTAGTGGGAGGAAAAGAGATTTGAATTTAGAACATGTATCTCTCAAAGAATTCGAACGCGCCGCCGCCGCCGCGCGCCGGCTGGTATGTATTGACTGGCTGTATAGACGGCGCGGAGATTAAAAAAAAAACATAAGCGCGCGAATTAAGTCTGTGTTCTTGTAATGGGGAATGTCCGAAAAAAATCAAATTGGCTGAATATTTTTCTATAGGTAGGAATAAGGTCCCTTAGTAATAGAATAAATTTTCAAAATTTTCGGTTTCGTGAAAAAATTTCAAAAAATCAAAGTCTCTTCGACTTAACAAATGTATGAAAGTAACAGCAGAATGGAGATTGTACCTTTGCCAACACATGCCACAACCACAACATGGTATTAAAAAAAAAGTTTCAAGACAAAATGTCAAAACTTTTTTTTTTTAATACGTGTTGTCTTTGTGGCAGTTAGCGGCAAAGGTATAATCTCCATTCTGCTGTTACTTTTATACATTTGTGAAGTCGAAGAGACTTTGATTTTTAAAAACTTTTTTACCCAACCGAAAATTCTGAAACTTTTTTCTATTACTAAGGGACCTTATTCCTACCTATAGAAAAATATTCAGCCAATTTGATTTTTTTCGGACATTCCCCATTAGTACATACTTACGTACTTAGTACAATAACTTTTGAAAATTGCGCTAGTGTATCAAACGTAACTATAAATTTGTAATTATTTTTACTTTTCACGTGTCTTTTTTAAATAAAGAACATTACAGTCTCCTATTTATTTTCTCATAGAAAGGGGATGAAAAGTAGAGTATATGACTCGGGCGCAAAATATTTTTGGCGAGGGCGACATACTTTGAATCCCTCGCTACGTTCAGGATTCTACTGAAGAATCCCTCGCTACGCTCGGGATTCTACTCTAGAATCCCTCACTTCGCTCTGGATTCAAAAAAGCGCCCTCGCCGTAAAAATATTATTTTGCTCCCTTGTAATACAATCTACTATTATCTACCGTTCAATGAAACAATATAATATTTTATCAAATAATTTTGATTTGGATGTATTGAACACCAGTCTCCGTGCGGCGAAGACACTCGTTTAGTAGGCATTTCTTTAATGGCCAATAATTCCGTTATTTCTTGTCAGTTGTCAGATACTATTTTGTTTTTTATTAATTTATGCTAACTTAGATTTAGGCTTATATCTCACATTAGATTTAGCTATACTTACGCTAACTAACCGTGTGAATCTATTATTAGCTTTTTAAGTTTATACTTTGTAATTTAAAGATATTATTGTGTAAGCTTGATGATTCACCGAATAATAAATAAATAAACATTTGGTAATTTTGAACTTCTGATTTTGAACAACAATGAGTTGTCTGGTCATTTCGAAGCCAATTAGCATTTTTCATATAATAAAAGGGCCTACTCTCGACGGAATCGCGTTTTATGTTATGTAGTTTAAAATAAAAATGCTGATTATAGGGCACCATTAATAAATATTTATTTTTTCAATTTAAACACATTACTTAAATTATCATTTACACCTACATTATTTTGTTCAAACAATTTACCAAATAATGAACTATACAATTCATTAGTACTTTCTTCATTCCATGTAGTACATTTTTCAGGAGCCATATAATTTACTAATTGATTATGAACAACATACTTTATCTTTCTGCCTTTAGTGGCTTTTGTGTCAACTTTTCTCTTCATTTTACTTCTCATTTGTTGCAAAGCTATCCATTGCCGACTTAACTGTACAGGGTCAGAAATGTCAGCCGACTTACATTCAATTAGTTCCCTAAGCAATTGATGATAAAAATCGCTATCATCAAATATCTCTGGAATATATTCGTCATTGTCTCTTCTATCTCTCAGCATAGAATTTGCATTTCCAGTTTGTTCATTATCATTTTCAAGTTTCTTGTATCCGACAATATCATACTCTGAACGTTTCAGTTGTGTTCTTCTAAGTAACTTATCTCTATCTGACAGAATATATGATATTTGCTGCAAAACTGTATTAGTTGGAGCATTCTTCACATTTGTTGCAGTCGCAAGACGAGTCTTATCATTCCATTTCTGAATAGTTGTATCCCTGAAGGGCTTAAACAGTTTATGGGATGTTGAAATATCCTTTTCATAGTCCTCAAGTTTTCGTTTTTTAGAAACTGTTGCTGGTTTTTCATTCTTCTTTGACTTTACATCTGGAATAGCTTCTTCATCTTCTGTATCAGATGGAATTTCTTCATTGTCGGTGTCACTGGGTATTTCTTCGTCACTTGCTTCTTTAACCGATTCCTTCAGATCATTTTGTTTCTGCTTTGTAGACATTGATTTTGTATCAGGGAATTTTTTAAGTAACATGTTTTGTAGAGATAAAAATCTGTAACAAGCATAAATTAAATAATAAATAAATTGTTGGACAAATTCACACAGCGCCATTTAGACAACTGACATACTACTAATATACTTTTTAAATAAAATAATATATTTATTATTATTATACATAGTACAGTATGTCAATATAAAGCATAGGCATTGTGTTTATCCTTTTTTTTAAATGACGTTGACATAGTTTTTCTTTCCGATGCTCATTGTTTATCTTGAAGTATTATAACACCCAGACCCAAGACAGAAATTAAAAATCACATTCCATTTTCTGCCAAGCAGAGAATCGAACCTGGGACCTCTTGCGTGGTAGACATATTGACCACTGTACTACTCAGGTTGTGAGAGAATTAGAAAAATATTATTATGAAATTTTTAAATGATAATAATATTATGTTACTTGTAACAAAATATGTCTGACCATCAGCCATCTTTAAAGTGCCCACTACTGAGGCACAGGCCTTCCTTAAGGGAGGATAAGGAGGACGCATAACCGATCACGCAGGTACAATGCGGATTAGTGAGTGCTAACAACTGCAAATTCACCCGGGACCAACGGCTTAACGTGCCTTCCATAGCACAGAGAAGCTCGAGATAATACATTTTTGGTCACCCATCCCATGACCCTTGCGAAAGCTGCTTAGCCTCCACAACCACTGGGCCAGGCGCTAAACCACTGCGCCATTAAGCTCCTCAAAAGCTGGGAATCAAAATACACTGGCCTGCAAAACTAAGTACTACAGAGGTCTATTTTCATACAAACGAGGTAACTTTGAAGCATTGGTTCTCCGCCCAGGATTAAGCGGGATGTGATCTGATGATGGCCATCCAGGGAGTGAATGCAGAAGATTCAGATCTCCATACACACCCAATTGATCTGATCAGCATTCTAAGGGCTGTAAGGATTAGAGTTATCAGTTACAGCATTTCCATACATTTTAATGCTATTTTTGTGGTTTTTTTAAACATATCCAAATAGCTCTTAGAATGCTGATCAGATCAATTGGGTGTGTATGGGGATCTGAATCTTCTCCATTCACTCCCTGGATGGTCATCATCAGATCACACCACGTTTAATCCTGGGCGGAGAACCAATGCTTCAAACAAAGTTACCTCGTTTGTATGAAAATAGACCTCTGTAGTACTTAGTTTTGCAGGCCAGTGTATGTTTAGTGTGTAAATACTAACTTTTCTAATACATTAGTGACATTAGCTTTAGTGGCTGTGCATTCTTCAACAAATTCATTATTCTGTTTTAGCTCTTCATGTGTCTCAGACGTAGGCATCTGATTAGCTGTGTTCATGCATCTTTGAAGGTGGATTCTCATCTCGAGCAATCCTTCCCAAATCAGCAATTGATTTCTCACGCATGATCCTTTCTTTGCTTCTTCAGACACATTTTGCTTTTTCACATGCTCAAAGTCTTCTTTAATAGGTTCTTCTAGCCGACTGATATCATAACCTTCACCTTCATCATCACCATCCTCTTCCTCACTGCCCTCAGATCCTTCATCACCAAAGTTATCGTCATTTTCCAGCTGTTTCTTAAACTGCGTGATACTATAGTCACCGCGTTCCGCATCACTGCCGGAATCATCTTCAGAGACGGAGCCAGTTTCGGCTTTTGAGGTTAAGGTCGTATTACGCTTTTCTGACTCTGATGAACTGTCTGAATCCTCAATTTTCGTTAATTGTTTGAACTTTCTGACAGTCTCTGAATCGTCGGTATCATCGGAATCATCGACTTTGCCTCTTTTCGAGTTGTTTTGACCAATTTCTGACTCACTGTCACTTACGCTATCCTCCGATTTTTGCTCCAAATCTTTACGGGTAACTACTTGACCTTCATATTTTTTGCTAACTTCACTTAGGAGATTTACATTTCGCTTACGAAAATCACTGATAGCTTCCTCGTCCTCCGTTTCCGAAGAACTGAAATCGGTGCGCGAGACGGTGTGTGGTTTGGTGCCAAATACTTGATCATCTTCAATATCAGCACGAGGTTTTAGAGTCAGAGCATCTGCAATTTTCTCGGATAGAGTGGTTTTCTTACTCTTTTTATGCGAAAATTTCATTTTTAGGCAAAAAATAACTATAAAATCAAAAATATTAACCAACCACGTGTTTTTTACGTCTTCCTTGTCATGTCAAACACACGACAATGACAGCACAGCACAGACGTAATAGAGAACAAGTTCGACAGTGACATCACTAGTGCATTCCGAGTCACGCCAACAGCGATTTCATCGCGCTGATTTGCGTACCGAATCACCGTGAGCGCGATAACGACAGCCCGTGTGACGTCATTGATTGCGTCATAACATCCGCCATCTTGCGATTACGCCGCCCATGCTCCGATGCATAATCACTGTGAGCGTTCTGTCAAAAGTGACACTTGTTTGTTTTGTTTACCTCAGGTGCATTTAAATGAAAGTTCAAAATTTGTTGAAATTCTTTCCGCATACCATGGAAGTAATAGTCGAAGATATATGAACATATATAAAGCAAAAAGGTCCAAATTCCGAACTTTTAAATTTATATTGAGGTTATGTAGGTCAAGACTTCGGTGAGCGCGCTCACGAGCGTTCCGAATCATTGATAGTCCCAGCTGTCATAAGCGCGATTATCTGAATCGGTACGCTTGTTATCGTGATCAACGCTGAAAGTGATTTTAGCCTGAATCGGAATGCACTACACATCACAACACAAGCTGAAAGTGGGTGCATTCCAGCAGAGCTATCGCTAAGTCATTGGTCACTACAGTATACTGGTATTAAAAATGGCAATTACTTTAATTAGATAACTGGAAATAATTAAAGACGACTGTTAATGGGATATTTAAATACTAAACCTGGCAGCGGTTTATTTTTTGGGTGACAAAATAACTAAACGGGTGACTAACTGTAGATTACAAAAATACATTAACTACATCTGGGAGATAAATAATTTAAGTTAGCAGTGAAAATTCTAAATGAGAAACAAAAATACTGAGTAGGTAACTATTATACCAAGTAGGTTACTATACAACTGATTTAAGCTGCCCAACATGGTATTTTTGCTCATTCAGTTATTTGATTCGGAGCAGCGAAAAATTTTTCCTATACCAAATCGATCTTCTATTTTGTTAATTCTTGATGCCACTGTAAATAAGGTTTAACTCGAAAACATTTTTTTCAGGTCAGTCAAGAAGCTTATATCCAAAATGGAGGTTGCACGCCTAGTAAGTAAGTGAGTGAAGATTGAAAAAGACTCTTTAGTGACGTTACGTACGGCGTATTGCTTTCTCTTTCTTTTCGTTTTACAATACGTTTTCGTTTCTCACGAACAAACGAACGACGAACAACGAACACGTATTGTAACACTAAAGAAAGAGGTTGCAATAAGCCGTAAGGACCTTTTTTCAATCTTCACTATGACATATGGCCGTGCAGTCTCCATTTGAGGGAGGTATAAGCTTCTTGAGGTCAGTGATCTAACTTGAAAGTGACGTGACGCTTTATTCCAGTGCTAACTTAAAATGCTAAATTGCTAACACTGAAGTTTTGTCTACACAAGTCACGCAATCTCTGTGGACGGCGTGTGTAGAGAAACATGTTTCCGAAACAAAGTTTTGTGTATGTGTTTTTGTTGAATGTTTAATACCGGGTCCATAGCGCGTGTTTTGCCCAACACAATCAACAAAAACATCTCAACATTCAACAAAATTGTCTACACAAAACATTGTTTCGCGAAACATTTTTATGTAGAGAAACAATGTTTTTGCTTTCCATGCCCGGTGGAACTGTAAATAGTTACAGTCTCAAAATTTTATCATTTTAAGAATTAAAAATAGAAGATCGATTTAGTATAGGAAAATTTTTCGCTGCAGCCGGCAAATGTAGTTTCCGCTTTACGATTTCCAATATTTTTTTTATTAATTTATAAATCATATTTTATTATTAATGTAAGTACCCCCAATTTGGGGAAACGGGTGAAATTTGGTAATGCTCTAAGGGTGAAATGGTTCCAATCAGCCAAGAAGCTTATATTTTTCCTCCCTCAAATGGAGATTGCACGGCCATATGTCATAGTGAAGATTGAAAAAAGTTCCTTACGGCTTATTGCAACCTCTTTCTTTAGTGTTACAATACGTGTTCGTTGTTCGTTTGTTCGTGAGAAACGAAAACGTATTGTAAAACGAAAAGAAAGAGATAGCAATAAGCCGTAACGCTTCACTTACTACTAGGCGTGCAACCTCCATTGTGCATATAAGCTTCTTGCAATCAGCGAAAATTTTTCTATTTCTATGGTTCCAATCAAGGTGACTGATCACCCGCCCGGCCTCAGGCGTCCCCCCTTCTAAATAAAAAATAATAATAATAAAGTACCCGCATGACTTAATAACTTTTCTCGAACAAGTCAAATGAAAAGATTATTTATTTTACTCCAATCATTCGAATGTTAATCGAATCACTCACACGTAAATTTTTTTTTCGTTAAAATCCGATATTTAATTAGGTCACCTCTAGTTGTGTCAAAATTAGGCGCCAAAACTGACAGTTTCTAAAATAATAAATATATAATATAACCTCAATCTCAGTATTCTCATCTCAGTATTTTTTCTGTTACTTGTGCAATTATTTTATTTTATTAGTATAAAATGCGTAGACAAGTTATAAACAGACCTGTGAAATGGCTCAGTGAAGAGATAATTGATAAACCCACTTTATCTAACTCTTTTCATTATTACACGTAAGAACATCATTATACTCTAAACAATTTGGTTTGTTTTTGCTATTAAATCGTGCCAAATGATACGTTAGTCTTTATTAGAAGCAAAACAGGTCGGAGAGTCAGAAATATTTTTTTCCCTTTATTTGTTTTCAGCAAATTCCAGTTTAAAGATTTAACTGCAGGACTTGGTGACTTTGTTTTAATATCCAATGCTGATGCAGCAGAGCCTGATACTGAAGAAGGCTGCGACGCAGCGCGCATTATTGAGCTCTATGAAGATACTTTCAACAAGAATGACCCCTTTCGAGCTAAGGTTCAGTGGTACTCCAGACCTGATTCTCTCCCGAACTGGTGCTTTAATAAAATTGAAGCTATTGCATTTCTGGAAAGAGAGGTGAGTATCTCAATATTTTGTAATCCATTAAATATTTAGAGCCTGTAGTAGGACACCCGTGTAGTGATGCGCAGCAACGATACGTGCATGTTCGGTGTGACATCCAATAGGGATTGCCATTGAGTCACGAGCTGCAATGCGTAGGGTTACGCATCAGTCTACGCATTACGCAAGCGGTGTACCATGTCTCATAAAGTTTCAGACATTACAATGTCATGGTACGTCTACGTGCATGCTTACGTATCCAGTGTGTTTCGCACTTAAATGTTTAGAATATGATTCTAATTGAAATTAAATAATTCACTACAATTCTAAATAATATACTAGGAAAAATTCGACTCATCTCATCTCCAGAATTGTCTCAGGCAGCAACCAAACCCATGATCTTTGGAAGGGCATTAGACCGGAGACAATTATGGTGACGAGTCAAATTTTTTCTATTAAATTATTTAATATTGTATAAAAATAAAATTGTGAATGCTAAAATCTCAAATTTAAAAATAATTCACTACAGGTTGTAGAAGATCATCGTCCGTTTAATACTGATGTTTCTATAGAAACCTTTTTCAAAAAATGTTCAATCTCTATGAGATTTACCAAAGATATTGTAGACAACATAAGTATGCAAGCATTTCATTATTTATGCCGATATAGATTGATGAGTTTAAGTAAAAGGAAAGTTCACATTGAGCCAATTATGGAAGAAGAAAGGAATGCTTTACAGCTACTTTCCACTCCCAACAAAGTGTTGCCAACGCCTAAAACTCCAAGCAGTTTAGTAAAAAGAATGAGTAGGGTATCATTGAGTGAATCCAGAAATTGGAGTGTCTCTAAAAATGATGGTACTAAACTATTACTCAAGAGAGCAATATTAGCAGATAAAATTGAAAAAGATTCTCCTAAAAAAACACCGAAAGCTACAGCTACACCTTTACCAGAAACCCCGAAGAGTTCCAAAAAACTGACTAAATCTAACATAGAGGACATCTTATCTATGGAACTTCAAGAAAATTCTGATGAAGAATTGCCTACTTTAATTATACGGCAACATGTTCCAACCACACCTAAGAGAAAACAATCAATGTCTAAGACTAAAGATGACACTCCAAAAAAAGTTTTATTGTTCGATGACGAAGACAAAGAGGTTTATTCTACACGTTCTGGAAGAGTCACAAAGAATCCAGTTACATACATGGAAAAAGACAGTTCTCCTGTAAAGAGGACTCCGAGATCAACGAGAGTGTCTAAAGTGTCCATTAGTTATATGGAACAAGATGTTTCACCTGTTAAACGAACACCGAGAAAGACTGCACGTAAAGCAGATGAGGATGATGATGAAAGTTTGAAACCTATTCCTAAAACACCAAGGACCCCTAGAACTCCAAGGGTCTCTAAAGCAACTCCTGTGAAGACACCGAAACGTAGTGTCACTAGAAAAATTATGCCTAGTGAATTAACTCCTACATTGCACACAAGAGCCCATTCCATTGATAACATTGATGGTAAGAACAGTTCTTTAACCATACTAGCTAATTCAGCAGGTTTTACTAGATAACCCCATTTTATTTATTTTTTAAGAGTATATGAAAGAAAACAAATCTCTCCCTGGCCGTGAGACACAAATGGAGGAAATATTATCATTTGTTAGAAACAAATTATTAGATAAAGCAAGTGGGTAAGTATTTCATATAAAACATATCTCCCTAATTATTGTTTTAATGATAACATGAAACAAAATGCATTTTTTGTTTTCAATAACAGTATAATATACTTTATTTAGGTTTTTTAAAATAAATAATGCTCCTAGGTGTATGTACATATCAGGGGTGCCAGGAACCGGCAAAACGGCAACAGTAAGCTCTGCTCTGAAGATCCTTAAGGATGAGATTGATCTACCAGACTTCCAGCTGGTCGAAGTCAATGGCATGAGGATAGCAGAACCTAGACAAGCCTATGTTCAAATTTATAAGCAACTGACAGGTATATTACCAAGCTTTGTTTGTTAAAAAAATTATGAAAATAATTTACATCAAAAATTTTCACTTTAAGATTGTACCTGGCGTTGATTTGTGATGTGATTATAGATAATTTGATAAAAGCGTTCATTTCAAAATATCTGCAAACATAATCCCCGTCAATTGGTAATGCGCCGGAACCTTGTCACATTATAATCCACATTGACGTGAACCGCAACTAAAAATGTCATGAGACAAGAAAAC
Source organism: Agriphila tristella (assembly GCA_928269145.1). Taxonomy (NCBI): domain Eukaryota; kingdom Metazoa; phylum Arthropoda; class Insecta; order Lepidoptera; family Crambidae; genus Agriphila; species Agriphila tristella. Next base: position 54,011,901 of record OV743430.1, on the reverse strand, counting down.
TCTAATAGGTAATCTAATATATTTCAATAAGATAGGGTCTAGGTATATAAAAAAATTACAATTGTTTTTACTTTTTGAGGTTAAAATCATGGCCGCCAGGCGCATTACCAATTGAAGGGGATGGGTCCCATATACGACGAGACCGATTGGATCAGGCCGAACTGATACAGTTTGGCCGGTTTGAATTCTTACACATACATGGAAATATTGCTTCAGTTTATTCTGGTTTGCTGCTGCAAACCAGAATAAACTGAAGCTACTAGTGGTTGTTTTTTTTATTCTGGTTTAATAGCAAGTATAGTAGTCAGTCGCGAATTATGGACAAAACTGAGTTATGTTATGCTGCCTTAGCATTAGTACACACAAAGGAAAAGAAAAGAACACTGTGTGACCCAACAAACTGGCTTAGAGAAAGGGACACCTATTCCCACATAAATATACTGGGTGTCCCAAAACTTTGCCACACGGAGGGAAAGTACCTTAAATATTGAAGATAGGAAATTTTACTGAAAGAAGACTTCATTTAGATTTTTAAAATAATTGGAACTGTATTCAAAGATTTTCGAAAAATCGCATGCCTTAACTAGGAATCGAACCTACCAAATTAGAAAAAAAAATCTTTGATTTTTGCGATACCGATCGAAAGGGTTACTCGTTAGGATTATTTTTTGTTAAGTAACACAGCATCTTAAACAAAAGGAAGACCATGTTACATTTTAATGATAACGTATTGTATCAATTCGTATAGGAAATAATGCGATATTTAAAAAAAAATCTTTGAATGCAGTTCGCATTAATTTTTAAAATAAAAAATATATATTTCGGTGATCTCGGAAACGGCTCTAACGATTTCGTTGAAATTTGGTATATGGGGTTTTTCGGGGGTAAACAATCGATCTAGATTAGTCTTATGTTTGGGAAAATGCGCATTTTCGCATTTTCATGCGTTTTTCTTTCGACGCAGAATATGGTCGCTAATTTCGTCCGCGGCCGGCCAATGTCCATTTGGTTCAGCGGGTTAGGACGCGGACCACAAGTTTATATATTTTATCATTTTTATTGTTTTTAAACTATTTTAAAAAATGTAGTTAATGCTGCTTTCGAGTTTTTATTTTATTGAGACTTGTGAAGCAATAGTGCAAAACAAAAAAATTACCGATACAAATTTTAAACACAGTTTTTCGGATACGTTTTATGACGCCATCTCTCGGATGATGCCATCAAAACTAACTACTACGCCTCGCGGAATTATTATGTAATTAACTACATCTTACGAGTTATGTAATAATAGAAATCGACAATAGATGGCGTTACTCTGTGAAAAGTCTTGTAAGGTTGAGATTACGAATATCGAAAAACATCACATACTCGTACATTGCTCTGATCCCAAAGTAAGTAGCTAAAGCACTTTTGTTATCACCGAAACACCACCATATTACAATAAATAATAAAGCGAAGCTCGGTTCACCCAGATATTTCTTTTCTAAATTATGTGCTATGTAAATTGTTTTTTTTTTTTTGTAATCATATCACGCTTAGCCAGTCGGTTCAATCGTCAAGACTTTTTCCAAAAGTAAGTCATAACAAGCATTTCGCTTTACTTTATTCTAGTAATCTTTAGATTTTATTAACCACAGCATTTCTTGTGTTTTAAATAATTCTGTAAATTCCAATAAAACTCCTTCGACCACGACTAGAGGATTCTGTCCCGGTGTCCGGGATCCCGACCGTTTTTCAGTCCCGAAATTTTCGGGATTGAGTTTTCCTAATCCCGGGATTTTCGGGATTAGTATAATTTAAAAAAGTTGCAAAATATGCTGCGTGAATCGAAATGCTCAGTGCCAGTGTTCTCAATAGAATTGCTTGTCTTTCATTATTAATATAAAATGCAAGAAAACCTTCTATTTTTCATTTAAGCAGCATTGCAAACAAGCAACACAAATTCACCCAGCGGGTTTGCGATGGTTTCCTGGAGTAAAACTTCTTTTATTTTGAACTAAAAAGATACACAAGCAACTCTTACTGGGTTGTTGTGCTGTGTTGATATATTTCAGTTTTACTGCTACTGAACAAGAATGCATGAACATTTTTCAAGATTGTTTTCTTCATATTAAAAAAAAATGAGTTATTATGTGACTGATGAATATTATTTTCAAACAGTTTTTGCTAAGAAATAATAACTAGGTTTTTACATGAAAGCCAACTATTTGGTCGATCTTAAGAGAGGTTATTGCCGTTCTTTATTTGCATAGTTTGTTAGATAAATGTTTTTCAATTTATTGAAATTTAAAGATATCTTATTCATTCTTGATAAAAAAAACTTTTACAGAAAGTTTAAAGAGTGTCAAACTTACCAGACAGTCTGGTTAGGCCTATTTAGACTTAATTTGACTCTAAGTTTCATTAGTTAGAATTATTAGATTAGCTAGGTGTGTATTGTAATGTTAAATATGTTGGTTTTGTCAAAAAAATTATTAAGCAAGTCGATTTTTGACCAAATATTAAGTACGTTTATTTTTGTCTATTTTAATTTGTTAATTCAGAGCCAATTATTAGAAGACTTCCAAATTTTTATTTTTAATCTTTAATCCCGAAATAATCTCGGGATCCCGGGATTGGCTAAGTGTAATCCCGAAATCCCGGGATCAGAAATAAGGGCCGGGATCGAATTCCCTAACCACGACGCCATTTTAAAGATAGCAAACATTTTAAAAATAGACGGTATACGTAAATTTTTATGTCCGCGCTGCCGCGGCTCAGGTGCCAACTGAATACACGATCCGTTCAGTTCTTACGATCATGCCGATGTGATCAAATTGCTTTAGTCGCTCATCCGTTCAGTTCTTACGATCATGCCGATGTGATCAAATTGCTTTAGTCGCTCCGGCCGACTGATGCGAGCTTACCTTGAGGCCAAATTATACACACACGATACGGATTTGCATCGGGTCAGGTGGATCTGAAGCAGTGGCGTGCCCAGGCCTACATAGTTGGGCAAGCCCGAACCCTCAAATCAAGCAATTTTTTTATCAGCTCAATACAAGCAAAAAACCAATGCGTCCCACAATTTCTCGTTACTAATTTAAGATTTTTTTTCATACGATGATCTTTACCAAAATATCGATGAGACACCGCCCAGCGCCATCTAAACGAATTCATAGATAGCTCTCAAAAAAGCACCAAAAGCACAACCCCTAACCGTACTTTAATTATTCATAAATTAGTTCGCCGCAAAATGCTAGATGGCGTGACTTTATCAAATTTAATTATTGTGTAATCAAAACTAAATTTCTCGTTTAAAATGTGTCACTCATAATAAATATCTAAATCATTTCACAAAATAATAGCGTCCCTGCTAGGCAATTCAAATCCTATCCCCTGCATTCCAAACAAACATTTACAAACAAACATTTATATTGTCGTTCAAATAAAAGACGCAAACTTATTACTTACGTTATTTTGTATTTCTCTTGGAATCGACTCGACTCGTAGGTACACTTTCATAGATCACACAACAGTTAATAAACATTTCAATCCATCAAAAGGGACCATTATCAATCATTAAACTGAAGTTCTAATTCATTTTTAACATAAAAACACTTCTTCTTCTTCTTCGTTTGAAGGCATCAAATTTTATATTGCCAGTACTCCGACACAGCCACCCCTCGGGGAGTAGCCCTCCGCAAGTCATCGAGAGTGCAGGTGGTGGGGCAACGTGGGCACTGCCTCAGGTGTTGCATGGTATGTGGTTGCCCGCATAGGCAGGCGACACTAGCGTCCTCCGACAGGATACCCCATTTTCGCATGTTCTCCCTAGAGCGACCGACGCCACATCGCAGCCGGTTTAGTGATTTCCAGTTCGGCCACTTCAGCCGCGACCCAGCAGGCAGTTTTTCTGCGGGCTCCACCACGGTGTCGTCCTCAGCGAGTTGCTCTTTCCACTTTCGTATGCGCGCTTCATGGGTTGTTACGCCATTCTCCAAGGCGGTGGTTCTGCAGAAGCTTCTCCGGGACTTCAGGCGGCTCTCAACTGCCTCGTGCATGTGCATTGTATGTCGGGGGTCGTCCTCCTGTTTCCGCTTTTCCATCGCCGTGGTCACTTCACGTCGCACGGCCGTGGGGGCGATGCCAGCCAGCTGGTATAGGTAGGCGACAGGCGTCGGTTTGAGGCAGCCAGTAATGAGGCGACAGGTCTCGTTCACCGCCACATCTACTTCGCGCGTGTGGGCCGAGGCACTCCACACAGGGCACGCGCACTCGGCCGCTGATATACAGAGCGCGAGGCCGGTAGTGCGCAGGGTGTGCGGAGTGGCTCCCCACGTGGTTCCCGTCATGCGCCGCAACAGGTTGTTTCTGGATGAAACTTTCTGCTTGGTGTTTTTGCAGTGTTCCTTAAATGTAAGGGACCGGTCCAGTGTCACCCCAAGGTATCTAGTAGAGTGTGTGTGGTCCAGTAATTTCCCTTCCCATGTGACGTTTAGTTTCCTTGTGGCGTCTTTGTTTCTAAGGTGGAATGCTGAAACTTGAGTTTTATCCGGGTTAGGTTTGAGCTGGTTTTCTACATAGTATTGAGACAGTCCCCATAGTGCCTCCGATAGTCTTTGCTCGACTTTTTCAAATGATTTTTCTTGGGCAGTCAAGGCCAAGTCGTCGGCGAAGAGGAAGTGTCTCATATCAGCGGAAATTGGTTGGTCGTTCGTGTAAATGTTGAAAAGAGCTGGCGCTAAGACACTGCCCTGTGGTAGCCCATTCTTCTGTGTACGCCATCGGCTCTTCTGAGCCTGGAACGACACGTAGAACCTTCTGTTGCTAAGCAACTGCTCCACGACTTTGACAAGCTTATGATCCCTCGTGCATTCGTAGACTTTGGCGATGAGTTTTTTATGGTTAACCGTATCGTATGCAGCGGTTAGGTCTACGAACACTGCCCCCGTAACCAATCCCCTTTCGTAGCCATCCTCGATGTGCTGGGTTAGGTTGAGCACTTGTGCTGTGCACGACTTTCCGGGCCTGAACCCTGCTTGCTGCTTGATGAAAACATCCTCAAGTGTGCCTGATATCCTCTGTAAGATTAACCGTTCGAATACCTTGAAGGTATGGCAAAGGAGGGACACAGGTCTATAGTTTTTCGGACTCGCAGGGTCTTTGTTTGGTTTCAGAAGAGCTACGACGTGGGATCTCCGCCAGAGTTTGGGTATTTTGGTTGTGCTGATACAGGAGTTATACAGATCCAGTAGCCACTTCCTCGCTATCGGTCCAAACCGTTTCAGCTGCTCGACCCTGATATTGTCAAGACCAGCGGCTTTACCTTCTTTGAGCCTATCAAGGGCTAACTTGAGCTCTGTTTCTGTAAAAGCCTCGTTCAAGTGGTTAACCTCTTTACCAGGGTCTCGTGTGAACTTCTTCGGGCGACTTTTCGTGGTAGCTTTCCCATTTTGGAGTAAGTGGTGAGCAATCTGGTTTGCGGTCACATTGGAATGACGATCAGCGATTTTAGGGTCATTATTTAGTTTTCTTATAAAACACCATGCCTTCTTGCTGTTATGCGTCATATCTACGCCTTCGATTAGCTTGTTCCACTTTTCTCTCGTTGTTTCGGAAATGGCTTCTAGCAATTCATTCCCAAAATCGATGGTGTCCTGTGAGAAGGGATCTAATTCATACTGGTCTTGGTATGTCTTCATCCTGTCCTTCAGGCCGTCGGACATCCCGGGTAAATAGCTAGTTCTGCATCCACGTGGTATGTGTTGCCTAGAAGCTTCCCAAACTATCCTGCAGAAAGTACCGTAGTTTTCCGGGCGTGGTTCTAGGTCTTTGAGTCGGTGATCGAGTTCCTCCGAGTAAGTTTTCTGTGGCATGACTTTTTTGATCGCCTTCTAGTGCAGTAATTAGTTTCACGGCCTATGTTGTCTGGGTGCCGCTACTCACGGAGGAGGCCCGAGCATTAATTTGGCTTTACACGGATGCTCATTCGAGAAGGCTTACTGCATCCCCCCCCCCACTAAAACATAAAAACACTAATAAAGGCAAAACAATTGTTGTTTCAAAACAGCAGTCGTCACAGATTGAAGCAAAAAGCCAGGCTTTTAGTCAGCTTCTGTATTTCTCATAGAATCTATAGTACCTACAGCAGTATACATATGATGCGGTAGCAGTTTTGCTAAAGTAAGAAGAGAGCGGATATATACATATCGCAAAGCCCGGTTGCAAGCCAACGAGTGCGAGGGAGATGAAATGCATTGTAGGGTTTCTTGAGGAAAGTAACGCAGTTTAGCGACTTGTCTCTCGATCAGTTGTTGTAAAAAATGAATTTGTGGTTATTGATTATTAAAAATTAACATTCGTTAATAATATTGTTTTGTTGTTATTAATTACGATTCATTAGTAGTGTAAGTAAGTTATTGTTAGGGCAAGCCGGGCTTTTCGGCTTGTATGGGGGTACCGCCACTGATCTGAAGGTAAATCTGTCCATATGGAGGCCTTAAGGGCCCACATATATGGACAGATTTACCTTATTATTTATTGTAATACAATTCTGATAATAATTATCATGTATTTATTTCCAAAGTCTGTTGAGATTATTGTTTCATTCGACGACCACGGTGGCGCAGTGGTTTAGCGCCTGGCCCTGCGATTGCGGAGGTTAAGTAACTTTCGAAAGGGTCAGTCATGGGTGGGACCAACAATTTATTATTTCGAGTTCCTCCGTGCTTCGGAAGTCACGTTAAACCGTTGGTCATGGCTGCATTTGCAGTCTTTAACACCCACCAATCCGCATTGGGCCTATGTGGTGGATTATTATGGCCCATCCTTATTTACCCATAAGGAGGGCCTGTGCCCCAGCAGTGGGGACATTAAAAATGGTTGATGTCGAATACTTATTTATTTTTCCCTTTCACAGGCAAATCAGTAGTGTGGGAACAAGCTTGCGCGCTACTTGAGAAACGTTTCACAAATCCGGGTCCAAGAAGGACGCCCACTGTGTTACTTGTAGATGAAGTGAGTTATTCCAAACAAATCTATGATTTTTTGCACTTTATTAAATTACAAAAAAGTCTGTTGTAAAAAATACTGTTGGACTATTTTTTCAGAATGGAGAAGTTACCAAATATTTTTTTATTCGCTATTATTAAAATCTAAGGCAAAATAGACACAAAATAATCATCAAATTATCTCAAATAATGAAAAAGAATGACGATTTTAAGATATTTTCGGTCATCGGGCGCGGGTGACCTGACGTCATCTATGAAACATCACCGCCCTACCCGCGACAGGTGGGATGACGTCACGCCCTTACAATCATGTCGCGAAAAAAATATTTATTATCTAGATAGAAAAATCGGTTTGGCAAAACGAGAGATAATCGCGGACAAACATGCACACGGGTCAACATGAGATTAAAAACTTACACTAAAAAGAAAAAATGATTTAAAAAACAAAAAACCGAGTTCAAAAACCTTGGCTATCTCTAAAAAGCAAGAAATAGGTAATATTCAAATCACTAGATTAGATACTAGATAAGCATTATCATTGTAAATAAAACACGTCTATTGAAGTCGGGTGGGGCTTTTAGAATAAAAAAAGTTGTCCTCTAGCTTCTCCCGATTTCAATAGACGTGTTTTATTACAATAATAACGCGTATCTAGTGATTTTAATATGATTTCTTGTTTTTTAGAGGTAGCTACGGTTTCTGAAGACGCTTTTTTGTTTTTTAAAACATTTTTTTTCTTAAATATTTTGTAATATTGCAGCTCGATGCTCTCTGCACACGTCGTCAAGACGTCCTATACAGCATCATGGAGTGGGCGGCGCACGACTCGGCCCTCCTCACGGTGCTCGCAGTCGCCAACACCATGGACCTGCCCGAGCGCGCGCTGGCGGCCAGGGTGGCGTCCAGGCTGGGCCTCACTAGGCTCACCTTCCCCCCCTACACTCATACGCAACTGCAGACTATTGTGGCTACAAGACTGGCGGGCGCTAATGTTACGCCGGATGCGGTGCAACTTATTGCCAGGTATTTATTATGACATAGCGCGCGCTGGCAGCCAGGGTGGCGTCCAGGCTGGGCCTCACTAGGCTCACCTTCCTCCCCTACACTCATACGCAACTGCAGACGATTGTGGCTACAAGGCTGGCGGGCGCTAATGTTACGCCGGATGCGGTGCAACTTATTGCCAGGTATTTATTATTAGCTTTAAAATTCCAAGAATCTCCTCACGTTCTATCGATACATTTTATTATCCCCCATCTACTACAAACTACGCCAAAAACACATTTATACGACGCTCGTGTCGATATTATAATGAAAAATTGAAAAATGTTGATATTTTTTTCTTAGAGCTATCAATGTTTAAACGAAAAGTGGGAGAAATAGTATATAATAAAGAACCCCTTAAGTAATAACACCATAATTTTACATTTACTGCCATGCTATGCTGTACTAATCGCTACCTTTGTGCAGACTCAATATTTGTAATTATTTTATAGAACTGCCTAGTCTATTTGTAAACTATCATAATTATGTAAAACTTGTATATGACTGTATGTTTTCCTGAATAAATAAAAATAAAATAAAAATAAATGACATAGCGTGCGCTGGCAGCCAGGGTGGCGTCCAGGCTGGGCCTCACTAGGCTCACTTTCTCCCCTCCCCCCCCCCCCCCCTACACTCATACGCAACTGCAGACAATCGTGGCTACAAGACTGGCGGGCGCTAATGTTACGCCGGACGCGGTGCAACTTATTGCTAGGTATTTATTATGACGTAGCGCGCGCTGGCAGCCAGGGTGGCGTTCAGGGTGGGCCTCACTAGGCTCACCTTCCTCCCCTACACTCATACGCAACTGCAGACGATTGTGGCTATAAGACTGGCGGGCGCTAATGTTACGCCGGACGCGGTGCAACTTATTGCTAGGTATTTATTATGACATAGCGCGCGCTGGCAGCCAGGGCGGTGTCCAGGCTGGACCTCACTAGGCTCACCTTCCCCCCCTACACTCATATGCAACTGCAGACGATTGTGGCTACAAGACTGGCGGGCGCTAATGTTACGCCGGACGCGGTGCAAATTATTGCTAGGTATTTATTATGACATAGTGCGCGCTGGCAGCCAGGGTGGCGTCCAGGCTGGGCCTCACTAGGCTCACCTTCCCCCCTACACTCATACGCAACTGCAGACGATTGTGGCTACAAGACTGGCGGGCGCTAATGTTACCCCGGATGCGGTGCAACTTATTGCTAGGTATTTATTATGACATAGTGCGCGCTGGCAGCGAGGGTGGCGTCCAGGCTGGACCTCACTAGGCTCACCTTCGCCCCCTACACTCATACGCAACTGCAGACGATTGTGGCTACAAGACTGGCGGGCGCTAATGTTACCCCGGATGCGGTGCAACTTATTGCTAGGTATTTATTATGACATAGTGCGCGCTGGCAGCCAGGGTGGCGTCCAGGCTGGGCCTCACTAGGCTCACCTTCCCCCCTACACTCATACGCAACTGCAGACGATTGTGGCTACAAGACTGGCGGGCGCTAATGTTACCCCGGATGCGGTGCAACTTATTGCTAGGTATTTATTATGACATAGTGCGCGCTGGCAGCCAGGGTGGCGTCCAGGCTGGACCTCACTAGGCTCACCTTCCCCCCCTACACTCATACGCAACTGCAGACGATTGTGGCTACAAGACTGGCGGGCGCTAATGTTACGCCGGACGCGGTGCAACTAATGGGGAATGTCCGGAAAAAATCAAATTGGCTGAATATTTTTCTATAGGTAGGAATAAGGTCCCTTAGTAGTAGAATAAATTTTCAAAATTTTCGGTATCGTGAAAAAATTTCAAAAAATCAAAGTCTCTTCGACTTCACAAATGTATGAAAGTAACAGCAGAATGGAGATTGTACCTTTGCCAACACCTGCCACAACCACAACATGGTATTAAAAAAAGTTTCAAGACAAAATGTCAAAACTTTTTTTTTTAAATACGTGTTGTCGTTGTGGCAGTTAGCGGCAAAGGTATAATCTCCATTCTGCTGTTACTTTCATACATTTGTGAAGTCGAAGAGACTTTGATTTTTTGAAATTTTTTCACGATACCGAAAATTTTGAAAATTTATTCTACTACTAAGGGACCTTATTCCTACCTATAGAAAAATATTCAGCCAATTTGATTTTTTTCGGACATTCCCCATTGCTAGGTATTTATTATGATGATTCTTTAATTATTGTTATATGACTGTAAAACTTTTTATACATATAAATATTTTTGTGCAGCTCTTTATTTTTAGAAGGAAAAATTATTATTTACTTTATTACACAAAAATAACAGGCTCACAACTTAACGAGCTTGATATGTTACATGATTTAATAAAGGTTGTTTAAAGCTTTAAATTTAAATTACTGAATGTCAAAAAGCATAGGTTTGTTGGCTGACCAAGCAACAGAATTGATGACTGACGGCACAACAATCGAATTCGATCGACATGCTCACCGTTCAATTGTTAATTAGCAGCATAATATATTATATGTATTATATTCGCTCAGCGCTTCGCCGGTGCTGGGTGGCGTAGCACGGTTATCATAGATATGTAGTTATCGAACTTTTTGGTGATTTGTATTGAGTAGTACGTGACTTTAAAATACAAATTGGGTAACTAGTTATTCAGAACGGGCGACCAAATTACTATTTGGGCGACAACCTTAGGGCACACAAACATAAAAAATTGGCATATATTTTATTTAAAAAAGATGGCTATTATCCTAATCGAGATGACAAAAAACAAACAAACAAACGAGAAAGCAGCCTAATAAAAACGTGTTAAAAATACCATGTTGGGCAGCTTAAATCAGTTATGTACCTAGTTGGTTACTAAGTTCTGTAACTATGGAAAACATGAATAATACTAAATTTACAAATAATGCTACAATGAATTATATATCAAATGAAAGCACAAATATTTAAGATTATCATGTATTAAAATTATTCGAAATGACCGCCTCTGGCATGAATACACGCCTTTAGACGACGAGGCCAGTCATCGATGGCAGCACGAACTACCACCATATCCAATTCTGCGACTGCCTTGAGAATAGCCCGCTTAAGAGAGTCGAGATTCATGTGGGGCTTAGCACATGCTTTCTCCTCAATAAGTTGCCATATGGCATAATCCAGAGGATTTAAGTCTGGGCTGGAGGATGGCCATTCTTCCTGCGCGATAAAATCAATTTTGTTAGCCCGAAACCATGCTTGTGTAGATTTTGCTTTGTGCGCAGGGGCCGAGTCCTGCTGGAAGACCCATGGCTGGTTTTGAAATAAAGTGTGGCTTAAGGGTTTGACAACAGGTTCCAGAACGGTATCTTGATAGACTCTAGCGCCAGTTTTCACACCTTTTTCACAGAAATGAACCTTACTTAGCCCTGAATAGGACACCCCCAGCCAAATCATCACTGATGAGGGGTGGTGACCTCGTTGGACCCTCGGAGCAATCATGCTGGCTTCTTTACTATTCTTAGCGTATACTCTATCATTTTGACGGTTAAAATTTTCTTCGACTGTGAAGATTTTTTCATCAGTAAACAAGATTTTTCGATGGCCGTTTTGTGCGTACCGCTTTAGTAGAGCGCGACTTCGTGCTAACCTCATAGCCTTCAATCGTGCGTTTAGCAGATGGCCCTTTCGTCTACGGTAAGCGTGAAGCCCAAGGTCATCATTGATAATTTTTTTAAGGGAACTTCTCTTCACAGTCATCTGTATTGCCAATAACTTTGCTTCCGGACGGGATTTCTCGTGATTCTCGCCTTCACTGCCTTGATCACAGCTGGTGTCCGAACGGTGCGTGGTCTTCCTGATCTTTTTCGGTCATCGACGGTCAAGGTATTACTGTACCTATGGATAGTGCGATAAATAAATTGCTTGTTGATTTTCAACTTTTGTAGCAACTTGAAAATCATATTCGGTGGCTGCCCACATTTGTGCAGAGCAATTACAGCGACACGATTCTCCTTCAACCCCCATTCCATGGTGAAATAAACAAAATATTATATACGTGTGGTATGGAATTATAGCTTATAAAACTGTCAATAATATGTCATTTTTATTTTTTCTTTTCATTTGTTTTAATGGCCAGTAATCGATAAAGAAACTCAGTAACAGAACTTTTGACCAACCTGTGTATAGTTACCTACTTGGTATAATAGTTGCCCGTCCACTCAGTATTTTTGTCACCCATTTAGAGTTTTCACTGCTAACTTAAATTATTTATGACCCATTAAGTATACTAATCGGTATACTTAAGTCACCTATTCCCCTGGGTGAATTAAGTGTACCAATTAGTATACTTAATTCACCCAGGGGATTTAGCTCAGGTGAATTAAGTCTACGACGGGTATGTAGTCGCCCGTTTTGAGTATTTTTGTAATTCACTGTTAGTCGTCCGTTTAGTTATTTAGTCGTCCACAAAATAAACTGTTGCCCAGTTTAGTATTTAAGTATCCCATTAACAGTCCAGTCGCCTTTAATTATTTCCAGTCACCCAATTAAGAAAAGCTTAAATTATTAAATAAACAAAAAAAACATTAATATCACGTATTTATTTTGATTCCATATTTTGCTGGAGCCGCGCTGGATCCCGCTGGATTCAGGCCAATCTTGCAAAAATCCAGCTAGATTAAAATGCTGCCGGATTGTAATTCCAAGTAGCACGGTTGTCATAGATAGTAATCAATCCTTTTGGTGCTTTGTAGGAAGGTAGCAGCGGTATCAGGCGACGCTCGCCGCGCCCTGGCGCTATGCAGCCGCGCGCTGGAGCTGGCCGGGCCGGGCGGCGCGGGGCTCGGCGAGGTGGCGCGCGCGCTGGCCGAGGCCGCGTCCGGCGCCGCCGCGCGCGCCATCCGCGCCGCCTGCCCCGCCGCGCGCCTGCTGCTGCGCGCCGTGGCCGCCGAGGTGTGTGCACTACACTATGTAGCGAGGTGGCGCGCGGCCGCGCGCCTGCTGCTGCGCGCCGTGGCCGCCGAGGTGTGTGCACTACACTATGTAGCGAGGTGGCGCGCGGCCGCGCGCCTGCTGCTGCGCGCCGTGGCCGCCGAGGTGTGTGCACTACACTATGTAGCGAGGCGGGCGAGGTGTCGCCGATGTAACTACACTGTGTATGTGCTATTACACTATGCACATATAATGTGTCTGTGTGCGGTGTGCCAGACCGGTGACGACAGTGACCCATATGCTAGGCGATGCCGTCTCCTCTGAGGTAATAAATTACCATCACTTGCACAAGTGACTATGACGCTTTCAAGTGAGTCACAAATCTCCAAAACTTTGTATAAAATAAGTAGGTATCTCCTAGTACTAAATTAACATAAACCTTCTTTACCACAGGTGGAAAGAACCGGCTCAGACGAGACGACCCTCTCCCGAGCGCTACTAACGGCCGGCGCTATAGTAGCGCTGGACGGACGGCCGTACAGAACCGCCGCGGTGCGCGCGCCGACGCACGCGCAAGCGCTCGCGATATGCGCGCGCCTCGCGGCCGACAGGCTCCTCCTGCTGGAGCCCAAGCCGGCGGGACCGAGGCTTCTGTTGAATGTCAGCCCTGATGATGTGCATTACGCTACCCGACAGATCAGTGTATGAGCAGAAGCGCGTTGAAATTATGTTGAAGTGTGTTCTGTTACAATACGTAATGTTTAGATAAAATAATAGTTTTTTTTTATCTGTATGACTAATTACTGGGTTGCGTTCAGAACCTACGCTCCGAGTGCAACCTATCTACAACCAAACGCTCTAACGGCGTTCCAAACATTAGAGCGTGACGTTCGGTTGACACAACCATCCCGTTCCAAACGTCAGAGCGTTGCAACCAAACAACCATCAAAATTTATGGTTGTAAAACGCTCTGACGTTTGTCTATAGAAAAAATGTCAATGTCATTTGACATTATTTTGTATTTTGATGTTTTTGTGTCTAATTTTTAAAATAATCATGGTAGATGCTTAAAAAACGGATTTTATTTGATTTAGTATAAAGAAAAGTTTGAATTATTCGTATTCCAAATGGAAAATGAAGACTTTGTATTGACATTGACATTTAAAGTTCTTGGTCGTTCCTAACCTTAGAGTGAGTTAAAAAACAACCAAACAACCGCGCACTAAAGCTCTGAACGCAACCCTGCAATGAGCGATTTTGTGACAGCTCGAATAAATAAATGGTTCAATAAATTTCGATAGATGGCGTTTTATGAAAGTCGAGTTTTAAGGTGAGCGATAGTGGCGCTGCGATGAATTTTATTTAATATTATTATAATTCTAATACACAATTTTAATAATGTTTTACGTGGAATTTTTAGGGCCCACAGTCTATTCTCTAGTTTTCTAGACGGTATCATTACATTAAATCATCAATCATTACAATAAAAAAATAGATAGCAAAACTGCTAAAAGTGGCCGTTTTTGACACATTTGCTATCTACTACGAATGACTACGAGCATGTAGTGATACCTTCTCAAATAACTAGACCATAGGCATACAAAAAATTTCACGTAAAACATTATTAAAATCTTTTTCTATTAATAACTTATTAAATAAAAACCTCTGAAGGCGCCACTTTCGATAGGGTCTTAAGAATGGGGAATGTCCGAAAAAAATCAAATTGGCTGAATATTTTTCTATAGGTAGGAATAAGGTCCCTTAGTAATAGAATAAATTTTCATAATTTTCAGTTTCGTGAAAAAATTTCAAAAAATCCAAGTCTTCAACTTCACAAATGTATGAAAGTAACAGCAGAATGGAGATTGTACCTTTGCCAACACCTGCCACAACCACAACATGGTATTTAAAAAAAGTTTCAAGACAAAATGTCAAATTTTTTTTTTTAATACGTGTTGTGTTTGTGTCCGTAAGCGGCAAAGGTATAATCTCCATTCTGCTGTTACTTTCATACATTTGTAAAGTCGAAGAGACTTTGATTTTTAATAACTTTTTTACCTAACCGAAAATTCTGAAACTTTTTTCTATTACTAAGGGACCTTATTCCTACCTATAGAAAAATATTCAGCCAATTTGTTTTTTTTCGGACATTCCCCATTTATCACATGCATTTTTTTATTATTTAATAGCAAATTCTAGATAAACGAAGAGGGGGAGTTACATTTAAGCAACTTTACGACGACGGCTTTCATATATCGAGATTTTTTTGAACTAATTTATTTTTCTTTTTGGTCTCTGAAAATCGCCCATAGAAAATATAAGACTGATTTAAAATATTGATTGAATGCTATTGTAATTCAGATACCATATTTTGTATGAAATTTTAAAAAAATAAATAAAATCAAGTTCACCACATCACTTTTATTTTACATTCAAGAATCTCCTACTTGTAGGATCTTGATCAGTGCCTCGATGTTGTCTTCTTTCACCGCCTTTCTGCTAGCAGCCACAACGGCTTTGCTGTATTTTCCGACTGAAAATGGGAATTTTTTAGTGTTGGCCACACTTCACTACTTTTGTATGCGTCGTAGGATAATGTACAAATAGGATTTTTTCAAAAATCCTAGTATGATTGTAAAATACCGGATAATTAGAATCTAAAACTGATTTTTGCAATCGTCCGAGTTTTGTTTAGGATTTTTACAAAAATCCAGCGTATCTTAGGTAAATCACCAATGACCATCACTTTGCGCGCGCTGATTGGCTGACTACAACGTTATCGACTGACGGATGCTCTGATTGGCTAACGGCAACATTGCTGCGTCTATTGTTATTATTGTAAAATATTTCTCCAGCGTTTTCTTCGAGTTTAACGTTTTTTATTTAAAAAAAGAAAACTGAGTGCTCAAATCAATCAAGAGACATTAATGTACGATGAGTGAAGTGAGCGAATTGGATATTATACAAATGCTGGGCTCGATCAGTGCAGACAATTTAGAGGTTAAGTTTAACCGAAAAATTACTTTTCTACACAGAGTTAAGAAAGTTCTACAGTGCTTCTCAATATGTTCGTGCAAAACCTTAATATTTAAGAATTTAATTCGGCAAAATCACAAAATAACCCCAAAACCCATCAGCAATATATTCTAACTAATCAGATTGAAGATATTATAAATCGTCTCTTAGATTATCCAATCAGCATTCAAGTTTACAATTGTCCGAAACATACTGGGATTTTTACAAAGATCCTAAAAATTTCTCGGACGATTGCGAAAATCTATCTTACATTTCAATTATCAGGTTCTTTACAATCGACCTAGGATTTTTGTAAAGATCCGGGTTATACGATTATTCTACGACATATGCAAGCAACAACATTTTAGGGCTGGTTTACATAGAGTCGTACTCGAGAGCGAATGCTAGTAGTTTCCAGAGGGCCTAGTACGAGTTGGTTTTTTGCTCTCACTTTTCGAATAGTTAACTATCGTTTCCTCTCTTTCACTCGTTCACTCACTCGCATGATTTCCTTTCTTTCACTCGATACTATTCGCAAAGTGAGGTGAGAAATACAACTCGTACTAGGCCCTCAGTACTAAAGCACTACTAATACGCTACTAAAATGTCAATTTAAATGTCGCGCGGCGGTGCTACTTGAAACAAAAATAAAGTAGGGATGTCGAAAGTGAAAAAAAATATCGATATATCGATACATCGATATTTATAAAAATATCAATATCGGCCTCGATATATCGCGAAAAAAATATCGATATATCGGTCGAATTTTCAGAGAACATTTGCGGTTTTGAAATAATGTATTTATTTTAGTCTAGCTCAGTGATATCAATAGAATTTATAAAACAACATACATTACTCTAACTAATGTATGAAAATCTAAAAAAAAACGAATATTATTCATAATATCAGGCGCATATTTATTAAATCAGATATTCAACGCAGTGCAAAACACGTACAAGTCATAGACAATATGTTTTTATAAAAAAAATATCAATAATGAATTATGATGAAAGTACAGATAAGTTGTTTTCCATTTTTCAATTCCAATCTTTTAGAGTGCGTTTCATCGGTTATTACCTCTGGCGTTGTTGGTATCCCGTAAGTTTTATTCAATTTTGAACCTTATTCCATCGCAATAAGATTACAATGACGGTACTGCCAACATAACGCCATAGGAATAATAAACGCATTGTACAGCTTTGTATTCTAGCAACTTTAGAGTGATGTAATGATAGTAAAATAAATAAAAATATATCGTTTTTGATACGATTTTCGATATTGGTTATTTTGTATCGATATATCGGTTCAAAATATATCGGCTAAAAATATCGATATATCGAATAAAAAATATCGATATATCGATGTATCGATATTTTTTCAACAACCCTAAAATAAAGTTGAAAGGCAACTAAAACGTTACTCGCTTTTGTCACTGATACGACCGTTTTAACACGTTTCTGCTAAAGCACTCTACTAACACTAACAGCTAAGATAATGTAAACCAGCCGTTATGCGATGGCTACACGCGTGGTAGATACTGTGATATATCAGTATTTAATCAGGGGCCTATTTCATAAAAGATTAGTAAATTGACTACAATTTACTTATCTTTTATGTAATTCGATTGATCTCCAGTTACGAAGTTTATAGGTCCCAATTACTAAATATTATTTTGTACCTCTCAATCTCGAAGCCTGTTGTAAAATCGTATGTAGATTCCTTAAAGAGGACATTGCCTGCTCTTGCGTTGCCCGCCGTACGTGGCATCCAGTGAGAAGTTCTTCATTTAACATTATAACTTCCTTGTAGCGATTTATCATTTCTTTCCTAAGTAAAAATATTGCATAATTATAGGAATAATGTTGGTTTTACCAGCGTCATAGCTAGCTAGCTGAGCGCCCCTGGCTGACATGGCTATGCCAGCCAGGGTCGCTCATGACCCTGGCAAGATTTGAATTTTGCGCCCCAAGTCTTATTTCTAGAATTATAAGCGCTCCTAGCAAGATTTGAATTTTGCTCCCCAAGACATATTTCTAGGATAATGAGCTCCCCTGGCAAGAGATTTAAATTTTGCGCCTTATAGACTTTTTCCAGCTATGGGTCAGCAGTGTGCGCCCCCTTGAGGGTTGCGCCCCTGGCAGCTGCCCCCTTTTCGCCAGCCGCTAGCTACGACACTGGGTTTTACCTGTTTTTTAAAGTAAGTAAAAGTAGGTAATTCCAGAAACTAATATTAGACATACAAATCATAAGAAGAAGCATCTTGGGCTGCAGGTAAAAGTGCTGTAATAAGTTGCGCTCGCTCTGCTGTTTCAGCAGCTAACCGAGATCTCATATCACTCACTTGAGAAGCGATTTCCATCTCGTATCGTAATTTATTTTCTGTTTCAGGAAATTGAGCTACTGACTGTAACAATAACCAATAATCGATTATTTAAAAAAAATATGTAAACGATAGTACAAAACCGGTATTTACCGACAACACTATCTCTATGGACTCGAGTGACCAACCCTATTTCATTCAAAATGGCGATTGGCGTCATGCGTCATCGTCATCATTGCTTGATTTGCTTGCGCGTTGCCGGGGCGGCGTGACAAGCGTCAACTGTCAAAATTATTGCAAATATTTAATTTTCTTCTCTAAATTCACTGAAAATGGTTGAAAATAATGAAGTAGAACTCTCAGAAGCGGAAGCAGAGCAGTATGATCGTCAAATTCGTTTGTGGGGACTGGAGTCACAGAAAAGACTACGCGCCTCCAAAGTGCTCATCATCGGTCTATCCGGCCTGGGTGCTGAAATAGCGAAAAATATTATTTTATCAGGCGTCAAAAGTGTTTGTTTACTTGATAATGAGAAGCTCAAAGAAATCGACTTGTACTCTCAGTTCTTAGCCCCACCAGATAAGGTCGGGGAAAATAGAGCTGAAGTTTCATTGCAGAGAGCGCGGGCATTGAACCCCATGGTGGACGTTACCGCTGAGACGAAAACTGTTGACGATTTGCCCGACGAATACTTTACCACTTTCGACATAGTTTGCGCTACCGGGTTGAAGCAGGAGCAATTGGAACGAATCAACAACGTATGCCGCGACAGTAACAAGAAGTTTCTCAGCGGCGATGTTTGGGGAATGTTTGGATACATGTTCGCCGATCTCGTCGACCATGAGTACTCTGAAGAGATTGTACAACATAAAGCCGTCAAGCGTGGCCCAGATGACAACGAAAAGAATGCAAGAGAAACGGTCAGTATTACAGTCAAACGCCGCGCTATCTATGTACCACTTCAGAATGCACTTTCAGCTGACTGGAGGAAACCTGAGTTACGTTCTAGGCTGCGTCGCGGAGATCCCTCATACTTTGTCCTGAAAATCCTACTGAGATTCAGAGATGAGTACAACAGAAACCCTGACCCAGCTAAGAGGAAATCGGACACGGAAACATTGCTACGTATGCGAGATGAACTTGTAAAAGAATTGGCCCTGCCTGCAGGATTCATCAGTGATGAACTCCTGACAGACGTGTATGGAATTGTTGCGGGAGCAGCTGCAGTGGTCGGAGGTGTTATCGGCCAAGAAGTTGTAAAAGCTGTGAGCCAACGAGAACCGCCACACAATAATATGTTTTTCTTTAATCCTGTGAAGTGTGTTGGTTTTGTAGAACTTTATGGTCAGTGAGATTTGATCTGTTTTAGTGTTTAAGTTTAATGAGTGGAATTATAATACTTTAATTAAGAAATTATTGTTTTTCATTATCAAGTCTTAGTGTACTCGTGATGTGTAACTATTACTAAAATTATAGGCTTAGAATCTTTAATTACCTGTAAATCTGTGAGATTCAAATATACTGCAAGGCTCTGTATAAGATCTCCAGCCAATCTAATATCAGAAGTACTGAATTTAACATTTCCATCTACTCCAAAGTGCAGATTCAATAAAGATTGATCTCTCAAGCAGCGCAGACATAACTGCAGGTCCTTGGTCTCTTCAAAATCAAGTTCCAATTCTTGGTCCAAGAGAAAGTTCTGGTTTATCCAAATGCAGATCCTTTGCACTCGCTCTGTTATACGGAAAGTCACAAAGCTATCTTTAGGAACTGTTTCGTTTTTTTGAGATATGGTATACATTGAGAATCTGGGTAGCTGTTTAGTAAGTTCAAATATGTGGAACTGTTCACTATCAGGAGAACCAACAAGAGCCTGAATAAAAATAAAAAATATTAGTAGTCTTGAAACATACATAAACATACAAACTGGAAAGAACTGTTGATCTTAATCATAATAGAAAAATTATAATATTAGTATGTAAAGCAATTTGTTCAATTTTTTTTCTATAGGTAACATGTTATTTAAGAGAATAAAATATAGTACTGTAATAATGCTTTTTTCTAATAATAATACATTTTTGGTTTTAGAAAGAGTCCAGGGGCCATACCGGCTAAATTACATGGCTATCGTAATCGCTTTCATTTGACAGATGGATGTTATACATTGCTACTTTTTTTTGGTAAGATTTTTTTTGTACCAAAAGGAAGTAGCAATGTGTCACATCCATCTGTCAAATGAGAGCGATTACGATAGCCATGTAATTTAGCCGGTATGGCCCCTGAACGGGAATATCTGCTTTTTCAACTACCTACCTTAATGTGAACATCAACAGGCACATCCCTTGGAGGCTTCAAGGGTATCTGAAGGATGGAGCGCAACTGTGCTTGCGCCGGGTGACGAGCTAGGGTTTCTCCTGTCTCGAATATACCTTCGGCCAGTACCAGCGCTGTGCGAACTATAGTTTCGTTATTGGTAGCTATCGTGAGGTCTAAGCAATTCTAGAATAGGATAATAATATAATTATAATTACACATTAAACAGGCTTGCACAGACCGTACGCTGCCCCCCGGCAATATGCCAGTGGCCCGCCAGCAACAATATTCCCTCGTACATTTGAAGGAAAAAATAAATTTTTAGATTTTTTTAAACAAATTTTTTAAAAGACTTATCTCACAAGATATGCCAGTCTTATCATATCCTAAACATGCTTACTACATACTAAAATAATAATAGTACATCACAACTTTCATTACGAGATTATGAGGGCATTGATCACTGACCATATTACAAATGTAGGTATTTGGCCAAACTATGTTATTTTGTGGATATTTTTAGTTTGTGCTGATGGCCCGCCATTAGTTAATCTTTTGCCCATGTGGCCCATAGCATAGTCTGTGCATCCCTGCTGTATAATATTAGTAGTTTGTTACACAAGGGACGTAAGTGAGCTATTACAGAATAAGATCCAATTTGGCGCCCGTGCGAGCGCAGCTCGCAAAGGGCGCTAATGGATCGAGTGCACCCGAGATATTTAGACGCCCGAGCGAGCGAAGCGAGCAAGGGCGAATATAGTTCGAGGGTGAAATAGCTACTTACAACAGTTACAACCGAGGTAAGCATACTACTTTACATCATTCATGCGAGGTAAATAAAACATTAAAGGATTTTTTTAGTTCATTAAAAACCTCTCGTGGGGTTGATCAGACCATCAAACTGAACAACTTTCATTATAGGGCCAACCTCGAAATCACGAAAAAAAAATCTGCTGTTCCATACAAAAGTAAAATGCCTACTCCATCGAAATGTAAAACAGCTGATTTTGTTTCGCGCTTTCAAAATTAATCTTATCATTTTATGAAAAAAAATTGTTTGACCAAGGAGTTTTTCATAGCTTGAATTTTTATAGTTTTTTTTAAGTAAAAAGTTTCATCATTTTATAAGAAAAGAAATTGGTTCACTAAGGAGTTTGACATAGCTTGAATTGTAAAGTGTACTTTACAATTAAAGCATTCACCTATGCTTGAATTGTACACGGCCTCTTACTATACTAGTAAATCCTAGTTGCCGAGCAGTATGATGTAAAGGTATATTACAGTTGAGAACTAGTATGTAGAGAAATAGAAATTACTAAAGTACTTGTTGAAATCTTACGTTTTCAGGCGAAGCACTGACAGCCACTTGAAGTCTCGTATTAGTTGGCATCGCAGTTGACGGTCGGTCAAGACTCTCCAGGCTAACATTGCCACTGACATTCGCTTCATAATGCTGCAGCTCCACCATAAGAGCTTGCTTCTTGTTAAACAATTCCGTGATTGCAAGTCTATCCTGTTCTGATGGTAGTTTCTTAGCAGTTGCGCTAAATCCAGTGTTTTCTTGATAGGGAGGGTAACCCAATACTAGTAAAGAGGAACAAGATCATTAAGATTTGGTCCTTCGAGCTGGATCTTAGGTACAATTCCGAAGACAACTGCAACTGCACGTTCCGCTACGCTCCAAATTGAACGGTAATGATAAAACTAAAAGGCTCAATTTGAAGTGTGCGGCGCGTCGGCGGTTGCCTTGGGAGTTGTACCTTTAGGCCGCATTTCCACCTGCAAGAAAACTTCTACAAGAAGTGTTCCACAGCCTGTCAGACAGTAGCTTACAAGTGTTAACTTAACTAATAGCAAATGCACTGGCTACAGTTTGTCAAGCATTTATAAGCTACTGTGTGACAGTCTGTGGGACACTTCTTGCCTCAGAGCACCCGAAGTTACTTCGTAAATAGCAGACGTGTCGGAGTAAATACTTGAAGCGTTAACCACCCGAAATGGCTTCGTAAATAGCAGACGTGTCGGGATAATGCGTCTGCTATTTACAAGAGCCAGAATTGCTTTGTAAACAGCAAACTTACCGCGTCAGTTATCTTAATATATAAAATCGTAAACTGAATGACTGACTGACTGACTGACTGACTGACTGACTGATCTATCAACGCACAGCCCAAACCGCTGGACCTAGAGACTTGAAATTTTGCACACAGATACCTTATATAGTGTAGGCATCCACTAAGGAAGGATTTTTGAAAATTCTATCCCTAAGGGGATGAAATAAGGGATGAAAGTTTGTATGAAAGTCCCTCAGTTTTGAAGCTAGAATCTTCAAATTTTGTGATTAGGCTGACGATTGAAAATTATTAAATACGGGTCTCAGCGTTTTTCAAAATTCTACCCCCGAAGGGGTCAAAAGGGGGATTAAAATGTGTATTGAAGAAAATCCTTCATTTTCGAAGTAAAAATCACTAAATTTATAATTTAGGCTTATGGATGGAAATTTAACGCAATGTATATTGTTATTGTTAGTATTTCAGTCCTTATGGGGATGAAATGGGGGTGAAAAGGGGTAGAAAGTCCTAAAAATAGATATGGATGTCGTTATTGGGGTTTTCTGGGATGACGATTGCTAAAATGACATTTATTTTGAAGTCCAACATGGAGGACATGATTTAAACCCTCAAGGGGTGAAAATGGGGTTCAAATTATGAATGGAAAAATAATATAAAATAGACATTACAACTTTAAACTTCGTAGGAGCACATCTAAAAATAAATAGGCAAACATATATTTTGTGATTTTGAAAATCAACCCCTTAGGAGGTAAGGGTGAGTAAACATAAAAATCGATATGGATGTCGTTCTTGAGGTTTTATGGGATGGTGATTGCGAAAATGAGATTTATTTTGAAATCCAACACGGTAGACATGATTTAACCCCTAAAGGGGTGCAAATGGGGTTCAAATGGGGTGGATGTCGTTCCTTGAGGTTTCATGGGATGGTGATTGCGAAAATGACATTTATTCCAACAAGGTGGACATGACATGATTGGACGGACGGATATTATTGGACGGAAACGGGAAAGGGAACGGGAACGGGAACGGCAACGGGAACGGGAAACGGAACGGAAAGGCCCGCCACACACGCAAATTGCAGTGCGCTTGGTGGGGACCCGCCTAATCGCGTAAGAATGGCTGACCGAATCCTGGTTGAAGGTTTTCTAAGGATTTTCTCTAATATCCACGCGGACGAAGTCGCGGGCAGAAGCTAGTTACCTATATTAAAAAAATATTTCTGTTGTCTGTTATAAAAAAATAACCTCGAAATTTCTAACCTATACGCAAAACCTACAGGAAACAGGAATAAAGCAGTTCGATTCGATCGATCATCGACACGTTAGGGTCAAATACGAGCGGAAGCCGAAACTTCCCGAGTGGATAACGCGTCGGGTATTTACAAATATGCGGCCCGGACGGAAGCCGCGTTGCTCTAAGCTTCTTGCAGATGTTGTCTTGCAGGTGGAAACGCGACATTTTATGTAGGTAGGTATAAAGTGTGATTTACTTACCTTCACCTCTATCCGACACGCACACTAAGTCAGGAGCCCCGATAGATCTATAGTCAGCCAGCAACATGGCTGCCGCGCCCGTACGCATCTGCACGCGTCGAAGCACCCTCCCCGTGGTGCCGTCGCGCCAGTCTAAGCGGCCATTACTCCAGCAGCAAGCTAAAGTCTCGCCTGACCATTGGAGCGCTAAAGCGTTCTGCTTTGACTGTCGAATTCAAAAAGGTCAGGTAAACCTATCCTAGAGTTTGGTCAACGAAAGATAAGACTCGGTTGGAAATGGAACTAATTTTACGCCTTATTTTAAGGTTCAGTTTCCAATAACTTAACCTCTAAACGTTAATTTAACAGGAAAAGTGGCGCCACATCCGGTTCATCTTTCGTTGACCAGACTCTATATCTACAGTAGTATAGTTCGAATCACGAAAGATGACCACATCTGGCGTCCATCTTCGCGTCATAACTCATGAAGAAAAGACTTTAGACAAAATAATATTTCATATTCGTAAAGAAAGATATATCGATATTATTTAAATATAATATCAAGTATTATTTGGTCTTACGTCTTATCTTCATGAGTTATGACGCGAAGATGGGCGCCATTTGTGGTCATCTTTCGTGATTCGAACTGTACCTTTCTATGATTAAGGTGGCACCCTGACGGAAAGTAGCGGTGAATTTGATTTAATATTGTCATTATATTATAATACATAATTTTAATAAAACTTCCCGTGGAATTTTTAGGGCCCATAGTCTAGTACTAGTATCATATATAAGTCGGTATCATTACATTCCTTTCCTTCACTGTTAGTCACTGCTAGAAGTAGATAACAAAACTGCTAAACGTGGCCGTTTTTAACACAGTTGCTATCTACTTCTACGAATAACTA
This sequence comes from Agriphila tristella, assembly GCA_928269145.1. NCBI lineage: Eukaryota > Metazoa > Arthropoda > Insecta > Lepidoptera > Crambidae > Agriphila > Agriphila tristella. The sequence goes on along the minus strand of OV743430.1, from coordinate 53,986,881 downwards.
CGATGGAATGTAGTGATAGAAAATCTTCTAAAAAAATACTAGACCATGGGCCCTAAAAATTCCACTTAAAGTTTTATTTAAATAATTTTCTATTAACACTTACACTGGCCTGCAAAACTAAGTACTACAGAGGTCTATTTTCATACAAACGAGGTAACTTTGAAGCATTGGTTCTCCGCCCAGGATTAAACGTGGTGTGATCTGATGATAGCCATCCAAGGAGTGAATGGAGAAGATTCAGATCCCCATACACACCCAATTGATTTGATCAGCATTCTAAGAGCTGTTTGGATATGTTTAAAAACCACAAAAATAGCATTAAAATGTAATGGAAATGCTGTAACTGATAACTCTAATCCTTACAGCTCTTAGAATGCTGATCAGATCAACTGGGTGTGTATGAGATCTGAATCTTCTCCATTCACTCCTTGGATAACCATCATCAGATCACATCCCGCTTAATCCTGGGCGGAAAACCAAAGCTTCAAAGTTACCTCGTTTGTATGAAAATAGACCTCTGTAGTACTTAGTTTTGCAGGCCAGTGTATTAAGGGTGCACCGAGCGTCCACTAGCGCCGCCAATCAAGAAAAAATCATTACAACGAAATAACTATGTTCAACAAAATTCTGAAACATATAAAAACTAGTATTAGTTATAAACTATTTTTGTATGCGTAAAATTCTAAGTTTAAATGCGTTCGTGTGGTTAAAATCTGTATTAACGCCTAAAGTGGCCACTTTAGGCGTTAATCCAGGTTTTAACTACACAAACACATTTAAACCAGGAAAAAACGCATACAAAAATAGTTTAAAACTATTACTAGTTCTTATATGTTTCAGAATTTTGTTAAACATAGTTATTTCGTTGTAATGATTTTTTCTTGATTGGCGGCGCTAGTGGACGCTCGGTGCACTCTTAAATGAAAACTTCTGAGGGCGCCACTTTCGGTGGTATCTATAGCCACCTTAATTTTAGCTACGCAATATCAAACCTTGACTCGCCAAAGTCGTATTCCTTCTTCATAAATGCCAATAGTCCCGTTAGCAAGCCCGTATGAAAATCTGACTTCTGTAACTGGAGACAAGCACACAATCGGCCCAGTCTCCGCTATTTCCAATATGAATTGGTTGTTTTTCAGCACTCTTATGTAGGAGTCTTCAGAACCGATAAGAAGCTACAAAACATACGGGATTGTTATTATTACATCTCAGATTTACATGCGCACTACAGACACTTGGAGTGCTTGGAGTAGGGTTGCCAACCCTACTATATAATATAGTATCCTACTATATTGAGGGCTCGCCTACTATATTTTTTGAAAAAATATATACTAAGCAAAACTACTATATTTTTACTAGTGAAAAAATTAAACAAAAGCAATAAAAAATATTACTTTTATGCACATACCTAAGTAATAGCATAATAATTTTGTGATTAAACACTTTGTCTTTATGGTTTTTGAATAAATTATGAAAATGTTAGTACTTAAGTATGAAAAATGCAACTTCTTTAAAATCCTCTATACAAAACGGCAACCTACTATATTTTTTGGACTTTTTCGCCATCTACTATATTTTTATACAAAAAATCTTGAAACTACTATATTTGATGCAAAAAAAGTTGGCAACCCTAGCTTGGAGTATCAGCAATCTTAAAGATTTAATACAAATAAAAGTTAGTTTTGACGCTTTTCCTAGACACGCATGCAGGCGACAGACAGAAGACAGAAACCCACCTTTTCATGGGCGCCAGGTTCTGTGTCAGGGGGGGGGCAAATCTATTGTATCGCCCAAATATATTGCAAATCAAATATAAGTATTGTATGGCAAATAAGAACTTTTATTGATAACAAATTGATAGTAAGTTGGAGGTAAACAAAATCCAGGGGGGCAGCTGCCCCTTCCTGACCCCCCCTCCCCCTTGGTACGCCTATGCACCACTTATCTGACAAATAAAAACTCAAAGACGTGCACCTCATTCTCACCATCCTTATCAAAGTCAAAAGTGATCATGGCACACACTTTCCCGCCCACAACATTCCAGAACACCTCTGTCCCTTGCCAGTCGAGGGCTTGCACGGAACTATTGCCGCCTACAAAAGCCAGCGGTTCAGTGTACTTCCCAAAACTACCGACAGTAATGACGTTCACTCCATCTTGTGCTTCCCTGAAGAAGAGATCGGTGTTGTCGTGGACGTCGTAAGCTGATAACAAGAAAAAGGTAAATAAAGAATTAATCTGAAAAGACATCCTACTTGTAGGTAGGTATACCTACTGCTCTGGAACATATCACTAGATGGTTTCATATTTTTTCAAGACCTTCAAGCAGGCTACTCAAAGCCCTGCAGCAGGGCCACCGCATGCAGGGCTTTGTATAAAGCAGAGGTGCCCAAACGGTCGATCGCAAGAGGTTTTAAGGTCGATCGCCAAGGATAAGAGATTTGACATTTCGCACCCAATGTAGTTTTACATATGCATTTTTTTTTCTTGTTAAATATTTGGTAGGTTAAATGGTCAAAATGTCGATCTCTTAGTCATAAATTTTTGCCAAGTCGATCTCCTTAAGAAAAAGTATGGGCACCCCTGGTATAAAGCATACAGGGCCGAAAATATAGATTTTTTTAATCTATAATATCGGACCTTTAATGCGATGAAATTGTAGTGTGGCCTTACTTTTTATTACAGTACGAGGCACATATCTTGAAATCGGATGGGGATTGCACGGAACGCGTATTTTGGGCATGCGTAGCGGTGAGGGGCGCGGGCGGCGGGAGAGGGGCGCTCGCTATTGGTCGCTCACAAGAGCACATGAGCGAACTTATCCCCACTCCGTCGAAAACAACTCAAGATATGCCTCGTACTGGGACCGTACCGGCTAACGGGCTAACGATTCGAAATTCGATAATTCGGCTGGGCTTCAAATTAATACAGCTAAATTGAGCCCCAGTCGGGCCAAAATAGCGAACCCCAATTTATGATGTCACAAGAACATCGATATCTTCTAAATAACTTCGACAAATAGTACAATACGAAATTCTTTACTTTGATTTCTCTGTTTTAAGTTGAAGCTCGGCAGGCCCATCGAAGTTCGAAAAGTTAGCCAGTACGGCCCCTGTACCCGGAGTAATAATGGCAATGAAATATATGAAGTGTCTACCTAATATTTGTGAAGGCGATCCAATAAGCAGCATGTCCCTATTAGTGTCAGGCCTGAGCGGGCCGGCCGCGAGCGCCATCACGGCCTGGCTGAGGTTCAGCTCGGAGACCTCCCCGTGGGCCTGCGAGCGCTGCGCCCGCCCGCCCTCCATACCGCCGTGGGGGTGGTGGATGATTATCTGACGGGAATACCGTACTTATATTACCTACCTACCTAGATGAAAGAATGAAAGTGCCGGCCAAAAGACAAAAGTGCTTTATTCCGATTTTGTCTAAGCATTTTTTAATATGGCACCGAAGCTGTAGCACTGCTTCACATTTGTGTCAAAATGTATGAAAAGACAGACTTTTTGAACTACAGTCAGTGGCACGAATCATGAAAATTTTTCGACGGAGTGGGGATAAGTTCGCGCATGTGCTCTTGTGAGCGACCAATAGCGTGCGCCCCTCTCTCGCCGCCCGCGCCCCTCACCGCAACGCATACCCAAAATACGCGTTCCGCGCAATCCCCACCCGATTTCATGATTCGTGCCACTGACTGTACTCAATTAAAATCAAATATAGCGATGCTACAGCTTCGGTGCCATAACAAGAAATGCTTAGGTGGACAAAATCTATCAGAATAAAGCACTTTTGCTTTTTGGCCGGCACTTTCACATTTGGACCAAAATGGATGATGTCCTTACTGTCCAAGTCGAAAGCAGCCAATGAACGATGAAATAATTTTGGACACGCGCATTGACTGGACTGAGGAGCTCGGTGGCGCAGTGGATTAGCGCTTAGCCATAGCCTTCTATAATTGCAAGCCGTGAACATAAGTTTGGCAACGTCTGTTACTGTCAGTTCGTGGTCATGTCGTCGGCCAGTCTCCATACTAAATGTATGGGAATATTTAAATTTTAAGAGGTCGATATTTTTTTTCCTACCAATCTTGTGAGGTTAAAAATATGAAAATAATTTAGTTCCTTTATTGAAATGCTTTGTATATTAAACAATAAGAAAAATATCAATGTTAACTAGGAAAAAATGGCTGTCAAAGATGTCATCTTTTTTGTTGATTTTTTTCAGCAGGGAGTTGATTAACACGCCCTCTAGCAATAAATCATATATCATTAGAAAGGTCTTTTAAAGACAAATATTTGCTGTTAATATACTTTCTATCAATTGTTTATACTTTTGGAGTTAAAGGTTATTAAAGTATAAAAGTGGTTTATTGTCTATGGGAGTTGAATTACCCCACCTCTAGCAATAAATGATATATCATTAGAAAGGTTTTCATATGATAAATATTTGCTGCAAACACACTTTCTATTAATTATGAGTATTTTCGGAGTTTTAGGTCATTAATGTTAAAAAAATTGGTCAAGTTCAGAGCGTTATAACTCTCAAAGTACTAATAGTTGACGTTTATTGTAGTACAATAAAGTGTTTCAAATTTAAAGACCTTTCCAATGATGTAAGTTTTATTGCTAGGAGAGGCTTAGATCAAAAATACTCATCGTACTAAAAGACCCCCGAAAAGTTCAAATAATTTGACTCAAACCGTATGTCCTAATAAATAAATAATAATAATAAATATAAAATCTTTATTGAAATAATCTTACATCACAATTTACAACTAGTTTAAACATAGACAATATAGGAAAAACAAATAATAAATAATTATTAAAATAATATTAAACTATGTGCTTGATCACATGCGATGTTGCCGTTCTGCTCACTTCATGGCTTGGAAGATATAGAAGGCTATGGCTTAGCCCAGCGATTGCGGAGGTTAAGCAACTTTCGCAAGGGCCGGTAATGGGATGGGTGATCAAAAATTTATTATCTCGAGCTCCTCCGTGCTTCGGAAGGCACGTGAAGCCGTTGGTCCCGGGTGCATTTGCAGTCGTTAACACCCACCAATACGCATTGGGCCCGCGTGGTGGGTTATAGCCCGTCCTCCTTATCCACCCATAAGGAAGGCCTGTGCCCCAGCAGTGCGGACAGTGGCGGATCCAGGATTTTGGTTTGGGAGGGGCTTAACGTAGGTGAGGGCAGGCTTTACCAAGGTAATCAACAGATTTGTTGGGTGCACCCAAATGATTTTTTTTGGTGAGCCCCTTAGCCCCCCTCCCCCCCTGGATCCGCTAGTGAGTGCGGACATTAAAAATGGCTGATGGACAATATTTCTTCCAATCATGATGCTTGATTTAGAGATTTTAGCGAATATTTACTTTATCATATCCTGCAGATGCGGTTAAACATGGATGTGTGCCATCAAATTTAGCGATCGTGACAATACCCGGCGTAACTTTGTGATTTAATTCCAGTTTAAAAACTGGTTGAACTGACGATACTTGCATTTTATTAATTCTTTTGTTTTGCTTTATAAGCTCACTAAACAATATTCAAATTGTTTGAAATAATTGCCATGGTTACGCCAGGACAACATCCGGTGGTGAAATTGATGTCTATATCCGGTAGGTTAGTGTTGTAGGTATTTCAATACGATCTTCTATTTCACTCTATGACAATTAACTCGTTTTTGGTGAGAACGTCCTCACATCAACCACGGAAGTAGATGCAAGAATTTTATACAAAAGCATATTGTGTCATAGAAATAGGAATATAAAATTCATGTACAGGGGCCTTAGGTACTATGAGCTCTTATTGCAGGACTTTTATTGAACTGCATTACTTTTTCGTATAGAGTCTGGGGCCTTACTATGAGCTCTTATAGCAGGACTTATATTGAACTGCTTTACTTTTTCGTACTATGACCTCAAAAGTTAGTATGAAAGCAGGCCTTAAGCAGTCCTGCATAAGGTCTACTTTTGAACTGAATGGTTTCTTATGTAAAGATGAACCGGAAATGGAGGCGCCACTTTCCCTATTAAATTAACGTTTAGAGGTTATGTTATTGGAAACTGAACCTTAAAATAAGGCGCAAAAATAGTTCCATTTCCAACTGAGTTCCATTTCCGACCATCTTTCGTCGACCTAACTCTATGACCTCAAAGGTTAGTTCTAAAGCAGGCCTTGAGAAGTCCTGTTTAAGGCCTGCTTTTGAACTGAATTGTTTATTATTTGCTGATGGTAAGCCCCCAGTACAGTTATCAGATTTTCGTGTGGATTCTAATAAAGAAAATAGATGTAGCGCATTTTTTTTATCGTTTGTGTATTTTGTCGCATTATCGCACCGTCCATGGTTGCAAGTGGTGGAAACAAATTATCAGACGCGACTGATGGACGCGGCTTAAGCCTCGATTACATACGCCGATTTAGCTTCCTAGCTAGGAACCTATTTAGAGTTGCCACCCGTATAAATAAGTTAAAAGGTCAACATTATTTATGATTTTTATTTTCAATTCTCATCTCCAATCTTATACAATGTTTACTTTTCCGTTATAGTGTAAATTCAATTTTAAAATCGATGTTATTGAACAATATTTTATTATATAATACGGGTGGCAACCCGAAATTGGTTCCTAGCTAGGAAGCTAAATCGGCGTATGTAATCGAGGCATTACTGCCGCGGCTGATAAAGGTCCAAACAAATTATCGGACGCGGCCTAAGCCTCGATTACATACGCCGATTTAGCTTCCTTACTGGGGATCCAATCTAGGAACCCAAATTGGATGTAGCGATCACACTATGCCCCAATTAGGACATGATTTCACTGATTAGGGTTGTCACCAGTACTTGACAATAACATTATTGTACATAGATTAAACAATGAGTTTTCACTATTAACGGAAATGTAAAGGTAGGTTTTGATGAGTACTCTGATAGGAAATGGTTTGATGATGAAACCGGACGGAAAAAGACCACTAGAACTCTGTAATAAAAAAGATGGCGGTCAACTTTATTGTTTGTGGGCCGATTTCAATGAAACACGGTTTTGTTACTATTTTGACAAAAAATAACAACGAAATGTTGAAAATATTAAAAATCTAAGATGGCGGTCAACTTTTTTGTTTTTGGGCCGATTTCGATAAAACTCGGTTTTTGATCCTATTCTGTCAAGAAAATAACAACACAATATTGAAAATATTAAGATATCCAAGATGGCGGCCAAAATTTTTTTTGTGGGCCGATTTCAATGAAACACGGTTTTGTTACTATTTTGACAAAAAATAACAACGAAATGTTGAAAATATTAAAAATCTAAGATGGCGGTCAACTTTTTTGTTTTTGGGCCGATTTCGATAAAACTCGGTTTTTGATCCTATTCTGTCAAGAAAATAACAACACAATATTGAAAATATTAAGAAATCCAAGATGGCGGCCAAAATTTTTTTTGTGGGCCGATTTCGATGAAACTCGGTTTTTGGTACTATTTTAACAAGAAAATAACAACACAATTTTTTAAATACTAAAAATCCAAGATGGCGGTCAACTTTTTTGTTTTCGGGCCGATTTCGATTAAACTCGGTTTTTGTTCCTATTTTGACAAGAAAATAACAACGCAATATTGAAAATATTAAGAAATCCAAGATGGCGGCCAACATTTTTTTTGTGGGCCGATTTCGATGAAACTCGGTTTTTGGTACTATTTTAACAAGAAAATAACAACACAATTTTTTAAATACTAAAAATCCAAGATGGCGGTCAACTTTTTTGTTTTTGGGCCGATTTTGATAAAACTCGGTTTTTGGTCCTATTTTGACAAGAAAATAACAACGCAATGTTAAAAATATTCAAAAATTCAAGATGACGGCCAACGTTTTTGCTATTGGGCCGATTTCGATTAAACTCGGTTGTTGGTACTATTTTGACAAGAAAATAACAAGGCAATGTTAAAAATATTAAAAATCCAAGATGGTGGCCTATTTTTTTGTTCGTGGTCCGATTTTAATAAAACTTGGGTTTTGGTACTAACTACTTAAAAAGTAACAATAATCATCATCATCGAAATCGAAAAATTGAGAAATCAGCCCATAAATAAAAGAGTTGGCTGGTATATTGATTTTATTATTATTTTCAACATTTCGTTGTTATTTTTTCGTCAAAGTAGTAACAAAACCGAGTTTCTTTGAAATCGGCCCATAATCAAAAAAGTTGGCCGCCATCTTGGATTTTTATATTTGAAAAATTGTGTTGTCATTTTCTTGTCAACATAGTAGCGAAAACTGAGTTTCATCGAAATCGGCCCACAAACAAAAAAGATGGTCGCCATCTTGGATTTTTAGTATTAGAAAAATTGTGTTGTTAATTTCTTGTCAAAATAGTAGCAAAAACTGAGTTTCATCGAAATCAGCCCACAAATAAAAAAGATGGCCGCCATCTTGGATTTTTATTATTTGAAAAATTGAGTTGTTATTTTCTTGCCAAAATAGTACCAAAAACCGAGTTTCATCGAAATCAGGCCAAAAAAAAAAGTTGGCCCCCATCTTGAATTTTTGGTACGCACTTAAATGGTAGTGGTGGTGGTAATGCAATGTAAATTATTGACAAGCCATGCTTGATCATCTAGGGGTTATTTATAATGTGATATAGGTACCGGCATAAATAACTTGGTAAAACAAAGATGAGACAAAAGATGCACCGAGTTTAGTGTTTGTAGCTGCTGCGCATCTTTTGTCTTGCCAAATTACGTGCCCGTAATAATACACCCGCAGAAATGCAAACTAAAGAAAAAAATACGACTGAAGACTTGGCTGCATGATCAAAGTTTCATTTGCCTTACCTATATAGCCTTGGCTAGGGAGGCAACCCTTAAATTCCCCAACTAGGATCCAATTCGGGGCATCGTTTCCAATCTGAAATTGGATCCCCAGTAAGGAAGCTAAATCGGCGTATGTAATTGAGGCTTTACTGCCGCGGCTGATCTAAGGTGTGCAAACTATCGGATGTAGTAGGTCGCGGACGTAACCATAGACTAATATGACGTCATCGGACGTCCGATAGCTATCTGGCACGCAGGATGTTATGAGAGTGTGCACACTTATCAGCCGCGGCAGTAAGCCGCGTCCATAAGCCGCGTCCGATAATTTGTTTGGACCTTAAGTGTGCACACTCTAATTACATCCTGCTACTACATCCGATAGTTTGCACACCTCAGATCAGCCGCGGCAGTAAGCTGCGTCCGATAATTTGTTTCGACCTTTACGTCCGATAGTTTGCACACCTCAAGGTCGAAACAAATTATCGGACGCGGCTTATGGACACGGCTTACTGCCGCGGCTGATAAGTGTGCACACTCTAATAACATCCTGCGTGCCAGATAGCTATCGGACGTCCGATGACGTCATATTAGTCTATGGTTACGTCCGCGACCTACTACATCCGATGCACACCTCAGATCAGCCGCGGCAGTATGCCGCGTCCGATAATTTGTTTGGACCTTCAGTGTATTTTCATAGTCCCAGATACCTATTAGCCGCAGCAGTAAGCCGCGTCCATAAGCCGCGTCCGATAATTTGTTTCCACCTTCAAGGTCCAAACAAATTATCGGACGCGGCTTATGGACGCGGCTTACTGCCGCGGCTGATAAGTGTGCACACTCTAATAACATCCTGCGTGCCAGATAGCTATCGGACGTCCGATGACGTCATATTAGTCTATGGTTACGTCCGCGACCATAGATGTAGCAAATCCCTTCGGTATAAACCAGATTGAGCTCTTCGCCCCAAAACGAGCCGACAGAGAGGTCAAGTAGATAATTCTATCTCTTTCTTCATTAGGGTGACCAAACTGTATGGTTGATCGGAGACATACTTATTACTTTAAACTGTTTAATATAACTTAAGTACTTAGGTAGTTCTATATTTACAATTAATACTTTTTCCTCATTTTTATAAGTTTGCTTGCTCGTTTGTTTGTTTTTTCGTTTGTTTGTTTGAGCACAAATTTTGCAAACGATTTTATACTAACTTCCCGATGAACTAGAGACTTGAAACTTTGAACACAGGTCAGAACTAGAAGGTTATCTAATATTATGGTATCATTGAGCTGATCTGACGATGGAGCCGGAAGAACGCCACAGGAACAATATGCTGAAACCATACAACCCCATCGTGTTTGGGCTCGTTCGAATCGTCTTGGCAAGTACTCTGTTGGGGAATAATATCCAAGGGGCTGATGAAGGAGCCTGAAGAAAGCCATTGGAACTTTGTAATAAAATCATGCAACCCCATCGAGTTTGAGCTTGATTGATTCGTCTTGACGAGTGCTCCGATAGGAGGTGGTATACTTTTAGTTTTAACTCGTTAACTGAAAAGCAGAAAATAATAATTTACTAAAAATAAATCTTCACGTTTTTTTATCACGTTTTATTAGGTTGCTTTCTTGATTTTATTTATAAATATGGTTTATCAACCAATATCTACAAAAATGCAAGTGTAAATAATGACATAACTATAAAGTTTATTCCAATTTTGATAAAAATGTATTTCTGTGCGTGTATTTCGGAAATCAAATGAATGTTTTAAAAACAAGTGAAGGTAGGAAAACATTGTCTAGTGATCTGTAGTTAAAAAACAGGTGCAAACGATTTTCGACTTTATTGACGTTTAAAATTCGGTTGCTTTCTACCATAATTATTCTCTTTCATTAAAAACGGTTATTTTGGTAAATATATCAAGAAGGTCTAAAATACTTGCACTATTTTTTTACTAGTGAAATTTAAAAAAATGGATGCAAGCGACTTTCAACGACACAATGTTAAAAAAAAAACAAGATGGTGGCCAACCTTTTTTGTTTTTGGCTTGATTTCGATGAAAACCGTTTTTTAGTAATATTTTGACAAAAAATAACAATGAAATGTTGAAAATATAAAAAAAACAAAATGGCGGCCTACTTTTTTGTTTGTAGGCCGATTTCGATGAAACTCTGTATTTGGTACTATTATATGTAGGCAAGAAAATACGCAATTTTTAAAATGTTTAAAATTCAAGATGGTGCTTAACTTTTTTAACGATGATACTTGGTTTTAAGTACTATTTTGACAATAAAATAACAACGCAATGTTGAAAATATTAAAAAATCCAAAATAGTGGCCAACTGTTTTGTTTGAGAACCGATTTCTATGAAACTCGGTTTTTGGTACTATTTTGACAAGAAAATAATAATGCAATGTAAACAATGTCAAAAGGTCAAAATGGCTGCCAATTTTGTTTTTGGGTTGATTTTAATATAACTGGGTTGAAAAAAGAAGAACAAGAAAAGATTTGGCCGCCACCTTGGATTTTTAATACTTTTAATATTGTTTTGCTGTTTTCTTGTCAAAATAGTACCAAAAACCGAGTTTCGTCGAAATCGCCCCACAAACAAAAAAGTTTTTAATATTTTTAACATTGCGTTGTTATTGTCTTGTCAAAATAGTACCAAAAACTGAGTTTCATCTAAATTGGTCTACAAACATAAAAGTTGGCCGCCATCTTGGATTTTTTAATATTTTAAAAATTGCTTTGTTATTTTCTTATCAAAATAGTACCAAAAACCGAGTTTCATCTAAATTGGTCTACAAACATAAAAGTTGGCCGCCATCTTGAATTTTTTAATATTTTAAAAATTGCGTTGTTATTTTCTTATCAAAATAGTTCCAAAAACCGAATTTCATCGAAATCGGCCCAAAAACAAAAACAGTTGGCCGCCATCTTGGATTTTTAAATTTTTTTAACACTGCGTTGTTATTGTCTTGTCAAAATAGTACCAAAAACCGAGTTTCATCGAAATCAGCCCACAAACTAAAAGGTTGGCCGCCATCTTGGATTTTTTATACTTTAAAAATAGCTTTGTTATTTTCTTGTCAAAATTGTATTAAAAACCGAGTTTCATCTAAATCGGCCTACAAACAAAAAAGTTGGCAGCCATCTTGGATTTTTTTATACTTTAAAAATTGCTTTGTTATTTTCTTGTCAAAATTGTACCAAAAACCGAGTTTCATCTAAATCGGTCTACAAACTTAAAAGTTGGCCGCCATCTTGGATTTTTTAATATTTTTAACACTGCGTTGTTTTTTTCTTGTCGAAATAGTAGCTTAAACCAAGTTTCATCGAAATCGGCGCAAAAACATGAATTTGAAAATCTGAAATGGTGTAGTATTTATGGTCTCCCTAGTTTTGTAAAGGAATATTTCCTAAATATTGAAATTCTAAAATTGAAATTCGGCGCCAAAGTCAAAATCGGAGTTGCCAGGATTGACACTTGAATTTAACACCACCTCACCGATGATAGCTGTTTAGCATTATTGTGAAAATCTTATTAAATCAAAAGAGTAAGTTCAGTTTTATTTCACAATACCTATGTGTTATTCTAAATGAATATTTAAGTAGTATATTTTCAATATTCCTTAACTTTGATACACTACGTGATTGGTAACGTACATTTTTTCTCCTACCATCGTGGTATTATTGTTTAGTACTGGCAATTGTGCGAACGAGACATCCTCATCTACTTGGTGATGTTTCATTCACACAGTAGTCTTCAGTAAATGTCGTCGATAGAATTTCAACTCTATAACAAAGAGAATAAAGTTGAATTTCTTTTAAACGCATTGTGAGAATTTTTGTAGAGTACTCACTCCTTATATGAACCTCCTTGTCCGCGACCTACTACATCCGATAGTTTGCACACCTCAAGGTGCGTCCAGATATGTTCTTTTGCCCGTACCGTACCTCCGTTCCGATCGGCGTCGCGATTAAAGAACGCTAGTCTGGACGCATGTTCGGAACGGTGCGGAGGTACGCCGTTCCGTTCGCCGAACAGGTACGCCCCGATCCACCTCGAATCTCTCGCTCTTTTGCCCGTACCCGTATCTCTCGCTCTTGAGCGTCGCGAACAAAGAACGCTAGTCTGGACGCATGTTCGGAACGGTGCGGAGGTACGCCGTCTCGATCGCCGACAGGTACGCTCCGATCCATCGCGAGTCGGTTTTTTCGCCCCGTTCAAAGGAAAAACGGAACGGAGGAACGGTACGGCGCTAGTCTGGACGTGATCGCGGCGACGCCGACGTTCGGAGGTTGTAGTACAGTAGCCCGTAGTACATTTAAATTACGAAAAGGTTATAGATACCGTTTACCGTTGTGATATAATTATTTATTATGAAATTATAGATACTTTAACCCAAGTTTTACAGATCGCAACTCGCCGTAACCTATATTTGTATATCTCCAAAAATGAGATTTTTTATTTTTCGAGGTTAATCACATGGTTTAGCTATTGTCGTGTTCTACAGCGCTATGTTTGATTGCCACTGATAATAGTTAGACTGTGAAAAGTAGCCATACAAAGATTTAAGACCAGATGAAATGGATGGACTTTATCTGGTCTTAAATCTGTGTATGGCTACTTTTCATAGTCTTAATATTATCAGTGGCAATCAAACATAGCGCTGTAAAACACGACAATAGCTAAACCATGTGATTAACCTCGAAAAATAAAAAATAATCATTTTTGGAGATATACAAATATAGGTTGCGGCGGGTTGCGATCTGTTAAAGTATCTATAATTTTGTAATAAATAACTATATCACAACGGCAAACGGTAACCTTTTTCGTAATTTAAATTTACTACGGGCTGCTGTACTATTGGATCGGAACGTTGATACGGAACGGAGGTACGGTACGGCGCTAGTCTGGACGTGATCGCGGCGACGTTCGGCGGTTTGATCGGAACGGTGGTACGGAACGGAGGTACGGAACGGGCAAAAGTAGCGTCCAGACTTATTTGATCGGAACGCTGGTACGGAACGGAGGTACGGTGCGATCAAAAGAACATATCTGGACGCACCTTCAGAGGGCCTAGTACGAGTTGGTTTTTTGTTCTCACTTCACTTTGCGAATAGTAATCTATCGTCTTCTCTCTTTCACTCACTCGCATGATATCCTCTCTTTCACTCGATACTATTCGCAAAGTGAGGTGAGAAACACAACTCGTACTAGGCCCTCAGATCAGCCGCGGCAGTAAGCCGCGTCCGATAATTTGTTTGGACCTTCAGAGAGTTGACATTGGGTACTAATCGCTGAGTCATTGGTCGCCAACTCGCCAAGAGCCCTACCGCCCAACTCAAAGCTTTAGCCAGAGCGATAGCTAGACTATATCCATCCTTGTCATATCATAACACGACGACAACGACGGACAGTGTACTGACGTCATCAACCAAAGCCAGAGTAAAAGTCCGTCCTTGTCATCGTGTTATGATATGACAAGGATGGATATAGTCTAGCTATCGCTCTGGCTAAAGCTTTGAGTTGGGCGGTATGGCTCCAGGGGGGCTACTCAAATGGCCACTTTTCTATTCGTTCGCTAACTTAAATCTTAAAAATAAGCAATTAATGATCAAGTCAGATGTCGCAAGTTTATGTAAATCACAGACATTGTTGTATTGTACAGAATTGACAAGCCTACGACACGTTATTTTGGTGTTTATGGCTTATTTTTAATTTTTAAGTTAGCGAACGAATAGAAAAGTGGCCATTTGAGTAGCCCCGCTGACCCCCTAGCCAAAGTAACATTTGCAAATTTTCGTTATCGCTTCGCTTCGAAACATGTATGGATTTGACGTTTTAAAATTCGATAGTTAACGAAACCTTATGTCAATCCCATACATGTTTCGAAAGCGAAGCGATAACGAAGATTTGCCAATGTTACTTTGGCTAGGCCCTCAGGGGGGTGATTTTGTAATTTTGTTGCAATCAACTCTGACAGAAATCGCAGTTACATTGCTGCTTTAGTAAGAACCAATCTGACAACTATCTTAACTAAAGCAGCAATGCAACCGCGCTTTCAATCGATTTCAATCGAGAATTGTTAGCAACAGCTTTACGTAATCAAGGTACAGGTCTACCAGCTAAAAACAATGAAGTTAATGTTAACTGTACTTAATGACAGATGAATATGATACATTGCTTCTTTTCTTTGGTAAATTTTTATTTGTGCAAAAAAGAAGTAGTAATGTATCACATCCATCTGTAAAAATACAGTTAACATTAACTACATTGTTTTTAGCCGGTAGACCCGCGCTGGTTGGGGGGGAGGGTAGTTATGTAACTTTATTGCAATCAACTCTGACAGAAATCGCAGTGACATTGCTGCTTTAGTAAGAACCGATGTGACAACTATCTTACTTAAAGCAGCAATGTAACTGCGCTTTAAATCGATTTCAATCGAGAATTGTTAGCAACAGACTTACGTAATATAAGTACCGGTCGCCATCATGGAAAGTAATAAAAAATAACCATGAAAAAACTTTCCATGGTTAAAATGTAAAACTGTGGTGACCGATGACTTAGCGATCATTTTGGTGAATGACAGATCGTGAGTGAAATCGACCCCGACCTAGGGATGTCGAAAGTGAAAAAAAAAATCGATACATCGATATTTATAAAAATATCAATATCGGCCTCGATATATCGCGAAAAAAATATCGATATATCGATATATCGGTCGAATTTTCAGAGAACATTTGCAGTTTTGAAATTTCAGTCTATCTCAGTAATATCAATAGAATTTATAAAACAACATACATTACTCTAACTAATGTATGAAAATCTCAAAAAAAACGAATATTATTTATAATATCAAGCACTTATTTCTGTACCTTCAGTGAAAAGAGGTATAACTCTAAAAACATGATTTTTGGGAAATTGACTTTAAAGTTTAAAAAAATCCTACTCTTCATCTGAGATAGATAAAATAAAATTAGTGCTTGTAGACTGTAGATAGTTATGCTAGCTTTGTTTTCTTGTATAATTTACAGAGAAAAGTCTTACAGATTTTTCAGTATTCAAGAAAATGTTCAGTTATAACACTTGGCACATTTATTTATTTTGTGTATATTGATATAATAATACTTCTATCATTTTACACCAGGCACATCTGCTTTTGTGTAAAATGATACCTTACCTTAACTTTTTGTGTCAACTTTTTTAATTTTAGGTTTTTTTTCAAGTTGTCGAAGAAACATTGTTAAACAATCTCTAAATATGAGTAATTAGAGTTTTGTTCTGTTGAATCGTTAAAAAAAATCGAATTATATCAATTTACACAATTATTTTGAAAAAAACCGATGTGTAAATTGTTTCAACTCTTATCACTAACGATATAACTACTATATTTACTATGTGAATAGTGATATAATTCGTGAAAAATAAATAAAATATTAAATAGACACCAGCAAATTAGACTAATCATCTTCATATCAGCCGCACGACACCCACCGCTGAGTATAAGCTTCCCTCAAGGATCTAGCGGCTTGCCGCGACCTTCACCAGATCGTTGGTCAACCTTGTCAGGAACCTATACCAATGGAGCGTCGTCTGGTGCGCGGTCGCCGTTCCAGAACCTTTCAATCCCAACAGCCATCGGTTCTTCTCGCTACATAGCGGGACACATGTCCCGCCCACTGCCACTTCAGCTGAGCAATTCTTCAAGCGATGTCGGTTACATTAGTTCTCTTACGTATGTACTCAAGTTTTGGTTCGATTACGTAGAGGAAGGCCGAGCATGGTTCTAAGAAATTCGTAGTTTCTCTGTTTCACGTTTCACTGCCGTAAGTCATCACTGCCATCACACATTGGTCATAGACATTAGTCTTGAGACATTAAGGTAAGTTAGTTAGACGGAAAGAGTTTTTCAAAACTTCCCAAATGCTGCCTATCCAAGTTGGATTCGACAAAAGATCTCTTTCTTGAAGTTCGACTTACCTAACTGGACTGCCTGTTCTTCCTAGTTATACGTAATGAACTACAACTTCGAGTGTAGTATTCCCAACATGAACTAGAGCTTGTTTGTACAACATGGGCAATCGACTTAATTTTCGTCTTATCCATGTTCATTCTAAGACCTAATCTTTGGGAAGCACTACGAAGATCTACGAGCATTGTGTTAGTATTCAGTTTAATTCAAACTAGATACTTTTAATACTCTTTTTTCGTTTGTCACGCCAAATTGCTGATCGTAGGAACCAGACTCTACCACCAAAAAAATAATACAGAAAGATCAATACACAATGCGTAGTAAATATACTTTTTGAAATCACTCGATTATTACCTAAGTACGCTATCGCGTTCATACCTCGTATAATCACAGGTTTGAGTAGAACTAAAAGTCAACTTTTAAGAAAATATCATCATTGTATTTATTTTATTGTATTGCTTTTCCATTCTCTGATTAGAGCTCGTTTATGTGGATCCAGTTTCAAGATTGGGTGATAAATACTTTCTACTTGCCCTGAGCTACAATTTCGCCCAAAAATAAATAATTCAATGGATTCAAATTAGAGCTTCACGACAATGGCCACTCATTCGTACCGATAGAGCCTGGTAAATTTTTAAGTACCTATTATGTAGTCATTGTCATTACCTGAAGGCGCAGAGTACTGATGGAAAATACAGTTTTTGTTGTCAAAACAAGCAGGTTTCTGAAATGGTTTTGGTACTATAGACACACATCCACACTCTGCGGCAGGTGGTATTAGAACACCGAATAGTAAAAACTGCCACTTTGCTTGGCTTTCCTGGTCCAATCAAAGCTTTTCTCATTAGAAAGCTTTTAATTCGATCGAGACCTGGGCGGTGCTGCAGTCTCTCTCTCCAGAGGTGCCAAATGGACTAGATTTATATCGAGGTGCCGAGGTATAAGACTTAAACAAAAATGCCACCATATCGGACTGATTACAGAACCAGAGCACAAATCTCATCTAACTTTAGCATTCGGGAAGTTTTTTGAACATCTTTGCGTTGAACTTGCCTCAGTCTTAGGACGACCGACGTCTTTGGCCAGTATGTGTAGTCAGTGAGAGTCATGACTTATGGCAATGAAACGTGCGAATTTGCGTGATCGAATCAGCAATGAGGAGATCCTTAGGGAAACTATCGCTCAAAGGATAGCTCAGCTGTAGTGGCAGTGGGTGGGAAACATTGTGAGAAGAACCGATGGCCATTGAAATGGAAAGGTTCTAGAATAGTTACCACGCACCGGGATGAAGCTTCTTTCACTTCCGACTAACGTTTTGTTGAAAGTCGCGGGAAGCTGCTGTGTGCGGGCAGTGCAGCGCATGACCTATTGTTGTGGAGATCCTTGAGGAGGCCTAAACCCAGCAGTCGGTGTCATGAAGTTGTGTACCATTGATATTAGCAGCACGACACCCACTGCCGATGAAGAAGATGTTTACTACTGAAATCGAATACTAATTAATTTCTTGTATAAATACAACATACAACAGTGTGAATAGTTAGTGTATATTGATACAATTCATTTTATGCATCGAAGCAATCTTACCCTTATTTCAAGTAATATAGGTCAGATATTGTCCAATCAATAACAATATAGATAATTATAAATTAAATGACACAATCCATTATGCTTTGTGTAAAGTGATACAATTTACGTTTCGCTTCATATTGTTCGTGTCGCGAACTCTCGAGTGTCGTAGTCGTAACCAACGTCGGTGTAACACTGAGGCAAACAACACAATGTCGTGTCCATGCAGGCGCGGGGGAAGGGTACGAGAGAGAGGAGGGAGATTAAGAGGTTGCGGGGGGATTTTTAGGCAGTTATATCAATTTACACAAATAATAATCAAACGTTTTACTTTTTGTATTCTTATATTTTTTGATATAAGTCAATTATATCATTTAACACCTTTCCCAAGTTTATGTGATTATTGATATAATTGAAATTATATCGATAAACACGAAGTAAAAATCATTATTTTTGAATTTTCAGTGCTATAAGTCGAGTTGGATCAATGTGCACAAACTAGCATACTCTGAAATTATATGTGTGTAATGATATAATTCTAGATAAATCACTACGCACAATTCAAGTCATTTGTTATTGAATTGTGTATAAAGTATTAAATCGAGTTATATTTATTGACACTATTTTTTTAAAAGAATAGCCTCGGTACACTTTGTTTTAAGTAGAGATATATTAATTTACACAAATTTTTCCTAAAAAAAACATAAAAAGTAAGCACTTATATCACTATGCACAAAACTTATTTCTGTTAATATAACTCCTATAAATATGCCAATTAGACACAAAAAAAGCTAATTTTTCAATGATTTGAATAGTGAAATAAAATCAAAATCGATACAACTCGAGTTAGATCACTTTTCACTGAAGGTACAGATTTGTTAAATCAGATATTCAACGCACTGCCAAATAGACAATATGTTTTTATAAAAAAATATCAATAATGAATTATGATGAAAGTACAGATAAGTTGTTTTCCATTACAATCTTTTACAGTGCGTTCCATCGGTTAACCTCTGGCGTTATGTTGGTATCCCGTAAAATTCAATTTTGAACCTTATTCCATCGCAGTAAGATTAAAATGACGGTACTGCCAACATAACGCCATAGGAATAATAAACGCATTGTATGGCTTTGTATTCTAGCAACTTTAGAGTGATGTAATGATAGTAAAATAAATAAAAATATATCGTTTTTGATACGATTTTCGATATTGGTTATTTTGTATCGATATATCGGTTCAAAATATATCGGCTAAAAATATCGATATATCGAATAAAAAATATCGATATATCGATATTTTTTCAACAACCCTACCCCGACCCACATTAATAATCTGTGCGTCCGTCAACCAACCGTCAAGAAGTCAACGTCAAATCAGCTGCTTGCTTCAGTAGGGATGTCGAAAGTGAAAAAAAATATCGATATATCGATACATCGATATTTATAAAAATATCAATATCGGCCTCGATATATCGCGAAAAAAATATCGATATATCGATATATCGGTTCAATTTTCAACGAACGTTTGCGGTTTTTAAATAACAATGTATTTATTTCAGTCTAGCTCAGTAATATCAGTAGATTTTATCAGGCAACACACATTACTTTAATGTATGAAAATCTCAATAAAAACGAAGATAATTTATAAAATCTGGCGCATATTTATTAGATAAGATATTCAACGCAGCACAAAAAACATACCAGTCATAGACAATATATGTTTTAATATTAAAATAAATTATAATTTATGATTAAAGTATAGATAAGTTTTTCCATTCCAAAAATATATCGTTTTTGATATGATTTTCGATATTGGTTTTTTTGTATCGATATATCGATATATCGGTTAGAAATATATCGGCTAAAAATATCGATATATCGAACAAAAAATATCGATATATCGATGTATCGATATTTTTTCAACAAGCCTATGCTTCAGTCGAAATAAATTCCTTTCAGTAATTTTCTTGCGTTTTTGTTTTAGACGTATCTGAAGAATTTTCCGTGGATATAACGTATGAGCAAAGTTAACTTTTGTTTGTATTTACCGTGAGTAATTGTGTTATGAACATACTGAGTTGTCAGTGACCAAATGGGTAGTGAATTAAATATTGCGACCTCTGGATCCAGGTAATCGTATATTGTACTATTCAGATTATTTTCAAAATTATTGCGCAATTGATTCATTTGACGACATATTTTCTGTTATATTATACATTGTATTGTATGTAGATGTTTCTCACTTTTTAGGAATACCACATTTTCTCTGTTATGCCAAGATTTCATTTGTCATGTTACATTTGGAGTAAGCTTGTGTTGCCGCTCATTTACCACCTCATTACCAGCATCTTGAGGTAATTTCACTGCTCTCTCTATGAAATGTTTTGCTTTCCATACCATTCCAATATTTGCATTGTGTGCTTGCTTCACTTCATGTTTCATCACAGACTGTATAGTATCATGAGATTTTAGAAATGATTTTTCGCGCCATAGTAATCAATAATTAAACTAAAGCTAGCTAGTCCGATATCATAAAATCTAAACCCTTTCCATATTTAGAAAAAATACTCATTAGGTTATAAATAAATCAATGAAAAAGGATGTTCTCAACGCCATACCAACTTCTGATATTCTTTCAGATAATTGTTGAGATTCACTTCAGTCACCATCAATGGGATTTATCAAGCAAGTGATGGTCTATGTCAGGGATGGGGAAACTTTTTCTTTCGCGTGCCAATATTTAGTAACAAAATACCATATATTTTGGGCCAAGTTGTTGCATTATAGCTATATTTTTTATTAAAAAAAACTTCACTTGATTTTTGTTTGATGGTCGCAGGCCAGAAATCAATGATTCACGGGCCAGAGATGGCCCACAGGCTGTAGTTTCCGCATCCCTGGTCTATGTTGTGCCCTTTAGTTCTGTTGCATGCCTTATGTCTAGGCTGTGGATTATGTTCTTGAAAATTTACTTGTAAATTGTGTGTGTCCTTTGTTGTCCTAGACATTTATATATTTTTATATATAACTATAATTAAAAAATAGTCAGTTTTATATTAATCTAGAATCTGACTGTAAGCATAACTTTAAACATGATTTAAAATCATCAACACAGCATGGTATTTTTTTTAAACTTACAAAACATATTTTTAAATAAAACAACTTATGAACAACTTTAATGAGTGTGCCAAACAAAGTAATCAGTAGAAACAACAATTTAATCCTTTATTAAGTTTTAATGAAGCAGAAAGTTAGTAAAGCAACAAAAAAAAGTGTACGAGTATCAATGAAGAATGAGATAATAATTGTAGCTGCTTTAAAAACCTTAAAATTTTGACCTTAACCTCACTATATATATTAGAAATCTGTAAATTCGTCAGAAATAACATTCACTTATTCCCCCAAGTAAAAGACTGCTACACCGGAACAATGAATCTAAGACATAAGAACCACCTAGCCTTACCTCAATCTAATCTAAAACTCCATAGTTCGGGAACATACGTTAACGCCATAAAAATTTATAATAAACTCCCCAAAATAATTAAAGATGAAAATAATATAAATTCATTCATAAGAAAACTTAAAGAGTATTTGTTGGAAAACTGTTTTTACACTATGCAGGAGTTTTTCGAGCTCTGTAAATGACTATTTTCAAAAATTGTATTGTAGGTATTAAGTATGTTATGTATGTTATTTATTATTTATTTTAAAATGTTATAATTAATTAATTAAGCGAGTTCTTAATTTAATTGAAAAATTGTAGTGCCCTAACGGGGTTCATGATGATACTTTTAATATTTACCACCATGTAAAACTCATGAGACAATAAAGATATTTGTATTTGTATTTGTTAACTGTTGTTTTATGAAATTAACAGACCCTTAAGTGTGTTGTTTTAAGGCCGAAGTTCACCAATACCAAAACAGGCGATCAAGTCCCAAACGTCTGTTTTTGACGTTTTTATGTATGGAGAAAATGTCAAAATCAGACGGTTAAAAATTAATCGGCCGTTCAAGTTGTTGGTGAAATCGGGTCTAAGTGTTTAAAAATAATTGAAAGTTTAATTTAGTAACTAAACTGACTAAATGTAAAATTTTCCGGATTCCAGTGTAGTAAGCCGGTCATGGATTGGAAATATTTTATCCATTGTGTGGAAGTAAGACTTGTACCAATTTCCATCTGTCTGTGTCATTTAATTTGCTTTTTTATTTGTATTTACTGTGGATGTTTTAAATAAGAATTGTTTGCTTAAAATGCACTATTATATCTCTAAAATAAAAAGGCAGACTCACCCGTTAAAAAAGCCCGACTTTTGGGCATAAAAATTATACAAACATTTAGGAAACCTGTTCTATGAATTTCTGATGTGATTCAAATATTTGCAAATACATAAATATATAAAAATATTTTAATCTGACTGTTTGTCCGATCAGAAATCAAAAATGTTAAGCACAAAACATTTTAATGCTTCTAAGATTATTTTATTTTTTTCATGACTAACACTTTTGCTTGTTATTTGTCAGAAACTCGTAATTTTTTTGTGGATTTTTTATTTATGAAAGAAAAAGATAATTAAAATAAGTTATCTTTTTTAGTTGGACTGGTGGATGGTTCAGCTGGACTCGTCAGTCGGATGAAATGCTACGAAACGTTGAAAAGAGGATATTATCATGTAAGAATTCTTTATTATTTTCATACACGTTTTTTTACCAAATCTGAAGTGTGATGCCGTAGTAAGACTGCAGCAGAGCCTCTGAACTGCGATTTTCTAATATAAATGAAGGTTTGGCGTCTGTTCCTACTACGGTGCGTGGCGTGGCTCTGGGGCCCTATTTTTGAATCGCTCGGCTGGCGTCGAACGCTCGTTTCTATTGATTTTCGTTCGAAAAATCAACTCAAATGTATGAGCTGTCGAACGAAAATCAGTAGAAACGAGCGCTCGACGCCAGCCGAGCGATTCAAAATAGGGCCCCTGTAGGGTTATTCATGTCTAAGTTGACGTATAACGGTCCTTTCCGCTTACAAAAATATACAAACACAATTTGTCTTCAGAACATTTGGAACAGAACTTAGTCATATACATTTTTCAATGTCAAATAAATTTTGTAATTGATAATTTCGCAAATACGATTGTTACCGTTGCGTAATGATACTTTTTAAGAATTAAAACGTCTTAAAAACGTCATTTAACTTTTCATTTTGCAAAGTTTGGCCCTTTTTATGGATTTTCGTGCATATTTTAGCTATTATTTTATGTTGCATATAATCCGGTCTCTATTAATCGGACTGTACAGGCCTTAAAAATAAATCTTCAGCATTGCTTAGTTTAAATTAAAACTAAATATTTGCTGTTAACGGAAATTTATTCGTTTGATATTATAAAAATTACACTGTCTATCATTTTTCAAAAAGCTGAAATCAGATTTAACTTTCGTACTTATTAAAGGGTAGTATTTAATCGGCTAACAATAAATTCCCATTTTGGGTTTCAAAAATACTGAATATAGGGTACTGAAATACTAAGTGGGCGACAGACCTACTGAGGGCGACTACAGATATTGAAAATGGGTGACTTTAAAATACATATTGGGTAACTAGTTATTCAGAATGGGCGACCAAATTACTATTTGGGCGACAACCTTAGGGCACACAAAACATTTAGGCTGAGTTGCACCACCTAACTATAACGATAACAAGCTTGTTAAAGTACGGGTTAAGCCATAGCCTTCTATATCTTCCAAGCCCTGAAGTTGAGCAGAACGGCAACATCGCATGTGGTCAAGCACATAGTATAAAATTATTTTAAAAGTTATTTATTATTTGTTTTTCCTATATTATCTATGTTTAAACTAGTTGTAAATTGTGATGTAAGGTTATTTCAATAAAGTTTTATATTTATTATTATTATTTATTTATTAGAACATAAGGTTTGAGTCAAATTATTTGAACTTTTCGGGGGTTCTTTAGTACGATGAGCATTTTGATCTAAGCCTCCTCTAGCAATAAATCTTACATCATTGGAAAGGTATTTAAATTTGAAACACTTTATTGTATTACTATAAACGTCAACTATTAGTACTTTGAGAGTTATAACGCTCTAAACTTGACCAATTTTTTTAACATTAATGACCTAAAACTCCGAAAATACTAACAATTAATAGAAAGTATGTTTGCAGCAAATATTTGTCATATAAAAACCTTTTTTATGATATATCATTCATTTCTATAGGTGTGGTAGATCAACTCCCATAGACAATAAACCACTTTTATACTTTAATAACCTTTAACTCCAAAAGTATTAACAATTGGTATAAAGTATAGCAACAGCAAATATTTGTCTTTAAAAGACCTTTCTAATGATATATCATTTATTGCTAGAGGGCGTGTTAATCAACTCCCTGCTGAAGAAAATCAACAAAAAAGATGACATCTTTGACAGCAATTTTTTCCTGGTTAACATTGAAATTTTTCTTATTCTTTAATATACAAAGTATTTCAATAAAAGAACTAAATTATTTTCATATTTTAAACCTCACACAATTACTACGAAAAAAAATATCGACCTTTTAAAATTGAAATATTCCCATACATTTAGTATGGAGACTGGCCGACGACATGACCACGAACTGACAGTAACAGACGTTGCCAAACTTATGTTCACGGCTTGCAATTAAAGAAGGCTATGGTTAAGCACAAGTTAGCCAAAAAAAGAGGTTGCCAGCCAGCATGATGCCAGCCTTTGACAAGTTTGACGTAACAAATAGGTAGCATTATCATTTGACGATAACCGTAACTTTGACAGTGTTTTGGTGCAACTCACACTAAAACTTTGGTATATTTTATTTAAAAAAGATGACTATCATCCTAATCTAGATGTCAAAAAACAAACAAAAAACAAACGAAAAATACCATGTTGGGCAGCTTAAATCAGTTAAATAGTTACCTACTTGGCATAACTGTAGCCCATTCGGCATTTTTGTCACTCATTTAGAAGTTTCACTGCTAACTTAAATTATTTGTCTCCCACATGTAGTCGCCCGTTTTACGTATTTTTGTAATCCACAGTTTGTCGCCCGTTTAGTCATTTTGTCGCCCCGGCCAAAAAATAAACCGCTGCCCGGCTTAGTATTTAAGTATCCCATTAACGGTCGCCTTTGATTATTTCCAGTCACCCAATTAATTAATTCCCCATATTAAATGTACCTAACAATGCCGTTGTTCATTGCGTTGAACTCTTATCTCGCCGTACATTTTCCGGGATGTAAAATTATCGATAAACGAATGTCCCATTATCTTTCATCAGTGTTATCAATTTGCGAATGGCCCCCTTGCTTGGATATGATATGAGTTGACCTTTTCGCCACGATATACTCTTTTGGTTGCACTTAATGTGTATTTTAGGTAAATACGATAACATGTCCTTTCGGTCATAGACGTTCTGCAAATAGGCTTTCTGACCAAAATAGCTATTTATTTTGAGATCCTAGTTACAATATTAAAATAAAAAGATGTTGCATTGCAGAACCCTTAGCCATTGCATTGTCGGGAGGTAACTAAATATTCTAAATTTTTGAGAAATAAAACAAAATAATTGCACAGCAGAAAGAGACAGAGAAATAAACTAACACGAATGTTTGGGAACCTCAGATTTATAACTCAAGTCATCAACACAGTTTTTTGTCATCATATCATCATATCAGCCACACGACACCCACTGCTGGGTATAGGCCTCCCCTAAGGATCTCCACAACGATCGGTCCTGCGCTGCCTGCATCCACTGGCTTTCCGCGACCTCCACCAGATCGTCGGTCCACCTTGTCGGGGGCCTACCCACGGAGCGTCGTCCAGTGCGCGGTCGCCATTCCAGAACCTTTCTGCCCCAACGGCCATCGGTTCTTCTCGCTATGTGTCCCGCCCATTGCCACTTCAGCTGAGCAATCCTTCGAGCGATGTCGGTTACTTTAGTTCTCCTGCGGATCTCCTCGTTTCTGATTTGATCACGTAGGGAAACGCCGAGCATGGCTCTCTCCATTGCACGCTGAGTGACCTTGAGCCTCCTTATGAGACCCATAGTTAGCGGCCACGTTTCACTACCGTAGGTCATCACTGGCAACACACACTGTTCATAGACTTTCGTCTTGAGACACTGAGGTAAGTCGGACGCGAAGATTTTTCGAAGCTTCCCGAATGCTGCCCACCCTAGTTGGATTCGGCGAGAGATCTCTTTCTCGAAGTTGGACCTACCTAACTGGACTGCCTGTCCTAGGTATACGTAATGGTCAACAACTTCAAGTGTAGTGTTCCCAACATGAACTGGAGAGGGTACAACATGGGCATTTGACATAATTTTCGTCTTATCCATGTTCATCCTAAGACCCACTCTTTGGGAAGCACTACGGAGATCTTCGAGCATTGTGTTCAGGTCTTCCATGGTCTCAGCCATAAGGACTATATCATCGGCAAAACGAAGGTGTGTTAGGTACTGGCCATTAATGTTGATGCCGAGTCCTTTCCAGTCCAAGAGCTTAAAGATGTCCTCCAACGCAGCTGTGAACAGTTTCGGAGAAATAACGTCTCCCTGTCTCACACCACGCTGCAGTTGGATAGGATTTGTGTTCTGGTTCTGTACTCGGATCGTCATGGTGGCATTTTGGTATAAGTACCTCAACACCTCGATATACCTATAGTCCACTTGGCACCTTTGGAGAGACTGCAGCACCGCCCAGGTTTCAATCGAATCAAAGGCTTTCTCATAGTCCACGAACGCCAAGCAAAGTGGCTCATTATACTCCTCAGTCTTCTGTATAACCTGCCGCAGCGTATGGATGTGGTCTATGGTGCTAAAGCCTTTTCGGAACCCGGCTTGTTCGGGAGGTTGGAAGTCGTCGAACTTGCGAGCGAGACGATTCGTAAGGACTCTCGAAAACAGCTTATAGACATGACTCAGAAGCGAGATGGGTCTATAGTTCTTTAAGATGGACTTGTCACCCTTTTTAAAGAACAAGATCACCTCACTTATGTTCCATGTCTTTGGCGTTCTGCCCTGGACGATGACGGAATTAAAGAGCTTCTGGAGGACTTTGAGTATCGGCTTACCGCCCGCTCTCAGAAGTTCTGTAGTGATTCCATCGTCACCCGCCGCCTTGTTGTTTTTCAGCTGTTTGAGAGCCATACTAATCTCGCACAGGCTGACGTCCGGGATATCTTCGGTATAGTGTCGGGTAAGCTTGGCTCTGGGGTCTTTAGCCTTGCTTTCAACAGGTGTCTGCGTGGAATATAACTGCCCATAGAAGCTCTCGATCTCCCTCAGGATTTCAGGCTTTGATGAAATGATGCGTCCGTCGTCAGTTTTCAGCTTCGTCATCTGGCTTTGCCCAATAGACAGATCTCTCGCGAACACTTTGGAGCCTTTATTCCGCTCGATGGCCTCTTTAATACGATTCGTATTAAATTGGCGAAGGTCGCTCGTCAAAGACTTAGATATCTGTCTATTAAGCTGCCGATAACGATTAGCATCTACTGAACTCTGGAGCCTCATTTCACGTCTCTGATCCATGAGTAGGAGTGTGTGGTCGGAGAGTTTCTTTATCTTGGGACGGCGGGTCTTAAAGAGCTTGGACCCTACCGTACGGACAGCATCCACCACCATGTTGTTTAGATCGTCCACATCTATGCTGTTCTCAAGGGCTTCGAAGCGGTTTTGGAGTTCGAGTTGAAAGCTCTCGGGGTTTTGAATATGGGCCGGCAATGGTCGAATTGTTGATTTTATCAGTCGAGATCTTTCCAGCTTTGGGTTGATATTCAATGTGCCACGTACCAATCGGTGATCGCTCCCCGTCTTAACAGCGTTGATCACAGTGACATCATTGAATATTTGCTTTTTCGTCGACATGATAAAATCTATCTCATTTCTGACTTTACCGTCCGGACTGACCCAGGTCCACTTCCGGCATTCCGGCTTTCTGAAGAAGGAGTTCATCATAAAGAGGTTCTCCTTCTCCATAAAGTCAGCCAGCATCTGGCCTCTGTCATTCCGTTGCCCAACTCCAAATTGCCCCACTCTCAGCTCATCACCGCATCGTTTCCCCAACTTAGCATTGAAGTCCCCCATCACAACAGTGTAGTGGGTTTTGAAGCTATGCATGGCTTTAGAGATCTCCTCATACATAGCCTCCACTTCGTCATCTTGGTGTGTCGAGGTCGGTGCGTAAACCTGTATAACATTCAGCGAACACCGTTTGGATATTCTGAGTATAAGGTACGCCACCCTGGTCGACACACTTCCGATGGTAGTCACGTTGTTGACAAGGGACTTGTGGACGATGAACCCGATACCACCTTGGGACTGTTGGTCGCCCTCCCGGTAGTAAAGCAAGTTACCGGAGTTGAGGATTATCGAGTCCTCTCCCGCTCTTCGGACTTCAGATAAGCCGATAATGTCCCAGTGTACCTTGCTGATAACTTCTTCCAACTCGGTTAACTTCGCGTCGGTCCTTAGTGTGCGCGTGTTATAGGTTGCCAGGTGCAGTAGTCGTCGTTTTTGGTAGCCGAGCCGCACCCGGGGATTCTTAGCACCCCCTGCCCCGCCGTTACCGTAGCCGCTACCGTAGCTAGGAATAGCGGGGCTGCCGGGGACTGGGGGCCAATTTTTTGATCCATTATGCATAAGGGGGGGGGGTTTGCCATAATCGCCACGCTTGGCAGGCGGGTTGGCGATCGCAGTAGGCCAAGGTTTTTTGGAGACGCTGCTGCCCGTCTCTTGAAGGCTATGCTCCCTTAGTCGCCTTTTACGACACCCACGGGATGATAGGGGGTAGTGCTATTCTAGGCCGGCACATACACGGCAGTTTTTTGTATTAATAAATAAATATTCTGGACAAATCCCACCAGTAATTTATTCGCAATATCTAACCAAAGATTGTATTATGGTGACTTATCATTATCACGACGACATTTTATCTGATGTAGAAATAGCATTTGATAGTAATCTAGAAGCTATTCTGCTTACGGTGGAGGGGGTGAAATTTTCTAACGCCCCGCGTACTGTTGGGCGTTGGGCAAATCGGGTATCATTTTCGGATAGATAAAGGATGGCCAATCATTTTCAGAATTGAAAGAACCGATATTGGCTTGAAAAAAAATATGATAAGATAGCCATATTCATACAAATTCCAAAAATATAAGTTTCATTGGAATAGTTTCATAATAAATGTGTTAAAAATATTATACCTATACACAGCGTGGCAGAGCCATAAATAAATCTATAAAAACTCCCCATTTATTATTCTAATTGAAAAAAGTTATCGTAAACAGTGAAAGCTACACCAAAAATGTCGAAGAACAATATATTCTTCATTAAATTTTCTACATTAATTTTTTAGGAAGTATGTTAATAGGAATTATAGTTTTTAAAACAAACTCACAATCATTGGGTAAGTAACGGAATTAAGGCAGTTAATAAAATAAAACTACCTACCTATTTCATGACTAATCAGTAATCACAAATTGTATTTATTTTTTAATTTAAATCACACGAGTCTGTACTAGGCTCTGTTAGTATGGGGGAGACTTAATTTTGTTATGACCATCTTAAATGTAACCTTGTTCTAATGCAAATAAACGAATTTCTATTTCTATTTCGTCATTCGGTTTTTTGTAGGAAAGGGTAAATATTTTATTAAACAAATTGTTTTATTTTGTTAGTATGTCTTGTTCTCTTCGACATACACTCAATCACTCAACTTAATATCGTACAGTACAATAGTATACAATAGTGCAATGATTCATTGATTCCTGTTGATCTTTGAACATTGTTGATTCATAAATAAAATAGTTTTTGTCTTTGAAACGTTTCCTTTTTCATTCTTTTGTTAGCTTTTTTATTATGTATTTTCTATACTTTTGAAAAAAATAATGCTATATAATAGTTGATTATATTTGTGACCTTGGTATTCATTTGGCTAAAACTTTACAAGATACTAACAATATATTCGATTCATGTTTTTATAATAAGTTATATAGGTAGTTATGTACATGTACTCGTAAAAATGTTGAATCGTGTTTCTGTCATCATGAGATGGCGATTTTCAACTTAATTTGAGATGACGTCATGTTATCATCATCAGAATGTAACAAAAAATACTTCCTCTATATTAAGTAACTCTAGTTGGTCTAGCAAATTAATAAAAACAGAAAAAATTATTTTTTGGATTCGACATTCTATTATATTATTAAAAGGGAGGGAATAAAAAATGGGGAATCAAACTAATAACGGCTTAGACCACAAGTCTGCATGGCCTAAGATGTTAAATAGAAAAAAAAATCAGGTCAATGCCTAAGATTCTGAGGCCTCATAACGCATTCTAAAATTAGATTAGCCAGATCCCACCAGGTGGAGAGAGTGGCTTGTCGGTTCGTAATAGAGGAGTCTGACGAGATCGCCTATTTAATACAGGAAACTTGTAATCATGAAATGAATGGTTGTCTCTGGGGGAGGAGTGAAGTGAAAAACTGTCGTGCGTACGAGTACCTATTAGCAATTAGCAACATACCATGATACTATACATTACTACGAAATAGTTCAAACTGTTATCGCGCAATCAAAAACTGTCGTTCGCTTTTCGATAGCGAAAAGAGTTATCATCAACTTGTAGTAGGTACCCGCTATTCTACCTCCCTTCGTAAGAGGAACTAAGGTGCAAAAGCACTAAACTTAAGAATCGCCTAAGTCTTTTCTTATCTACAACTCGACCAAAATAACTAGGCGAATGACAGCTACATGACGGCTAAGTTTATGACACCGTTTTAATTTGGTCGTGTTGTAGTTAGGAAAAGACTTAGGCGTTCCTTAAGGGTGCACCGAGCGTCCACTAGCGCCGCCAATCAAGAAAAAATCATTACAACGAAATAACTATGTTTAACAAAATTCTGAAACATATAAAAACTAGTATTAGTTATAAACTATTTTTGTATGCGTAAAATTCTAAGTTTAAATGCGTTCGTGTGGTTAAAATCTGGATTAACGCCTAAAGTGGCCACTTTAGGCGTTAATCCAGCTTTTAACTACACAAACACATTTAAACCAGGAAAAAAACGCATACAAAAATAGTTTATAACTATTACTAGTTTTTATATGTTTCAGAATTTGGTTAAACATAGTTATTTCGTTGTAATGATTTTTTCTTGATTGGCGGCGCTAGTGGACGCTCGGTGCACCCTTAAGTTTAGTGCAATCGGGCGTAAGATTTCCAATACAAAAATGTTGTAAGTAAGTACCTATCTAATAAGTCTTGACTGGATCGCAAAACGTAATCTAAACACTTAGCATAGACATAATATGCCAAACGTATCTGATCTAATTAATTAAACACACTTGATCAAGAACTTATCGTTTTTTTTAGCTTCGGGCTTTGTCACTTACTGCTAACTACTAGCCGTAGAATTATAAAAATAAGTTATGTTTGGTTTGAATGGGGAGTAAACAGTCTGAATTAGATATAGTCATAACAAACTTCCTATAATAGCATCGACGTTTTCGCTAACCGCAAAGACATAGTCTGCGAACTAAAATCAATGGAAATGTAATTGCAAACAATTACATATGTATTGCTTAAGGGTGCATAGGACGTCCACTAGCGCCGCCAATCAAGAAAAAATCATTACATCGAAATTACTATGTTAAATAAAATTCAGAAAAATATAAAAACTAGTATTAGCTATCAACTGTTTTAGTATGCGTTAAATTCTTAGTTTTAATGTGTTCGCGTAGTCAAAATCTGGATCAACGCCCAAAGTGGCCACTTTAGGCGTTAATACAGGTTTAAAGTAGACAAACACATTTAAACCAAGAAAAAAACACAAACAAAAATAGTTTATAACGAATACTAGTTTTTATATTTTTCAGAATTTCATTAAACATAGTTATTTCGTTGTAATGATTTTTTCTTGATTGGCGGCGCTAGCGGAAGCTCGGTAAACCCTTAAAAAATAGCACCACGGGGCTAAGCCAGGCCATTTTCGATCTATCGCATATTGGTACCAGGCCAAATTGGCAAGATAGCCAATAGTTTGGTGTTATCAAATACTAGCTTCTGCCCGCGACTTCGTCCGCGTGGATATTAGACGAAATCCTTTTTAGGAACCTTCAACCAGGATCCGGCCAGCCATTTTTACGTGATTAGGCGAGTCCCCATCAAGCGCGCTGCCTCGCGAGGCAAGACATTTGCCGCGTGTGGCGGGCCTCGCATAAGGCTTCCAGTTCCCGTTCTCGTTCCCGATCCCGCTCCCGTTCCCCGTTCCCGTTCCGTTCCCGTCCCGTTTGCGTTCCCGTCCCGTAAACGTCCCGTAACCGTCCCGTACCCCTTTACTGGAACTGAGGGACTTTCATACAAACTTTCATCCCTTATTTCATCCCCTTAGGGATGGAATTTTCAAAAATCCTTCCTTAGTGGATGCCTACACTGTATAAAGTATCTGTGTGCAAAATTTCAAGTCTTTAGGTCCAGCGGTTTGGGCTGTGCGTTGATAGATCAGTCAGTCAGTCATTCAGTTTACGATTTTATATATTAAGATTGTCGTCTGCGTTGCGAAGTAGGAAGGAAGCTTCTGGGAGATATGCCACCCTGAACATATGGCCTCCCATACAATGATCTCAGATCGCAAAAAATAATCGATGTCATATTGATATAAATGGTGAACAGGGTTGTAGGTGGCATCATTACAAACATGTTAGACATCGGCTTGGTTAGATATCAGGAAGCATGCGCGCGGCCAGGGTAGAAACAGACTTTTTTCCAAAAAATATTCGACTACATATTGGCATGTAATTACATTCAGGGGGTGGGGCAGGTCCCAAGCGTATATTAAACCTAGTCTTGCGTCGCTTTCAGGAAGCGTCTAGGAGGTCAGGGCCGGTAAGTACATTTGACATAATATGCTCTTGCGATCCTTGTTCCTTATTCGATCGATATGAAAACATAAAAAATAGTTCAGCTAATGATGCCGCCCCCACGCACGACCCTTTCACCATGTATATAAATATGCGATCAATATTTTTTAGAGATGGGTGACCATGTTCACGGTGGCATATCTCCCAGAAGCTTCCTACTTCGCAACCCAGACGATGATATTTGATAACACCACGCTAAGCAAGCTAATCTTTCCAATTTGGTCTGGTCCCAATATGCGATAGATCGAAAATGACCCTAGTTGGCCGACGGTCCATAAAGAAAAGAGAGAGTTTATTCGAAATTACGTCCTGTGTAGTAAACGGTATACAGATTGGTCGCTATTATGCCACCACACCCAGTGTTCAGTCGCTTTGTGCTGCATAACTAAATGCCAGCATTTTTAGCCCCGCCCATTTGGTTGTCATTTTACGTGAAGCTATTTTTTGAGTGGATGCTTGTTCAATAGATTTTAGTTCGCTGGACAGACAGTAAAGTAATCATCAGCATCATAACAGGTTCACGTCACCAACTTGGCCTCCCCAAACAAGACAAGACGTAGCAATAGCGTTTTACAATTTTGTCTTATGAATATAGAAAACTAACCTTTGTTCTCTTACATCCAGGTTTGAAAACGGCGTACAAGAGGTTCTACGTGGACATCGGCTCGGTAGTGGGGCAGAGCGACAAGATATGGACGATATCGTTGAACGACGAGTCGGGTAACACCCCGCTGGTGATGCTGCACGGAATGGGTGCGGGAGTCGCCCTCTGGTGCCCTAACCTCGACGCTTTCGCCGCCACAAGACCGGTGTACGCCTTCGACTTGTTAGGTAAACTACTGGCTCTGTAGCAAGTTCCACAGATATGAATGATATTGTTGACCGACGTGTCCGATAACACCCCGCTGGTGATGCTGCACGGCATGGGCGCGGGAGTCGCCCTCTGGTGCCCGAACCTCGACGCTTTCGCCGCCACACAGCCGGTGTACGCTTTCGACTTGTTAGGTAAACTACTGGCTCTGTTAGCTCTTAAAGTACTGGCTCTGTAGCAAATGTCATAAGATATGGACGATATCGTGGAACAATGAGTCGGGTAACACCCCGCTGGTGATGCTCCACGGCATGGGCGCGGGAGTCATCCTGTGGTGCCCGAATCTTGACGCTTTCGACGTCACAAAACCGGTTTACGCCTTCGACTTGTTAGATAATCTACTGGCTCCGTTAGCTCTGTATCCAATGTCTCAAGATATGAACGATATCGTTGATCGACGAGTCGGGTAACACCCCGCTGGTGATGCTGCACGGCATGAGCGCGGAAGTCGCGCTCTGGTGCCCGAACCTCGACGCTTTCGCTGCCACACGGCCGGTGTACGCCTTTGACTTGTTAGGTAAACTACTGGCTCTGTAGCAAGTTCCACGGATATGAATGATATTGTTGATCGACGAGTCTGATAACACCCCGCTGGTGATGCTGCACGGCATGGGCGCGGGAGTCGCCCTCTGGTGTCCGAACCTAGACGCTTTCGCCGCCACAAGACCGGTGTATGCCTTCGACTTGTTAGGTAAACTACTGGCTCTGTAGCCAATGTCACAGATATGAACGATATCGTTGATCGACGAGTCGGGTAACACCCCGCTGGTGATGCTGCACGGCATGGGCGCGGGAGTCGCACTCTGGTGCCCGAACCTCGACGCGTTCGCTGCCACACGGCCGGTGTATGCCTTCGACTTGCTAGGTAAAGTACTGGTTATGTAGCAAATGTCACAGATATGGACGATATCGTTGAACGACGAGTCGGGTAACACCCCGCTGGTGATGCTCCATGGCATGGGCGCGGGAGTCGTCCTCTGGTACACGAACCACGACACGTTAGGTAAACTAAACTGTTTCTTAAGGTCGCTGTATACGTGACAGGAAATACTTCGGACGGGACGATGCCGTGTGCACTGTGCACTAATACATTTTTCCACGTCCTGTCCCGTCCG
Organism: Agriphila tristella; assembly: GCA_928269145.1. Classification (NCBI taxonomy): domain Eukaryota; kingdom Metazoa; phylum Arthropoda; class Insecta; order Lepidoptera; family Crambidae; genus Agriphila; species Agriphila tristella. Next base: position 53,951,601 of record OV743430.1, on the reverse strand, counting down.
TGTTTTCGTCACGGTCACGACGTACCTATATTTGTTACTATATTTTTATATGCAACGATGCCAAGAAATCGTCTCCGTCCGTCTGGGACGTGAAAAAACCCGTTACGTATATTGAGTCCTTTACGTGTACTTTTAGTGAACAATTTTCACTATTTATAAAAACTTCAATAAAAAGCAATATCGTCGACGATACTACAAAACCGCTGATCTACTATTTGCAATACCGCGGAACTGCGAACAGTAACGAAGTTTTAATTACTGTTCCGCGCGCGCGCATTGCGCTATTGCAACGAAACATGGGAGAGCTTCATAATGGCTAGTTTAAAATCGAGTCATCATCACCAACGCGCGCCTAGGTCAGCGCGGAGCGGTAATTTAAATTCCACTACTGTTCGCAGTTCCGCGGTATTGCAAATGGTAGATCAGCGGTTTTGCAGTATCGTCGACGATATCATAAATTGTTATAAAATTTATTTTATAACGTTATCTCACGTTAGATCGTGCATTATAATATGGTATTTGTGGAGAGCCACATTTATTTAGGTTCCGGCTTTCAAATTGAACTTGACTTGGGCATTAAAGACGCAACAAAGTTAATCATATTTTAATCAAGATATCAACAAAACTTTCAATGTTAAATTAATAAATTGTAAGATTAGCAAACTCGCCGATAAAACAGCTGTTATTTCGTTTTGTGTTTCAGTGTAGGTACCTTATAGATTGATACCTACTACAGAAATAACTTCGAACAACGACGCACTATTTCAAGGACAATTAAACCGCAATTCCTTTATTACACTTCTAGGACATTATAATTACTTAATTAGCGTTATTATTTTCTTTGCTCTTTGGCGATTGGTTATGCTTGTCCCAACTAACGAAAATGCATTGGTTTGTTCGAACTCACGAAAAAAAAACCATATTGATCTCTTGCCGGTTCGATGTCTGTTGTGTGAACATCAATATACAACTTAATGCAACACAACGAAAGCAGTAGCTCTCCATGAGTTGATGCAAACTGTTTCCGCCACCAAAAACTATCGGATATACTGCGCACAGTCAATGCGAGTAAAAGAAAGAAAACAATAGTTTACTTTTACCGAAAACAGTATCAAGTCATAGTAGGGCTACAAAACGCTTGAACGCTAGACTGCTTTCTTTCTAATAGTAAGTCGGAAAAATGAGGCGTTAGTGTCTAGTAGACACACTACCGAAGAAGGCAAAGCTTTTATTATGAAAAAAAAACGCTAATTATTTTTCGGTTTGTTGTTAGTCATTCACAAAGTATTGCAGGCTTAACCTCGGTTGCGTAACTTCGGCATAGTGTGTATGGACACTTAGAGCCTTTTCTCATTTGTCGGTGCAGCATCGGTGCGACATCAGCATGCTCGGTATACCCAGTACCGAAAGGATATGGACGCCTATATTTCAATAGATATTATTTTCAAAATTTTCAAAATCGGTGTCCTACTTCTACTTACCATAACGCCTGTTAGCACCCCTTTGAAGCGAAACAATACCAGCGACTCCGCAGTAGGTTCCGCCATTAATTTTCAATTGTCCGACATGCGAAACAGCCTGTTCTAACCCATAGATTTAACTATAATGCTGTCTCTTTCACGCGCTCGGACCATTGGCACACCTCTGCTGCAAAAATAACGTCGCGAAACTGTTTTTTTTTTTTTTTAATAACATCACATACATTGCTCCAATCCCAAAGTAAGTAGCTAATAGCACTTGTGTTATGGAAATCAGAAACAACGGTGGTATGACACACACCCAGACCTGAGACAATATTGAAAAGTTCATTTTCTACATTGACCCAGCCGGGGATCGAACCCGGGACCTCAAGAGATGGTGACGCCTTGAAAACCGGCGTGTGAACCACTCGACCACGGAGGTCGTCGAATGTGTTATGTAGATGTGATCGTCATACATCGTGAAATTTTAATCATTTGGTTCCCGCAGTAGGGTGATTCCACTCATGATTACAAGCAACTTTTACTATGGAGCCAAATCTTACTATCAGTAGGTATCACGAAAAAAAATCTGCTGTTCCATACATTAAGATCGAGTAGGTATTCCGCTTTTGTATGTAACAGCTGATTTATTTCGGTTTTGATGCAGATCGTCATTTTCGCCAATAGTTATCGCGTAAAATTTGGTCACTTTCACAGAATGTCATTTTCGCAAATGGTCACTTTCACAGAATGTCATTTTCGCAAATGGTCACTTTCGCAGATTGTCATTTTCGCAACTGGTCACTTTTGCAAAACTTCACTTAACTTTTTCGCAGAATTCACAATTTTTTGAAGAAAAAAAATTGTGATGACATTCTGCGAAAGTAACGTTTTGCGAAAGTTACCTTTTGTGAAAGTGAGCAGTTGCAAAAATTCTGCGAACCATTCTGCGAAAGTGACCAAATTTTTCGCGTTGACCATTTGCGAAAATGACGATCTGCGTCAAAACCATTTTTTTTCGTGATATCAGAGTTGGCTTGGCCCCATAGTAAAAGTTTCTTGTAATCATGAGTGAAACCATCCCACTTCGGGAACCAAATGATTAAAATTTCAGCGTGTATATCGTCGTCGATAGAAGACGAGTAAATGGCGTAACTACTGCGCTTTCGCTGGTATTGTTTCGCGGCGGAGGTGTGCTACAGGCGCAATAGATGCTTAAGTTTTCTCTTCCTTCATAGCTTAAAAATGTGCAGGGTTCGGTCGTAGTTCCCGTCCGAAGTTCTCAAACGACGCGGCGAAGGTGGAGGCGCAGTGGGTAGAGTCGGTGGAGGAGTGGCGCCGGGAGGTGAACCTGGGACAGATGATACTATTGGGGCACAGCCTGGGCGGCTACATCGCCACCGCCTACGCCATGAAGTACCCGGAAAGGTAATAAGGAGATTTTTACTTGATGTGCACATCTCCTCTCATTCCACTGTACTAGTTAGTTTGCACGGTACATTTAGGCTCGTATTATATGCGATTATATGGATGGCGCTATAACACCATCCCTTTCTAAATGTACTCAAGCAGAGATTTGAGTTTGGATTTGATTTTGACGTGTCGTAAGTTAAAAAAGGCGCATAGGTAACCCTTTCCACTTACTTTCTTTGTATAATAAACTTGAGTTTAGACCACCTGCCCCCTGATTACCTATGTAACGCTGTTGCTACAGTATCCGCAACATAACTTGGCAGCTCTGAACTTCGCGCGGAACGCAGCGCAATAGACGAATACAGGCGTGCGCGGGGACGGGGCGCGGGCGGAAGCACTCGGAACTATGGAATTCAACATGTACCCTGCGCGAAATATCACTTGCGGTTAACTTCCGAGCCGCCAAGTTATTTTGCGCATACTGTTACAACTTTTAATTGAAACTGACAGAAATCGCAGTTACTGCGATTTAGTAAGAATCAATATCGAGGCATCATTTCACCATAGTAAAGACAATGCTTTTAATGAAAAATAAATTATTGCGTCGAAAATGGCGCCCCCTGAGGTTTTTATTTAATAAAGTGTTAATAGACAAGGATTTTAATAAAATTAAACATGACATTTTAAGACCCATAATCTAGTAGAAAATATCATTAATTACATTCCCTTTAGAGATTGCAACCCGGTATGTTGCTTAACCCGGCCGGGCCCGGTAGCATTCGTCGCCAACCCGGCCCGGGCCCGGCGGACCCGGCCGCGTTGATGATATATTAGAGACGAAACCTATAAAGTACTTTATGAAAATTTGCTGTTTTTTAATGGAAAAAGACAATGATTCAAGGCTACGAATCAATATTTATTTCAAACTAGCAAATCAACAATAACCACCATAATCACTCACTCAAAGTCTCAAAATCACTGGTTTAATACAGGATTGATTACTTTTTTACTGTCTTATGGACGGAATAGTAACATTAGTATTAGTAATTATTATTTTTTATAAGTTTAAGTAAGCAGGTCTTTCTCTTTACTCCTTATAGTGTCTATTTGAAAACATAGTATCAGAATAAGAAACTAATAACGCAGCTCAAAGTCAAGTACTAAACTTATAAACTTAGATTATATAGATATATAAATTTTGGTAGCTTTGTTGGTAAAAAACAAATTCTTATTTGCCAAAAGCAAAATATTATGTGTTTTCTTAAAGTTTAGCTTTTAAAACCAGTGAGTGTTACCAATTTTCTATGAGTTGGCGCTCCCGCGCCGCAGTTTTTATACCTACCGGGTCCGGTGACCGGGCCCGGTAAGAATGGCCGGGCCCGGTGGGGGTCAAAAAGGGCACCGGGCCCGGGCCCGGTTTGCAATCTCTAATTCCCTTGTAGTCATTCCTAGAAGTAGATAGAAAATGTATCAAAAACTTTAGCAGTTTTGCTTTCTACTTCTTGAAATGACTACGAGGGAATGTACCTTTTAAAAATACAAGACTCTATAGTCTTGTATTTTTAAAAGGTACATTAAGACCTATGTCTTACAAATTCCACATTTATAGTTATATTGAAATTATGTTTAATCATTACATTATTAAGTGAAATTCAACGCGGCGGTGCCACTTCAGTCTGGCTACCGGCTTAATGTACGTCACAGATTCCTAAAACACCAAAAACTCGACACTGCCGAGATGGAAGAAGCTCACACATTTTCCAAATTATGTTCATATTAATGAGATGAAACGTGTTTGGCATAAAAAATACATGAAAAATATGCTAACAGAAATAAATCTAAAAATAAAGTTGATTGTTCAGGGGATCATTGTTAAGAACCGAGTTCCAGTATCGATTAGGCCCCGTACGCACCGACAGGTGGCTTGCTTAGCGCCTAGATAATATGTATTTAGTAGGCGGGCAGCCTAACGAGGCGCCAAGCGCGCAGTGCGGCCGGTTGCGAACACTCGTGAACCTTCCTTTTGCTTCGATACATATCTGGGCGCTAGGCACTAAGCAAGCCATCTGTCAAAGTCAAAGTTCCAGACTTTTTGTCTGTCGATGCGTACGCAGTCTTAATTTGACTATAGTAGGCAGAAGATAAGTTTTTCTTATTGCTATTGAGCGAATAGTGATTAAAAAATACCTTTTTTTCATCCAACTAACTGCATTAACATTTGCAGGGTACGCCACCTAATTCTGGCCGACCCTTGGGGTTTTCCAGAAAAGCCTTCAAACGCCTACGAAAAGTACCAGCTACCCCTATGGGTGCGAGCAGTGGCCACCGCAGTGCAACCACTTAACCCTTTGTGGGCAGTCCGCGCGGCGGGCCCGGCCGGCAAGTGGCTGGTGAGCAAGACTAGGCCGGACTTGTCAAGAAAGTATATCAATTATGTGAAGGACGCGGAAACGGTTATACCCGAGTATATATATCAGTGCAACTCGCAGACGCCTAGGTAAGTCGTTTAAGGCTTTCGGAATTATTGTATAAATGTCGTCCAAAGCCTACGAAAAGTACCTGCTTTGGTTGCGAGCTAGTGGCTGATCAGCAAGACTAGGCTAGACTTATCTAGAAAGTATATCAATTATGTGAAGGACGCGGAAACGGTTATACTATACCCGAGTATATATACCAGTGCAACTCGCAGACGCCGAGATAGTCGTTTAAGGCTTTCGTAATTATTGTATAAATGCCGTCCAAAGCCTACGAAAAGTACCTGCTTTAGTTGCGAGCAAGTGGCTGGTCAGCAAGATTAGGCCAGACTTATCCAGAAAGTATATCAATTATGTGAAGGACGCGGAAACGGTTATACCTCAGTACATATACCAGTGTAACTCGCAGACGCCTAGGTAAGTCGTCTAAAGGTATGATTCCGATCTCGGCAGCAAGCAGCACTGCGCTCCAAATTGAACCGTAAAAGTATGATTAAAAGGCTCAATTTGAAGCGAGCTGAAAAGTGACGCGACCCCATAGCTATGCGGTCGCGACACTTCTCCGCTCACTTCAAATTGAGCCGCCTTTCGTTAACATTACGGTTCAATTTGGAGCGCACTGTTGCTTGCTGCCGAGATCGGAATCATACCTTAAGGCTTTCGTAAGTATTGCGTAAAAAAACTGTTGAAGTCTGTTCTCTATCTTTTCTAGCAAACCCACGATGATTAATTGTTTGTCAAAGATAATTTAGCTAAACTTTATTATAACGTCTTATTTTGAGTAATGGTAATTTAAGTAAGGCCTCTTACGCTAGCCGCTTTTCCATTTAATATGCAACCGCTTGTGATCGTACGCACGTAACCTTCAAAATTGCATATTAAAATGGAGCCGCATGGTTAGCCGCCCCCGCGGTTAACCGGTAGTGCGTAAGAGGCCTAAGACAGCTGGTAAGAAAAAACCAGATTGCCTGACGACAAACACACGCACATGAGGTCATCTAAAAGTGATTAACTTAAATTTATTTCAAATTTTATGTCTTTGAATTTAAAGTTCAAAATCAATTGAACAAAATCGAAATAATGAGCAAGCTTTTGGTCCATTGGAGACTATGTGATATAGAAAAATAAAGTTAAAACCCTAACAACAGTAAGACATACTTCTATAGTTTAAGCATTTTGCTAGTGAATAAAACATTAATTTATTGTTTTCAGCGGCGAAAGCGCGTTCCATACTCTAATGAACGGTTTCGGTTGGGCCAAAAACCCGATGGTAAAGCGTATAAACAAACTGGACAGCTGTTTGCCCGTGACAGTACTATACGGCGCCAGGTCCTGGGTTGACAACACCACTGGACAAGTGCTGACGGAACAGCGGCCCGCGTCCAGGACTTACGTGCAGGTATGTAGCACTCATTCATCGTCATGCCCACTCCTGGGCATAGGCCTCCCCCAAGGATCTCCACGACGATCGGGTTTAGTCGACGACGTTCCGTCGCAGAATGTCCCTTTCGCAAAATGTCCCCTGGTCGCAAAACGTCTCTTTCGCAAAATTTCCCTTTCGCAAAACGTCCCTTTCGCAAAATGTCCCCTTGGTATCAAATAAATATCACTCATGCCAAATTTCCATTTTGTTCGAAATGTTCTAAGAAAGTCAAAAAATATACGACCCACTTGGGAGAATTTTTAAGCTACTCACAACACTAAATTGTAATAATCATCAGTTAAGAGAGTACTTATGAACATTTCGAACAAAATGGAAATTTGGCATGAGTGATATTTATTTGAAACCAAGGGGACATTCTGCGAAAGGAGCGTTTTGCGAAAGGGACGTTTTGCGAAAGGGATATTTTGCGAAAGGGACGTTTTGCGAAAGGGAAATTCTGCGAAAGGGACGTTTTGCGACCAGGGGACATTTTGCGAAAGGGACATTCTGCGACGGAGCCGTCGACGAATGCCAACTTAGTTTAAAACGCCAGATTCTACAAATTTCCAATTCTACAAATGCCAACATTAGTTGTAATATTTTCAATCAATTTTGATTTATATATTTGCTTTTCCATAGTTTTTTACAATATTTCATTTATTTACCTTTTCCATATTTATGTGATCCTGGTATTTTGGAGACGTTTTTATTACGAAGGAAAGAAAAAGACGTTTTTATTGAAAATACACTGTGTAAACGCAAACATATATATCAAAGTGATTGAAAATATTACAACTAAATGTTGACATTTGTAGAATTTAGCATTTTGTAGAAGTTGGCATTTGTCGACTAAACCGACGACGATCGGTCCTGCGCCGCCCAGCGTTTTCCCGTGACTTCACAAGTGTTCTTAGACCGAGAATCTATCGAGTGAAAATGGAACAGTAATGAAAGACAATTACAAACGAAAACTGATGACTAAATACTTATTTTCTTCATTGTTTCTTCAGCCGGCCTAACATGCGCACCACGACAAAATGTCGATACTTTTCTTTCTTAGCGCACTATCTGTCCCGCTCGCGCAACTCTGATGTAAGCGGGACAGACATCGCGAGAGTGTCGACAGATACTCGCGGTGAGTGCTAGGTCGTGGCCGGTTGGAAAGTTTCTTTCAGAATGAGGGCTTATCAAAGTGACATTTAAAAAATAAAAATAGTAACTATTTGCCTTACTAGATGGTGTTGATGGAAAGAGATGTTTCGAAATTGGCTTTTAAAAATAAACGGCCTGTACCAAAGAGGAAAGTAAGCGCTCGCTGGCTGACATCTGCCCAAAGAGAAATGCCCGCTGCCTACCTGAGTACTCTTGGAAGATTAGTAAAAAAAAACACATTTTTATCAACGCCATCTATCGAGCCTACAGCTTTTTGTCATTTTGAAAAGCACTCATTCATTTATTGACGCATTTCTATTATTCATTTTAGGTGATCAACGGAGCTGGACACCACGTGTACCTAGACAAACCAGATCTCTTCAACAAGTTCGTATTAGAAGCTTGCGCGCGCGCCGACGAATATGACCCCCGCGATGCTAGCGTCTCCGCCCCCCCGGCCGAGCCCCTCCCCGATAAGACCCCCAACGAAGCCCCTATCGAGACCCCCGCAGCAAACTCCACACAAGTCTCTTGATATTAAATATTGGAAACTTTAAACGAATGAAGTCTGCTGTCCGGTGAAAGCTTACCGTATCTACTTTTTAATACAAGCTTTAATTATTAAATTTTTATCTGTAATACAAGAATATATGGTGATAAAATCAAAACTTTTACACGGTTATATATACGTCAATTTTATACACGCGGATTTTGTCTGGACGGCAGTAAAGAGTCTATAGTATACCATAGACGGACATAGCGAAAGGACATGACTTGTGTTTTTTATGACAACGGAAGTTGAGTGTACCATAAGACTTAAAGTTTTAATATCTACGTAAAACGTTTTATGGGCTGTGTTCGTCTGTAAATCTATGGTCTTAAAATTTGATGATGACATGACTTGCTTTAAAAAAACAAAGTAACGCACTTTAAACTTTTGAAGTACCTGCTAGGCTGGATTTATATGCGATATGTAATTTTAAATATTTAATTATTTTAATTTTAAATATGTAAGAAATCGAGACATGAAATGGAGGGACACAATAAAATATTAAAGTTCACCAAAGTACTTACTTAACTCTTGACAAAACTACTAACTTAACACACATTGACTCCTTATGAACCACCAAGCACTCTACCAACTCTATAATATAATCAAGTCCACGCAAAAAATGAGAATCCTAATACCCTACTATTAATCATAACACTTTTTCATGCCAAAAGTATCAAGCTTTCAATTTCGATAAAAATCTTTATAATACGCACCTAAATTATGCTAGAACTAACGACTCCAATATTCTATTAATAATGCTTAGATTTTGTATAACCAAATAAAAATGTGCCTTATGCTTATGTGGTATACCAGCTTAGGGCTGAGTTTTGAGTAAATAAATGATAACCAATCGTTGGAATCAAATGCAGCTGCTGAATTCTGTTCAAAAATACACTCTTATGAATATCTATTAGAATTATTACATATGTGTACTGGGAATAGTTTAAAATTAAAAACAAAACAGCTTTGATAATGTTTACCTTAAGTGAAAAGTTATTTGACACAGAAATAACGCTTTTGAAATATGTAAATCAATTCCAGAATATTTAAAATATTTAAGTACGGGTTAAATTGTTAATGTTTCTTAAATTTAAAATATTGTTGATGTTAGTTTTAAATAGTTTTAGTTTATTCAATAGATGGTTTGATTGACCGAATTAATAGATTGACTGACTTTGTCAATTTAGTTTTTCTGTACAACATTTTGTCCTTTCAATTACTGATTGTGTCAGTTTGTGCTTATTAACCTCTACTTTGAAAACTGGTACAGTACGAGGCAAATATATTGAAATCGGGTGGGGATTGCGCGGAACGCGTATTTTGGACATGCGTCGCGGTGAGGGGCGCGGGCGGCAGGAGGGGCGCGCGCTATTGGTCGCTCACAAGAGCACATGCACGAACTTATCCCCACTCCGTCGAAAACAAATTCAAGATATATGCCTCGTACTGTAATAAAATTTATATTTGTTTGACAATGACATAGTTTATTATGTTCACATCCTTATGCGGTCAGCTTGATTATAAATTTGACTAGAATACTGTAAGTAGGATACGCATTCTGAACACTTCCAGCACTCTTTAACTGAAAGTTCCTACGATTAATGCGATCGTCTCTGTATGTTTGATAGATAAAAAAATCACAAAATTAGGATCTTTGTTATAATATTTGTACAATAATATGATCGTCGTCTCAACTTTATTTACATGCTATTATACCGAGTTTAATATGGATATCCTTTGTTTGTTATAGTAATCCTCACCGAATGTTTTTTATGTCCACGCAAATATAAAATTGTTTAGAGAAAATCATAGACTATTTCCACGTTATATTGTACTATTCTATGTGGTCACCCTTGTTAGTAAGTGAATTGATATACAATAATAATCCTTGCTCAAAATAGTACCTAATCAAAACTGAAACTGCCATTTTATGATTCGACTCGATTATTTACCATTCCGGTTCGATTAATTTGTTGAATTTTAATTTGAAACTTGTTATATGAGCAATATAAAAGGATAGCATTCGATATAAGGCAGGGCCCTATTTAATAAACATGAAGTCACCTGTTATGTCAATTTTACGTAGGTATATCCGTTGCGGCTTAGAGTAAGACGGGCTTCTACAGAAAGAGAAGCCATACGAAGCGTTCCCCTCTGCCGAAGTACAAGCCCAAATGGGCATACGCATTAGTAAAACCAGTTGCGCCCGGATTTCTTTCTAGACCGAGTCCAGTCGCGCATGTGAACGCTGCTCTGTTTAAAATGTCGATTTGATGAGGTTTTTGCTGTTAAAAGAGGTCTCGAACATCAAGTATACAAAAAGATGGTGTTACATTTCACATGAAAGTAAATTTGTATCATATTATTGCTATTTGTTTACATTAAAACATTAAATTCGTATATTTTATTCTTGATTAGTTGTCAGATTTGTTCAGTGACATCGGGTCTGCTAGTCCATGGCTCGTCCGTACAAATTTCAGATCTGTCGCTAGATAAATCTGAGTTCTCGCCGATGGACAACTTAGTGATGTTACCGTTAAATAATGTTTGTCGATAAAGTGTTGGTCAATCTGGCCCTGATTCTGCGTCAAATTAATTTGCGAGATTTTTGCATGATTTGCTCTGCACTGGTGTGAGCGAGACAGATATCGCGAAATAAATGTCGAAATAGTAGATTATACAACAAGTGAATAAAAAGGGAATTTAGTTCGAGGGACTAACGGCCGTTTGCACTAAACTTAAGAATCGCCTAGTTTTTTCCAAAGTACAACTCGAGCAAGATAATTAGGCGCATGATAGCTGCATGACAGCTAAGTTCATGACACCTTTTTAATTTGGTCGAGTTATAGTTAGGAAAGACTTATGCGATTCTTAAGTTTAGTGCAAATAGCCGTAAGTATTATACAAAGAACCGAGATGAGTTTTTTTTTCACGAGTTGTGTACTCTACTTTTTACCCATTGAAATCATATCTCTTTCAATATACCACCTCGAATGAGGTACCTATCACATTATGATAAATCAGGCCATTTTTGAGACATTGAATGTACAGTTTCTTAGAAAAATAATGATATATTTTACTATATTGACGACATTATCAAAATCAGTTTGCCATTTTTTTATTCAACGGTCGGTCAAAATTCAAATTGTTGGGTGGCAGTACTGTCATGGAGCGATGTTCAGTGTCAGCATCCTGAGCCCAACGTCCCTGGGTACACATTAGTCACAACCCAATCACCTACACTCTCGAGCTTTTTGTATAAAGCTCATAAGCGTATAAAAATGACCTCTTTGTTGTTATTCTCCCCATCGTAAAATGATTGAGTTTGTAACCTTTATTACTTTTTCCGTATCGATATTGCTGCATCGACAGTTGAGCCCAGCCCTTTATGTCAAAAACGTGTCATATTTTGATGTGTGACTCATCCGTACACAATTTTTTGCTGTTTTGTTTTATTTTTTATGTGTGAGTGTCGTCATTACAGTGTTGTTTTTGTATGTGGGTATGCGGAACTGCACTTGTGTGCATTTTCCCCCCCTGCAAAAAATGCCAGAATAATTTGAATAGAGTTTAATCGCTAAGGCTTCTCCCTTCGTGAAAAACGAAGCCTTTGTTGCTCGAAGCGTTGCGGCAACCAGTTTGAAATAGAATAAAATACTTATAGCTACACTGCAATGTTAACCAAATTGTTATGACAATGGGGATGGCAACGGAAAGCTAATTGTAGATGTCGCATCGTACGCTTGTTCCTAAGACAGTAGACGTTCAGAACAAAAGGGAAATAGATATTTATTTTGTGTTTTTTTTTTACCGAAAAAGACCTAATGACCCAAAACGGATATAAAAGACTATTCTACAATGCAAATGCCGGAATTTAAAGTCAAATTAAGAAGTTTTTATTCTCACAGAATTTATAAATTTTTTCTATATCCAGATTTTTCGGAAATATTTAAGTGCCAACATTTTTAAAGCCTATAAACACAGAATTCAATCATTATAAAGCTTAAAAAACGATTTTTTTAAGTAAAAGTCCTTTGTTTTCATAGTTCTCGTGAAACAATCGTACGCAGCGCCATTTTGAGTTGCCTTCCCCATTGACATTGTCACGTTATCAAATAGGGCCCAGATATAGCCTAAATAAGAACTAAATCCAATACGATAATCTGAGCTTATATATCTTGTTCACAACTGAAACTTGTACACCATGTGAGATAACTTTTTAATAACAGCTTCCTAGAGTCTGTCTAAAAAGTCAGTTTACCTGAGAAATTATTAAATTATTAAAAAAAACTTATACTGGTAACCCTGTTGGTGCTGTCAAAATTCTAATAGTAAACATTGAATTTTGAAACACAACATAGAATTTTGCATAGAACATTGCACCAACAGCAGTATATATTCTGTGCCAACAGGGTTACCAGTATAAGTTTTTTTTTAATAATTTCTCAGGTAAACTGACTTTTTAGACAGACAATAGGGCAGATTATATACTAATTTTGAAAGGTTTTATTAAAAAGGTGTTATCAAAAATCAGTATTAAAAGAATGGTAACGTACCTTTTACAAACTGCACAAGTGTGAATTCGATAGGTATTTATCATTTGTTGTTATGTTTGTAGAATTTGGTTTTTTGATACACGGAATGATTTTGAATGTAAATAAAAATAATTTATTGACAAGTACTTGGTGTGTTATTGAGCAAAATCCTTGAGAGCGAGTTGAATGCAGCCTGCTATATTTGTCCAATAAAATGTATAGAAATAAAAAAAATAAAAAAAAACAACGAAATTCTGATAAATATAATAACTAGTAAAGTTCCCACTAAACCAGGGGCCTTACTATGAGCTCTTATAGCAGGACTTATATTGAACTGCCTGACTTTTTCGTACTATGACCTCAAAGGTTAGTATGAAAGCAGGCCTTAAGCAGTCCTGTTTAAGGCCTGCTTTTGAACTGAACGGTTTCTTATTTGCTGATGGTAAGCCCCCAGGGGCCGTACCGGCTAACGAATCGATTATCGAAAAGTCTATCGAGTTTTAACTTAAAACAGAAAATAATAAAGTAAGGAATTTCGTCTTGTACTTTCTGTTGACGTAATTTGGAAGATATCGATGTTCGTGTGACATCATGAATTGGGGTTTGCCATTTTAGCCCAATTGGGGCTCGATTTATCTGTTTTAAATTGAAACCCAGCAGACTTTTCGATAATCGATTCGTTAGCCGGTACGGCCCCAGGACAAAAACCCATACAAACATTGTTTATAACTAATATTCGTTATTATATTTTTTTTTCAGAATTTTATTAAATATATTTCGTTGTATAGAGTAAGATTCATAGTAAAGATTTTTTCCGGAAATGTAAATTCGGTTGGTTGAATGGTTTATTGGTAAGGGTCAGCCACACATCATACAAGTGGGGTCAGAGTAGTTAGACCAACAGAGAAGCGCTAAAGTGGAAAGTCGACTTAAGATGCTTAGGCATACAGTTGAAATTGGTTTAACAAAATAAACTCGCATGGCAACATGATCGAAAACTCCCTCACACTGCGGTTTGCAGATCCTGTAAGTAAGCATTTTAAGCTCTGGAGAAAACTCAGGTATACCGCCCGGCACGTAACTTGGCAAGATAAAAACGAGACAAAAGATGCGCAGTAGCGACAAACACTAAACTCGGCGCATGATTTGTCTCATCTTTGTCTTTCCAAGTCATATGCCGGCACCTATAGCAATAATTAAACACGGTGCTAAAAATATAAGACATTTATTGTTACACTATAATCTTACAAGCTAGGTTGGAATACAACAATCTTATGAGCTACAACAGAGGCGGATCAGCAGACGCGTACGTGCGTGTGGCTCACTACCACCACCTTGCCTTCATCCTGCAGGTCGCGGAGTGCCTCGTCCAGCTGTTCCCGGGTCACCGTCTGGAAGAAACCATAACTTTCATAAGTAACATTCGAAAGCTAAAGTTGAAATAAGCAAATAAAATATACGCCCTGTTGTGAATCACCTGTCATAGGGGTCATTTGCAACAGTTCATTGTGGACGGTTGAAAAATCCTAAGGGAACCTTTGAGTGGGATAAAAAGAGAAATATATTGTAATCCAATCTATAAGCTCTCTTTTTCTTTCTCTCGTTTTTGCGTAATTTATCCAAACTTTCACATTTATAATATTAGTAGGGTAGGGATATCTTCTATATCTGGCCCAAGAAATATCTGAACATGAACATTTTTTCATATATATTGGAATGACATGCCTAAAACAAACTGTATTTAGCTACTGCGACACTAAGACAGGTTGTTAAATATAATTTATGTTTTAATGGAATGTCGAGGGTACTTCCTCACATTCATGAAATAACACTGGTTTGCAGCGATTAAAGTAAAATTTACTAGATAATTTAAATTAACCTACTAGCGATAGCAACTCTGTAACTTAATTAGCTGGATTCCTTTAATAAGCGTGTGGGTTCCAGTCCCGTTTGAAAAGATACGGGTGAGTCGATTTTATTTGGTTGTTGCGAATGACCCCATCAGTCGTTGTAAATCTGCCAAACATTTTAAATTACCTATTACTAAAAAGTTACTAGAGATAACGTTTCCTTTTTTGCTGATTTATTCAGAATATAAAAGAAACTACGCAAATTTAACATAAATGAGCTGGTTATCATATTTTCTGTGGTTGAAAATTGCAAACTTTTTTGGAATTGCAGCGAAAATAGGCAACACTGTCAAAAGAAAGTGTTGCCTACTTAAAAAAATTAAACTAATTTAATAACTTTTAAAAACATTTTATCAATAAACACGAAAAATAAGGTAATTTTTAATGTTTGTTTCTTTTCTCTCGGAAGTTATTCACCACCCAGTTGCGAATCACACCAGTTTACCAGCAAGTCGTACTGTGCCCGAAAATAGAACGGGTGGCTAATAGGGTATTACACCATTTTTTGAAAACTGCTTTAAATTAATCCTGAGGTCGTAATAAAATAGCGGAATTAATATGAAGAATTTTTATTTTAATTTTATAAAACCATTAAATGTCCTAAAACACGATTTTAATTTTTTATTTTGAATTTTCGCGCGAAAACACTAGCCACCATTTTGTTTATGCTCGTGACGTCATTCTGTTAGTAAACAATACAAATGCGAAAAGAGCTGTCATGTTTATTTACTATTGGAGTGACGTCACACCGTAATCCAATATGGCGAATGGCGTTTTGAACATTTGAAGAATACATTAAAAAATACGATTTTTAAAATTGAATTATAAAATTTATATTGCATTTTTATGAACAAATATCGTCGTTTCTCGTTTACTATTTATGAAATCTATCTTAAATATGCATTTTTATACCTTATTTTACATGGTGTAAAATAGCCTATTGTACTCACCAGCTGCGACTTGGCGTTGATCTCCTGCAGTAGCTTGGAGTGCGTGGTAGTGGTGGGTTTTTGCATGGGCTGTATCAAGTCCCTCATAGCCGCCACCAAGTCTGCCCTGCGGCGGCGCGCGGCGGCCCCAAGCCCCGTGGTCAGAATGCCCACGTCTATCCGCCCTGAGGCCGGGTCTGTGGCCGACTGTTTTAGGGCTTCGCGGTGTAATCTTGTGGGTTAAAGATTTTTTATATTAGGGTACGTATTTATAAACCGTTCTTAATGTTGAAAGCTATCTTGGAACATACCTGAAAAAATAAATAAATTAAAAAAATATTAAAAACACGACTGCCCTGCCAAAAAAGAACTAAAAAGTTAAACAACAAGTGTCATTGCAGTCGGGGGACCTTATTATGGAACAATTTTTGATCAAAGAGGTCCCCCGACTGCAATAACACTTGTTGTTTAACTTTTTAGTTCGTTTTTGGCAGGGCAGTCGTGTTTTTAATATTTTTTTTAATTTATTTATTTTTATTTCACACATTTTAGTGACTTATTATATAGTTTTGGAATGTGCTCATCAAGGCCTTTCATTTGATGCCCATATTGTAATAAGAGAAAAAAAAAATTTTTCACATTTGATAATGGCATCGTACAGTCGCCATATTGATTTTTTTCTAAAAAAAATATAGCCAGTGTCACTCGGAATGCTGTAAGGATTCTAACGGTACCCCATTCATCCAAATCAGTTCAGGCATTTAGAAGTTATGGTTGAATAAAGAAACTCACATACCCACAAACATACGTGAACCCTGAACACATATACACTCTTTTTGCTTTGGGCAGTCGTGTAAATAAAAAACTATTCCTATAAGAACATCTCAAGTATGATCTCAAGATAACTCCCAACGTTGAAAGCGGTTTATAAATACAGGTCAAGGCCCGTAATTACAAACTGCTCTCACGTTGAGAGCTATCTTGAGATCTTACCTGTGAGATGTTGTTCTTATGAGAAGAGCATGCTCAAGTATGATCACAAGGTAGCTCTCTAAGTTGAGAGCGGTTTATTACTGCGGTGTTGTTACAAAAAATTTTCAACACTGTTTAACTTTAGACACCTGTTTAAATATGATGCTGTCACTTTTTTGACAATATTGTTTGAAAGAGACAGTATTACACTTTGTTATTATTACAAAAGACGACTGATGTTGTTTTTTAACCAAAACAATGTTTATTGAAAAGGATTTTTTTTCCATAATTCTGTACAATAAATTATTAATATATAATAATATAAATTGTAATAATTTATTTATTTATTTATTTAATTCAGGCAAATAGGCCCATACAATATATACCTTACAGACTAACATACATACATTATATTTAAATTACATTTTTACAACTATTTAACACGCATCGATGGCGGCGGCGTGTTGCGCAATGCAGTGTCCGGTATCCGACCGCGAAACCGTCGGAACAAAACACCCTTCGGCCAAAAATCTTCTTTCATGAAGGTCGACAGATGTTTGTGTTATGTACTTACAACCAACGATAATGGCTCAGAAACATGGACTAACTAACCATCTTAGCTAGTAGCAGTCCGTTCACCACAGAATTACACTTTAAATCATCATCGATGGGTCATCGCTCAAATGCGATTTACAAGCAAAGGAGCATAGGTATCATACAATAAAGTAATAAAAGTGGGCCTCTTGGCCCTGTTAGAACATTCAGTCAGTTTGGTTCTTATTTTTCCCGCAAAAGACTTGCCCCCTTACTAATAAAGATTGTATAGCAGATGTATAGTTACACCACAGAATAACTAATAGTACAAGGTACAGAAGCAGCACGCAGCAAAGTCATTTAAATAAAAAGCGACTTTAGCCCCGCCACAATAAAGTGCAATTCAGGTCGCGCAGTTCACCTAGTAGTTGCCTCTCTTTCTATCGCGTGCTCCTACCCTTTTTGACGACGCAACGTTAGGGTTGTCTTCTTTTGAATGAACTGTGTAGCATATATCATAATGTCAAAAACGACAATAGGGAATATGCATAAGTCACCGATTTTGATGAATTTGAGCTTGATCGCTGCGGACACTTATAAAAACATGATGGAACAGGAAAAAAAATTAAAAAAATGTATTATTTTAGTTTTATCACACGATGAAATCAGGGGAAAATAACGATTTTTTTTTTTCATTTTCGGATATAATGCACTTTACAGTCAGATAGAATATCGAATAAGAAACAATATTTTGTATGACACATATGTACTTAAACGCAAAATTTAGGGAGATAATTGAAGATTATTGGCTAACTCCATATTAAACGCGCCGAAACACACCTGAAACGTGATGTGTGACGTCACCGTTTTGTATGGAGCGTTTTCGGTGGGTGCTGCTGCGCGCTAACTTCAAGTAACTATATCACGAAAAAAAAACGCAAGAGAAAAGTTTTAATATTACAGTTAATTTTCTCACGCATTATACTTTTGATTAAGATTTAAAAAAAAATTGATGCATATTCCCTATTGTTTATTGGTTTTTTGATTTTGACATCCGTACACAGCACAGTAATTCGATTCCACATTGTTGCTATTATAAAGAGACAATATCTACTTGTGCAGTAAGATGCCGCGCTCGTACGGCGGCGGGCGTGTGGCGGCCCTCTGCTCACTAGTCCCGCCGGCGGAACGGCTAGCGGTAGGTGCTTATCGCGCGACCGACGAGCGAGTGATGGAGGCCTGGTTACACACACAGTCTTTTGTGACTTTCTTTTCAATGTCAAACTCAAATAATTTGACAGAGAGTAACCATTGTGTAACTATACATCATCATCCTCCTGTCCTTATCCCAATTTATTTGTAGTCTATGTCTACACAAAATAAAATTTTGCGCTCGTAGAACGACCACTATTGGGGTCAGCGCAGCATGTAATAGGTACATACTGCATTAGGTTTTGGCAAAGTTTTACGATCGGCCGCCTGCCTGACACCAACCCTCCTTGGGAATGCTGTTGTTGACAGTTTCCTCGCTGCCATTCGAGTGACCCTTTGTGCGATGGTCTGCACCGGGTCCCTAAAAACTTCCCTCTATCGCCTTCTACGATACCCACGGGATGAGATGCGACAGTCCTATTCTTAACCGGAACTGTGCGGCGTATTGTGTAACTATACATCTGCTACAACATTTATTAGTAAGACGGTTAACATTTATTAACGATTTTGTAAGTTCATACTTTGTAAGTAAGTTATTTGTTGTTTTGATTTTTTCAATAAAGATTTGGATGAACACTATTTAGCAAATAAGACAAGTAAGGATAAAGAGTGTACACAATAGTGCCCCCACCTGGCCGCCTCGTCGACGTCGCTCAGCTCCACGGTAGCACTGAGCCGCATGCGCGCGTGCGCCTCCGCCAGACGGATGAGCGACTCCAGCTGGCGCGGGTAGGCAGAGATCTGCCCGCGCCCGCTGCCCACGCGCCTGCACACACAAAATATATATTTTAGGGTAGTATTTAATGGGTATGATTTTATCAATTACCTAATAAATTGCATTTTCAGTGACCTAATAAATAATATTTGTTCCCAAAATAGTAGATCCGTCACCTAAATTGAATCACCGAATAATATTAAAACGCTTACCTAAATAATAATTATAAATTACTTTGAAATTATATCAATCATCAAATAAATATATTGGGTATCAAAATACTAAAATTGCCACTAAAACTGAACCACCAAACAATATAAAAATGTTTAGGTACCTAATAGTAGATTATACAACAAGTGAAAAAAGAAGGAATTTAGTTCGAGGTACTATGTTGGATCCCGAGAGCAGCGAAGGATTCTAGAGTTGAATCCCGAGCGTAGCGAGGGATTCAAAAGTAGAATCCTGAGCGAAACGAGGGATACAAAGGACCGAGATGAATTTTTTTTTCACGAATTGTGTACTCTACTTTTTACCATTGACTGCGAGAAAACATAATAGCAGTACTTACTACTACGCACACCTATAGTACCTATTTATAGTTATCAAATTTTACTATTTAGATAGATAATCGATAATTTAACCGTTAGAAAATAGTGAAACTATAAGTTTTCCAATGACAACAAACAACAATAATGCTATGGGGGAAATTACATGATCAGTCTGACATCAGTCCATTTCATCAGTTTGTATAGACTTTGAATTTTTACAGACTGAAGATCGTACCAGACTGATGGAATGGGCTGATGCAAGACTGAACATCTAATCTCCCTCTAATATAAAGAAAAGAACCCAAAGAAAAGACACTAAAAAGAACCTAATTAATTTGGCGAGATATTTTTTTAGAAAAGAACCCAAAGATAAGACACTAAAAAGAACCTTAATAAAATTGGTGGGATATGTTTTTTTTTTAATTGTATAACTATGGCTTTGTCTATGGAATAGCTCCATACTTTCAGCACGTTTTATTTTTTTTGTACATAATTCATACGATGCGCGCTTGTTCCAAATTCAAAATATTTTTATTCACTCGGTGAATAAAATCGCTTATTATTCACTCTTATCGTTGAATTAAACGCACTTTTTAGAGTGGCGATGGTAAAAAAAATATTTTTAATCACTGGAAAATAATATGAATATATCAAATAATTCAACTGAAAGACGATACTTTGTTGCATCTAAAATATTTCTTAAGCCCCTCCTCTATTTGTTTTTTTAAGAAAGGATATTTTTTTTAATCAGGTGTCCAGCCCACTGCCACTTTAGCTGAACAATCCTTCGAGCGATGTCGGTTACTTTAGTTCGCCTGCGGATCTCCTCATTTCTGATTCGATCACGCAGGGAAACGCCGAGCATGGCTCTCTCCATTGCACGTGGCTGAGGGCTGGACACATAGCGAGAAGAACCGATGTTGGTTGAGGCGGAAACGTTCTGGAATGGCGACCGCGCACCGGACGGCGCTCCGTGGGTAGGCCCCCGACAAGGTGGACCGACGATCTGGTGAAGATTGCCGGAAGCCACTGGATGTGGGAAGCGCAGGACCGATCGTCGTGGAAATCCTTGGCCTATACCCAGCAGTGGGTGTCGTGCGGCTGATATGATGATGATAATGATTTAATCTGCATACAATGCCTAGGCATTGTATACAATGCCGGAGAATACACATTGCCGGTAACATATACATTAATTATAGACACGACTAAGCTAGTACTAGTGACAATGATTTTTCTAGAATAGGAATGTATACAACCTAATATGTATATTAAAAAATATTAGAAAAAGCAAGCAAATATATAAAAAAATCGTTTTGACATTTTGTGATGATTTTTTTAATACCATGTTGTGATTGTGACAGGTGGTGGCAAAGGTATAAGTTACATTCTGCTGTTACTTTTGCACATTTGTACAGCTCGCGCAACATAACTTGACCCAAGATGGCGCCGTTCTGCGCAGGTACAGACGCTCACAAAATTTTTAAGAGCGAATTAAGTTTAGTTAGTAGAATTAAATAAAGAAATACCTAGTTTTACTTATTTATTAAATCTTTGAATGTGAACAATGAAAATGCAGCGAGTACGATCATACTAGTTAATCACGAATTATTTGTTTGAATCTGGCCTTTAGTTAATCCACTATAATCCTTTTTGATAAAACAATATACGTTATAAACCATTTGTCTCGTTTGGGGGCGTCCATTAATCACGTGATGTTTTTTTGGCCAATTTTTAACCCCCCCTCCCCCTTGGTGATACATGGTGAGGTTTTACGTTAACCCCCCCCCCCCTCTAAATCACGTGTATTTTTTTTTGATACAAAATAATTTCAACAATTTTCAGTACTAAAATGTCGCCGTGGGCGGGGAAATCGTCCTGGTAACCGTGAGTCAACAATCACACACAGTTTTCGGTTAAAAGCCACACGTTCAACAAAATTAATACACGTGATATCTCACTACACCCCCCCGTCCCCCCCCCCCCCCCTTTCGAGGCTCACGTGATTAATGGACGACCCCTTTGTCGCTTCAGAAATGTATTGCTTAAACGACTTTGCGGCGGCATTTTAACGTTTGAAAAACCACACATTAAACTTAGCACTCGACTGTCCCTAAAGACGCTCGCGGGCAGTCGCGGGTGGTGTGCGGGCGCGCAGCGCGCGGCACATCCGTTACCATGGTTACGCGGGGAGCAGCCGCCCGCGCTTCATACCCCCTACCCAGTTGCGCCTAAAAATCGTACGACGCGCAGGTTCAAGTTATGTTGCGCGAGCTGTAAAGTCAAAGATACTATATTATTTTTTAAGCAACCGTAAATTCTGAAACTTTTTTTTCTATTACTAAGGGAGCTTATTCCTATCTATTCAAAAATATTCAGCCAATTTGTTATATTCGGACATTCCCCATTTTTACTATCGGACCAGCTCTGAAATTGCGAAAAAAAAACCAGCTGTTTTATACATTTTAATATTTTTGCCTTAATTTTTTTATGAAACAGTTTTTTATGGTTCGGTTTCCCGTTTCGTATTCATTCATTAACATGTTGTATAATATTATTAATGTATTATGATT
Organism: Agriphila tristella; assembly: GCA_928269145.1. NCBI lineage: Eukaryota > Metazoa > Arthropoda > Insecta > Lepidoptera > Crambidae > Agriphila > Agriphila tristella. The sequence continues at coordinate 53,929,198 of OV743430.1, read as the reverse complement.
ACCTCATATCAACATACGCGTCGATGAGTCTCTGCTGTGCTGTTTCGCTAAGAACTGGATGCACGTGTTCCTTCGCAAACACTATGTAGTCACGCATTATGGCCATGTCCTGAAATACATAGAACAAAAAACAAAAATAAATTTAAAAAATATTAAAAACACCACTTCCCTGCCAAAAACGAACTACAAAGTTAAACAAGTGTCATTGCAGTCGGGGAAACTTTTTATGGAACAATTTTTGATCAAAGAGGTCCCCCGACTGCAATAACCACAGCCTTCTCTATTGTCCTGAGACAAGCCATGCTATTAGGTTTGGCAACGTTGCGCGTGAACCTATAGGTTGTTAATTTAAGATGGTCAAAAAAGCACCATGACGTCTAGTAAACGGCGTCTTTTTAATTTGTCGTAGTTGCTATTTGTGTCATGTGTTTTGTGTCAAATCGGTTCACGCAAAGTACCGAAATGCAACGTTGCCAAACCTAATAGCATGGCTTGTAGAAGAACAATAGAGAAGGCTGTGGCAATAACACTTGTTGTTTAACTTTTTAGTTCGTTTTTGACAGAGCAGTCGTGTTTTTAATATTTTTTTAAATTTATTTAGTTTTATTTCACACATTTTAGTGACATATCATATAGTTTTGGAATGTGGCCTTCATCAAGGCCTTTCATTTGATGCCCATATTGTAATAATAGAAGTTTTTTTTTCACATTTGAAAATGGCGTCCTACAGTCGCCATATTGATTTTTTTCTAAAAGAAAATATAGCCAGTGTCACTTGGGATGCTGTAAGGATTCTAACGATACCCCATTTATCCAAATCAGTTCAGGCATTTAGAAGTTATGGTGGAATAACGAAACTCAGATACCTACAAACCCACATGAACACTAAACACATAATAATATACACTCCTTTTTGGGCAGTCGTGTAAAAACAAAAATAAACACCGTACAGTACCCGGCAAACATCTTGATATCGGGTGGGGATTGAGCAGAACGCGTATTTTATATATGCGTAGCGGTGAGGGGCGCGGGCGGCGGGAGAGGGGCGCGCGCTATTGGTCGCTCGCAAGTCTACATGCGAGAACTTATCCCTACTCCGTCGAAAGAGCGTCAAGATGTTTGCCGGAATCTGTACCTTGTTATAAAACCATTACCTACTAACTCAGCTAAGAGAGTAGTTCGAAATTAATGATTTTTAAACGGTATTTTATACAAATAATAACTAGCTGTCTCGTACCCGGGATAAATGCTTTCTTTTAGGTTATTTTTAGGGTTCCGTACCTCAAAAGGAAAAAAACAAATACACGGAAAAATCTGAAATCTATTTTTTTACACGCTACCTACTGAGGTAGTATGTATTGTATAGTTAAGCCCATAAAAATAAATTCATGGTGACTTGATATTTCAAGCCAAACACTAGCAAATGTATTAATATAATTGAAAAAATATTAGAATAAAACTGGCCAAGTGCGAGTCGGACTCGCGCACGAAGGGTTCCGTACCAAAAATCGGATAAAATCACGTTTGTTGTACGGGAGCCCTCCTTAAAACCACTCGACGACCTCCGTGGTCGAGTGGTTTGCATGCCGGTTTTCAAGGCGTCACCATCTCTTAAGGTCCTGGGTTCGATCCCCGGCTGGGTCAATGTAGAAAATAAACTTTTCAATATTGTCTCAGGTCTGGGTGTGTGTCATACCACCGTTGTTTCTGATTTCCATAACACAAGTGCTATAGCTACTTAACTTTGGGATTGGAGCAATGTATGTGATGTTGTCAAATATTTATTTATAAATATTTATTTTAAACTAGCGGCCGCCCGCGGTTTCACCCGCGTGGTTCCCGTTCCCGTGGGAATATCGGGATAAAAAGTATTCTATGTTTTAATCTAGGCTATCTACTATCTGTGTGCAAAATTTCAACCAAATCCGTTCAGTAGTTTTTGCGTGATTGAGGAACAAACATCCAAACCCACAAACTTTCACATTTATAATATTAGTAGGATTGCTTTTAGTATTTAATATTGTAGCGGCAACAGAAATACTTCATCTGTGAAAATTTCAACTGTCTACCTGTTGTTGTAACGTTGTGTTTTTTCTTTATAGAAAAAACATCGTTCCATTTTCATATTTATTAATATTTCATCTTATTCATTTATTTACAAGTATAAAACACTAATTTATTATTAAAATTTATGAATTTTCCTTAATCTGTATTTATTTCATACATGCGACCTCATTTCATCCATACTCCAAATTCAAACTATCAGCCTTCTTGTAAAAACTCTTTGGTATCTATGTATTTTATTTTTTATAACTTTTTAATTCATGTCGACAACATTTAAAAATATTGATGTATTCTACTATCCTTTTCTTACACAGCCATTTTACATCGTTCATCCTTGTCACTTTATTACTTTTTTTTCTTGTATTGAACGTTTTCGTTGCGTTTCCCGCGCTTTCTTGGGAAATTTTTCACTTTTCATGGCGCGAAGCCGATTTTTGCTTCGAACTGATATAATTTTATAACAAATGTTAAAATTTTGTTGATTCCTTGTAAGAATCACATAAATAATTGTTGGGTAAGTGTTTTTAAAGAGAATAAATGTAGATTTTTATATATTTTACACACAATTGATGAAATCGTTTGTTTTTAGGCTTTTCATACTACTGCTTGTTTTTGAAAAGTTTTGTTGGCTAACTAAAGACGCTGCATTATACCATTTTCATGAAAATTGGATTTATAAAGGGTACGTATTTATATTATTTTAAATTATTCTTTGTATTCATTTTTCTTTCTTTATTTTTTCCTTTTACTAACTCCTTTTTTTTCCTTCGATTCCAGGAGGGAAGAGGAGGGATTTACAAATTCCCAAATATAATAATTCATACATTATTTCACTAATGCGCTAATTCCTAATTGCCTGATTAATAATCATTGATAGATTTCATTCGATATTCTATTATTAGTGACTGAATGTCACTGTTTTTTATGAATTTGATCTACGATTTGATCTGCGACGGTCATCCATCTGCGAAGGTCTGCGGCTTCAGTCCTGATCCCCTGAAGATTATCCGTGCTTTTCGTCTACATCAAGTAAGGGCGTTCTAATTTTTATGACTTTTATTTGGCAAGAAATACTGCAACTTCGGTGCGACGACAACGGTATTAAATCGAACCTTTTATGACCACGATTTTCTAGTAAATAACTTAATTTTTTTTCAACTATACATATAATAATTTTCCGTATTATTTTAAGAGAGCAAAGGATTAGGTACCCACCCCATTCATTGGTTTTACATGGATAAGTACTGTAACATTTTTATCCATTTGTTTATGTAACTGTTGTAATAATAATTTGATGCCTAATGGTTTTAATTTGTCTCAAAGTTAATAAGATATAATAGTAGGAACCTTGTATTAACGACTTATAGTTAAGATTTGTTTACGGTTTAATACTTACTTTTGATGCTTAAATATTTGTACATTGTTTTTTTATTATACTTATACATCTAAAAACTCCTTTTATTTATAAATATTAAATCTGCTCACTCTATTCCCTGCCTTTAGCCGGGCCAGGGAGAGAGGTTGACAGTTGGCGCCCAACGTGGGGCACCGGCTCGACAGCAAAGATTAATGGATTCCCTATTTGGAAGTCAATTTAACAGTGACTTGACTGATGGTATATGTTTTGTATATGTTGACGACATAGTCATAGCGAGCTCAAGTTATGAAACACATATAAAACTTTTAAATCGTGTTTTTGAAAAGCTTAAAGGCGCCAACTTAACGATAAATATGGACAAGTGTAATTTCTTCCGTAAATCCTTAAAGTACTTAGGATACGTTGTTGATGAACACGGTTTAAGAACAGACCCTGGGAAAATCCAAGCCATTTTAGATTTTCCAACTCCGACTTCTTCAAAAGAAGTAAAAATGTTTCTCGGTACATGCTCATGGTATCGCCGATTTATTCGAGATTTTTCGACCATAGCTGCGCCTCTAAATGCTTTAACCAGCAATAAAATAAAGTTTTATTGGTCCACAGAGGCTGAGCAAGCCTTCAATTTCTTGAAAAATGCTTTGGTATCAGCGCCAATACTTGCTTGTCCTGATTTTTCCTTGCCCTTTGTGGTACACTGTGACGCATCCAGTTATGGGATAGGTGGGATGTTGACTCAAAATTTTGATGGCATCGATCATCCGATTGCATACATAAGCCGTTCTTTGGGTAAGAGTGAGCGCAACTATGGCGCCACAGAAAGAGAGGCTTTGGCTGTTGTTTACTCTGTAGAGAAGTTTGAACCGTACTTAGGTACGAGACCATTTAAAGTTGTTACAGACCATGCTTCACTGAAATGGTTTATGAAGTTAGAAAATCCAAGTGGTAGGCTTGCGCGTTGGGGTTGTCGCTTGTCTCAGTTTGTTTTCGAGATCGAGCATAGGAAAGGGAAGGATAATATCATCCCCGACACATTATCTCGTTTGCTAAAATGCGATGCGATAAATGTTACGGGCGATGACTGGTATGATCGTGTTTTTAACGGGTGTCAAACAACGCCACAAAATTTTCCAAATTTTCGCATCGAAAATAACGTTTTGTTCCGTTATACTAAATCAAAATATAATTTAACTGAAGAGTTTGATTGGAAAAAAGTTATTCCAAAGGGTGTTCGAGAACAAATTATTTCTGAAAATCATTGTCCTCCCACATCTGGTCACTTTGGAGTATTTAAAACTCATCGGCGACTAGGTTTGCAATATTATTGGCCCGGGATGTTTAGAGATGTCTCTGAGTTTGTCAGCAAGTGTGATGTTTGCGCTTCTTATAAACATTCCACGAAGCTTACACCAGGACAAATGGGAGAGCCAAAGCGGTGCTACCGTCCGTTTCAGGTGGTATCCGCCGATTTAATGGGACCGTTACCAAAGTCACGTAAAGGTTACATGCATTTATTAGTCATAACGTGTTGTTTTTCAAAATATACTTTGTTGTTTCCCTTAAGGCGAGCCACAAGCGCGGCCGTTGCCGAAAAAATTGAAAACCACCTATTTTTAATCCATGGAATACCAGAGACCGTAATTGCAGACAATGGAGTGCAATTCACGGGATCTGAATTTCGTGCGATTCTCAATAAATACGGTGTGCCTAATTTCCATCTAGGCCCTCGCTACACGCCTCAAGTGAATTTAGTTGAGAGGTATAACAAAACGGTTATGACTGCGGTAGCGTCGTACGTTAAAAGTGACCATCGCTCTTGGGATACAAATCTTTCACAAATACAATTTGCAATAAATAGCGCAATCAACGAGACTACAGGCTTCTCGCCGTTCTTTTTAGTACATGGTCGAGAACCTGTAGTAAACGGCTCATTTTATAAACAGGCCGACGGCAGTGAATATGACATTTATTTGCCAAGGGAGGAGTATGCGGGTGAACTTTGTGTTCTAAGCGATATTTTTGCGACAGTTCGCAGTCACTTAGTAAAAGCTCATCAGCAGAACTCTAAATATTATAACCTCCGGAGGCGTCCGGCTTCATCATTTACTGTCGGCCAAAATGTATATAAAAAATCTTATACCCAGAGCGATGCAGCCCAGTATAAGGCAGCAAAGCTCGCACCCAAGTATGAAAAATGTAAAGTACGCAGAGTCATCTCTCCTCTGGTACTTGAATTAGAAACTGTAGATAGTAGTAGATCGCTGGGCATTTGGCATGTAAAAGATATTAAGGTGTAAATATTTTATTTAATTCCGTGTGATGTCGGAACTAGAATAATGTCACCCCTACACGGGAGTCGTAAGAGGCGACGAATGTCTTTGCTGCACAAAATATCATCGTAGTGCCGATTCCGTGTGATACCGGATTTAGAATAGTGTCATCCCTACACGGGCATCGTAAGAGGCGATCAATGTCTTTTTTTAACAGCGCAACCAACACCTTGGCAGCTGTAGGGTAATAGGTCATGGGGGTCTTGACCTAGGCGCAGGTTCGAAGGGCTAGTGCTCCGCCTGTATCCTATTGGGATTTGTAAATAGTTGTATAATATTAGGTTTTAGGGTAGGTGTGCTGTTTGCCCAGCGTATATAAATATGTATGTTTGTATTTATGTTTATTTGTTCGTATGTATTTTTTGTTCGTGTAGGATAGTGTACGACCCGTGCTTAGGGCCATACACAAGCGTAGTTTGTGTCCAGTCTCTGAGTGTGGAGGTCATTTTCTAGGAGACCTTCCCATCACAAAGATGACCGGAGTCTGATTTGTTTTATTGTTGTAAATTTATTCGTTTCTTAGGTTTATATTTGTATCACCAAATGTAACCGTGTCGGCTTTTAAATAAGCCATTCACTCGAGCGGTTTGTGACTCGTTAAATAAGCCTTCACTATGTATATTTTTCAGGAGCGGGTTGTGACTCTATGGCTTAGACACGGGAGCTTGTGATTCAAATGTAAATCAACTCGTTTGTTTTGTTTTGTAAATATATTTAAAATGGTTCTTTTTAACTGTATTTTTGTGTTAGATTTTAGGTTTTAGGATTAAGTTTAAATTTGTTTCACCATCGCAACCGTGTCGGCTTTTAAATAAGCCTTACACTCGAGCGGGCGGTGACTCGTAAAATAAGCCAACACTATTTTGATTTTTGGAGCGGTTAGTGACTCTAGGGCTTAGACATCGGAAGCATGTGAATCAAATTTAAATTAACTCCCTAGGGTTTGTGTCGTTGTGTTTTTGTAATTGTTCTTGTTTTTTCTTTGGTCAGTATTTTCATTCTTGCTTAGCGCCTCTCGCATTACTGGATATTTCTACCCATAGTTTTATTTTGTTTTCATTTCTATTTTTTGTTATCTTAGTACAACGCTGAGGGCAGCTTTTCGTTTCTCCCTGACGTTCAAAACTTTAATGGGAAGGGGGGTATTGTAACGTTGTGTTTTTTCTTTATAGAAAAAACATCGTTCCATTTTCATATTTATTAATATTTCATCTTATTCATTTATTTACAAGTATAAAACACTAATTTATTATTAAAATTTATGAATTTTCCTTAATCTGTATTTATTTCATACATGCGACCTCATTTCATCCATACTCCAAATTCAAACTATCAGCCTTCTTGTATAAAACTCTTTGGTATCTATGTATTTTATTTTTTATAACTTTTTAATTCATGTCGACAACATTTAAAAATATTGATGTATTCTACTATCCTTTTCTTACACAGCCATTTTACATCGTTCATCCTTGTCACTTTATTACTTTTTTTTCTTGTATTGAACGTTTTCGTTGCGTTTCCCGCGCTTTCTTGGGAAATTTTTCACTTTTCATGGCGCGAAGCCGATTTTTGCTTCGAACTGATATAATTTTATAACAAATGTTAAAATTTTGTTGATTCCTTGTAAGAATCACATAAATAATTGTTGGGTAAGTGTTTTTAAAGAGAATAAATGTAGATTTTTATATATTTTACACACAATTGATGAAATCGTTTGTTTTTAGGCTTTTCATACTACTGCTTGTTTTTGAAAAGTTTTGTTGGCTAACTAAAGACGCTGCATTATACCATTTTCATGAAAATTGGATTTATAAAGGGTACGTATTTATATTATTTTAAATTATTCTTTGTATTCATTTTTCTTTCTTTATTTTTTCCTTTTACTAACTCCTTTTTTTTCCTTCGATTCCAGGAGGGAAGAGGAGGGATTTACAAATTCCCAAATATAATAATTCATACATTATTTCACTAATGCGCTAATTCCTAATTGCCTGATTAATAATCATTGATAGATTTCATTCGATATTCTATTATTAGTGACTGAATGTCACTGTTTTTTATGAATTTGATCTACGATTTGATCTGCGACGGTCATCCATCTGCGAAGGTCTGCAGCTTCAGTCCTGATCCCCTGAAGATTATCCGTGCTTTTCGTCTACATCAAGTAAGGGCGTTCTAATTTTTATGACTTTTATTTGGCAAGAAATACTGCAACTTCGGTGCGACGACAACGGTATTAAATCGAACCTTTTATGACCACGATTTTCTAGTAAATAACTTAATTTTTTTTCAACTATACATATAATAATTTTCCGTATTATTTTAAGAGAGCAAAGGATTAGGTACCCACCCCATTCATTGGTTTTACATGGATAAGTACTGTAACATTTTTATCCATTTGTTTATGTAACTGTTGTAATAATAATTTGATGCCTAATGGTTTTAATTTGTCTCAAAGTTAATAAGATATAATAGTAGGAACCTTGTATTAACGACTTATAGTTAAGATTTGTTTACGGTTTAATACTTACTTTTGATGCTTAAATATTTGTACATTGTTTTTTTATTATACTTATACATCTAAAAACTCCTTTTATTTATAAATATTAAATCTGCTCACTCTATTCCCTGCCTTTAGCCGGGCCAGGGAGAGAGGTTGACATTGTCGTTATTAATTTTGATCAAAAAACGGCAAAAAATAAGTTTGTTGTATGGGAGCCCCCCTTAAATATTTATTTTATTCTGTTTTTAGTATTTGTTGTTATAGCGGCAACAGAAATACATCATCTATGAAAATTTCAACTGTCTAGCTATCACGGTTCACGAGATACAGCCTGGTGACAGACAGACAGACGGACAGCGAAGTCTTAGTAATAGGGTCCCGTTTTTACCCTTTGGTACGGAGCCCTAAAAATCGACTCACCCTCAGTCATCGCCTCGTAGCAGCTCAGACGGGACTCGAACCCGCACCCTTAGGATTCCGGCCCAATGCACTAACCAATTATGCTACTGCTACCGAGTCGCCAGTGGGAGTGACGAAGTCTTCTAATACTTTTTACGTTTTTTCGCTGTAAACCAGCGTTATCTCATCAATGTGAAGTATTGGTTAGTGCATTGGGCTGGAATCCTAAGGGTGCGAGTTCGAGTCCCGTCTGAGCTGCTAAGGGTGAGTCGATCTTTTTCTAATATTTTTTCAATTATATTAATAATCTTAATATAAAATAGCATTGTGAATGCATAAAATCTAAAAGTTTAAAACTAGCAAATGTATTTCAACATTAACTATTTAATGATTGTAATAAAGTTACCACAACATCGGGATCGTCCTGCGAATCGGCGGGGTCCTTGTAGTATAAGGACACCAGATGGGAAGCCAGGCGCCTGTCGAATACCTCGTCCTGCGGGTCCAGGATCAAGAATATCAGGTCGAATCTGCAAGGTAAGGAATAATTATAAGTATTCGTGTATCGACGAGATGCTCGTATAAGTAACATTAGCAATGCTACATGAAAAAGTATTGATACGTATATATAAGTCAGGGATTGAAATACCGTTAAAACATTTTATCGGTAAATTTACCGGTAAAAATAACGTTAAAAATATTGTACCGGCAAAATTAGCGTTAAATATAGCGTTAGACTTTACCGGTACAACAGTACCGTTAAAATTATCGGTAAAAAGTAACGTTATTAATTGGAATAACGTTAATTTTAAAATTAACGATAATAAAGTAATAAATAACGTTAAAATTAACGTTATTTACTGAAATAACGTTAATTTCAATGTAACGTTATCTAAAGTAACGTTATTTATTGACATAACGTTAATGTTAAAGTTAACGGTAAAAAAAGGAACAAATAACGTTACATTTAAAAATAACGTTATCATTCCCTAAATTCACGGTTTATTTTCAAGTATATCTTAAAATGAAAAATAAAATGAGTGTGAAATGAGTGTATCTCTTCTCTTTCCTTTTCTAATCGAGTATATACAGTTCAAATTTTCAATATTTAATAATTGGTCAAGATATTGAGGTTTGTTTATGTCCCAAAATTTTACTGACTTCTGGATTCAGAGCTCATTCATAGAATTACACGCGCGTAATCAAAAGATACTATCTTGTTTACGTATGTAAATAATGAATAGAATGAATCTATGCACGCGTCTTGCTTTTTTGTGAGATTGCCGATTAATCAAGATTTTTTTCCGATATTTTCCAACTATCCATTTTTAACTTTTGACTGCACGTTCATATTCAGAAACATGGTCTGATATTCCCATTTCCTTTTTAGATACTTATACTTAAAATTGACGGTGAATAGTGCCAACAGAATCATAGACAAAAGTGTAGCAGCACACAAAAAAATATGCTTTAACTGGCGTCCGTCCGCAACTTCGTCTGCGTGGACAGTTATTTCTCCATCCCTCGGGAACAGTTCTTTTTCGGGATGAAAGGTACACTATTCCTTATGCATTCTCTGTACCCCTGACAAGGCGTATGCTAAATTTCGTGGTGATCGGTTCAGTAGTTAAGACGTGAAGGCGAAACAAACAAACAAACAGATTGTCGCATTTATAATAGTAAGGATGTTTTCTTTAACTTGTTTTTGCACCTTGCTAAATAATGACAAGGGATGACGCAATACAAACTAAACTAGATGATTGAAGAATAAAAACAATAATAAAAACATAATAGACGAGTGTTTGTCATTTGCATGTGAACTCAGTCAGTGACGTTGTATGTTGTATCGACGCGGTAGTCGCGTAGCGAAACTGTTGGCGGCCGCTAGTATGGACGTGCGAGTGTTCAGTTGGCAGATTATGCCCGCCTTAGCGATTGATAGGGTTTGTTGTATCATTACCTAGCTATACTATATAGACTAGACATTATGTTATTTAGAGGAGCCATTCACCAAATTACCTGGACATTAGAGTGTGTGGCAACTGCACATTCTCCACAATAGTCTTGTTCTTGTTCCACTGCGACTCGGCGGGGTTGGCGGCCGCTAGTATGGACGTGCGAGCGTTCAGTTGGCAGATTATGCCCGCCTTAGCGATTGATAGGGTTTGTTGTTCCATTACCTAGCTATACTATAGACTAGACATTATGTTATTTAGAGGAGCCATACACCAAATTACCTGGACATTAGAGTGTGTGGCAACTGCACATTCTCCACAATAGTCTTGTTCTTGTTCCACTGCGACTCGGCGGGGTTGGCGGCCGCTAGTATGGACGTGCGAGCGTTCAGTTGGCAGATTATGCCCGCCTTAGCGATTGATAGGGTTTGTTGTTCCATTACCTAGCTATACTATAGACTAGACATTATGTTATTTAGAGGAGCCATACACCAAATTACCTGGACATTAGAGTGTGTGGCAACTGCACATTCTCCACAATAGTCTTGTTCTTGTTCCACTGCGACTCGGCGGGGTTGGCGGCCGCTAGTATGGACGTGCGAGCGTTCAGTTGGCAGATTATGCCCGCCTTAGCGATCGACAGGGTTTGTTGTTCCATCACCTATAAACAGACATGTTGTGATAAGAATGAAAATGAAATCAATGTTAAATGAGCCCGCCATTATGAACAGTGCCATAGTAAAAAGTAGGTATTTAATTTCATTCGTAATTATTTTACTCGAGTAATTTTTTTATTTTGTTTTTTATTAATGAAACTGTCGTTAATGAAATGAAAATGATTTTTTTTGTTTGTCTAATGTTACCTCATGAAGTACACTGCGTGTGGAGTCGTTCATTTTGTCGAACTCGTCGATACAGCATATTCCGTTATCGGCGAGAACTAATGCGCCCCTGTAAAAAGACAAAACAGTGTCACTGTTATTCGCTTGTGTCCAAGAAGCTTATACCTCCCTCCAATGGAGATTGCACGGCCAGTGTCATAGTGAAGATAGAAAAAATGTCCTTGAGTGACGTGACGGCTTATTGCAACCTCTTTCTTTAGTGTTACAATACGTGGTCGTTGTTCGTTCGTTCGTGAGAAACGAAAACGTATTGTAAAACGAAAAGAAAGAGATAGCAATACGCCGTGACGTCACTAAAGAGTCCTTTTTCAATCTTCACTATGATACTAGGCGTGCAATCTCCATTGTGGTTATAAGCTTCTTGCTTGTGTCAAATATAAATCTTTATTTTAATGAAATCTCAGAGATGTTGCATTAACACGAGATCTGTTATTGTCTGTTTATTTATCCTGTCAGAAGCTAACGACTAAGCTACTTAATAGGACAAGTAAGGAAAAACTGACCTAAGTATCTTACATCTACTTATGGCCTCACGACATGGCCGGCAACGCGACTAATTTTATAGTCACGTGACAATAATTTTTCAGTATGTGTTAAGTAAATGAAACTGAACAACTTTTTCTAACCCCTGAGCCAGATTATCGCGCTGTCGCGAAGCTTTTCATTGTTGTTGTCAATAAGAAACTTTGAATCAAGGAATTAAAGTTTAATTTCACTTAAAGGAAATAAATTTAGGGGTTTTTTAAAATAAACAATAGACAAAGACATAGTATCTAATTATTGTACAACACGACAACGAAAAGCTTCGCGACACAGCGCGATAGTCTGGCCGCAGCTTAAGAAACATGTAGGTCGAAATAGTCACTTACCCTACGTCAAAAATGCTGAGCCACCTATACAACCGGTTACGTAATTATGTATCTCGATTTGATTATTAGTAGTGAAAAAAACCTTCGTATTTCTGATCTATGTTTTATAGCAAGTTGTTTAGTTTCATGAACTGAACATATTCTTAAAGTAGGTAAGTCACGTGACCCTCAAAATCACACTGTAGAGACAGTGTGTCATAGTGTAGTATATAGCTCACGTCTGCAGGATCAGCTGGCGCGTGTCGGGGTCCTTGGTGACGTAGGCGGTGAGGCCGACGGCGGACGAGCCGCGGCCGGAGGTGTACTGTAGAGACAGTGTGTCATAGTGTAGTATATAGCTCACGTCTGCAGGATCAGCTGGCGCGTGTCGGGGTCCTTGGTGACGTAGGCGGTGAGGCCGACGGCGGACGAGCCGCGGCCGGAGGTGTACTGTAGAGACAGTGTGTCATAGTGTAGTATATAGCTCACGTCTGCAGGATCAGCTGGCGCGTGTCGGGGTCCTTGGTGACGTAGGCGGTGAGGCCGACGGCGGACGAGCCGCGGCCGGAGGTGTACTGTAGAGACAGTGTGTCATAGTGTAGTATATAGCTCACGTCTGCAGGATCAGCTGGCGCGTGTCGGGGTCCTTGGTGACGTAGGCGGTGAGGCCGACGGCGGACGAGCCGCGGCCGGAGGTGTACTGTAGAGACAGTGTGTCATAGTGTAGTATATAGCTCACGTCTGCAGGATCAGCTGGCGCGTGTCGGGGTCCTTGGTGACGTAGGCGGTGAGGCCGACGGCGGACGAGCCGCGGCCGGAGGTGTACTGTAGAGACAGTGTGTCATAGTGTAGTATATAGCTCACGTCTGCAGGATCAGCTGGCGCGTGTCGGGGTCCTTGGTGACGTAGGCGGTGAGGCCGACGGCGGACGAGCCGCGGCCGGAGGTGTACTGTAGAGACAGTGTGTCATAGTGTAGTATATAGCTCACGTCTGCAGGATCAGCTGGCGCGTGTCGGGGTCCTTGGTGACGTAGGCGGTGAGGCCGACGGCGGACGAGCCGCGGCCGGAGGTGTACTGTAGAGACAGTGTGTCATAGTGTAGTATATAGCTCACGTCTGCAGGATCAGCTGGCGCGTGTCGGGGTCCTTGGTGACGTAGGCGGTGAGGCCGACGGCGGACGAGCCGCGGCCGGAGGTGTACTGTAGAGACAGTGTGTCATAGTGTAGTATATAGCTCACGTCTGCAGGATCAGCTGGCGCGTGTCGGGGTCCTTGGTGACGTAGGCGGTGAGGCCGACGGCGGACGAGCCGCGGCCGGAGGTGTACTGTAGAGACAGTGTGTCATAGTGTAGTATATAGCTCACGTCTGCAGGATCAGCTGGCGCGTGTCGGGGTCCTTGGTGACGTAGGCGGTGAGGCCGACGGCGGACGAGCCGCGGCCGGAGGTGTACTGGGCACGTGGCACTAACGAGTGCACCCAGCGGAGTAACTGCGACTTGCTTGTGCCGGGGTCGCCACAGAGTAGGATGTTGATTTCAGATCTACAGTAGGTAGCGATTGATGTAGCACTTGGCAAGTAGCTTTTCCGCACATGGTGTCGTAGCGTAAGGCCGTGAGCACTTTGGACGCGTTTTCGTACGAATTTTACTCGTCCGAATACGTACGCACTCGCACGAACGATCCCGACCTTCCAATTATTGTGGGAGCGCGCACACTGGGTACGAGTTAATCGTACGTATACGTACGTATACTTCCGACGTCCGAATATAATCCGAACATGTTGGGATTTTAAAACACGTCCGTACGTTAAAGAAGTTAAAAATAGATGTAGAAAGTTTATTAACTTAATTTACGAACATAAATGTTTGTAGGGTCAGTCAGACTGATTCAAGCTATCATTTTTTTCTATAAAAAGATTGAAATCACCGAAATAATGTCTTTTTAAATATTATATTTCACGCATCCAATGAGTTTTACGACAGTGACGATGCTGCCACAGTCTCCGAGTCATAACAGAATTATCTTGAAGATACAGGTTTAGATTATTCATTGCGATCAAACCAAAGATGACTTCACGAATGCGATATCTGTACCTATATAACGGAGAAAAACGTATTCAGTGTGCGCACTCAATTCGTACGACCACGATCATACGTTTACGTACGATGCAAATTCGTATCCAAAGTGCTCACGGCCTAAGCATATCGTAATACGCGCGTCGTACGAGAGCAATACGAGCACGTACATGTTCAAAGAAGTCCGTACACGAAGCGTTGTTGCAGCAGCGTATCGTTTGAGATTTTTATTAGTCCAATCAATGAGGATATTTGTTGTATGGCGACTTCCGAATAATTCTCCCGTCAATGAAATTTGGCATGTGATGAAGTTAGGTAATACAGATTACAGATGAACAATAATCCAATTAATTTTGTTACGGGAAGTTAGGTATTTTTACCTTAACATGAAAATCGCTTATATCTCTCTGTGAATATTTCCTCGGGCTAAAATTCTTTCTGTATACGTACTTATGTATTAGTTAGAATAAGTATGTAAAGAAATCCAATATTTTTTCGATTTCAGAGATACCCCAAATTTAAATTTTAATATTTTTCAATATATCTTCTGTTGAAAAATTTATTTGCTGATTATTATTTTTTAATATATTTTTATACCTTTAATAAATAGCTTTGTTCAGTAAGCCAATAAATTTTCTTCTTTAATCATATTTTTATTATTTTTTCGTCAAAGAAGTAATGTGAAAAAATCGTAGCGTACTGGCGTAAAAAAGCAAGCGTAGAAAATACTTTCTATACGTTTGGTGACGAATTTCCGTCAGCGTGAAGCTCTAGTTTATATTCTGGAACAATATTTACGCCTACGCGACGATTCGTGTTACCACTACCTTCGCTTTACGTTTATGAAGTTGCTGTGTTTGTCCTTAAAAATTTAGGATTGTTTAAAAAAATAACTTTAGACAAAGAGACACCCACATAGAATGATTTTTGATGATCGACCAAAGTCGGCTAAATATTTGAAAAGTTGTTTATGCATGTGTGTAACAATCTATAACAAGATTCCTAAAGATGTCAAAATGCTAAATATTAACATGTTTAAAAATAAACTAGGCTAACTGAAAATAATTTTTATGACATTAAATATTTTTTAGACAAGGTTGATAATAAAATATGACATGCAATGTATTTATGATAAGCGTATTTTCTGACTTTATTTCTAATGTTTTTTAATTAATTTAATAATTCGAATTTGATATTTTTTTTACGTTTTTGTGAATTGGCATTTTATTTTAATTTTATTTTACTTGTATATTTGCATGCTATTTCTAATGATGGCGAAACATGTGCACCTTATTACTTTGTACCATCTTTCATACCGTGTTTGAAGCAAATAAATATATTTATGATTATGATTATGAAAAACTCTGCTCGTCTCGTACTCGTTGAGTCTTAACGATACGCTTACGAGACGACTACGCTTATGACCCGTGTGCGGAGGGCCTTACAGTTCAGTGTTAGAGCCTCTATGGCCTTTGGGATGGAAGTAAAAAGCGATTCCACACTACAGGTCTGAAAATCGTAATCACAAAAAAATACGAATCGTGATTGATTAACTTTTCAGCTATTGTAAAAGTATTATAGTGACTGTATTATAGTACGTCTATTATTACAAAAAATATAAATAAATACATGGACATTTACACTATTCTAATGAATTTTGAAGGCAAATGTTTTCGACATTCCGATGACTTAAATTGCTATGAACACATTCACAAAAATATGAAAATCCACAAAAACGCACAAAATGATAGTTTCTAAAGTTCTCACCATAGAGAAAGATAAATATATCAAAAGAAATTTCCATTTCAGGTTCTTACCTAAAATGAGTTCTTCCGGCGGCATTAAAGTTCTTCTTAGTGCCTCCGAGCAGCTGCAGTAGTACCCCTTTCTTGATGTCCAAGTTCTCGTAGATGGATGGAGCGATGGCGCGTGCCAATCGCTCATAGCAGTCAGACTGCGTGGACAGGGCTTTGAACAACTCTACACGCTCTGGAGGAAAGCGGTGCTCCTTGCTACGAAAGAAGAGACATACGATTAAAGTATAGCTTTATAACCTTTCGATTAACTTTATGCAAGGATCAATGCAGTTTTTCGTAGATAAAGAGGGAGCGATGGCGCGTGCTAACCGCTCGTAGCAGTCAGACTGTGTGGACAGAGCTTTGAACAACTCTACGCGCTCTGGGGGGAAGTGGTGCTCCTTGCTACCAAACAAAAGACATTCGATAAATTATTTTAGTTTAGCTTTCTACTTTATAAAATAAATATGTTTAATAATAGAAGGATCGATGGAGTTTTTGTAGATAAATGGAGCGATGGCGCGTGCTCACCGGCCGTAGCAGTCAGATTGTGTGGACAGAGATTTGAACAACTAGCACAAAGTATTACAATGATTTCAACAGTAGCGTGGGGTGAAATTATGGCGAAGGTAAACCGCTCTCCAAAAATGTATGATCTGTACTATACAGATCGGTAGGGTAGAATTTCTAAATGGACCCTTCATCATTGGGTTCTAATTTTTTTAAATTTATATTACGATCATTTACGTTGGACATTGTGATTTTGTTTTAGGACAGTTAATAAGCCTAATTAACTTTTACTTTATATGAATTGTTTAGAATTTGCATGTTGGGCATCCAGCGAAGTATGTGTACCTGCTTAAATCTATTGTCTTCTTAAAATAACCATGTTTCACACAATAAATATCTTTGTCATTATATAAAATAAACATCTTCATCATCATATCAGCCGCACGACTTCTACTGCTGGGTATAGGCCTCCCCCAAGGATCTCCACGATCATCGGTCCTGCGCTGCCCGCATCCACTGGCTTCCCGCAACCTTCACCAGATCGTCGGTACACCTTGTCGGGGGCCTACGCACAGAGGTTCGCCACTCTAGAACTTTTCCGCCTCAATGGCCATCCGTTGAGGCGGAAAAGTTCTAGAGTAGTTTTTTTTCACTAGGTCTGTGAAAATCTCGAACTGACATTGAAATCTCTACTGAGTATACTACACCCACTCACCCCTCCTCAGTCTCCAGCAGCCGCTCGCTGTGCACCTTCTTGTAGTGCAGCGCGTCTATATGCGTCCTGTGCAGCGCCTTGAGCGTGGCCTTCCTGGGGTTCACAGTGGCGGGAGCAGCGCGGAATACCCCAGTAACGCTGACTCTTTCTCCCGCCCCTACAGCTTCTACTAGCGCCCCGTGC
The DNA here is from genome assembly GCA_928269145.1 of Agriphila tristella. NCBI lineage: Eukaryota > Metazoa > Arthropoda > Insecta > Lepidoptera > Crambidae > Agriphila > Agriphila tristella. Next base: position 53,911,543 of record OV743430.1, on the reverse strand, counting down.
GCCATTACGCTCACTGTGGCTGGCGTGCGACCGGCGGGCATGTCGTCTACGTAAAAATAAAACCGATGTCATATAACTGAGAAAGTGACGTTTATTAATCAACTTTGAACTTAATATCTGAGATTTTGAAGTCTAAAATCGATTGGAGAGACAGTTTTGGATAATCTGAATGTTGACCGATATTCAAACTTTAGATAAAAGGAAGAGAATTTGTTTACTACGGAGCGGTCAAACATATTTTTTTATCAATGAAACCATTTTTATCTAATTTTTTATACAATTAAGTGGCAGAAAGTATATTACAAGGTAAATAAACCATCTTGCAAGATAATTAAACCATCTATTCATTCTTAGTAGCTAAATATAGATTTTGCATCCATGATATTAAGGTGTAAGTAGTAAGTAGAATTGATTTATGAGATAAAACTAGTCATCGATGCACTGACCTTTTTTAGTCAAAGCAACATACCCGGCGACTCCTGCAACTTCACCAGCTGTTTGTCACTGAAATGCGACCGGTTGTGTATCAGCTGGAAGCAATGGGCCATGTTGCAGCGCTCGGGGACTCTGCCCCGCTCTAACTCCGCCCCTGCTGAACCCCTAGGGAGAATAATTGAGTAAAAAATAAAAGCTACATACCCGGCGACTCTTGCAATTTCACCAGCTGTTTGTCACTGAAATGCGATCGGTTGTGTATCAGCTGGAAGCAATGCGCCGTGTTGCAGTGGCCGCAGTGCGCGGGCTCGGGGACCCTGCCCCTCTCTAGTTCGGCCACCGCCGGAGCCCCGCAGACCGCACACTTAAAGAATGCTTCTCGCATCTCTGGCACTATAGTAGATGTACGGATCACCATGCCGGATATGGTCACTAGCTGGTCGATGTCTGGAAGAGGAGTAGCGATTAGGAACGATTCTGAGATAGACCAACGGCGGTTTGGTGTTCGTTAGTAAGAAGAACATAGGATTTGTTTCTGTCCGGATGAAAAAAAATAAAAATTAATCTTGATCTGCAAAGCGAAGCGTGATATAAAACACAAGTGTGCTGATTAAACGAAGTGGACCCACTTTACCGTCGTACCTTACGAGTAAAAAACTATGTGTGAAGTAAGTAAACAGTATGTACTGATTAGAAAAATTTTCACTTAAATTACCTTCAGGATTCAGATCGCGCATGTGTCTTGGTGGAGCATTGAATGGGCGCACTTGGATCTGATGCTCCAATATGGCAGCGGGATATTTCTCGAAAAACAGTTCGTTGACTGCCGCATCAAAAGCTGGAACCACCTACATCAAAAATTGTTTAAGACTCAACAACAAACAAAATAAGGTTCATTTTCCAATGACTCATACTTACTTCTTGCGGATAGCAAACCAGTTGCCTATGTAATTTAGGGTCGAAAACCCTGACGTGATCGCAGTCAACGTCCAAAAACGGCTCTTCTAATGTGTGGATCTAAAAACGAAAAATCTATGTAAAATCGACTTTAAAGACTTACAATACTAATATGCTAAAAAATACGATTCGCACCAGATCTATTTTCGGACGGGAATCGAACCCGCTTATATTTTTTTTAGTATATTATTTAGTATTGCATAATAATAGCAATGTGAATGCAAAAATTTCAAAGACAATGTAACCTTTTTGTCATACCAGCTATTTTGAAAAAATCGGAAATCCTTCACAACTGATCATAAAGTTAATATTACCTCAACTGATAAAACTAGTGTCGATCAATAGGAAACGTCAAAATAAACATAATTTATATCCACAATGGAGGTTGCACGCCTAGTAAGTAAGTGAAGATTGAAAAAGACTCTTTAGTGACGTTACGGCTTATTGCTATCTCTTTCTTTTCATTTTACAATACGTTTTCGTTTCTCACGAATAAACGAACGACGAACAACGGACACGTATTGTAACACTAAAGAAAGAGGTTGCAATAAGCCGTAAGGACCTTTTTTCAATCTTCACTATGACATATGGCCGTGCAATCTCCATTGGAGGGAGGTATAAGCTTCTTGCATAATTTATAGATTGTCATATTGTCGTAATATGTATACTTTCGGAGATATATGAAGATAAATTTTTCTTTCTATCACGATGATTTTTTTAAGTCCCAATATCTCCGAAAGTATAAATTTGAGGACAATTTGACAATCAATAATTTATGTTTATTTTGACGTTTTCTATCGATTATTAAACTAGTTTCATCAGTTGCGATGAATTTCCGATTTTTTAAAATAGGTATGCCAGGCTCCATACTAAAACGTTACATGCCGTTTAAAAATTTAAAGACTTATGCGCAGCGGCGAAATTAGATTGGCTTACTTCTTCTAACTTTTGTTCGTAGAGGGGATCATTAGTGATGGCAGTGGGTTCGACGAATCTCTGTATGAACTTGATGAACTTCTCGCGGCACTCGGCGATGGCCACGTCTGTGCCCCACACGACCAACTGAGGCTCACTCGATGGTGTCTCCTCGACGCCATTTTCTCCCTGCAGAGTTAAGAGACTCGCTGTAGACACATAAAGCTTTCTACGTATTTTACTTTCCTCTATGGCTAACTATTATAGTATTTTAGTTGGTGTTATGGTATTATAGTATATTAGCACAGTACATATATAAGTTTTTTCAAACAGTAGAGGAGCTAACGTCACTTAGGCCCTTTTGTCATTGCACTCCGTCGGATCGCTAGGGTTGGCATTTTCCGGCCGTCTCGTGGAATGCTACGCGCGAACGAACGCTATGGAAACAACTGCGACGCGATGTCACAACCCTGACCAAAGTACTGCGAACTTTGCTTAGAGCTCTTAGAGTGACGTCAGCCGTCAAATTCTAACGTTTCCATGGAGCTCTCATACTGTTGGAAAAAACTTATATATGTACTGTGATATTAGTCTGAACATAGAAGTCTTTGAGTCTATGCTATGACACTAAACAAAAGCTTATGTTTGCATAAGGCCATCACACGTTAAGGGGGAGGGAGGAGGTCGACGAAGTGTGACAAGGGGGTGGGAGGGGTCCTTCCTAACGTCACAATTCAAAATTTAAAAAAAATTTAAATAAAATAAATTTAGGAACAGATGTAAAATTGTAAAATATGTGACGTCACACTAGGGAGGGGGTCTCACAAATGTGACCAGCTGTGACAAGGACGGGGGAGAGGGTCTAAAATCATGAAATTCGTGTGACGTAATTTATGGATGGCCACTAAAGTAGGAGCTTATTTATTTATTTTAATATTACATGAAGATTAAAAGTTCAGGTTCATGGTGTTTATACAGACATTAAACCGGGTATTTTGCCCATCTCTAGTGGGGTGGGATTTCTAAAAGGTAAGCCATTCGCCAGGTGTCATAGAATATGAATATAGATTCTTGTTCACCACTGACTGATAGACAAGGTATAAAATTAAACTATGGTGATTAAAATACTCCTTGCTGTTACGTATACTTCTGAATCTGAATCACATGTCTACTCTCTATTATCATATCATGTCAAAATCATGTCAATCACTACCATAAAAATCTACTCTTAGTCAATAACTCAATAATGGACGGACAATAACGAAGAACTAAATTATAAAAGTGCAGAAATGTACGAAAAAAAATGTCTGAATCTAAGTGCCAACTACCGGCATGTCCCTCAACACAAATAAAGCCCAGCAAAATCAGTTTAAAAGTAAAGTGTTCTTCAGTCCTCCTGAGTAGTTGTCGCATCTGCTTGTCGTCTCTATTAGACCCCGCGTTGCTCACTTGCGGCCACAAGTTTTGCGAGGAGTGCCTGGGGCAGTACTGGCACGTGAAAGACAAACCAAAGTACTTGGTCTGTCCGTTATGCAGAGCTCATGTTTACAATGTGGATTTTACAAAAGTAAGTTTACAAACTGGACTTTCTTGAAAGAAATACTATGCAAACTGGTTTGATTCTATAGAAATAGTAAGGCTGCGAACACACCGACAGATGCCTAGATTTATCCAGGGTTACTTGCTAGGATACACGGTGACCGCACTGGAAGGTGAATCGCTAGGCTAGTCGCCTTGGTTTCATAGTATTTGGTTGCAAGCCTCGCACCTTATTCTAGGCAGTTGCCTGGATGTATCGTGGCGCCTAGCGCGCAGTGCGGCTGGTTGTTAATTTGTGAACGTTCGTTTTACATGGATACATAGGCTAGGCTCTAGGCACTTATCTAGGCACCTCTCAGTGCGTAGGCGGCCTAATAATTATGTAACTTATTTAATGTAAGTGTCGAATTGAAATACATTCTTTACAGAAAGAAGAGATCTCAGAACGAACAAAGAGGGAATTTCGAAAAATATTCTCTTTAACGGACACTCAAGACGTACCAGATACAAATAATTCAACACTTTTGTTTTTCAAAATTACTATGTTTATACCATTTGTTTATTATATACTGAAGTGGATGAAGCTACCCGTTTTGGAGATACTCTCACTACTAAGATGCAAGTTGTGGTATAAAATGTAGCTTTTTATGAAACACGTAATGTACAGGTATGTTCAAAGATGTGCAGAAATTAATAAGTACATAATTTTTATTTCATTTTTTGTTATTATTATAGGGTTGTCAAAAACAGGGTAGTTGTCCAGCTGATAGATGGCAAACAAAATCAGTGATCAAAGCTGATAAATGATAATTTATCAGCTTTGATCACTGATTTTGTCAGATGCAAGATAGAATCGTCCCCAGAAGGGGGAAGATTCTATCTTGCATCTCTAGAAATTATTAGCTAGCTACTCTCGCTGCACGGCAATGAAGTACAATTTAAAATTGCACAGCGCTGCGTGCCTATTATTGTATGTACCTTCTCTTTTTGTCGCGCTAGTCGCGTCACGTAGCTCTGTCTCAACCGACACATGACTGAGTGAGCCGCGAGCGGTAGGCTAATATAAAATTTTAAGCGCGAAGTTAAAGCCTCCTGGCACTACCTTCTATCAACAGGGGAGGCCCTAGAGCGGTACGACCGCACTGGGCGCCCTCATATGTGGGGCACCGAAAATGCCCGACCACCGATCGACTAGGCGACGAGCGACGACGCGACAAATAAAAATAAATTAAAATCGCGCTGCGCGACCGTTTTTAAGGTTCCGTACGTCAAAAGGAAAAAAACCGAATGCTAATAGGATCACTTTTTTTAAGTGATCAAAATTACAAGGTTAGTGGATGAAACTGATCAAAAATCGCACTGCGAGGCCGTTTTTTTACTATAAACAGGGAAGATTACAAGATAAGTGGATGAAACTGACGAACAAACATTGTTGTTTATAATGTTAGTAGGTAATCTACTCCTGTGAGCTTGTTAGTGGGTAACAATAAATTCCCATTTTAGGTAACAAAAATACAGAATATAGCGTATTGAAATAGTAAGTTAGCGACGGACTGAGGGCGACGATAGATATTGAAAATGGGTAGTGATGGGCCGAGACAAGGCCGACTCGAATACTAATTCGAATACCTTCTTGGTACTCGCATACTCGAGTACCCAAAATACAGTATTCGGTTACATAAGTACTCGAATAGAGAATTCGAGTATTAAAATTATGCGAATACCAAAGCGGGACAATCAGTTTTAGCGCTAAATTTAATTGTGTATTGTAGGAATTAATACATAAAACCAGTGTCATTTTGTGAAGTAAAACTTACTTTTTGAACTGTTATGTGAAAAAAATGTAAATGCACGTTTCACAAGACTGTCAAAACAGTATTCGAGTCAAATTGAGTATTCGAATACTAGTCTCAGTACTCGAATACCAAATGCGAGTACCTGAACTCGAATACTAATTCGATTTTTTTTTTAACGAATACCAAAATACTCGAATACCAAGAATAGCGGTCTCGGCCCATCACTAAAAATGGGTGACTTTAAAATACAAACTGAGTAAGTAGTTATTCAGAACGGGCGACCAAATTACTATTACGGCGACAACCTTAGGTCACACAAAACATTTAAAATTTGCCATATAATTTATTTAAAAAAGGTGACTATTATCCCCATCTAGATGACAAAAATACCATATTGGGCAGCTTTATTTTATTTATCTCCTACATGTAGTCGCCCGTTTTACCTATTTTTATAATCCACAGGTTGTCGCTCGTTTATTTTGTCGCCCAAAAAATAAACAGCTGCCCTGTTCAGGATTTAAGTATCCCATTAACAGTCACCTTTTATTTCGAGTCACCCAATTCATTAATTCCCTTTTAGATATAATTTAAAATAAATGGGAAAATCGGGAAAAAATGCCCATACAAAGGTCTCCAGTAGCAGTAGCACCACCAAGCGGGATAAATTTTGTGACATCCAGCTATTGATTGTCGCACCTTAAAACTTGGCTCGGTCTGCCCCTGTCTTTCAACTTACCCGTCTCGTGGGCGTCGGAGCGGGCACATTAGGGGCCAGCTGATGCCCCCTTAAGTCGGCCCGCTGTCGCGCCGGCGTCATGGCGCCGCGCATCAGCGACCGCGGCGTGCTGAGCGAGCTCGGAGTCCCGTAGTTTAGGGGAGAACTCATGTCTATGTCGGTTCCTGTAAGAGGTGTAAAGTGTAAATTTATTCTAAGCTGCTAAAGTGTGATAAGCTTCAACAGGCTTTTTGGATTTGTTAGCTATGAATGATTAACGTCGTGTCTTCGAATGCAACGCGCGAACGCTATGGAAACAACTGCGACGCGATGTCACAACCCTGACCAAAGTACTGCGAACTTTGCTTAGAGCTCTTAGAGTGACGTCAGCCGTCAAATTCGAACGTTTCCAGGGAGCTCCTTTACTGTTTGAAAAAACTTATTTATATACTATGCTGGAATCCGCCTCTACAGTCTTTGGTAGTTTGTATAAAAGAGATAAGTAAACAAAAAGAAGTAGAATGATATTTATTAGAATAAAAATATATTACCAAGAGGGCTGGATGGCAATGGACGAGCTGGTGATGTACCCGGGGCATCTCTGGGAGTGCGAGGGGTTCGTGGAGTTCGTCGGGGACTTTTAGGGGTTCCAGGAGTTCCATCTGAAAAGCAATTGGAAATAATATTAGTAATAATAATAATTAAGAATAATAATTATTATTGCACGTAAAACCAGCTTTAGGCTGTGAAAAGTAAGACATTTAAAAAAAAAAAGTTGGTATCTAGATAATAAATAATGATCATGTTTCTATTTAAAGTTTAGCACTGGGGGTCTGTCGGCTAAAAATAATGAAGTGAACGTAAGTTTTGATTTGACTTGGTTGGATTTGAATTGGTAGAATTTTCTTGTTTCATGACATTTTGCATTTCATATCACGTCAACATGGATGTTAATGTGACAAGGTTCCTGCTCATTACCAACTTTTGTCTCCTGTACAAATTATGTCCGACGCGCAGTCGGCGAGCAGTTTTCAAGCTGTACAGTTCGTGACTGATTGGGCTCCCCGACTTGGCGAAAGTAAGTACCTACTATTGTTTTATTTTGTAAGTGTAGTAATATACGAGTTCTTGGTTAGAAAAATAGTTAAACATAGGATGTTTTTGTGATAACAGGGGCTATTGGCAAGCAAACCCTTTGGTGTAACGGTGAACTTTATTGACACAATTGTATCAACATGGGCCCTACATTACCTCATGCGTATTTTAAGTTTTTAAAGATTATTAATTTTTCACAGTTTCCGCACCATGTTTCTAGTTTAAACGACGCTGCTATTGCAGAGATGCTCAATGACTCTGGGAACGAAGGCGATGACCACGACGAAATCGATTTGTACTACTTTGTTGAAGGAAACCCCAAACATTCAAGTTCCTCTTCTTCTGATGAAGGCGAAAAAAGTGATGATGATAACATACCTCTGAGTATGCTAGCAGGAAGGCAGAAGAAGCCCAAGCTCCAAGAAAGAGACCACAAGGGAAGATCTGGAATTTGCTGATATATTTAGGTGCCTCTTCCAAATACAGAGTGAAGTCTCATCCCAAAGTCGACCAACAGTATGACGGATTTTTTTCTTGAATGTGGTGATCATGGATGTTCGAGTGGCTAGTACAAAGTTGTGTTTGTGATTTTAAATAAATATTTTTGTAAATTTCATGTTTATTTCATTCATAGTCTCTTTTCAGCAAAAATAAGAAGGAGGAGTTAGGCCCGATATGATACAATTGTGACCCTCACAATTGTTCGTAGGAAATGAAGGGCCCAGCTTGATACAATTGGTGGTATATGAATTTTCCAAGATGGCGGCGGAAAATCTGGAAAATTATAGCAGATTCGTAATTTGCGGCCCCAAAAAATTACAAATTTCTTTGTAGTTTAAGCGCCGGTCCGAAAGGGTTATACATTGCTACTTTTCTTTGGTAAGTTTTTATTTGTGCCGAATAGAAGTAGCAATGTATCACATCCATCTGTCATATCAAAGATATTGTAACTTCATTGTTTTATGGCCGGTATACATTTTGATTAGTGTTTAGTGCGAGTGGCTCATTTAGTGTTTAGCAAAAAACACGTTTGGACAGTCTCTGATTAGTGTTGTAATGGGGAGGCAAAGGCAAAGTGAATTACAGATGGCGCTTAGTCTTTGGAACAATTGTCAGTTTGAGCCTATATTGTATTGACTGTGTATTACGTGATTTTACTTTCTTAGGTTGTATTTTTTTCGATTTTGCGGACAAACAATGTATTCTATGCTAACTTTAGCTCAGATAAAAGAAGAATTACGGAAAAGAAAAGCCAAAACAACAGGCAAGAAAGTTTATAGCAACTTACAAAAAATTGCTAACAAGCATTACATTTCTTTAAATTTCCTGTAAGATTTACAAGTAATCTTTTTATTTCAGATTAGAAGCATATGATTTAAATTTTAACAAAGCAACTGAGTGTGAATTTCCGTGTTTATAGTTGCCTCATGATACCTTCTGTGCAATAGTAATTTCAGGTTTCTGTACTGGAATTTCTGTACCATCCAAAATTACATGAACCGTTTTATCATATTTATTTTATTATTCTAAGTTTCTTGAATGACTCTGGCATATAAAATTCTATTAATTCTCTGTTTGGCCCCAATATTGGGCTTATTCCATATTTGATATACCTATCAAATTCATCCAAGTTATAAATATGATAGAAACTGCTGAGGTTGAAATATTAAAGAACAATGCTGTTATAATTCAAATGTTGTTTTATTTTGGCGAAGCTTCATCAAATTCATGAAATATTCCTTTTGATTTATAACGTTTCTCAGGCTCAGCAAAGGAGAAAATCGAGGGAAAAGCATCTTTTTTTTGATATTTTTTGCCCAATATTTTTTTTGTTACTGGGAAATCGATGAACTCCAATATTTTACAAGTTACATGCATATCAATGCGGCATTTTCTCAGTATAAAATTAAAAAGTGCAATACTCCAAGAGATTCCCATATGTTTTGACACTTTCTTTGAGGCGGCCGGGTACCAAAGACCAGACGCCACCTATCGGGATAAAATTGCGCTTTTCCTCCCCATTGTTTTTTACTAAACACTAAACGAGCCACTTGCACTAAACACTAATCAAAATGTATACCGGCCATTAAGCCAATAGCCCTGCTGGTAGTCAATAGTAATCAGTGTGGGTAAAGGAATATTACCACGGAAGAAAACATGCTTGCACACTTCTATGTAAAGTAAAGCACTATCCACACAGGTTTTATAAAAGGAATATTACCATACCAATACCACGAAAGTACGTTCGAGGCATAGACTTATTATATTTTGGTTCCAGGTTTGTTTTTTTTACATAAATATTGTGTAGTTTTGTATTATTTTTCAAAATTTAGGCACCTTAGGAGTTTGTTTTAATAAAACAAACCTTGAGATGGTGTTCCTGTCGATCTTTGAGGAGTCTCCGGTACAACAACTTGTTGCGACGAACGCGTCGGCGTCCTTCGTGACGGAGTGGCAGCATCGGAGGATGCTTGTGAAGATGGACGTTTTGATGGTGTTGACATTTTTTATCAAGTCTGTGAATTAACTGAATAAATGAAACAATCACAAATAAAATAAAAACAATGCTGCCGACTCGTAAACACACAGGTTAGGTTAGTTTTTATTGGCGCGAAATTTGACATGATATGTCAATGTCACTGACAGCTGACATTGACAGTTGACATTGGGTGTATTCCAACAGACAAATCACTGAGTCATCAATCACCATGGTACAGGCGGCTTACCATCAGCAAATAAGAAACCGTTCAAATGCAGGCCTTAAGCAGGACTGCTTCAGGCCTGCTTATAAACTAACCTTTGTGATCATAGTATGAAAAAGTAAGGCAATAAGTCCTGCTATAAGAGGTCATAGTGAGGCCCCTGAAAAATAATTTTGTGAAATATATGGAGGTCTTGGTTAAATGCTCTAAGGTCCGCAGCCTGATTATCTAATTAAAAACCACCTAGCGACCAGTGATAATTATGAAATCGTCGCTGTCAAACTCGATTTCGTACCACCGATCGAGTTTCTACGAGTGCTGCCTCCAACGGACAACTAAAGAACTAAAATATACGAGCACTTGCAAGGAAATGCACCGAAATTCGTATTATCTAACTGAGAAACCGCGACGCGACCGCGACGATTTCACGATTTCTTCTGTCAAACAGAAACCAGACAAAACGTAATTTCTGATTGGTTTTCGTTAAATTCGCTAAACCTTTAACCAAAATAAAATAAAATTGCTATAATGTAAAACAAAAGGCCGTCCTTTAATACCTACACGGAATTTGCAATTTTGAAGGCGAAAAAATGTAAACAAAATTCGAAGCGAAAACAAAAAGGTTATGTTCACAGAGCATATTTGGTCAGACACATACACAGTCACAGACTACTTTCGGTAAAAAGACTTTTCAGTCGCTCCCACCGGTTGCCAGTGGCGCTAGTTTCTATGGAGATCTTCACGAGCATAAACCGAGCATAAACTAATCAGCGATCGCATACATAATACCAAATCAGTGACTCGGTCGCGCGACGATTTCGAAATAATTCAGGAATCGGGATCGGTCGCTCATTTTAGATAATCAGCCTGCAGTATTATAGGACGAGACTCAAGCACTGCTTGCTGCTTGAGTACAGTTAGAAAGGGATAGGGATGGCGCTATATGCGATGAATAGCACCATCCCTTTCTAACTGTACTCAAGCAGCAAGCAGTGCTTGAGTCTCGTCCTATAATACGGACCTAAGTGGAGGTCAGTGGCCGAGAATGGCCAAGACCGAGATCGTGATCTCGGTCGGACCTTACGTGACAGTCACAGACTACATTAAAATGGAAATGTCAAAATAGATAGTTTTGACCATAGACAAAAAACTTTTTTTTGATCATTGGTGTCATTGATCGTTCATTCACCGCTGATGTTTTCAGTGTTATTTTGTGATAAAATAAATAAATAAAGACGATTACTGCGAATTTAACGCAATTGTGACGGTCACCAAAATTAAAAACTGTGCAATAAAGGTGCCAGAATATAACTTATTATGTTAAAGACATTATTGGACACAAGTAAAAGTATCTTTGTGCAATCTACCTGCATCGTCAGGCATTAAATTTCATGTGTAATTATTGGTGACGGGACAAATAAGATTTTATACTTTGAACGAACTCTTGATATAATAATACGCGATAATGTGTATGTTATATGTTTAATCGTGGATTTTACGTTATTACACGAGCTATTTTTGGTAAGTAGTTTGTACTTTTAGCCAGTCAGAAATGATTCACATTTATCTTGCATTTATCGTCCATTGCCATTGTTGAAATCTTTGTTGTTGTTTACTGAATTGTAGTTGTGTAGTGAATAAATATTAAGAATGATATGCCAGTTTGTTCAAGAACGGTAGTTAGTAGCAGTAACAATAATGAACTTTAATTTTGAAGTACACTTTTGTTGATGCTATATTGAGATGGTTAAACCAGTTGTGAACCTAGGTGTTTAGATATCATTGTAGTAACTCATTTACTCTTGAACTCAAGGCAAAGTTTGTAAGAATCCAAATGAAACTTATTTTAAATACAATTAAATACTTTACTTATGTTTGTAGTGGTGTGCATCAAATATTTTAAATAGGTTAATAAGACCTATTTGGTCTAAGGTAAGTATATCATATTCTATGAACATATTGATGGCAGCAAAGAAAAAGTGGTTATCTACAAAATTGTTACTATTCAGGAAGGCGGTTTAAACTTTAATAACTTGTACAATAACAAAGCTATCTTCTTAAAATTTGGAATATTTAATTAATAGGACATTATTTAGGAAATGGTTAAACCCAATTTGATATCTATATTTTTGTCATAATAACGTAGATGTCTTTATCTACTTTGCACAATAAAAAATGCAAAATGAGCCCACCCAACTGTGAAATGGCTCTCTGACTGATGTCTTATCAGTCAGAGAGAGGCATTTCTGTTTATAATGCAACCACTCTGATTGTCCGACACAAAAAATATGTTAATATTTCTTTAAATTCACGAGAAAAAAATCAACAATATAGTATAATATAGGACAGGGATGGCGAACCTTTATGTATCAACATGCCATTTTTTTCTAAAGAAATGTTTAATGAAGTCAAAGACGTGCCAATAAATAATTATTTTGACTTTGTGATTATTGGGAAAATAATAATGATATAGGTATTATCAACTCAAAAGTCTATTTACTACAAAAATGGGTACATTTTGCAATGTTTCTATTATTAGCATAATTTAAATTAATTAAACCGTATTTTTTCTCTAGTGCATGATAAATTTTGTGATTAGTGACATGCCCAATATATTGCATCAACATCCATCAATATAAGCAATTAACTTTTTTCGAAACCCTAATCATAGGGTAAACTATCAAGTTTAAAGAATTTAAAGTCAAATTATGTCAAAAAATACTTTTCGTAAAAAATGCAGATGTCTCTGTTCTTTTCTGCTGTTGATATAGGTGCCGGCACAGATCTTGAGCGGTGAGAAAAAAATGAAGGGGATTACTTAGTGTGCATGTTTGCAGTAGCCCTGCACCACGTCTCCCACCAAACAGACCCAAAAATTACTTTTGTGCATTAACTGTCACTGCTCAAGATCCATGCCAAGGCCTGAATATCTTTAATTTCTTTCATTAAAAATAATTGTTCTTTGAATTAAGTAAACAGATCTAGACTCAGTTAAAAGTATTTTCTTAACTGGTTTACCCTTTAGATTTTGAAGAGGAATTTTGGCAAATCATTTACTTTTTGTATTTGTTTATTTTTTTAAATATTTTTGAGCCAATAATCTATTTTTTCCTTTACTAATTTAAACTATGTATATTTTATACTTATTCTAATTTAATATATCTGTAAAAAGAAAGACAAGCAAGACAAATAAAACAGTAAAAATATAATCAATGACATGTAATCAATAAACTACTATCAATAAACTCTAAATAATATGATTAGTACCTATTCAATGGGGAGGCGAAGGCAAAGTGAATTACAGATGGCGCTTCATTCTTTGGAACAATTGTCAGTTTGAGCTTATATTGTCTTGACTGTGTATTACGTGATTTTACTTTCTTAGATTGTATTTTTTTCGGTTTTGCGGACAAACAATGTATTATATGCTAACTTTAGCTCATATAAAAGAAGAATTACGGAAAAGAAAAGCCAAAACAACAGACAAGAAAGTTTATAGCAACTTACAAAAAATTGCTAACAAGCATTACATTTCTTTAAATTTCGTGTAAGATTTACAAGTAATCTTTTTATTTCAGATTAGAAGCATATGATTTAAATTTTAACAAAGCAACTGAGTGTGAATTTCCGTGTTTATAGTTGCCTGATGATGCCTTCTGTGCAATAGTAATTTCAGGTTTCTGTACTGGAATTTCTGTACCATCCAAAATTACACGAACCGTTTTATCATATTTATTTTATTATTCTAAGTTTTTTGAATGACTCTGGCATATACAATTCTATTAATTCTCTGTTTGGCCCCAATATTGGGCTTATTCCATATTTAATATACCTATCAAATTCATCCAAGTTATAAATATGCTAGAAACTGCTGAGGTTGAAATATTAAAGAACAAAGCTGTTATAATTCAAATGTTGTTTTATTTTGGCGAAGCTTCATCAAATTCATGAAACATTCCTTTTGATTTATAATGTTTCTCAGGCTCAGCAAAGGAGAAAATCGAGGGAAAAGCATCTTTTTTTTGATATTTTTTTGCCCAATATTTGTTTTGTTACTGGGAAATCGATGAACTCCAATAATTTACAAGTTACATGCATAACAATGCGGAATTTTCTCAGTATAAAATAAAAAAGTGTAATACTCCAAGAGATTCCCATATGTTTTGACACTTTCTTTGAGGCGGCCCGGTACCAAGACCAGACGCCACCTATCGGGATAAAATTGCGCTTTTCCTCCCCATTATTGCTAAATCTAAACCAAAAACAACAAACAACTTATTTTTAAAAATCGTTTTATTTGCGATATTAGCAATAAAACTCCATTAAACAATACGACAGGCTAGAAAATATTGTTTAAAGCTCCGTTATGCGGAATCACTTGTCTCTGTCTTTTTCTTTATGTGTAAAGAGTATTGAAAATAACCTCACATTTGCGATGTTTTTCGTTGTTTTGTCACCATTATCTTTAGCACAATTGTCTTTCTTGGGAGAAATTTATTTTGATGTAGAATTCAATACGTTTCCGCTATTATTTACGCCAAAAATATGACCATCCATCCATCCATCGGATGATGCATCCATCGGATCGCATCGCACGTACATACATTTTGTATGAAACAGCGTCGATAAAAGGCGGGGCGCAGCGGCGGGCCGGATCGCCCTGTATAGTGGACGCAGTGCTAGCTGCCCGACCCGACTCAAATGTATGATTCACAATTTCGTCTTTATTTAAAAGTACTATGATTTGTTTCCCAATGGCGGCGCTAGTGTGCTGTATAAATAAACCCTCGGATTTCCTACTTCTACACATAACGCTGCATCATGTGTTCTGCATATTTTAAAGCTTTTTTAAACTTATTTGTCAAGTTTGTATAGAAATCTACGAACAACGCAACTGACGTCACGGACGTGCAATGATTTCAAAAGGAAGGATGCGCCCATCCGAATGTTTGCTTTATAATTCCTTCATACAAGCAAAATCAGCTAGTAACTTTTTAATGCTTGCATCATATTTTTTGCAAACTACAAATGCACCAAATTCGGCATTTTTATGTCACGTCAATCACCGTCTGTCTACCATAGTCTTCCGCGGATGAATGAATCGCGTTGGCCCTAAAATTGTAATTTTAGGGCCAACCAACTGGCGTCACTTCGTAGCGACGTTGACCGTGTCCTAAGGCAGCCATTACATGGTCATGCAAGCGTCAGTCAAATTCCATCAGTCATGAATTACGTTTGACTGATCAGTCAGATGGAAAGAAGAAATCCCATCATGCAACCATCAGTCACTACATTACACGGTAGGTTAATCGTCAGTCACAGCCCGTGACTGTGGTTAAACTGACATTACTAGAATCTACGTGACGAAGCGTGATGTTTAGAAGTTGGTGTATGTTCCATCTTAACCGGTAAGCCAAACTGTGACAGTTTAACAGAATTCAAGGAAGATACGATACGGAAACGTCTCACGTTTAGACAGGACTCGCACCACAGAGGAAATAATCACTACTACGTAGGACCAGAGACAAAGCTTCATACAACCGCGCAAATCGGTTGCACCACTACAAGCATGCGGGGGCCCCGCATGCTTGTGTGTTCCTCAATGTTCCTCAATGCCTACATTTTGTAAGCTAATTATTGATGTGGAGGCGAAGGGAAGATTCTTGCTTGTTCCCAGCTATTAACCGTTTTGAATATATTTTGTACCGGTTATTTCCAAGAACTTTTGTCTGTCGATAGAAGAAATGCGCTGCCTGCGCTCTTCTGTGAAAAAAATGACACTTGATGTAATGCCATAGGTCGCGGAAAGATCCTAGAAATCTGAAATTAAGATATATATTTTGTTGAGGCAGGATCTCTTTAAGTACTCGATATTAGCTTGACGTAGTGCGACGTCACGTCTGCGTAATGTTTACATATTGTACTTTTCGCTGATCCTGCATTTCTTCGTCATTCGTCGATTGCTTATGTAGCGGTATGATCACGCCGCTACATATTTCTTTATATCTTTCTCCAGACACGTAACCAGAATCACGATACAGTGATTTTGGCTCAATACATTTTAATTTCGAAAATACCTCTTAAAAATTCTTAAGTTCGAAATTATTTAGTTAAAAATAACATTAGGTATTCAAGTCAAAATTGCTTCAAATAATGAGTATCATCAATATTCACAATCGTGTAGAAGCATTGTAGTTAGTTACTAGCGGCCGCCCGCGGCTTCACCCGCGTGGTTCCCGTTCCCGTGGGAATATCGGGATAAAAAGTATCCTATGTTTTAATCCAGGCTATCTACTATCTGTGTGCCAAATTTCAACCAAATCCGTTCAGTAGTTTTTGCGTGATTGAGGAACAAACATCCAAACATCTAAACATCCAAACCCACAAACTTTCACATTTATAATATTAGTAGGATTTACTACGTATAGAGTTCGTGATTTTTTTCACCATATCGGTCTCTCTTGCGTGCGTGCGACCTTTCCTCATTATTATCTCGCTTTACGCTTTATTTTTAACATAACCCCTCATCGTTATTACGAAAACAAGGACTTATTCCATTACCACGATTCAATTATGACCTGTGTTAAATCAATACATGTCATCTCTTTGAGGCGCGTAGGCGTCATGCCACGATCTCCAAACACGCCTCG
The DNA here is from genome assembly GCA_928269145.1 of Agriphila tristella. Taxonomy (NCBI): domain Eukaryota; kingdom Metazoa; phylum Arthropoda; class Insecta; order Lepidoptera; family Crambidae; genus Agriphila; species Agriphila tristella. The sequence continues at coordinate 53,894,739 of OV743430.1, read as the reverse complement.
TCAAATTGAATCCTTGCAACATGATGTCCAGCTCACCAGCCAGGCCAAAGTCTTTTTTTATAAACTACATAACTTTATACTTCTCAGTAGTATCAATTCAATTCTTTGTAGTATTTGGCACAAAAATAAAAGTAAAATATAATATTTATGTATGATTTTTTTTATTTATAAGTAGTTTTTTTATATTCAATGTAAAGCAAATTTTACGTACGGGGTATAATAAAATGTATTATTTTATTATGTATTTGTAGCTATTCTGTTAAAATTATGTATTAAGAAATGATACATTACCACTGGTTAATACTCACACTCCGTTAACACTCCGTACGCATTACCTACTTTGCTTCTAAAATATCCAGCCTACAAGAAAAGTTAATTACAAAGAGTTGTAAACAGCCTTTGTAACAAAACAAAAAAAACAACTCTTTTATTATACAGACAATGGAGTTTCGTAAACATTATTTTCTTTGAGGGTGTATAACTGTAAACTCTTCGTAACTTAGCTTACTCCTCAAAGTTCAGAACCCAAACAAACGCCATTTATAAAACGATTTCCTGCTCTAAGTACTTACTAAGAACAAGTGTACTTAGTGGAAAATCTTCACATTGTAATTTGTTAAATAAATAAATTTCTTAGTTGGTAATTAAATATCTTCTCTACTCTGCTTCAGTAAGACTGGTTTTCATTCTTACAGTAACAATTTTGATTTTTCTAATTAGTTTGATAAAGTATTATTCGTTAGTCAGTTCTCATATAAAAATTACACGTAAAGAAATAAAGGCTAGTCTAATCAAAGATTCTGATCTTAACAATAAAAAAACACGTTGTTTATTAACCTAGATAAATACAAAATATTTGTCCTGCCATCACAGAATAGATATGATGCTGCCATGGAAAAATATCTTTTTTACCTAAGATGAAAGTGGCGTGTTGTATGACGAATTATAAAGAAGTCCTTTCAAGAATCATTCCCAGGAACGTGTCCTAATTTGACCGTGTAGCATTTTGCGAATAGGCCCTCGACTAGGCCGTAATGCTTATGGTGGATAGGGATATTCAAAGTATACAACTTTTACTAGGGGCACAGAATAGACATTACTATACTACCGTCTAGGGGCCAAGTATGAAATCGCGAAAAAAAATCGGCGGTTTCAAAATTTTTTGTATTAGGACCTATAAAATCGGCGTTTTGTGTGGAGAATTTTATAGAAGTTGCATTTTCCATATTAACATTTTCTTAATTTATTTAACAACCATGAACGCTAATATTTTAAAACTTTTTCGCCTAATGTTTATATTCCTAAGCGAAAAAATAGGGTTTGGCTAAGTTAAATTAAAACAAAGTGGTCATTTATGCTTACAAAAAGGGGTGTAATTTTTTTTAAGATTTTTTTTTGTTTGGAATAGTATAATAAGGATTTTTTTACTATTGATAGTTGTGTTTGATGGTCATTATTCACTATAATATCAAGCAATTGATGAATATTTAAAATCATGAATGAATACTTTAAATCATAGAAGTGACGAGGTTCTCTGTAGTGAAAAATCGCCAGTTTCATAGGTAAAGAGACCCAATATCATGCATCTTAAATTCCCTGATAGTGGTGAGGCCAGGTTATCGGTAATCCTGGAAGCAGTGGGTTCACCCACCCTCCGCGCCTGCGCTCTGCCCCTGCGGGACCCCTTCTGTACCCTAATTATACCTCTACGTATATGTACACTAAATATCCTAAAACAATATTATTTGACGGACAAAGGTAGCCTCTTCCTTTTAAAATTATAAATGTTAGTCGCCGTTTCACTAAAATCGTAATAAATGATTTTAGTTTCGAAACTTGGTGCGGCCTTTGAAAATTAAGCGTAGTTTTCTTTTTGATTTTGAAAGTTTTTTTTAAACTTATGTTGATTTTTCGGACAGCAAATTACACTCCTTAATTTTGAATAAATACAAACATTTCGTTTACCTTGACTTCGATATCAGCGTTTTTTAAATTGTTAGTACCTACATGCATGAATAATGATGGATAAATACTACGCATCGCGTGTTTCCGGTCATTGTATATTTCCTATTTTGGATCATATTCGGTTGCTGACTCAGTCTTTGGAAGGATCCCAAAATAACTGAGTAAATATGAAATGCTATTTCGGTGGCGAGCAAGAAAGTAGGTATTACTATCCCCGTCAATTGGTAATGCGCCTGGCGGCCATAATTTTAACCTAAAAAACGAAAAACAATTGTAATTTTTTTATATACTTAGACACCTTCAGACACCTTGAAAATATTATGAAAAAAGAGAATTAGAATTTTCTTATTGACATTTTTAGACATGACATTTTTAGTTGCGGATCACGTCAACGTGGATGTTAATGTGACAACAAGAAGCTCAAAGGTATAAGCTTCTTGTGTGACAAGGTTCCAGCGGATTAGTATTATTCAGCAAAAAACTACATAAATATCCTACTTTTTACGAAAGTAACGTCCACTCTTACCTTAGTTAATTTACGAATCGACAACTTGTGTTGAATTGAACCCATAGACATAGAAAAATTTTCGCTGCGCTCAAAAAGACCAACAAAGCGTGGAAAAGAGAAGTTAACATCATACGGACACGGTCTATGTAAAAAAGAGACAAAGAATCAAGTGACATGTGCCACAGTTTTTATTAGGGTTCCGTAGCCAAAATGGCAAACAACGGAACCCTTATAGATTCGTCATGTCTGTCTGTCTGTCCGTCTGTCTGTCTGTCTGTCCGTCCGTATGTCACAGCCATTTTATTCCGAAAGTATTAGGATTACACAGTTGAAACTTAGTAGGTAGATTCTGTTAACCGCTTAACGATTTAATACAAAAATAAAAAAAATAAAGATTAAGGGGGGGCTCCCCATACATTGAACTGAAACTGAAAAAAAAATTTTTCTTCGTACAAACACATGCGGGGTGTCTATAGATAGGTCTTTAAAAATGACATTGAGGTTGGTAAAAACAATACCATTTTCGAGGTCTTTTTTTAATAAAAACCATTGATTATTTTATGCTAACTTTACAAACAATACGGAATATGGACAAATATTAAAATAGTACTTAGTTTCTTGTGAATTAAATAATGGACGTTAGTACTATTATATATTCTGTGGTAATGGTGTTGTCATGTTTTCAGGAGTGCGGCTTGCACTGACAAATACGCAATCACCCTTACGAAATCAATAGTGTTTAGATATTTATCCGTATCCCATAGCTTACCTATGGCTTTCTCTAAGCAATGCAATGTTACATTACACAAGCACAATGTACTTAGTTCATTATTTGGAATTTCTATGATGTATACATAGTCCTATCAGTCACCATCACTTCATCATCATTTCTGTATTGCTGATTTATATTTTAGTTAGCAATTCATAAATAACAATAAAATGCAATTTTATGAGTTATATTACTTCTCAATTTAACATTTTGACAGGTCAGAAATGGGATTCCTTCTTTCAGTGTTATTAAGCCCTCTGCCCCCTGGGGCTCTATTTTTGAATCGCTCGGCTGGCGTCGAGTGCTCGTTTCTACTGATTTTCGTTCGACATATGGCTCAAACGTTCGAAATAGCGTCATATGTCGAACGAAAATCAGTAGAAACGAGCGCTCGACGCCAATCGAGCGATTCAAAAATAGGGTCCCTGTTAAGATTATAATTTTCTTGCTGTAGACGCTGTCCAAAACTCCTAATCAAAACGACTGCCAATTTAACAAATTATTTTGTAGGAAGTCATAAAGTATAGAATTGTTTTGTAGCAGGTAGAAAGCTCTTCGATCCGCTGAGGCTTACGTACGACTTGACAGCGGTACTCAATATTTATTGACCATACGCCCGCCGCCGCGCCGCCGGCGGCGCCGTGTCGCATCGCCGCCAACAAATTGGAGCGAAGTCCACAGGCCACAACTCACTGAGCTGAGCCATTAGTATAGTGTAGAAAGATAGATAAAAAGTTTACTTGCTACACACACTTTCATACATTATACATAGCGGGAGCGAAGTCCACAGCTCACTGAGCCATTAAGTAATAGTATAGAAAGATAGGTAAAACATATAATAAGTCTATGAATAAAACGTTTACTTGCTACACACACTTTCATACATTTATACATACCGGCGACGATGCAGACAGAGAACCTTAGCCTGTCTTAACGAACTGGCATCCAAATGGTGGCGCCACTTTCCCTTTTTTAATTAATAATGTTATTGAAAAGGAACCTATTTATAATAGTTACTTTATGGTTGCAGGACTGGTCATTTAACATGGCTACACGGACCAATTTGAAAATCGCATTTTTACTATGAAATTTTTTTTCCTCGCATTTTGTGAGAAAAGTATTATACAAACCTTGTACTGTTTAGTAAGTTTAGTAAGTGTAAGTTATTTGCATTGCCTCGAATGATTAAAGCACTCGCCTGCGGCTCGGGCTTCAAACCATCCTCGACAATGCAAATGCTAGCTTCCCGTTCTCGGCTGTAATGTACAATTAAAGATAATATTTTCTGTCTCGTTGCTTGACTAGTGCTGGCTTCGATGGCTGGCTTCAGCGACTGTTTCAGGATTAGGACTCTTCATTCAAGTCTTTGAACTCCTTGGTTATTAAGCATGAAGTTTGGGAATCTCTGACCTTCTTCAAGGGCTGAGTGCAGAGCGCGGGTGAGTCGATAGCCCTGCGCAAACCCATTGTTTCTTATCTGCTCACACAATAACGCAGGCCGGACGTTTTTTAACAAAAGCAATATTATTACCTGCAAGGCAATGCAACTACAAATGACTGATCTTCTTGCAAGTACATGTTTTGTTAGAAAGCAGGTACCTAGTTTGATTTGATTGAAAGGTACTAACAAATACATCAGCTGGCTGGTGTACCTACGTTCATTTTTATTGCAGATACTTTCGTAAGGTGGCTATACCACTGAAAGTGGCGCCCTCAGAGGTTTTTATTTAATAAGTTGTTAATAGAAAAGGATTTTAATAAAACTTTACGTGGAATTTTTAGGGTCTAGTATTTTTGAATGTATCACTCACTACTTACATTCCCTCGTAGTCATTCGTAGAAGTAGATAGCAAATGTGTCTAAAATTGGCATTTCTAGCAGTTTTACTATCTACTTCTAGCAGTGACTACGAGAGTAACGATACCGTCTAGAAATATATACTAGACTATCTATGGGCCCTAAAAATCCTTGTAAAGTTTTGTTAAAATTGTGTACTTATTAGAATTTACAATATTAAATAAAATTCACCGCGGGGGCCGCTTTCATTTAGTAGTAGGTTAGTAGTTTCTTATTTTTACATATTTATTTTTTATTATAATTTATACACCAAGGTCTGTCTTCGGTTCTCAAATGTTAAACTTACACAATAGGCAATCATCATAATAGTCAAACTCCTATGTGAGCCAGCTAGGGAAAGCATCGATTTTCGGCACCCTCCAAGCGGGGGCGCGGCAATCGACCTAAGATGGCGTCGTCAGGGCCCCGAGCCCCGACCTGCCTCACGCGCACTAGCCACCCAAGGTCACGCCGCATGTGGCTGCGCCTCCCAAAATACAGAATCTCAATAAATGACGACTTCACCTATCCCTCTCTTTCGTGGCCTTAACTCCATTTGTCATCCCTGTCCCGCTTCTGGCCGTGAAATGTAGAATTATGCTACTCAATTGTGATCTTAACTGAGTTGTTAGGGTTGACAATTGGAGAGATCATTTAATTTTCTTAAAAGTATAATAGTATTTTATCGAAAATGTGGGTTCTGCACACAGTTTGAGAAGAATAGCTTGGAAAAATAGAAAACTTTTAGTAAATAAATAATATGTTGTCAGCTGAGTATAACTTGGAAAAAATACAAAACTTTTAGTAAATAAATAATATGTTGTCAGCTGAGTATAACTTGGAAAAAATACAAAACTTTTAGTAAATAAATAATATGTTGTTAGCTGAGGATAGCTTGGAAAAAATACAAAACTTTTAGTAAATGAATAAATAATATGTTGTTAGCTGAGAATAGCTTAGAAAAAAATACAAAACTTTTAGTAAATAAATAAATAATATGTTGTTAGCTGAGAATAGCTTAGAAAAAAATACAAAACTTTGAGTAAATAAATAATATGTTGTTAGCTGAGGATAGCTTGGGAAAAATACAAAACTTTTAGGAAATAAATAATATGCTTAGCTGAGAATAGCTTGGAAAAAATACAAAACTTTTAGTAAATAAATAATATGTTTAGCTGAGAATATCTTGGGAAAAATACAAAACTTTTAGTAAATAAATAATATGTTGTTAGCTGAGGATAGCTTGGAAAAAATACAAAACTTTTAGTAAATGAATAAATAATATGTTGTTAGCTGAGAATAGCTTAGAAAAAAATACAAAACTTTTAGTAAATAAATAAATAATATGTTGTTAGCTGAGAATAGCTTAGAAAAAAATACAAAACTTTGAGTAAATAAATAATATGTTGTTAGCTGAGGATAGCTTGGGAAAAATACAAAACTTTTAGGAAATAAATAATATGCTTAGCTGAGAATATCTTGGAAAAAATACAAAACTTTTAGTAAATAAATAATATGATGTCAGCTGAGTATAACTTGGAAAAAATACAAAACTTTTAGTTAATAAATAATATGTTTAGCTGAGAATATCTTGGGAAAAATACAAAACTTTTAGTAAATAAATAATATGCTTAGCTGAGAATAGCTTGGAAAAAATACAAAACTTTTAGTAAATAAATAATATGTTGTTACTGTGAATAGCTTGGTAAAAATACCAAACGTTTACTAAATAAATAATATGTTGTTAGCTGAGAATAGCTTGGATAAAATACAAAACTTTTAGTAAATAAAAAAGGGATGTATTTAATAGCACTTTAATTTGATGAAAACAGCTACAAAATTGTATATCAGCACTTTAAAATAATTATAGACCTATAATTCAATATTATCACTACAAAAACAAAAGTTTGCACTTTAACAATTTGTCAGCACTTTAAAATAATAATAGATCTATAATTAATATTATCACTATAAAAATAATGGTTTGCACTATAACTGTGTCCCAACTCCGAAAAGTCAAACCATGCCAGACTGACCACTGTTAAAATGAGATGGCAAGATAACAACTTGTGGCATAATGCATCAGGTCGGTTCTGGCGTTGTTGGCAATGGAACCTAACCTCCTCCTCAGCTCCTCCTCCTCCACCACCTAGTCGTCTGTTTTTATTTTATAACTTTAGTACTAAAGTTATAAAATTAATTTGTATGGTGCAAAGTATCAATTTTAAAGCTAAGCAATTAAATTGTAAAGTGCAAACGTATTAATTTTAAAGCTTAGCATATTTATAGTGGAAACCATTATTTTTATAGTTCATTCAATAAATTTTGAAGCTAAACATTTTAAAGTGTGTTACATTATTTTTAAAGTGCATTTATTATATTCCCCAATAAAAAACATGTTGATAGCTGTTTAACAATTAATCATTTGTATAATCAGAAATTCCTATTTAATTTACCTTAATGGGATATGGTTAATTTCTATACTATTTAATATTTTACCCCAATGACTTTATTATACTATTTATTAAGGACCAAAAGTTTTCCATTATGCATGAAATAAATACAAAATATCAATAATAAATAAATACCACTCCAAAAAACCTGTGAAAACAAAATCTTGCCAGCCCTAATCATAGCAAACCTTATCTACTTTATGGAAAATTTTGGAATGCGACAGAGAAATTCACTTTCTCCGTCACACTCTAGCTAACGCATAATTCCCTCTCGCTCTCCGATCTTTACCTAACATTATGAGGGGTAGTGGGTAGAGAGGCACAAAAGATTTTGGGATAGATGTTTTTTCGCGAACTGCGTTGCAATGAAAAAGTTCACGGGTTTTAGTCCAAGTGCAACCACCATCCTGCCTGCTTGGAGCAGCTGTCCAACACATTTTGTTATTTTTTGTTATTCATAACAAGTTGACAAACTAAGTTCTGTGATTGCATGTGTCAGTGTTGTGATTCATATGTTTTTAGGTATGTTGGTTTATTTTTATTTCGGTAATTAAATTAATAGGTATGTTGCTTAGTGTTGGTGTTAATTTTTGAGTTTTTTTTTATAAGTCTGTGCAGTACGTAATTTGTTTTTAAAAGTTGGGAAGAGGCAGCTTGGGTTTACCCAAGTCACAAAAATGACGACCTGAGTAGGAATTATTGACTTCTCCTGATTTTCGTCCATTAAGTGCTGGGTAGTAATTAGTATTAATTATCAATTATAACATTAGTAAATTATCAGAGACAAAACAAGTAATTAGTAAAACTGGCTAGGTCGCCAACTTTTTTTTCGACGTAAAGGGACGAACGATCATGAATCTTAAAAAATATGGGATTTCTCTCTCGGGACAAATAAAGGTATTTTTTCACATTAATTTTTATTTATTGAGACTTATTATTTAGTACTTCGATACAGATTTTACTGGGCACAACATTTTTTTTTGTGTTTTAAAATGTTTATAAAAAACACAGTTAAAATCGTAATTGAACATCGTTAGTAGCTTGGCTTTAATTAAAGGCCGGTCGGTCCGTAGGTTTTTGTAAAATACGGGACAAGGGCTGTACCGGCGGGACAAAAAAAAACCAAAATTACGGGACGGTTGGCAACGCTAATCTTGGCATAATTTACCATTTACTTTTATCTAACCCTAAGTTAAAAGTAAACACTAAAATGCACATGCTACGAATCCACATTATGAGAAATACTGAATGCATGATAATTGTAGAAATATAATTCATTTCATTAAACTGGTTTTAAAGTCATCGAAAACAACACTACGTCCACGCTGGCAACGTGTGAGTGAAACAGCAGTGATCGTTGTTTTTTAATTACTTTGAAATAGAAACTAAAAATAAGTTTTATTTTTGTATTTTTTTTGTTGTGAATGCAAAAATCTCACATTTAAAAATATATTGGTCAGAGTATTTTTTAAAGTTTAGTTGATAAAATATAAATGAATCCCCAACATCGTGTCAAAATTATTTAACTAGGGATGTGCTTTGATAAGTTAAACCTTATGTATGGACACCTTATGTGATTACTGCAAAATCATAATCACACACCATACAACAAGTAATCATAATACAATAGGTAAATTACTCAAGTCCTACCTAGTGATGTAAGATGAAAAAAAAACTTTGTTTTTTTTCAACATTGTGAAAAAATAAACTTAGTTTTTTTCACAATGTTGAAAAAAAAACATGAAAGAACACAGCAGCGGCGGTTTTTTTCTAAATTTGTTTTTTTTCCCAAAGAATACAATCTTTGGAAAAAAAAATATTTAATCAAATCAATAATTATATTCGATTTTTGTTCTTCGTCAGTGTCTCCAGATCTGAATTTCAATTTTTTCCCACATCTCATTTATTTTTTTTCTAAAATGATACATTTGTATGAAAACAAGATTAAAAAATTTCCCCCGATGCGATTTTTTGTTCCTCAAAATGTTACGTTTTGTATGAAGATCAGATTTTCTTTTTTTTCCCAATAATTAAAATTTGCCACACAATGGGGCAAACCCCTCAAGCTGGAGCCACTGTACTTCGTTCTAACCCATACCCTCGTCAATGCTTAGGTCGAGGTGTCACGTGACCTCAATTGTCAGTGTGGTAAACTGGTAAAATAACCTTTTTTTTCTTTCTTTACAGTTCTAATGTCGTGACGTGTACTCCGCACAATGACGTCGTTCGCTAACTTGACGCAGTCGCTAGCGTCGAGCTTGCCGACGACTTCCGCGGCGGCAACCAGCGCTGCATCCAGCAACAGCTCCAATGAACCGGAGGAGTCGTTGACCATGACCCACTTCATCTGTAACCTCCTCGACACGATGAAGAATCCACCCGCATCAGCGTCGTCCACTGTGCCCTACGACATCTGGGCACTACCGACCAGCAGCACCATGCAAAATCCTGTAGGTGCCATAGGCCGTGAGTATGCTAGCGCTAGCACCAGCAGTAGCAACCAACACACACATCATAAAGAAGACAACTCGAGTGGTTCTCCCGGCACATCATCTTCTGTGTCCATCACCTGTTTCCGCTGCGAAGAACGTTCGCCTACCACACGTTGCCTCGAGTGCAATGATCTTTTCTGTCACGATTGTTGCCACAAAGTGACTTCTGATTGTCAGTTACGAGATCACACGCTTCTTCCTATTCATCAAATATCACCTATCGGTGTCAGACCTAATTCAGTAACCAATGATAAAGAAGTGATGTACTGCGAGCTCCACGGCGACCCAGTAAGATTTTATTGTGAAGCTTGCATTATTTTTATCTGCCAAGAATGTACTTTATGGGTACATAAAGATCATAAATTCACGCCGATCAAAGGTGCTCTCGATATGTGTCGCATAGGTGTGTTTAGAGCCATTGAAGATACTAAAACTGGCACGAAGGCTATAAAGACTGCAATCGATCGTGCAGTAGCTATGTCTAAGGCATACGAAAAAGAATCTGCTGAAGCTAACATGAAAATTCGAAAAGCTATGCGATGCTACGCCCAAGCTATTGAGGACCGAGAAAAATATCTATTGGATAAAGTTGAGAAGATGCGTCAGGCGAAGATGAACGAGTTGTCTGATCATATGAATACGCTACGTGGCATACTTGCTGGCTTAGCCCACACAAATGAAACATTAGTGCGAAGTATGGATTCTGATGGAATAGAATTATTTATGGCTAAAGAGAAAGGTAGATCTCAAGTGGATTACTTTTCATGTATGTTCAAGAACATGTATGTTACTGAGGAAAGAATAGTGTTCATACCGCCCAACTATGATCTAGTAGACCAGCTAAAGCGTCAATGTGACGTTCAACCAGTTCCTGCAAGTTCTGCTCTTGCGCTTAACTCCACAGCGCTTCATTCTCGCTCGTCATTATTGTCAATGCAGTCTTTGCAGGCGGCTCAGTCATACCCGCCTTTAAGTTACAGTCTTCCTAGTACCAGCAGCATACGATCTTTACCAGACTATTCCTTGAGTACGAGATCTACCAATTACTATGATCATACTTCTTTGACAATGGAGTCGAGCACAACTACACGCGGTATTGGCCAAGCCATCCCAGGATACTGGATGTCAGTATCTGTGAAGCCGACTAGGAGCTCAGTCCCCGGGGTACCGATGTTCTCCTTTGGCCGGGAGGGACAAGACGAAGGTCAAGTATCTAGACCTTGGGGACTGTGCATAGACAGAGAAGGTAATATAATAGTTGCTGACAGACGCAATAATCGCATCCAAATTTTCAATAATCGCGGTGAATTTAAGACCATGTTTGGTTCCAAAGGCACAGGCCCTGGCGAATTTGATCTCCCAGCCGGTATAACTACTGATACATATGGCAGAATAATTGTTATCGACAAAGACAACCACAGAGTCCAAATATTTACTTCTTCAGGAAACTTTATTCTCAAATTCGGGTCCTTTGGAAAGGAATGTGGACAGTTCCAGTATCCGTGGGATGTAGCTGTCAATACATTGGGGAACATCGTCGTGACCGATACACGTAACCACAGAATTCAACTATTTACAAGCGACGGAACTTACATTACCAAATTTGTGTTTGAGGGAGCTAACCCAGCCAAGATGTTGAAAGGTCCAACGACTCCAAGAGGTGTATGCTTCACAACATCAGGAAATATAATAGTGTCTGATTTCGAAAACCATCGCTTGTTGATGGTAGATCCGACCCTATCAAAAGTTTTACACTGTGTAGGACGTGAGGGTTCTGGTATCGGGGAGCTGAATCGCCCATCAGGTATCGTGACTGATGACGACGGTCGCATCATAGTAGCCGATTCGAAGAATCATCGTGTACTTGTGTTCACTTCTGAGCTCCGCATATTATCGGCTGTGGACTTGAAGAGTCCCGGGCTCGACGACAAAGATAGACCGAGCGACGTAGCCCTGACTCCAGAGGGTTACCTGGTAGTGTTGTTCGAAACTCTGCCAGACACCGCTCGAGACATCTCCTCCCACGGCAAGCAATACATCAAAGTTTATTGAATAACTAATTTTAAGGCAAACTGAGTGGACCTAAGGTCCGCATTATTTTATTTTGTTTTTATTAAGTTGTGATTTCTTTGATAATGTGCCAATTTTATTATATACGTTCGGTAGGACGATCTGAATCGAGCATAGCTTGGCTGGAGAAGGAGCGTTTGCCCGTAAAGCACTATGCAAATCTCCATAAACGTTTGATGACTTTGCGTTACCATGATAATTCGCTTTTTGTTTCTGTATTCAACTAGTCTTTAAGGGCCAAACTTTATTTGCAGTGTTAATTTGCACCGTAATTTAGATAGCACCATATATTCTGAGAGCTATACCCGAGAAGCTCGATTAGAACGTATCAAATCTTGGATATCTTTCATATTATGATACATTGTCGATCACATCTTATCCGGTCCGATCACCTTGCGATTTATATCGATACGAAGCAGAAATATAAATCGTAAAAATATACTATTATAAAAATCACTATGTGATGTAAAAGATGTTTTTATGTGAGATAAATTAAATGACTTGAAAAGTATTTTTCCAAAATGTTACATTTTGTGTTTTTAACTTGGTTATAAATGATCGACGCAGACGTTGATATATAAATTATTTTGCATATTGATTTAGGTGCATTATATTATAGGTATATATTTATTATAGCGTTGTTAGCGCACTTGACCGTGTTAATTGGCTAGTTTAGTTTTTATTTGTTTCGATCTTAAATCTCAATGTATGATGCATTCTGTGCGCGATTGTAGTCGGTTGGGTGGATCGAGAATAGTGTAGCTGAACAGAAATCAATGCAATAAACTTTAAGACTGACTTTAGAAGACTGTCTTAAAGACGTTAATTGCGCTGGCAACTGAGGCACGTTGAGGCCTTGTGTTAAATCGCGCCTTTTTATTACCAAAATTTATTAAGTATTAATATCGACGATCTAGACGTTTCTTATATCTATGGTCTATCGAAGGACATTGTTTATATTTATTTGAAAACGAGACGTGATATTTTCCTTTCGGTACCTAAGCGGAATTTATGACTTTTTTTAGAAAATTATAATGATAGAATATTTTATTTTTACTGACCGGCTGATTAAAATTAACGTACTATATTTAATTAAGTATAGTTAAATCGATGAATTTAGGATATGAAATTAGATAATGCAGTGTTGTGGGTGATGGACGAGAGAGCTATATTATTTAATGATTATCGCTTACTTGTGTAATCAATCAATATTAGTAAGTGCCAAGTGTAGGTACGTCAAATATTAATTGGGCATATAAAAGTTATGTTGCGAACTTATATACTAGTTAATTTGGATATAATATTATTATATATTAACAATTTTAATTAATTAATATTATCGAGTGTTTCTATACAATCAAAAATGTATTAGTTCAAATATTGTAGTGAAATTCTTTTCTGAAAAGTCTATAAATTAATATTTAGTCTATTTTAAATGTATGGACGTTTAAAAGTCCGTTTGTGTGCGATACCCACTATGTGTTCAGTCCGTATGTGTTCACTTAATATACTATTTTAACTGTAAGTTAGTCGCATGCCTGATTAATAAATTTGAAAGTGGTATCCTTGTGGTGGCATTGTAGCTTGTAGATAGTAGTGTGTGTTGCACTAAGACCTTGACCAGAAAGGGCGAATTCGCCGCGAATTTACGCGCGATTTTGGTTACACTGCTGCTAATATTGCACACGTTGCTGACGTCGCTGGTCCTAAGCGAGTATTGTATAACGAAACGCGTCTAATTCGCGCGTGGTTCTGGACAGGGTCTAAAGAGTCGGAGCTCGTCACGTAACAATATATTAAGTAGCGTATTATACACGAGGGAGTGCTCTGAAACTTCGTAAACCAATAAGAAGAACCGTGATTAAATTCAATTAAAAATATTCAGAGCTTTTCTAAGTAAGTTTCATATAAAAATGATTGTAGACTCTGGCAGCCTTATGATCGTTACTTGATCTGTATTGTGTATTCTTAATATCGTCGCTTATTAGAATTCAATATACAATACGTAATAATAATATCGCAATATAATAATTAAGGTAAAATCGTAGTGTTGCAATGAACAACACTTAATAGCTGTAAATCACTAGTACATTTAAGTTGACAAACTTACGAGGCGTATGTTAATCAGAAGCATAAACATTGCTTTGCTATTATATCATTTATTGTGACTAGCACAGAGTCCAATATGTTACTGCGTAATCAAATACATGCGCAGTCAGAAATTTCCCAATATAAGTGAGTGTAAGTTATGGTCGGTTTCTGTAGATTTAAATTTTTCAATTTCGTACTTAGGATTATCGTAGCGTAAGTCTCATAATGATAAAAGTAGAAAATAATTTAGCGTAGACTTTCGAACACTTCGAACAAAAATTTTCTAATGTGTGAGTTGTGACGTGAAAGTAGTAGCTAATAATGTCAGAACTGATTATAATTTAGATAATATGAGTCTGATAATGGATAAATAAAAATGTGAAAATTATTGTTTGAAGTATATAGTTTTGTAACGTATGACGGGATTGCTTAATTGGTTGGTGTGAGTCCCGAGCGTTTGGGCCTTGAGTCAGCCTTTTGGCGTCAAAAGGTTGCGTTGGTTTCGTCGACGCAGACATAATGTTAGGTCAAATAGCACGCTAGTCACATCACATCATAATAATAGCAGAAAGAGTTCTATGTTATGTGAGACTTGTGGTAAAACTGATCGGTAAACATCCTCAGCTGAAATTCTAGAACACGCTGAGAAACCTCAATGGAAGAGACACTACTAAACTAGGCCTCTGAAATATTTTATAGTGATTAGTTTACACAGCAGGCAAACGATCTCTAAGATTGAGCGTTTGATGTTGATATTATGGATTCGTGTATCTCAAATGTCCGAATCACCAGTGCAATGAAAAATCCATTTAAAAAGGGAAAACTACTTTTTACTACACTCGGCGTCAGAAAAATCGCACCTATTCAAAAATTTCTTCAAAGTTAATTTAATCCTATCTAATTTATGGTAAGTGTTGTTATATACTTCTTCCCCTTCGGATGGC
The DNA here is from genome assembly GCA_928269145.1 of Agriphila tristella. Classification (NCBI taxonomy): domain Eukaryota; kingdom Metazoa; phylum Arthropoda; class Insecta; order Lepidoptera; family Crambidae; genus Agriphila; species Agriphila tristella. The sequence goes on along the minus strand of OV743430.1, from coordinate 53,879,611 downwards.
TCTAAAAACCGTTGGAATACTCGTCGAACGGAATCAATTACTGAGGTTCAGTTTCCGAACAAATAATAATATTTTGAGCAACTTCATGGGCAATAGTATCCGTCTTGGGTATTCCTTTTTTAATTGAACTGTTGAATTATGTTTTCTCCATCATCCCGATAGCGAATTTACTCGCATTTCCTGAATTGACCCCTTTTATTTGCCTTTTATGGCGGCGCAAGCAATAACGCTTAAAAGCGTTTAATTATGGTAACTGTTATGTTAATTAAATCAAACAATTATTATTTGAAAGCTCATTAAATGTACTTTTAATAGATATCAACATTTACACACCAATAGCAATAGCAGGTGGTCAAGTCTAAACTTATTTTCGAAGAGATGCGATTTTTCTGACGTCGAGTGCATCCAAAGCATCCAAAGAGTAGTAAAAGACCCAGTATATTTTGTATTTTTCACTTCACGACAAAATAAACCAGATACATAAATCTACGAATCCCTACTACTAACATCTAACGGTAATACTTTAATTCCGGTTACATAGCAAATATTTCAGTTTCCAGTTTAACTATAAAAATAAAGTTTACTTTTTGTTCAGTGCCATTATAAAGTATTACGTTATTTTTAAAATAATGTGTTGCATCTGATGCATTTTTATTATTAAAATTTGGAATGTTTTTTGTCTAAATTTCTCCGAATAGTTGATTTTTTTATTGCCAACAACGAATCTCGTATTTTTGTATGAATTCAGAGAGTCACAATTTGTTATTTGAAGACATATTTAATTGGATTTGCATAGCAATTCCGTTCATCATTGTGATTTACTGGTTGGAACATGCTAAGAATGTTACCAATCTGGCATTTATAATAAAAGTGACCCAAAAATGTCTCAAAATTCCCCGTAGGTAACGTAAATCTCTTCTACCCTCAAATCTCCACTTAGACAACTTACCATGTTACCGACATAATTATGCAATTAGAAATAAAGTAAACAACTTAATCATTGTAGCATAATATAATGTAAGAGTGTTATGTCAAACACCTAGTGGACAAAAATAGGGAACGTATTCGGGGGTTTCTGGGCAGTTTTGTGAAACAAAGAGCTAAAAGCTGCTGAAGCATTACTTAATTTTAAAATTGTAATTTTTATGTAATTTGATTTGGTTGATTCTTTTTGGAATTTTGTTTGTTGTTTTGACTTTGTAAAATATCGAAAATTCTGGGTTATCTGTGAGCAAGTTCTATCGAACGGAGGCAGATATCTTAATGGTCGATATGTTGACTGAAACGAATGAAATTTGTACTTGTGTGAAACTATGTAAAATTTGTGAGGCCTGCTAGTTGCTAGCAGTAAAATTGGGGTTTTGTGATAGGTACAATAAAATTGGGAACTTAATAATAATCGGAACGTAAAGATAGTCTTTTTTACTAGTTTTGATGTTTAAGGGAATAAATAACTATCGACATATTTTATGCGCGTCTTTCGGAATTTTTCTATCGCTCCATTTCTTTCTATCGCATAAAGGCTTCGTCATATAGAGCGAGAGGAGACGGCCGATTGACGTGTACGATATTATGATCAGCCGACGCAGCCTCTCTAAGCCTTTGTATGGCCGTATACAGTAATAAAGCTGGTAGCCGAACGTCACCGACAACTTGTCGGCGCTTATTGGCGCTTGTCCATATAAATGCCTGCGCCGGTTACCTGCGTGGACAAGCACTGGTTGATCTGCGCCGGCTACCAGCTTTCTTATTGTATACGGCCTATGTTAGAAAATAATAAATAAAGCGATAGAAAATGACCGAAGGGCGCGCATAAAATATGGTCACTCTAAATGTATCCAGCGATTATTGTGTTGTCGTGAATCGTATAAGGTTTCGCAGCAGCTTAGATGCACTCGGAGTTTGGTATAAAGGGATAGTATTAGGTGCGAGACGCAAAACTGCATAATAACGATGCAATTATGAGATTTTAGAGAATGTATCGAGCCATTTTCGTGCTATTTTTGTAACGTTATCTGGGCGCTTGTGTTGTGTTAGTCTTAGTGTAAATTTTATTGGTTCATCTCCTCGATACGTCGGAGAATTGTCTGATCGCTCTGTTTTCACGAATAAGAACGCCTTATCGAAGAGGAGATGATGCAATAGAATAATATCATGTGTAACTGTATTTATAGTATTTTTGTACACGGTCGTGGAGGCGCGGCGTGGCGTCCGGCTGCCGCGTTGTGTCCTCCTCGATTCGAGTTTGTGTTCATGTTAGTATAACCGCATCTACCTCACTCGTAATGCATTAAAGACTGATTGGAATTAATGTAACGGTGGTCAGATCACCGATTTAGAAGTCTGTTGTCTACTAACAATTTTGATTTCGTCTATTATAGTATAATGTAGATCGAGAGTTAAGCGTCCACTTGTTTGTAGTTCTTTTCCCCACATTCGACCAGCAATGATCGGCAAATAGTTCAATCGTATAATGCGCGAGTGGACAACGATCTTTTTTCTTTTATATCTATATCTTACGTTATTCTTCTGTAATATTGTTGAAAGAAGACTGAAATTTTATAAAATGTTCCTATATTTTAATTTAGAATAATTTACTTGCTGCCTACCATATTTCATTTACATTATTTTTACCCTTTCGGTAATAATTACTTTGGATTCTCTTATAATCTTATCAATTGTATGACGCTATATAATGTCATGAAATTTTTGAAATTTTTAATGGAATTTTGTATGAAAAATAATCAAGTGATTGATAGAATATGGTTTGTTTTATTTCAAACCTTTATACCCTTGGATTGTAGTTTTACTTTAATTACTTACTTACCTACATAAACAATTTCAGATGTGTTCATTGAAATTAATCACAACGCATTTATTAAAGTTTAGTTTAAGCTTGGATCTTAAGTTATTGTTCATTTATTGTAATAGTGATTTGTTTCAACAAGAGCTATAATAGCAAGCGTAGAAGTACATATTTACTGTGGTAGAAGTTTTGGAAATCTGACTTATTTTACGGCGGTAGGTGGCGCTGTACAGAGGGCTTTTCATAAGAACAAAAAACTGTAGGCTCGATAGATGGCGTTGATAAAAATGTGTGTCGTGTGATTTTATTACTAAGCTTCGAAGAGAATCAACACCATCTACTGATTCAAATAGTAACTATTTTTAGTCTTCGAAGCATTGACTTCTAAAAATTTTTCATGTCAGTGCTTCGAAGAGTATCAACACCATCTAGTGAGGCAAATAGTTACTATATTTATTTTTTAAATGTCACTGAAAAGCCCTTATTCTCGTTACACACTTCAAATTTTTTTATGCTACGTACTATTATGGGGCCCCAAACGAAACACGTTTTAAAAAAAACTAATTTATTTATACTGTAAAGAAAAATGGAAATTGGGACCCGATGGCAACCGTACTCGACCGAATTCTGAAGCAGACTGAGCTCGCGGCGGCGCGAGCTCTGGGATGTAGGGATTGCTGATGCAGCAGTCTCTGGTCATCATCAGCGTTAAGGTTTGCAGAGGAAAGGTATAACACCTCCCCCCATAATGAAGAAACTTCTAGGAGAAAAGAAGTTTCTGTGATTATAATCTGGTGCGTAAAGATGGTAATGGAATGCTTTCAGGGTTACAATCTTCTGCAAGGTTAATTTCTGCAAGTTCAATGTCTTGTCTGTCTGTCTGAGTATTTTGGACTGGAGGTCTTTTATTATAAAATTTACATGTATTGCGGAGGTTGCCAAAAGGTTTTGATTTTATAATTTTAAAGGTAAGGTACAAAATAATAACTATAGTTAACAAAATAGTAATAATTGAATAATGTGTCCCATATCGAATTATATGTGGTTTATTAATAATTTTATCAAGTTCTTGTGGAGATTTTAATAGGTTACTTTCTAATTTTATTTCGTCCAAATCTATATTTAATAATTCGGCATGGGGCATGTTTTCTTTTACACTTATAAACTTATCTAAATTACAACAAGTATCATTGATAATATTGAAATCCGGAACTTTTATCGGCAAGGTAAGGTTTACAGTATTAGTTTTTGGTAATAACATAGTATTCTTACAAAACCCAGTGCACCCACTGGGAACGGTAATAATACCCGTTCCTGAAATACTATTTTCATACAATTTTGAATTTATACAATCTATAGACATTTTGGTAGGTTCTGTTTGCACATATAGCCACTTGTTATTGTTTATTGGTTTCCAAATGTCTACCTTTCCATAAATAAACTTTGAATTACACTGTACCGGGGTTTCACTTATCACTTTTGTCATCAATTCACTCGCGCAACTAGGTCGGGCGTCCGATGCATATACGTTGGTGACGTCACATACGAAATTATCGTTCAGGGTGGTCTTACACTTGTCGAGGCTATCCAGATTACAATAATGGCGTTTGTCTTTGGTTATTGCTACATATTTAGTGTCGGGTATGATGAAACTAAAAGAGTTAGGATTGCTAAGATTATGGGGTATAGGTAAGCCAATATTATGAAACAACATGAAATTCATTACAGATACTGTAGGAATTTGGAGTACAAATATTATTTTATTATTTACAAAATAACAAATTATTGTAGAAATATTTATAATAAAGTGAATAGAACTTAAGTCCAAATCAATAGGTAATTTCATACTTTCTGGTAAATGTCGGTAACTTGCGGCCAATTCATCGTACAGTTGTTGTGGACTTAAAATCGATGGGTGCAAAATGTTCTGACTACTAAATAAGACAGCACTTACTATATCTTGTACATGAAATGATAAAACTAAAATGGCGGTTTCTAACTTGTTAAGAAATCCAGTTTCGTAGAACTGGGATATTAATTTGTCAGTTTCAATTGAAATATTTTGCATACATTTTGTAAGGTTTTGTATGGCTTCATTTAAATTGGCTTCATTAATTTTTATCTTGTTTAATGTTTTATTGTAGCGTGAGATGACGGAAGTCGTCACTAGAATATTTTCTTTCATTAGTGTAGCCAATTTCTTTTGATCATTTTGCACCTCTTCTATTGCATTATTATACCTAATACCATCGTCTTCATCTAATGTGCCAAATACCGTTTTAAAAGCAGTGCCTATACCTCCTATCCAAGGGCTACGCCTGTTTCTTTTTTCGATCAGGTGAGAGATGGATGCAAACTCTTGTTTTACATCGTCATATAAAACAACTAGGGGTTCCAGCACGCTGTAACATTCTGAGGGTTCCAACGTTCTGGGTTGTTTACACAGCCTGTCGGCAGCGTTCAATACGGAATCTATATTAGCTAAGTGGTGTTTTAAATGTGAAATATCAAGCGGAACTAAAACATCTAACTGACCATTCTTTATCCTAAGTTTTCCCAGGTAATCGAAGTACAGCCCGGGGCTTGATTCGATTCGCTGAACGAACTCGTGTTGCCCTTGGATTTTCACCCAGATACTGAAAGTAATTTATGGTAAGGTTAGTTAGTAATTCTAATGATACTTGCTTGCTTATTCTAAGTTATACTTATTCTTATTTCAAAGCATAATTTTTAAGTCTATTATTAGGTACTAATATACTAATCCAATTATACTATACTAGTATGCTATTTATTTTTGTTTATATATTTATTTATACCACTAATATCTGAGTACTTATACTATTTTACTCATACGATTCGTAGAGATTTCTAACTTAAGTATCTTATATCTATTCTAACTATAATCTATACTTATCAAATACGTATATGTAGTATATATACTTGTTTTATTTATTAATACTAGCATGTCAAACTATTCTAAGGAATTTTGATTTTATTATTGTAAAATTATATATTTACATTATATTAGGTATATCCTATTATTAATTAGTGTACCATATAATTATGTTAAAAATGAATATTTACTTACTACTTAATAACTAATTATACTTATTCTATTTTACAGGTTTTCCTGGACTTCGGCAGGTTTTACCTGATCATAATGGTGTCGAACATGGCGACGGTTAATAAGCAAAGATAGTGTGTTATTCCCGTGTACTTTTACAATCTTGTATGGGCCCTTCCATATAGGAGATAACGCTTTCCGTAATCGAAGGTGATTCTTTAGGTATACATAATCACCGGCCTTGTATTGGGCAGAACGAGAATGGGAGTCATAATATGTCTTTGATACAGCTTTCGATTGCCGTATATGTTCAATAGCTTTTTCGCGAGAATGTTTCAGACGATTCTGTAACATTCGTACATATTCAGGGTAAGTAGCACCTGTAGGTTCCTCAAATATGGAGTTCGGAAGGAAAGGCTTATTACCGAACATAAGTTCATAAGGAGTATACTTGGTAGTAGAATGGACAGCTGTATTATAGGCGAGCATGGCCGTGTACACATAACGAGGCCAATTATCTTGTCCCTCATTTATGTAGGATTTGAGGTACTCTTTTAGAGTCGAATGGCTTCTTTCCAGAGCGCCTTGCGTCTGGGGGTGATAAGGAGAAGACCAAAGTTGTTTGATCCTAAGGAAGTCGCAAGTTCTTTTGAAGAGTTCTGATGTGAAGTTAGAGCCTTGATCGGTAAGTATCATTTTGGGAATTCCAAATATGGAGATGTAGTGGATCAGACACTCGCTTGTTTCCTCAGCCGTAGTACTACGAATGGGGTATGCTGATGAAAATTTAGTTAGGTCGTCTTGGATAGTCAATATGAACCTTAGTTTGGCAGGACCTGACTCAGGAAGCGGCCCAACGATGTCCAGCGCTATGCGCTGACAGGGAGCAGTAGAAGTAGAAGTGATTTGCATAGGAGCGCGGTTGATTTTTCTTAATGCTTTGTTTTCCTGACATGATTTACACTGTTTGACATAATTTTCGACATCGGTACGCATACCCTTCCAATAATATTGCTCTTTGACTCTATTATACATTCGAGCTGAGCCTAAATGACCTGCTATAGGAATATCGTGGTTTTCGTGTAAGATTTTCTTTATTTGACTTGGAGAAGGATAAGTGATATTATTGTGGTAGATGTTAATTGTTATATTCGTATTATGGAATAAGTACAAAAGGATATTATATATTTTGACGAAAGAGTGTACTTCGAATGAGTTTCTGAAGTCTGGAATACTTATGTCGGTTACACCATCCATGGTGACAATAATGTCACGAACATGTTTGAGGGTATTGAATATTTCTGGATATGACGCTACGTCGAAATGGTTCACTCTCGTGAATACGAGGAAATAGATTTTGTCGTTGAGTTCTATTCTATGGTGAGAATATAACTCCCTTTCAGTTTCTAGGGTCTCATTGGGATTTTCTAGGTTACCCAGGACTTCTTGAAGGTAAGGATTCGACTCGTCGAGGTCAATTGAGGTTGGTATGATGATTATTTTAGATTTACTCTTAGTGAGATCTTCATTATGTTCGATAATTTGAGTATTTAGGGCTTCCTTTTTATCTAAGGTTTTCAGTAGCGTGGAATAATCACTAGTGAACAGCGGAGCGCTTCGAGGAGAAGGAACAGGTAAGGAGTCATGTTCAGGTAAGTTGGACGGCTCTTCTACAGGAGAGCCGGATTCTGGAGAGTTATTTGCAGCGGGACTATACGAGGTTGAAGGTAAGTTACTATCCTCGAGGAGACCGACTGAAGGTAAGTCATTGCTGTCAATGTTGAGAGGACTGAAAGGAAGACTGACGTCAAGATCTTCTAATGTGATGGGACTAAACGGTGGTGATGATACTGGATCTACAGGATCGAGACTAGGCATATCAGGGGCGGTAGCACCCTGAGACAGGAGTGGTCCTCCTATGGCATTTGTTTCAGGAAGGGTGACGCGCTGCGTTGTGGAAGGATTCTGGACGGGTTCTTCGTTGGCGCCTTCGACAGGATTCGTATCAGGAGAGTTACCTGTTGCTGATTGAATAGGATTAACAGGAAAACGAGATAGAGCATCAGCGTTAGTATTGGTCTTACCTTTCTTATACTTGATGTCGTACTCGAACTCCTCGAGTTTGAGACGCCAGCGGACGAGACGGGAGCCAGGATCTTTATGGTTGAAGAGCCACTGTAGTGGCTTGTGGTCCGTTATGATTGTGAAACGGTTTCCGTAAAGGTAAGGTCGGAAAATTTTGGTACCGAACACTATTGCCAAACATTCTTTTTCAGTTACCATATAGTTTTTCTCCGCCTTGTTAAGTGTACGTGATGCATACGCGATCGGACGATCTTGTCCTACTGGGCCTTGGGATAATATTGCTGAAATCGCGTAGTTTGAGGCGTCACAGGTGAGAAGAAAGGGTTTGGTGAAATCAGGATAGGCCAGAATTGGCGCTGAAATGAGTTTATTTTTCAGGGTTTCAAAGGCGAGTTGTTGTTCGTTTTGCCATTCGAATGGGACATCTTTTTTCAACAGGGATGTGAGAGGTTTGGCCAGCTTGGCGAAATCTGCGATGAACCTTCTATAATATGACACTAGCCCGAGAAAAGACTTGATGTCTTTTGGGGATTTAGGAGTTGGATAATCGCTAACAGCTTTAGTTTTCTCTGGATTAGGCTTAACGCCGTTTTCGTTTATGATGTGACCCAAATAAGTCACTTCCTTGCGGAGAAACTCACACTTTTCAGGTTGTAGTTTCAGATTGAAGTTTCTGAGACGTTCAAAGACGCTTTCAAGGTTTTCCATATGGGATTTTAGATCATGACTGTAGATGACTACGTCATCTAAATAGACAAAGCATCTGTTGCCTTGGAGTCCGGATAAGCAATTGTTCATGAGTTTCTGGAATGTTGAGGGGGCATTCTTGAGCCCGAACGGCATACGATTGAACTGATAGTGACCTTGAGGAACGGAAAAAGCTGTTTTCTCTGCGTCCTGAGGATTCATTAGGATCTGGTGAAAGCCGGATGCGAGGTCTAATGTGCTGAAATACTGACTGTTCCCTAATTGATCAAGTATTTCCGTAATCTGAGGGATAGGATAAGTTTCCCCGATGGTTATATTGTTGAGTTTACGGTAATCAATCACTATTCTCCATTTGCGTTGGCCTTGAGAATCAAGTTTTTTGGGAACCACCCAAATGGGAGAGCTCCAAGGAGATGAGGATGGCTCTATTATATTTTGATCGAGCATTTTCTCAATTTGAGTGGCAACTTCCTTTTTGTGGCACTCTGGAAATCGATAGGATTTAGTATGTACAGGAACATCAGTATTGGTTTTGATCTGATGATTCATGGCATTGGTAAAGGTTAATTGATCATTAGGGAGATGGAAAATATCGGAATATTTGGAACACAGCTCTATTATGGCTGATGATTCTTCTTGATTTAAGTGAGAGAGTCTCAGTGAATTTAATACTTCATTTGTTCTTTCCATAACATTTTGGGATTTAGATGACAGAAGTACGGCACCGGAATTCAGGGGCAGTACTTTGAAATTCTGATTGGCGTTGATTTTAATCGGTGACTCGGATATATTTGCTACTGTTATATTAATTCTTTTGTTATCTTTAATTTTAACGATACAGTTAGCGACTAATAAAGACTCTGATAAGTGTTGATCCAGGATTAGTCCCTCCTTCATTGATTGGGGGTTTTGGACTGTGCATTCGATAACTGCTTCTGAGCGTGGCGGAATGATATAGGTCGGATTATAAAAATGAAGTTTGACATCGTTAGCTTTAATTCGAAGGATATCTTTTGTGTAGTCAATGCTACAGCCAAATGAAGTAAAGAAATCGGTTCCTATAATTCCATCGTAAGGAAGATCTATATCATTGACAACGTGAAATTTATGATGAACATTTTTTCCAGGAGCTAGTTCTATTTTTAATTGGAAATGACCTAAAGTCGGAGTTGTATCATCGCCTGGATCGATACCTTTTAGGTTAATACTTTCTTTGGTTAGAGCGATTTTTTTATGAAGAGAGGATTTCTTTAGTAATGATACGGCAGAACCTGAGTCTACGAGCAAAGTCATGGGAATATCTGATACTTGAGTATTGACAAGAATATGAGGTAACATCCTTTTTGATGTGTCTATATGGATTTCGTAGACTTCAAGACTATTTTTGACGTTTCGGGATTTGGTTTTGGATTGGGCGCTTATTTGAGGCTGGTTACCCGTGTGGTCCCTGAATGTTGAATGAAGGGCGCTTATTTGGGGCTGGTTACCCGTGTGGTCCCTGAGTGTTGAATGAAGGGCGCTTGTTTGGGGCTGGTTACCCGTGTGGTCCCTGAGTTTTGAATGAAGGGCGCTTGTTTGGGGCTGGTTACCCGTGTGGTCCCTGAGTTTTGAATGAAGGGCGCTTGTTTGGGGCTGGTTACCCATGTGGTCCCTGAGTGTTGAATGAAGGGCGCTTGTTTGGGGCTGGTTACCCGTGTGGTCCCTGAGTTTTAAATGAAGGGCGCTTGTTTGGGGCTGATTACCCGTGTGGTCCCTGGATGTAAGTGGATGTATGTTTGGTTGGGTGTCATTGGATAATAAGGATGCAGTGGATTGTTTGGGTCTCACGCGACACCTACGCGAGCCCTTTATTCGTTTAAAGAATCTATAGTGTCGTAGCCTGTTTCTCCCTCCTCTTGTGTTGTAGGAATGTCTTGTTCATGGACCTGGTCGTTAACGTAGTGGACGCGCCTAGGAGGTAAGTTGTTATAGGAACTTTGGGTTGGCGGCCCTCGGAATTGCTGTTGGTCACGGTTCCTATTATTATAATACTCTCTCTTTTTACACTCCCTTATATCGTGGCCAGGTGTCTTGCAATATCTACAGAACAAGGAAGGAGCACCTTGCGAATGTGTGCTTGGATTTGGTTGAGGTTGGATCTGAGGTCTAAATTTTGCCGGGATAAAACGCCTGTTAGGATTGTTGTTTGGCCGTGATTCCGCTGTTGGGGCCCTTTTGTAGAGAGAAAGTTGGATTCTTTCTTCGGAAATTGCTAAATTTATGGCTTCATTAAGAGTTTTTGGTGCGCGACATCTAATTATGTTGGATAGTCTAGGGTGAAGCCCCATTAAGAAATGGTGAAGAGATAAATCTTCCATTGCCGCTGTGCGGCCTGGAAGTTCCTTTTGTTTTGTGGTGGAAAGCGAAATCTCCGTAAGGAGTTGTGACAGGCAGGTTTCAACTCTGAGGGCATATTGAGTCACGTTTTCCGCAACACCCTGTTTGCTTTCTTGCAAATCCATAAGTAGGTGGGCATAATGCTTACGTTCACTGAACTGAGTCTTAAGGAAGTCTTTAAGCTGTTCCCAGTTGTTAAATTCTTTAATTGAGCAGGCGGTTTCCGCTCTGCCTTGCAATTGAGAAAGGATATACTTAAATAAGATGTCTTTCTGACCGTCGGCAGCCAATTCGAAAGCATTATTACAATTTGAAATGAAAGAGTTTAGGGTTTCCCTATTGCCGTCATAGGGCTTGATGAATTTCAACAGTATGTTTAAATCCATTTCTACGGATCGAGATCTGGTGCGGGCAGTATCAGTACGAGCCTTGGATTGGGGTTTAGGTGAGACTGCCGGTGAAGGTTGGTCAGACTGGATATTTGTATCTACGGTAATGCTATCTTGATTTTTATTATTTGGCATAATAGACGATAGACTTTGGACGACAAAGAGTCGTTTTTAATATACACAATTTCAATACACTGGATGATTATATACACTATGCCTGAATAAAGTTTTAACACTGGATAAGGATATGCACTATGTTCACAAGCGATAGTCTAAACAATAACCAAAGACTTACATTGAAACGATAATCGTTATCGGAAGCACGGCGGCGGGCAGACGCATTCCGGAGCGATAAGACGAACTCGGAGTCTCGGACTTCACCGTGTGGGACACGGATACACGGTGAGGAATGACGATTCGATGAGGTCGGCGACAGGAACTTTGGCACGACAACTGGTGCCAAGCCCTCAGTTGGCGGGGCTTTCTGGATCAGGATGATGTGACGGCGCTCTCGGCCGTGTTGAGTAGTTTCCCGTTTTTATTACGGGAATCAGGAACACGCACACTTGCACGTATGACACGGATATGGTTTATCACTAACTGGATAATTTATTTCACTTTATGAGTACGGCACAAGCGGAGTCTGCACTTGACGCTTTTTATTTTAAGACACTGGGGATTTTCGTAATCCCACCGCTGCCACCAAATATTATGGGGCCCCAAACGAAACACGTTTTAAAAAAAACTAATTTATTTATACTGTAAAGAAAAATGGAAATTGGGACCCGATGGCAACCGTACTCGACCGAATTCTGAAGCAGACTGAGCTCGCGGCGGCGCGAGCTCTGGGATGTAGGGATTGCTGATGCAGCAGTCTCTGGTCATCATCAGCGTTAAGGTTTGCAGAGGAAAGGTATAACAGTACGTACGACGGAATTTGTCAGCCAACCCATACACAGAGTACTTTTGTATATACCGGAAAGCACTGACGTCCATTATACAAGTACGCTGGACAGGCTATTGTCATGAAATGACAGTAATTTATTGTGCCGATTTGAAAATCGCCATATTGGCGCTGAGAGCACTAGATTCTACTATAGCAGTAGTGAGTGTACTTGGAACTAATTAATTCCAAGTACACTCACTACTGCCATAGTATAGAAATCTACTGCTCTCAGCGCCAATATGGCGATTTTCAAATCGGAACAAACGATTGGTGACGTTCGCCTGTCCAGCGTACTTCTATAATGGACGCCAGTGCCGGAAAGCCATATCTTGACAGTTTGACACAGAAAGGTAAAAAATATCAACAAAGCTTGCGAAACGTAAACAAAGTAGTATAAATATTACAATATTCGCCTGTATGATGGGGCATCAACTGAGCACTGCATTCACGGGTTTAGGTAGATTCTTTGAGTATCCTGTGAAGAGAAAACCTATATGTTTCTACCGCCAGGAGGACTTTACCGCTACAGGTTCGTCACTATTTTGGTGATAGCTAAACAAACAGAAGTTTGGTAGTCAGGATGTCAGGAACCCAATTTGTCTAAGTTACTCTATTGATAACCTTGATATTCATATAAGATGAAGAGGGAAAATAATAGTCGCATAACCTCAAGGGATCACCAATTAGTTTTGATGTGGGTCCGTATAGTGGTCCGTTTGGTAGATGATAACAAGCAACCAAGTCAGAAAACCATTGGTCGGCGCGGCGCGGTCCGCCATTTGGTGACCCCTTTAGCTTATGCGGTTCGAACATTGACCTGTTTTTTTTTTTAATATAGAGGTCAATGGGATCGAAACCCATTCGTAGCGTGTGCGTTACCCCAGCAAAAAGTTGTGCTTTAGAGAGATGAGAGCTTATCAGATAATTAGTGTGTCATAAGGAGAAATTTGTTTACTAATAGCAAAATTTGTGTGAGTTGTATTTTTTAAGATATATGAGAAAAACGGATTTTGCTGGGGTCACGTTTTAAACATTACCCTGGCAAAAAAAGTTGTTTCAGCCTGGAACCAAATACATGAATAGATAGCTTTTGTTGCATAGTAAATGTTAGCAAATAGCAAAAATTGTGTGTGTTATGGTTCTCGAGTTATTTAAGTTTTTGCTGGGGTAACGTTTTGGGTTTTCCCAGATCTCGAAAACGGTTCAACGCAGAAGTTTGAAAAAAATACCACTAAGAGACCTTAATTTGTTTAAATTTGTTTAATTGTTAGTTTTTGATTTGGTTGTCGCAAACCAACGTAATTAAATGGTTTCGAAAAACAGAAAAAACGAATTTACAAGTAAACTAGTACACTTATAATCAAATAAACAGCTGTTAAAAATAGCCGTGGTAGACACTTATTACATCAAGAATTTTAGGCTTTGTAACTTTACACGATATAAAGATATAAACAAATTTAATAAATTTTAGACCGGTCGTACTTTAGCGATCGAATACACAGTTTCCATAACATTAAGACACATGGCATACATTAAACAAATTTAAGTAATTCATTAACATTACTTCCTGTTAATTTCAGCTTTCAATTACGCCTATCATGAAAGTTTTAACAAAAACAAGATTACGACAGCAATTCTTGAATAAGCCGACCAAATTGTAAAGGTCACTAAAAAGCGACCGCGCCATACATAAGCGTAACCATCTTAAATGAACGGGATGTTATGGATCTTTTGTTAGTACAGTTGCGTACAAAACTTTGATGGTCAGATTATCTTTAAATATACAAGGTGTTTGGTAAAAGCCTTATAAAGCCGAATAGGGTAGATAGGGACCATCAAACTGAACAACTTTTACTATGGGACCAACTCTGAAATCGCGAAAAAAAAATCAGCTGTTTCATACATTTTGAAATTTTCGTTATAAATTTTTGTATGAAACAGCTGATTTTTTTTTCGCGATTTCAGAGTTGGTTCCATAGTAAAAGTTGTTCAGTTGGATGGTCCCTATCTACCCTATTCGGCTTTATAAGGCTTTTACCAAACACCTTGTATAATGTACGTTAGTCTCGCGAAAACTCAAGATTGGCTTGGCCGATTTTGGTTTTAAGATGTTTGTCGTATTCCAGGGGAAGGTTTAAATAGTTTCCGTAAAAACTGTTCCTAGGTAGGAACAGTTTTTATGGGTAAATGTTTTTACCTGTCAAACATAGTGGTCACTGGATTGACATGAGTAGGTTTGGTATTAAAATAAAACATTTGGTTTGATCAAACAGAAGAAACAAATTACTATAAATGTATATACTGATACTGACAAATAAATCACACTATAAATTGCTTAGCGAGATTATTTCCTACTTAGGTTTAGATTATTATTTACCTTTATTTATGTAATGTTGAGTGCCTTCAAACTTTTAACTTTCATGAATCATTAATTTTTTTTAAAATACTATTAATCACGTAAGTGTATTATTTGATATTAATAAACACGATATTAATTTATAAAATAGAAAACTAGTAGAATCTTAAGCTATATGAATAACATTTTTCTTCATAACTGTACAAAACATCGGATACTAAGCTGCTAATTTGCGAAGATAACCCGTACGTATGGTGCGGTCGCTTTTTAGAGACCTTTACAATTTGGTCGGCTTATTCAAGAATTACTGTCGTAATCTTGTTTTTGTTAAAACTTTCATGATAGGCGTAATGGGGAGGAAAAGCGCAATTTTATCCCGATAGGTGGCGTCTTGTCGTTGGTACCGAGCCGCCTCAAAGAAACTGTCAAAACATATGGGAATCTCTTGGAGTATTGCACTTTTTAATTTTATACTGAGAAAATGCCGCATTGTTATGCATGTAACTTGTAAAATATTGGAGTTCATCGATTTCCCAGTAACAAAAAAAACAGTGGGCAAAAAAATATCAAAATAATATGCTTTTTCCTCGATTTTCTCCTTTGCTGAGCCCGAGAAACATTATAAATCAAAAGGAATGTTTCATGAATTTGATGAAGCTTCGCCAAAATAAAACAACATTTGAATTATAACAGCTTTGTTCTTTAATATTTCAACCTCAGCAGTTTCTAACATATTTATAACTTGGATGAATTTGATAGGTATATCAAATATGGAATAAGCCCAATATTGGGGCCAAACAGAGAATTAATAGAATTTTATATGCCAGAATCATTCAAGAAACTTAGAATAATAAAATAAATATGATAAAACGGTTCGTGTAATTTTGGATGGTACAGAAATTCCAGTACAGAAAACTTGTACTATTATGTATTCTGTGGTAATACACAGTCAAGACAATATAAGCTCAAACTGACAATTGTTCCAAAGACTGAGCGCCATCTGTAATTCACTTTGCCTTCGCCTCCCCATTGAAAGCTGAAATTAACAGGAAGTAATGTTAATGAATTACTTAAATTTGTTTAATGTATGCCATGTGTCTTAATGTTATGAAAACTGTGTATTCGATCGCTAAAGTACGACCAGCCTAAAATTTATTAAATTTGTTTATATCTTTATATCGTGTAAAGTTACAAAGCCTAAAATTCTTGAAGTAATAAGTGTCTACCACGGCTATTTTTAACAGCTGTTTATTTGATTATAAGTGTACTAGTTTACTTGCAAATTCGTTTTTTCTGTTTTTCGAAACCATTTAATTACGTTGGTTTGCGACAACCAAATCAAAAACTAACAATTAAACAAATTTAAACAAATTAAGGTCTCTTAGTAGTATTTTTTTCAAACTTCTGCGTTGAACCGTTTTCGAGATCTGGGAAAACCCAAAACGTTACCCCAGCAAAAACTTAAATAACTCGAGAACCATAACACACACAATTTTTGCTATTTGCTAACATTTACTATGCAACAAAAGCTATCTATTCATGTATTTGGTTCCAGTCTGAAACAACTTTTTTTGCCAGGGTAATGTTTAAAACGTGACCCCAGCAAAATCCGTTTTTCTCATATATCTTAAAAAATACAACTCACACAAATTTTGCTATTAGTAAACAAATTTCTCCTCATGACACACTAATTATCTGATAAGGTCTCATCTCTCTAAAGCACAACTTTTTGCTGGGGTAACGCACACATTCGTAGCAGCTTTTAAAAAACAAACTTCGCGAAAATTAAAAAAAAAATATCTTATCTAATACATGGTGTATTTTTATTCACTCTTAAGGATATGTTCAGTCCATGAAAATAATGTGTGTCGATACGCTATAAAATTTTGGTCATCCCTTACTAATCACCTGATCTCTTTGAATTTGTATGGAAATTCATTTTTCTACATATTTAACTCTATGTTTCTTAAGAGAAAGTTGTTCAGTTTCATGAACTGAACACATCCTTAAGGAGAGTGAATAAAAATACAGCCTGTATAGTATTTAAGTACCTACTTGCTTAATCAATGAACAAAATGCAATGACCAGGAGAACCCCAGAAGAGGGCAACCGACGTCCCGACGGCGGCCTTGACAGACTATGACAATTTGGTCGATTTGTTCTACAAGCGGCTTTCCGAACAGCGCCAGTACAATCAAGTGGGTAAATTCACCAATAAAACCGTTACATTATATTGGACAAAGGTAACAAAATACGAAAGATCGTCCACATCATAAGACATAGTCTCATAAAAGAGTCCTCTATCCCAAAGATCCAACCAGCATTACCTACTCATACTAATCTCTCATAGGTACTCACAGCAAACAAAAAATAGTGAAACTTCGCTTAATCAAAGTCGTCACCGATTTCGTAGGAAAGGAACTAAGGCTAGGCTACACATTTTAGCTGAAGAGGTATAGGTACTAGTACTAGGTATCCACTGTGCTAGGTAGCACTGATGACTTTGTAACTGTCCACCTTCTCTGAACAAATCATACAAGAGCAGAGCCATAAAGATTAGAAAACGCGTTGTGTGTATTCCTGCATAAAAAAGACATCAACGCACGCAAAATGCTGAAAAATAATCATTTTGTTGTTTATTAATCAATGATGATTGTTATAAGGCCTATATGACGTGTTGAATGTGGTAGATAGGGAACATCTTAAGCAACTTTTGCTATGAGACCAACTCCGAAATAGCGAAATAAATCTGTTGTTTCATACAAATATCAAAGTGTATGGAACAGCAGAATTTTTTCGTGATTTTAGAGTTGGTCCCATAGTAAAAGTTGTTCAGATTGATGGCCCCTATCTACCGTATTACACATTGCATATACCCAGCAGCAGTAAGTAGGTATCGTGCAGCTGACATGGTGATGGATGTTATAAAAGTGACTGTGACAATAAAAAAATGCAAATTCTTGGGGCCGGTCGGGCATCGAAGAGAGAGGGATTAATGAGTTTATAAAAAGGCGTTCACTTGTCAACGGCTTAGGAGATGAAGGAGCAGGACCGTCGGTGGAGCATGCAGAGGGTGGTGGAGCGGTTCCCGGGCTGGAACGAGGTCACCATCGCCAACCTTCACAGCCTATTCCTCTTGTTCGACAACCAGTCCAACGGGATGCTCGGCTTCGAGGATTTGTGAGCACTCTCTTACCTACAGTGGTGGCCACATAATCGAGATCGCCAGTCGATCTCGAATGCTGATCAGCTCTCCGACTCAAATGGCTTATTCAGTTTATCCACCCTGAAACAGCCACCCTAAATGTGGATACTCGGAAAACGCGTGTTCATCTATCCACCCCATTTTCCGAGTATCCCTCCTAGGGTAGCTCTTTGAGGGTGGATAAACGGTAAAAGCCACTCAAATGGCCAACATTTTATACGTTTGAACGCTACGCTTACTTTTAAAACTTAAAATATTAGCAATAGACGATTACCTAGGTCACAATAGGCGCGGTCCGAGGGGGGGGTCCAAATCGTATCTACATGTCACATAGAAAAAGCACAAAAAATAATTGTATTATTATTAGTGACCCCCCCCCCCCCCCCAAAATTTCAGGCTGCGACCGCGCCTAGGTCACATGTCGCAAACTTATGTAACTATAGGTGCCTACCTAAATCACAGACTTTGATGCATTGTATGGAATTGAAAATCTTTTTATAGTTTACCACTTATTTCAAAGCTTTAATAATAATCGTATTAGCGTCCAAACGAATAGATTGTTTGCAGGCACGTATCCAGACTTTTAATTAGGGGGGGGGGGGGGGGACAACTGCATCCCGCAAACCGGAGAGTGCCTCGCCCGCTAAATTTGAATTTAGTCCTGTACTGTGTGTTCTGGATTTCGGGGGGGGATAAATCCCAACTATCCCCCCCCCTTGGATACGTGCCTGATTGTTTGCCGGTTGAGTAATAGGGTGGCAGATTTTATTCACTCCATGGATGGCCATCAACAGATCACAGCTTGGTCAATCCACGGAGAACCAAGTAGGCTTCAAAGTTATTTCGTTTGTATGAAAATTTACTGGCATCCAATTATGTGGCACCACTGTGTACTTACAGTCGAATCAAATAATATTTTTAAGCATCTAACATGTTTTAAAGGCATCAGCGGTTAAAAAAGCGTACCTACCTACGCGCATGAGTATTGAACTCTTCTGCTGTTTTTATGGAAAATGTATTATAAGTAAATAAGTACTATATATCTAGAGCCTTTTTAGTATGCACGCGAGATGAGAAAATCAAAATACTAATAAAGTCCTTAAAAGAGCCATTACTCAAGTCAAGAAGCATTGCTCACGAGCGCGATAGATAGGTACCTACTCGTACTTAGATACTTTCTGGGCCTACTTATTTACACATTTTTTTTTACCGAATAGGATAAGTAAGATTCTGTATAAGTTAGTAGATATACGAGGGTGGATCTTAAAGTTCTAAGCCCGACCATGAAAATGAAAGAAAAGTGGGTCTGAATTAATTTTTATTTTTCGACATAGGTAGTCTCCATTTAGGTCAATGCATTTCTTCCACCTGACCTGCAACTTGTTTATAACGGGTGATTCATTTAGAAGTACTTTTTTCAAAACTAAAAAAATAATAATAAAAATTAATTGATCGGGTCATTTTTATTATTATACAAAAGAACTATTCTTTACATTTATTTTTTAAAGATTATTTCTTCCAAATGTTGGCTGTAGCTCCGGTTACCATAGTCCATTCTGCCGTCCCAATTTTCGATGATGCGTCGAGCATTTAGATTGATATTTAGCGAATAACGCGAGTAATGTTGGCTTCCAGTTGGTCAATCGTACCTGCTTATCCGGACTTAACATATCTCCAAAGGAAAAAGTCTAGGGGTGTGATATCACAGGATCTAGGCGGCAAACTCACTGGTCCAAAGCGCGAAATTAACTGTTCACTAAATTGTTCACGCAATAAAGCCACGGTTTCACGTGCTGTGTGGCAATTGGCACCGTCTTGTTGGTACCAAATGTCCTGGAGATCATGGCTTCAATTTCAGGAAACAAATAGTCTGTTATCGTGGCACGACAACAGTCACTTGTTGTTGCGAACGGCGCCAGATCGATTCTTTGTGGTCATCGCGTACACTCTCAGCTACCGCCGCAATATTTTCTTCACTACATCTTGGATGTGGTCTTTTTGGTCGTGTATTATCTAATAATGTAAATTGGCTTTCAAACTTTTCGCTGGTACAGCGAATAGAGCGTTCGGTAGGCATTTATGTGGACCATAAGTTTCTAAACTTTCTCGTAGCAAGCTGATTTTAGTAATACAGCGGAATAATTTGTAGACGCTGTGCGGGGCTAAAGCTAGGGTTTCCTAAGAAAGCGGTGCCGTCACATAGCGGCCGTAATTTTACGGACGTAAACGTCACTCGCGGCCGTAGTTTTACGACCGTTTTAACGGTGAAGACACGTGGAAAGTAACAACACCGTACAACAGCGTTACGGCCGTAATTTTTTAAAAATGGAATTAGGTACCTATCTGAATTTTTAATAAGAATGACAAAAGATAATAAAAATGTCAAAATAAATGTATACGTACACATTTGAATTGCATTAAATAAGTAAATAAATATTCAATAATGTCACATCATATTTAGTAAATTAATTAATAAAGATAGGTAGTTCAAAAGTACCAATATTTAATACCTATAATAAACTAGGTAGGTAGATATTTTGAGAATAAAAAATATTATTTTTTATTCTCAAAAGATGTAGTTACCTAGCTTATTTTAGGTATTTACTGGAATTTTTAATACAAATAATTGACTACAAATACCTATTCAGTGAATTGTTTACATATATATACCTGATTTATTTAAAATTTCGCCAATTTCCCGCCATAAATTTTGTTTAAACTGGGTTTTCCTAAATTATTTTTATTATACTTTACTTTACTTTTTTTATTATACTTAAAGGACTTCATGATTACGGACGAAATCTAATAAAATTTCGTCGTCTTCGTTGCTCCAGAAGGAATTCATTTTGTTACCGCTATCTCGCAAAAAAACGTTTTCGAACTGTATCCTACACCGTCATGACGGCCGTCATAAAAATGGCGGCACCGCTTTTTGACGTCGCTGTCCAGCACCGCTCTCTAGGAAACCGCGCCGAATTGTTTACATAGAAAACGTTCTACACCGCTAAATTACGGCCGTAGTATGACGGCACCGTCATCTTAGCTTTAGTCTTGCCTCGATAAAATGTCAAACAATACTGAACAAAAATACCATAAAAGTTTATCACAACTCACGCTTCATCTGCCAAAAAATCCATATCCAAAAAAGTACCTCCAAATGAATCACCGTTTACCTTCGAAAAAAAATGATTCCTGAAGGTTGTCAAAATAATCATTTACTGCGGCTATCACCTCGTTCCTGACCGAAAATTTCGAACCACCTTTTGTGGATAAACGGTATAAGCCAAACAAATGCCTGTGATCTCAGCTATCTTACTGATGGTCAATCTTCGGTAACTCAGAATAAGATCACATATTTTTTCAATGTTTTCCTTCGTGGTAAACGTTGAAGGCCTACCGCTCCTAGGGTCATCTTCAATACTCTCCCGACCCTGCTTAAACTCAGCCACCCACTTTTTACCCGACTGCAAAGAAAGGGTTATGTTTTTTACACTGGAATACGATGGAGCTGACCCACCCAAAGTGCTCACCATATCTTCTTTAATATCTTTTGGTGATAGACCTTTTTTACTGAGGTACTTGATCACTGCTCGGTGTTCAATTTTCTCCATTATTGAAAAAGATGTCAGATAGCATCAAACAAATGATCACAAAAAAAATATGGCTTGCAGTATCGGAACGAAACTTTGCACATTTACTATTGAAGAACCATACTAAAGAGTGAGGGTAAATTTAAAAAAGAGTCAAAGCTGTTTCTACGTTAGGCCACGAATTTTTGGATCCACCCTCGTACCTACCTAGATATTAATTTATGTCTAGTCGTATACAAAAAATGTAAAAACAATTTTATAAGGTACCTTTTTCAAGTTTATACTATTACCTGTAAGATTTGTATGTGATTAATTTCTGCCATCAGCTGCGCAGTGCTAGAGAGCTTGGGCGATGAGAGTTCTATGGAAACTCGCAAAGAGAAATTTACGGAAGCTGACACCGACAACGACGGCTGGATCACGTACGACGAGTTTTTATCGGTAAGTTTTTTTTGTATACGCTACACAGGATGTTTGAAAATAGCCTTGTAAAGCCGAATATGGTAGAAAGGGAGCATCAAACTGTACAACTTTTACTATGGAATGGGATGGGACCAACTCCGAAATCGCGAAAAAAATCAGCTGTTTCATACATTTGTTCGTTATTATTTTTTGTAAGAAAAAGCTGTTTTTTTTTCGCGATTTCGGAGTTGGTCCCATAGTAAAAGTTGTTTAGTTTTCAAGTGTCATTTATTTGCAAGTTATCATGATTGTTGTAAGGTGGCACCCTGAGCGAAAGTGGCGCCGCGGTGAATTTTATTTAATGTAATAAATAATACACAATTTTAATAATGTTTTACGTGGAATTTTTAGGGCCTACAGTCTAGTATTTTTATTTAACGGTATCGTTACATTTCGTAGTCCTGCTAGAAGTAGATAGCAAAACTGCTAAAAGTGGAGTTTTTGACACTAGGTACTTACGACAAATGACTACGAGGGCATGTAAAAACTCCTCGTATAACATTATTAAAATCTTTTTTCTATTATTAACTTATTAAATAAATACCTCTACCACTTTCGGTCATACAACCGCCTTAAGTAAAAACTCATTAACATACCTACCTACAGTTGGTGTACAACTTTAGCCCCATGGAAAACGGAGAGATATCGGGTTTGGCGCTGCTGTGCAACGCGGTCGCAGACGACATACAGTTTGTAAGCAATTTGACTGTCGGCGAACAGTTAGAATATGGGTTATTTTAAACATTAAAATAAAATAGGTATTATTTTACACTTCTTCGTTTATTCATAAATTAAATAGTCAACTTACTAACTACGGCTATAACATGCTCCTTGAAATCTACAGAGAATCATTTTTTATTGCTGTCCATGTTTTCTGAACAGCCCTCCTTTCTAGGCGTTTGAACGCTACGCTTAGGGACTATTAAAAACATTAAAATAAGCAGTAGGTAAACTATAAAATTACGTAGGGGAGAGTAGGGTATTACCGCGCGGTTGATAATTTCGCACCCCTTGGTTTCTCGAAAACTATCAACTCTATGCACCTGCAATAACAGTCAAATCTTAGCTCTAAGCACCTCCGCACACCGTCAAATTCCGTCGAACAACCAGAGCGGGAGGCCACGCGCTTTTAGTTTTTCCACGCACACGATCTACTTCTTCTGATATTTTAATGAGAGGTGAGTCAATCAATATTACCTAATGAGTACATAAACTTAAAAAAATATATAGAATTTGTGTGCACAATTATTTTAAATTAATTCTTTAAGTTTGTTTTTGGTTGTGAGGTTACAAATTGAAATTACCTTGTTTAATGATTACGCGCGCAGGACGTAAAATTATGCAGTACTTATGAAAATATCTATGGCAAATATTTTTCTTAACAGAAGGCGACGTATGGGTACGTACGGGTGATGATGTATTTTTAAATCGTTTAATATGGAAACTTATAAGCTTACAATTTTGAGACTGGGTTGATTAATGAATATAAAAAGAAATAAATATCTATAGTTTCCATTTTTCCCAATCGCTGTAGTAATAGTTATCAGTTTATTGTCAACTTTAATTAGAGGCGCGGTTTTATCAGACCCAGCACGAAGTACCGACCTAGGGGCACGATATTATCAGACCAGTCTGATGATATCGCGTTTTCCCATTTTGTTTGTTATTTGCTCATATTTTTGTTTTGTGTTTTATTTTGATTATTTTAAAGATTCGTTAGCGTAGCTAGATAAATTCCCCACCTATAGTCATATTTAGTTTTTATTTTAACCCAACCTGAAGTTAGTTATATTTTAATTTCCTTAGGTGCTAGGTAATACCCTACTCTCCCCTAACGTACGTAAGCTTAGCAATTTCATACAATACATCAAAGTCTGTGATTTACATAAGTTTGTGAAATTTTTTTTATCGTCTATCAAGTCAAAGTCAAATAAGCTTTATTCAAATAAACTTAATTATTAAGTACTTTTGAATCGTCTATATTTTCCTACCGCCCGTTCCAGACTTTTTTAGGCCGTCCGCTGCCTTGAGCGGGACACGCGCGCGGGGCTGCATAGATTAGAGCTTACTCATGCACTGCGCAAGCATCTGTCCGTCAAAAACCAGCAATCTATATTCCCGCGCCGTGTACCCGCGGCGGGATCCCGCTTAAGGCAGCAGACTGCCTTAAGGTGCGTCCAGATATGTTCTTTTGATCGTACCGTACCTCCGTTCCGTACCAGCGTTCCGATCAAAAGTCTGGACGCTACTTTTGCCCGTTCCGTACCTCCGTTCCGTACCACCGTTCCGATCAAACCGCCGAACGTCGCCGCGATCACGTTCAGACTAGCGCCGTACCGTACCTCCGTTCCGTATCAACGTTCCGATCCATTAGTACAGCAGCCCGTAGTAAATTTAAATTACGAAAATGTTACCGTTTGCCGTTGTGATATAGTTATTTATTACAAAATTATAGATACTTTAACAGATCGCAACCCGCCGCAACCTATATTTGTATATCTCCAAAAATGATTATTTTTTATTTTTCGAGGTTAATCACATGGTTTAGCTATTGTCGTGTTCTACAGCGCTATGTTTGATTGCCACTGATAATATTAAGACTATGAAAAGTAGCCATACACAGATTTAAGACCAGGGGTGTAATTACGTAACTTTGTTGCAATCAACTCTGACAGAAATCGCAGTTACATCGCTGCTTTAGTAAGAACCAATGTGACAACTATCTTAACTAAAGCAGCAATGCAACCGCGCTTTCAATCGATTTCAATCGAGAATTGTTAGCAACAGCTTTACGTAATCAAGGTACAGGGGGGTGATTTTGTAATTTTGTTGCAATCAACTCTGACAGAAATCGCAGTTACATTGCTGCTTTAGTTAGAACCAATGTGACAACTATCTTACATAAAGCAGCAATGCAACCGCGCTTTCAATCGATTTCAATCGAGAATTGTTAGCAACAGCTTTACGTAATCAAGGGGCAGATAAAGTCCATCCATTTCATCTGGTCTTAAATCTGTGTATGGCTACTTTTCACAGTCTAACTATTATCAGTGGCAATCAAACATAGCGCTGTAGAACACGACAATAGCTAAACTATGTGATTAACCTCAAAAAATAAAAAATCTCATTTTTGGAGATATACAAATATAGGTTACGGCGAGTTGCGATCTGCAAAACTTAGGTTAAAGTATCTATAATTTCATAATAAATAACTACATCACAATGGCAAACGGTACCTAACCTTTTTCGTAATTTAAATGTACTACTGGCTACTGTACTACAACCTCCGAACGTCGGCGTCGCCGCGATCACGTCCAGACTAGCGCCGCACAGTGGGAGACTTACATTATCTAGCCGATGAAAAGTCATTACAAACATGTGTAAAATAAAAATATAAAAACTACCACAAACGATACCTCTTTAGTTGATAACGTACTGGCCATATTTTTTTTTTTATTTTTTTTAGTGTGTTTTGACATATTCATGATGTTTGACGAGAGTAGACTGTGTCACGTTTCAAATGTAAGGCGTCATGCAAAGTTTAAATTTTAGGTGTCCTAAATATTTTGTAGGAAAACAAAGTTCATTGATATGGAATTAGTAAATACGAATATGTAGAATAATTTAATTAGTTTATTTTATATTTCAGTTGTAATAATCTGTATTTACAGACTATTCAAAGTACATAGCCACAGTTTTATAATTTTGCTACGTTTAATGGTCTACAAGAACCAGGATCGGTCAGGATCAGCCTTAAATTTGTATCTATTTATTGGATACTTTTATCAGGTCTCCGGGAGTATAAATATTAGCTGCCCAAATCTGCCCGATTAAAAAAAAATAAAATGATCAATAGGTACAAATAAATTCGAACATTTCCTCAACTACCGTGCTGCTTTGCAGCAGGTAGGTTAAACAGCTGAATTACGAAGAAAAGCTCTTATTACGTACGGCTTAGGCTGCGTTCAGACGATAAAGCACGATAAAGACGATTAGCACCCGACCTCAACCCGAACTCAACTCAAACTCAACTCGAACTCAACCGAAGCCCACTCCTTGCAATACAGTGCTTACAATTTTGAGTTTTATGACACATTAATAAGCTACGTTATTTTTCGTCGATGCAACTGCACCCGCCACACGCTCTACCCGAACTTAACTCAAACTCAACCCGAACACAACCCGAACTCAACTCAAACTCAACCCGAACTCACCTCAAACTCACCTACACATTACTCAGGGGCTTATTTATGTGTCATAAGACTCAAAATGCAAGCGATGTATTTCAAGGTGGGCTGCGGTTGAGGTGAGTTTGAGTTGAGTTTGGGTTGTGGTCGCGGGTAGTGTGTTATCGTTTGAAATCAGCCTTAAAATCGGTCTCAAGGTCAACGTGCCGTTGACTGTGCATCGAGAGTTTTGAAATAAGAAGAAAATTATGTAGTAGTTATTTAAATTTATTTTAAAATAATTGGTATGAATCTATAAATAATACTGAATTTAATTCGACTCCGACGAAGAGCTTGCAGTTCTCAAATGTTTACGCTTTCGTTTCCGCTTTCGCTTACGCTTACACTTACCATCACTGTAACCGTCACCATCCCCACCCATCCCCCCATCCTCCCTCTCCCCTACCCTTTCCCCGTATAATTTTAAATCGTCATCGTTTGCCTACACATAAAATTTTGACATCCTAGCTTTGAAACTAAGGAACTTCCATACAAACTTTCATCCCCTATTTCACCCCCTTAGGGGGTGAATTTTCCAAAATCATTTCTTAGTGCTCACCTACACCATAAAAGGTATCTACTCTCCAAAAATGGTGTCTCTACTTTCAGTCATTAGGGCTGTAGCTGTATCCCAACAATCAATCAAATAATCAAACAATCAATCAACTAAGAGTTTTATATGTATAGATAACCATAAGGAAAGTTATTTGAAAAACACATATGGCAAACTGCTATTCTATACATCGATTCGGGGTTTTACGGCATACCCCAAGGACTAATACTTTTCATCGGCTAGATCAGTCAAATCTCCCACTGTGCGCCGTACCGTTCCTCCGTTCCGTTTTTCCTTTGAACGGGGCGAAAAAACCGACTCGCGATGGATCGGAGCGTACCTGTCGGCGATCGAGACGGCGTACCTCCGCACCGTTCCGAACATGCGTCCAGATCCAGACTAGCGTTCTTTGTTCGCGACGCTCAAGAGCGAGAGATACGGGTACGGGCAAAAGAGCGAGAGATTCGAGGTGGATCGGGGCGTACCTGTTCGGCGAACGGAACGGCGTACCTCCGCACGGTTCCGAACATGCGTCCAGACTAGCGTTCTTTGATCGCGACGCCGATCGGAACGGAGGTACGGTACGGGCAAAAGAACATATCTGGACGCACCTTTAGCTGACAAGAAGAACGGGCGGGCGCAAGAAACTTATCAGCTGTGAGTAAGTAAGCGTAACGTCCAAACGAATAGAATGTTGGCCATTTGAGTAGGGGTCATAAGAATAAATAAAACTTGGGGCGTAGGGGTGCAGGACATAACACGAGAATAACAGATTGCAGGGGCCAGTCTGCTATTGTTAACTTCATTTATTTTATTCTGTATGTTTGCCGACATATTTTGTGTACAACGATACATTTTTATGAAGTTTTACTTATTCTACAACTAAGTGTCATCGTGTTTGAGTTGTAATGCTTCTTGACGGTAGCACCGTTCTTGTTTCTTTAACCCAAAACAGAAACACAATTTTAACACGATTATGACGTTAAGAATAGCAGACTTGGGCTCCAGGTCAAACCGAATTTAATGGACTAAGAGTTAGCCCCGGAAATAAGTGGACAATTTACAGAGCGACGAAATCCCTCTTGTTAGTTAGCCATACTACTTATCATTATTAACAGATCCGGCCACCTCGCAGATTTTCAGTGGTGGGGGTGGGAGTTGTTGAGCAACAAAGGGGCTGAAAAGCGATTGAATTGAAGGTAATGTAAATTGTACACCTATTTCCGGGGCTAGCTCTTAGTATACAACGTGTTAATGAATAAACGCAAAACCTCTTAGGTGGTGATTGTGCATGAATATGAACAACTTTTACTATGGGGCCAACTCTGCAACTCAACAAAAAAAATCACCACCACAAGAGGTTTTGCGTTTATTCATCAACCGTTGTATAGTAGGAGTTGGACGTTAAATATTAAATTCGTCTTCGCTGAGTGAGTCGACGTCGCTGAGGTCGGCGAGGCTAGGGTCGCAGGCCAGGCAGCGCGCCTCCACCTCGCGCCAGCACTCCACGCAATATACGAACGGGCACCTTGACTCTGTGCACCTATGCCATCTCACTTCCATGTTCTCTGAACAAGGTAACACGAGATTTATTAAGGGCATAAAGGTGTTCGTGGTCATGCTAGAGGGGGCAGATCTGAAATAAATTCTAATATCATTATTGTTATTACAAGATAAAACACTGGCCTTTCGTCGCAGAATGTCCCTTTCTCAAAATGACCCTTTCTCAAAATGTATCTTTCGCGAAATGTCTTATTTACCCGGGTGACCTAACCTGACACCTGGCACGGAACACTTTACTCTCCCGGCTACCTTACAAGGGCGTCACCAGCCCATAGCCCAGGATTGGTGGAAGCAAGTTGCACGGCCTTAGGACTTTAGTTATTTTGCTCTAAGGGGGGCAGCTGCCCCTCCCTGCCCACCCTTGGCGACGGTCTTGCTACCTTAGTTTTAAACAAAACGTTTGGATCGTTGATTAAACATTATGTTTCCACTGCTGCAGTACCTACATACAGTAGGTGGAGGCCTAGGCTATTCTTCTGAATTGCCCAATGCGGCTAAAGCTGATTCACACATATCAGTGAAGTCACAGTTCCGGCACAGGACGCGTGTTCATAGAGAATGTATGAAATAATCATTTTCACGGTGGCGCGGTACTGTGCCTTCACTGATTGTGTGAATCAGGCTTCATCATATCAGCCGCACGACACCTACTGCTGGGTATAGGCCTCCCCTAAGGATCTCCACGACGATCGGTCCTGCGCTGCCTGCATCCACTGGCTTCCCACGACCTTCACCGGATCGTCGGTCCACCTTGTCGGGGGCCTACCCACGGAGCGTCGTCCGGTGCGCGGTCGCCATTCCAGAACCGCCCCGCCCCAACCAACATCGGTTCTTCTCGCTATGAGTCTCGCCCATTGCCACTTCAGCTAAGCAATCCTTCGAGCGATGTCGGTTACTTTAGTTCTCCTGCGGATCTCCTCGTTTCTGATTTTCGAACACGCAGGGAAACGCCGAGCATGGCTCTCTCCATTGCACGCTGGGTGACCTTGAGCCTCCTATGAGACCCATAGTTAGCGACCACGTTTCACTGCCGTAAGTCATCACTGGCAATACACACTGTTCATAGACTTTCGTCTTGAGACACTGAGGTAAGTCGGACGCGAAGATTTTTCGAAGCTTCCCGAACGCTGCCCACCCGAGTTGGATTCGACGAGAGATCTCTTTCTCGAAGTTGGACCTACCTAACTGGACTGCCTGTCCTAGGTATACGTAATGGTCAACAACTTCAAGTGTAGTGTTCCCAGCATAAACTGGAGAGGGTACAACATGGGCGTTTGACATAATTTTCGTCTTATCCATGTTCATCCTAAGACCCACTCTTTAATCAGGCTTAATACAATGCAAATGCAGCCGGGACTCACAGCTATCGTGCCTTCCGAATCACGGAGGAGCTTGTGAGAAACAAATTTTTCGTCACCCATATCATGACCGACAAAATAAACACATTCTCTTCACTAACTGCAAATAAATGCAACAATCTTTAATCACCGTGGCCTCTTGGCTCGGTCTCCCCGCAGATGAGGCAGGTCATCCTCGCGGCGGGGAACACGCGCAGCCAGCCCAGCAGGCGCGGGAACTTGATGCGCAAACTCAACAAGTTCTCTCCTGACAGGTAGTGGGCACGAACCGCCTGGACGGCTTTTCTGCAGATGTCACAGTATTACAATCTAATACAGTAGAAGTAGAGCGACCGAAATAATATATAGTTGCGTACGTACACTCGGGGTCAGAAAAATCGCACCTTTTCAAAAATTCTTCAAAGTTAATCTTCTATTCTATCTTATTTAATGGTAAGTGTTGTTATATAATACTTCTTCCTCTTCGGACATAGCCAATAGTCTCTAGAGATCGTTGGAATACTCGTCGAACAGAATCAATTACTAAGATTCAGTTTCCGAGCAACTTACATTGCCTTATTTTTTTGCAATATTTGAGCAACTTCATAGGCAATAGTATCCATCTTGGATATTCCTTTTTAATTGAACTATTGAAGCGTGTTTTCTCCATCATCTCGATAGAAAATTTACCCGCATTTCCTGAATTGACGCCTTTTATTTCCTTTTTATGGCGGCGCAAGCAATAACGCTTTAAGCGTTTAATTATGGTAACTGTAATGTTAATGAAATTAAACAATTATTAATTGAAAGCTCATTAAATATACTTACAATAGATATCAACATTTACACAATAAAACGTTAGCTAGCAATAGCGAGTGGCCAATTCTAAAATTATTTTCGAAAAAGTGCGATTTTTCTGACGTCGAGTGTAGTTGCGTACGAAGTAGAGCAACTTACCTTCGCAGCATTTTTTGCATCTTTATTCGTTTCTTCAGAATATCGTTATAGAGATGCAATATTCTGTACTTTTCCCGAGTTGGGTAGAAGTAACTACATAGTAAGCTGTAAAAATGTTTAACAACTCTTTTTAATGGATTTTTAATTTTTAATCGTAACTATAAATCCAATAATCTTAACTAATCTTCTAAAGGTAGGGAAGTTTAAACTGTTTTGTAGTTATTAGATATGATTATGTAATAATGGACAATAAAAATCTGGAAGCAGCGCCATTATAGCTGTTTTAGTTGCCTCACTTTTAACAGTGCGCTAGGGAGCGCGTTCTAGGTGTTATTATTTTAAGGGGTAAAATAAACTACCTTCTTAGCCTTACTGTGTACGTATCGATGTAAAGTAAGAACAGGATCCACAAATATCCACCATAGATGTTGAGGTAGAAGGAGGATGGTATCAAACGCGGACGGGGCAGGCACTTGGCGTTGGTAATGTTTTGCGTCGACTGCGCTTGCACATTCAGGCCAGCCAACACGCTGCGGACCATGTTCGGCAATGTCCCTGTACCTTCCACCTGCGACATTCGAATGTGGAAAGAATGTGTCAAGTCTGCATTCGTCACTCAAATCTATGTATTGACTGCCTAAAAATTGCACAACCCCGAAGAATGAAAGATGACTCAGCAGTTGTGAATCTTTTGAGTGTTTAAAACCCTGTCACTAAATACTTTCTACTCGGCTCTCAAGTCTGCATTCGTCACTCAAACTCTGTATTGACATAAAAAACTGCACTCGGCTGCCACAACAGTCTCACCACAGAAATCAAAGCTCAGCTCAGGACACAAGTCTAAACTCTGTACTCTGAACTCGGCACTCAAAACTCTGCATTCGGAACTCAAGACTCTGAACATGATACTCAAAATTTAGATCTAGACCGCCAAGGGCTTGAAGTGTCTTTTCAAGCGAGGGATGTGTAAGGACCGTTTCTCCCTTATTATCTCCTTTTTATGTCTCCAAACCTCGATCTCCAAATCCCTGGTGCCTTCCTTCGGAAGCTCCGTCTCCGCGTGCTGCCTGACCACGTTGAGCGCCTCGTAGAACAGCCGATCCAGCATCACGAATGTCGTAGCTGTTACCACCTCCAGCAGGACCTTGAGGATGTGTATCACTAGCTTTTCACGCTCTGAAGACTTGTACTGCAGTGAATGAATGTCGACGTATTTGCTTCTTTCCATCTAAAAATATTTAATTTACTTACATATTTTTCATTCTATTAAGGTGGGTACTGGGTAGGTACCCATTTTCGCAAACCTATGTTACAGGTTCGCGGAGCTCAATGTGAATGCTATTGCGAACTTCTACTTGCTCGCCTTGACGAGCTCGGTGGCGCAGTGGTTGAGCGCCTGGCCCAGTGATTGCGGAGGTTAAGCAACTTTCGCAAGGGCCGGTCATGGGATGGGTGACCAAAAATATATTAACTCGAGCTCCTCCGTGCTTCAGAAGGCACGTTGGTCCCGGCTGTATTTGCAATCATTAAAACCCACCAATCCGCATTGGGCCCGCGTGGTGGGTTATGGCCCGTTCGTGCCCCAGCAGTGGGGACATTAAAAATGGCTGATGGACTTGCTCCCCCTTTGTGTTCGTTCGTATCGGATCGCAAAATGCGGAAGCGGGGCTTTGAGTTCTGCACAATCACAATATGGCGCACTGTTGCAGGTTCGCAGGACGCAGAGCGCGGAGGTTCGCGAACCTAAGTGGGTAGTAGGTACCCAGGATAGGTATCCTTACAAACCTAGAGTCTAACTATCTATAGTATAGACCTAAGTAGGTTTTGCCCAACGTTTTGTTTTCAGGAGCTTGTCCCACTGCACTCGGCGCGTACAACACGTACGGCACTGTCTCCGCATCCACCGAAATATCATACATTGTCGTGATTCGGTGGCCGTGCTACGGGGGCTGGCTAAATTAAGCAAAAAGAGCATTAAAACCTTTTTGAGCGGTAGAAGCGTGAGCTGATTCCTCCTTCCTCGTTTCCGATCTATCTTCTTGAATCGTCTTGTGATGTAAATATTGTCATGTTCTATGTTCGTTAGGTACTGATCGTGGTATGTTACGGCAGCAGTGAATATCCTCAGAAATAGCAAAGCGACGCAAATATTCACCGCAGTGGTGACTGAGCGCATGATTAAGTACTTTTCTTCGAAAGCATGCATTACCCTTTTGCCTGTTTCTTTTGCATCCTAAAAAAACAAGTACCTATAGAAAAGGCGTTTTTACCATTGAAAATGGTTATCAGATGCAAATCGCCTGAGACGTGTTTTTGGCCATATCTCCGAGGATTTTGAGAGGATCAAGATGAAAATAGTACCAAAAGTTGAGGAATTTATCGAGACACCTGTGGACGTTTGAATTTTGAAAATCTATTGGTAACTTTTTTTGGAATTTTGCAAAATTACAAAAATTCCGGTTTTTTGGTTTTTCGTAAATTTCGGTGTTCATTTTCAATGCTCCGATTCTTGCGGGGACTGTAAAATCTGTGAATTTTTGATAGGCTCTGTCAGGCCAGGCGCACACCGCGCTTCAGGTATGAAACAAGGCTCCGTTCAAACAGACCAATTTCATACGTCAGTTTGCACTTTGTCGGACCAAGAGTCGGAATTTATTTAAAAGACTTTGTGGAGTGCATCTTCTGTACTTATACTATAGTATAAATTCTGTGGCTCGGTTATCATCGGATTTGATTTTATTTTTTTTATTTTTATTAAAAGTCCAGAAAATATGACCTATAGTTGCTTACCCGAAGATCATAAAGTTGGTGAAGGGTTTCAATTTTGTACTGAAGTGAAACCTCTTTGTCGTTGGTGAGGATTTTCTTGGCCTTTTTCAAAGCGATGTATCCCTCTCCAAGGCCTGGGTTATTCTAATATTGAAAAACAGGGATGGATGACAAACCACAACACAGATTATTTGCTCTTGTACGGCTATAGACCGGCCACATACACGACGGAATATCGATATTGTATGAAAATTCCGTACGGAAAAATCCCGCATGTGTGGTAGTCCATAGATTTGTATGGATTAGCTGCGTTCGGAATTACGTATGTACGGAATTCCGTCTGTATGTGGCCACTCTTAGTGTCTCTAGACCACAGACCATTCAACAAGTAGGTACTGTCTCTTAAGGTGCGTCCAGATATGTTCTTTTGATCGTACCGTACCTCCGTTCCGTACCAGCGTTCCGATCAAATAAGTCTGGACGCTACTTTTGCCCGTTCCGTACCTCCGTTCCGTACCACCGTTCCGATCAAACCGCCGAACGTCGCCGCGATCACGTCCAGACTAGCGCCGTACCGTACCTCCGTTCCGTATCAACGTTCCGATCCAATAGTACAGCAGCCCGTAGTAAATTTAAATTACGAAAAAGGTTACCGTTTGCCGTTGTGATATAGTTATTTATTACAAAATTATAGATACTTTAACAGATCGCAACCCGCCGCAACCTATATTTGTATATCTCCAAAAATGATTATTTTTTATTTTTCGAGGTTAATCACATGGTTTAGCTATTGTCGTGTTCTACAGCGCTATGTTTGATTGCCACTGATAATATTAAGACTATGAAAAGTAGCCATACACAGATTTAAGACCAGATAAAGTCCATCCATTTCATCTCTTTTCATCAGTCTTAAATCTGTGTATGGCTACTTTTCACAGTCTAACTATTATCAGTGGCAATCAAACATAGCGCTGTAGAACACGACAATAGCTAAACCATGTGATTAACCTCGAAAAATAAAAAATCACATTTTTGGAGATATACAAATATAGGTTACGGCGAGTTGCGATCTGTAAAACTTGGGTTAAAGTATCTATAATTTCATAATAAATAACTATATCACAACGGCAAACGGTACCTAACCTTTTTCGTAATTTAAATGTACTACGGGCTACTGTACTACAACCTCCGAACGTCGGCGTCGCCGCGATCACGTCCAGACTAGCGCCGTACCGTTCCTCCGTTCCGTTTTTCCTTTGAACGGGGCGAAAAAACCGACTCGCGATGGATCGGAGCGTACCTGTCGGCGATCGAGACGGCGTACCTCCG
The DNA here is from genome assembly GCA_928269145.1 of Agriphila tristella. NCBI lineage: Eukaryota > Metazoa > Arthropoda > Insecta > Lepidoptera > Crambidae > Agriphila > Agriphila tristella. The sequence continues at coordinate 53,844,890 of OV743430.1, read as the reverse complement.
CACCGTTCCGAACATGCGTCCAGGCTAGCGTTCTTTGTTCGCGACGCTCAAGAGCGAGAGATACGGGTACGGGCAAAAGAGCGAGAGATTCGAGGTGGATCGGGGCGTACCTGTTCGGCGAACGGAACGGCGTACCTCCGCACCGTTCCGAACATGCGTCCAGACTAGCGTTCTTTGATCGCGACGCCGATCGGAACGGAGGTACGGTACGGGCAAAAGAACATATCTGGACGCACCTTTAGACACACTATGCCGAAATTACGCGACCGAAGTTCGGCAAAATTACGCCTGCAATGCTATTTGAATGACTGACGATGACGACACATTATGCCGAAATTACGTCGCGTTTTTTCACAAAGCGATACCGCCGAACTTCGGTCACGTAACTTCGGGTGTGTCTTAAATGTCACGGCGGCGGCGTTATTTTAACAGTTGCTGTTTGGAGTAGAGAAAATGCCGCTTTGGTAACAAACGCTCTAACATTCGATTCAATTTATAAGATCGGGACGGGCAGTCTATAACATAAGCTTACGCCGCGGTTGTGCAAAGGCAGTAATTACGAACAATTTTACGTCAGCCAATAGCAGATTTTCCAGTATGAAATTACCTGATTTTTAATATTGCAAACATCGAATCTCCCTAGGATTTCCTCCAAATTGCAGATGTGGCATAATTTGAAGGGACGACAGAGAACCCAGAAAGAGCTCATGGGAACCACTTCTTTGCACTGGTCGTAACTTGAAGAGAAGACAGTGGAGCAGCAGGTTACAGCTTGTGACACCATATTTTCACAACGTTTTTTTAACTTCATGAGATACTTAGTTTTGTATAATTCTTCAACTTCTCGTTTTCGGTTCTCCCTAAATAAATGAGCTATTGAATGTCAAAGAATGCCCGAGGATTTTAGCGAATACTACAAACATATTGCATTTAATGAGATAATTTTGCTTTTATAACATAGTTAACAAATGTCGTTAGCTGTCGTAAAACGCTAAAATACAGGGTCATTTTTGGACCCCTTTTCAAATTTTGTCAGGTCATTTTATAACAGCAGTACTTACAATCAATTTATGAAGTAAAAAAATATTTTTTTACATTTTTACCCCAAACTTTTTCCTACACAAATCGAAATTGTTGTCACTGTTTGCGCATCCCACAAGTCGACCGCGCGAGCCCCCCTCCCCACCGCTTTCCCCCGCTCGCGTCACGCACGAGGGTAAGCGTGCGCGCCTAGATTTTTAGGATATAAAAAGTGGCTGAAAACTGTAAATTTAAAAAGAAATAATTCATAATTATCTCACCTATTTTTTTTTATCACTGCCTTGAACTTTTATTTGATTTTGTAAAGGGATCGCAAAATTACCCTATATATTATGTGAAAGCTAAAATCCTGAAAAACCACGTTATGTGCCTACAATAGAGTCTCGTGCTAATGTTTAACCTTCAGTTTTGAAACGTACCGTCGGCTGATTGGAGATTTGCAACAGTCTCCGATTTCCATTTCTATGGGGGTTATAACATCACGAATAGACCTGGCAAATGCAAATAGTAGGTACCAATATAAATTATAAACATCAATAATTAAAATAAAAAACTGGATGAACTTGGAAACTAATGGCTATGTCAGATAATGTATTGGTTCAGGCAGCGAACTAAAATCTATGAAGTGTAATTGCAAACAAATATCGCTTAAAAAACGGCACCACGGGGTCGAAAACGTACAACCCGCTCAGCTTTAGTCGGACCAGCCACCCACCCGGTGGGTGACTGACGTTAGCGTAGAAAAGAGAGAAAGAGAAAGTTTATTAGAAAGGACGTCCTCTGCAGTCAAATGGTGTAAAAGACGCAAAGAAGGCAGTAAAAATATGCAAAAGTAACTTATCATATTTTTTCGTTTAAGTATAGAAAATATCTTTGTATACAAATTATGGTCGCTAATAAGCAACCAGTGCTGCATAATTAAATGCCAGCATTTTTAGCTCCATCTACACTTAGTTGTACTTTTCATGTGATGCCATTTTTTGAGCGCAATGTTTATTCCATAGATTTTAGTTCGCTGGGTACAGGCCTCGGCACGGATCTTGAACAGTGACATTTAGTGTCCGGGCACGAAAACTGCGACGGCGGAGCGGCAGCGGGGCGGCGCGACAGCGGAGCGGCGGCGATGCATTCAACAGTATGGCACAGTATGGAGACGCGCACGAAACGGGCGGTGGCAGAGCGGGGCGACGAGCGATGCACGGGCGGGAGGAGAGCGACGAAAACAAATGAACAAACTAGTTGGATTTGGTAGCCCGCGATTACAGTAGTGTTGTGTTGAATAATATAATAGTGTCTGTTTGATTACTAGGTAGTACCTATTTATTCAGTATGGATGTCAGCATCTTGGACATCATTTAAAAAACACAAGATGAGCAAAGAATCCGGTTTTGAAACTAGTTAACGCCTATACTTAGACCATTTTTTCGAACTAAATACAATTTTTAGACATAGGATATATTTCGTCCTTTGAATATTTTTCGGTATTGATTTAACAAGAAATTGTTTCCATAGCAACATCACATTTGACACATCAATAGAAAAAAAAAAGTTACTTTAGTGGTATACCGTGGTCCTACCAGTAGGTCAAATCGGTAGGTCCACGGGCCCTTAATGGTATTTAGCCCATCTGTCACAACACTACTAGCGCGGCTGACCGGCCGCTAAGTTTCGTGCCCACGTTCTCATCGCCCCGCCCCGCCGCCGCTCCGCTGCCGCGCCGCCCCGCCACCGCTCGGCCGCCGCCACTTTCGTGTCCGGACACTTAGACCCTCCGCAAATTGAACCACTAGTCGCGGCCACTCTACGCAGCTAGTCGCTTAGTGACCGCCGGGAAGAAGCCGGCTACTGTGGCCGAGTGTGCGCGCGATGCGCGGGCCCAAACGCGGCCACGAGTAGCGAGCGCGGGCGACGAGCGCAGCTTGTGGCTCGAACGCGGCCACTCAAACGCTCGGTTTGCTCCGATACTATACAAAATGTATTATACTAAGAGCTGGCCCCGGAAACTTTACCAATTTTTCGCGCATTTTGATGCCGCCTGGCACTACTTTCCTATCAGTCAGAATTCCTGGCAATGTTATATTCGATTTAGATACACGATTGGCTTACTATTATACCGCACCAAATCCAGAGCTCTGTAAATTGTATACTTACCTTCAATAGCTCTGCAGCCCCTTTGTTGCTCAACCACTCCCACCTCCACCACTGCGAGGTGCCCGGATCTGTTAATAATGACATGGTATGGCAAACTAATAAAAGGGATTTAGTCACTCTGTAAATTGTCCACCTATTTCCGGGGCTAGCTCTTTAGTCTATATGAAAACTCGTCCTCAGCTTGTGGTCGCGTTTAGTGGCCGCGACGAGTGCCTCAGTGAGCGGCAGCGCTTCATACGCAGAAGTCATTTTTCTTCAAGAAGGTGGGCGGATTGCGTGGACTTTTCGGCTTTGTTAAGTGTCTTGTTACACCCGTTATAAAAAATATCACTAACTTAATCGTATCCTTAACTTGGCTGACTTCCGGCCTCAGACTGAAGACGGCTCTCCGGAACGGCGCGCCTAGCACCGCGAACTTAGCCCCGGACAGATTCTGCGACAGCTCGGTACTGCACGCGAACACACGGACCACCTCCTTCGCATTCAGCCCCATGTTGGTTATTGGACCTTGGTAAAGGTATAGGTATACTGCAGATGCGCGTAATCATAATTCCAAAATATTATTAAAATTACGAGTACGGTAACATAGTCAGGAGGCAAATATTTAATAAGTCGTCTCCTTCACGATTTTCGTCGGACTCTCTTCTATATACCTAAAACTGGTATGTATGTGTTCCTTGTGCTCTACAAAACACGAAACTGATGGTTTTAAGAGGAGGAAGTGGGGATACGCATAGCTGTGACGTCACAAAGATGGCGCCGACCGTAACAAGTTTTTCTTCATTTCTCGAGTTTTATTGCATCAATTTCGTTGTTTGATATGTCATTTGAAAGGTTTTATAATTGTCTATGATTGCTATTTTGAAACCTACTAATTTAGTTTTGTCGTTTTTGAAATATTAACAAAAATATGATTTTTTTTCATAAACTTTTTATTATTTACAGGTTTAAACTAAATATAGAAAAAGATTTGTGTACCTAAGTTTGTAATTTTATAATAAAAAATAAAGTGCGTTTTCATATCTTCTCAAAAATATAAACATCATTGTAGTGCAATAATAAACAAATAAGTTGTGACCAATTCTGTAAGGAGAGTACTCATTTTTTTTTTCATTTTCTTTTTATTTAATGAAATTTTTCTTCATTTCTCGAGTTATACTTCATCAATTTCAATGTTTGATATGTCATTGGAAAGGTTATATAATTGTCTATTATTGTCTTATTGACATCTACTAATTTAAGTTTGTCGTTTTTGAAATATTAGCAAAAATATGTTTTTTTATACACTTTTTCTTATTTTCCGGTATAACTATAAATAAAGAGAAACATAAATGTGCCTAAGTTTGTTAGTTCATTACAAAAAATAAAGTCCGTTTTATTACTTTCTCAGAAATATAAACATGATTGAAGTGCAATAATAAACAAACAAGTTGTGACCGATTTTGTAAAGAAAGTACTCATCTGATTTTTTAAAGTTCTTATTTATTTCATCAAGTTATTCTTCATTTCTAGAGTTCTACTGCATCAATTTTGTTGTTTGATATGCCATTTGAAAGTATACGTAATTGCCTATGATTGTTCTTTTGAAAACTGCTAATTAGGTTTTGTTGTTTTATACACTATGATTATGACTATATGATTCTTTTTCATACACTTTTTCTTATTTACCGGTATAATAACTAAATAAAGAGAAACATAAGTGTACCTAATTTTGTATGTTTTTAACAAAAAATAAAGTCTGTTTTATTGCCTTCTCTGAAAAATAAACATGGTTGTAGTGCAATAATAAACAAACAAGTTGTGACCAATTCTGTAAAGAAAGTACTCATCTGATTTTACCGCCGTTTTCACTATTGATTTTGAAATGATAAGTATTTAAGAGCTGTGAAAAGGAAGCTGTGCTTTTTACAAATTACAGTATACATATACGTTTACTTTTATATGTATTATAATATCACACATCAAGCAATTTAGATGTATTTGCTAAGCTATTATAAAAAACAATGTACAAAACCAAAGTATTATTTATTGTAATTACCTATAATAACAGTGCAAATAAAAACTATTCCCAATGAGTAGTGAAAATCACTTATTAAGTAGGGAAATGATGAATTAGATAATGTATTTAGTGAACAGAGCATAGCAAGCAACATATAAGTACTACTCATCAACATCAAGAAAGTTATGCTGATTAAAACATAATTAATTCTTTTCCAATCCTATCATACGTTTTTGCTTTGAGCGTGCACAGTCGCATTTCGTCGTCCGGCAGTCTGTCTTACACTGGCACGATATGAGCTCAATATCTTGCAGACATATTGGATGGAGGTTTCAAGGTTGTGATGGGAATTAGGGAATTGTTATATAACCTCCAGCCACAGTTTTCTGGTAAGAGTAGGGTTTGGATCGGGATATTCGCAGTTTTCCAAATAAGTCTGGTAATTAGCTCTGTGTAGATGGTGCTTCTGACTTCTCTAGAAGGTGGTAATTAAATTACCACCGGTTTTCTCAAATGTTAAAAACATAGACAAACTGAAATTACCAAGATTTCAAGCTCATATCGTGCCAGTGTAAGACAGACTGCCTGACAATGAAATGCGACTGTGCACGCTCAAAGCAAAAACGTATATTGAAAGGAGTATGCCATATTAGAAAAGAAATATTTTAATCAGCATAACATTATGGATGTTGATGAGTAGTATAATAATATGTTGCTTGCTATGCTCTGTTCACTAAACTCGATAATTCAATTATGTCAACATTATCTCTTCATTATTTCATTGTTATTTTCTATTTTGTACAATGTGATTTACGTAAAAATAAGTAATTTTCATTACACCTTGGGAATAGTTTTTATTTGCACTATTATTAAGATTACAATAATACTTTGTTTTGTACATTGTTTCTATAATAGCTTAGCTTATATTACTTCTATTCTAATTTACTGGATGTGTGATATTATAATATGAATATCCTACTAATATTATAAATGTGAAAGTTTGTGGGTTTGGATGTTTAGATGTTTCACGCAAAAACTACTGAACGGATTTGGTTGAAATTTGGCACACAGATATAAGATAGCCTAGATTAAAACATAGAATACTTTGTATCCCGATATTCCCACGGGAACGGGAACCTCGCGGGTGAGACCGCGGGCGGCCGCTAGTATGAAATTATATTACATCTGATATTATAATAAAAAATGTGTTTACATTTTAGATTTATACTTTAATTTGTAAAAAGCACAGCTTTTTCTTTTAAATACTTATCATTTTCAAATCAATAGTGAAAACAGCGGTAAAAATCAGATTCGTACTTTCTTTACAGAATTGGTCACAACTTGTTTGTTTATTATTGCACTACAATCACCGTTATATTTCTGGAAAGATAATAAAATAGACATTATTTTTGTTACACATAAACATACAAACTAAGACACACTTATGTTTCTCTTTATTTAGTTATACCGGTAAATAAGAAAGAGTGAATGAAAAAAAAACATATTTTTGTTAATATTTTAAAAACAACAATACTAAATTAGTAGGTTTCAATAGAATAATCATAGAACATTATATAACCTTTCAAATGACATATCAAACATCGCAATTGATGCAGTAGAACTCGATAAATGTAGAAAAACTTGATGAAATAAAGAAGAAATTGAAAAAACTAGATGAGTACTTTCCTTACAGAATTGGTAACAACTTGTTTGTTTATTATTGCACTACAATGATGTTTATATTTTTTCACTCCTCTGGCTCAAAAAGTCCGTCATTGTAAGGTACAAGAGTCAGGATAAAATAGCATAAATACCCCTAGGGGATAAAGTTTTTTCTTTTTTAATGTTTGTCTTTTACCAATGAACCTACTAAAACGAAAAAGTCTTTATTCATAATTACGAATAAAAACTCGCTCGATTTTTGAAAATGGAACTAAAAGCAGCGATCTCTTCGGTGAAATCATAGACTTATTTATACTCTGTGACTTTTAGTTTCAAATGCGTGCATTGTGTTTCTTAGCTGCTACAGTAGAAATTAAAAAAGGCACTGGCGCGAAATCTTTAGAATTTTTGATTGAATTGTGTGAGTGTAAGTAAGTAATAGGATAGAAATAATTTTAATCTTTTGCCGTCAAGCACAAATCATTTATTTAAATACTGTATGAAAAGTTTATGAAGTGGAGGATAGAAAAACGAGTGGATTCGTTTACGGAAGTATAAACTATAGGTATTTAATATTGGATTTTATTTTTTCGCAATCGTAGTGAAAAGTAGAGTGTAACACACGACGCTAAAACCCATTGTAACTCGATTTCTATTTATTCCCTCGCTAAAGCTCGGGAATAAAACTACCTCGTATGCAATGGGTCATTTTAGCGTCTTGTATAACAATCTACTATTTTGAGAAGATATTAAAACAGACTTTATTTTTATTATAAACTTACAAACTAAGGTACACAAATGATTTTTTTAATTTAGCTTATACCTGTAACTAAGAAAAAAATTATGAAAAAAAAAACATACTTTTGTTGATATTTCAGAAACGACAAGACTAAGTAGTAGGTTTTAAAAGAGCAATCATAGACAGTTATATAAGCTTTCAAATGACATATCAAACAACGAAATTGATGCAATAGAACTCGAGAAATGAAGAAAAACTTGTTACGGTCGGCCGCCATCTTTGTGACGTCACAGCTATGCGTGTCCCCACTTCCTCCTCTTAAAACCATCAGTTTCGTGTTTCGTAGATCACAAGGAACACATACACACCAGTTTTAGGTATATAGAAGAGAGTCCGACGAAAAATCTCAAAATGCTTCGTCGCCACCTAACTAACAGGTTAAATTATTGTTCTAAGTATACCTACACCTGTAATTGTTCTTGAAAAGTTGGGAGTATGTTCTTTAGAAATTAATAATCGTTAGAAAACGGGTCCATCTACCAAGCAAACGTAACCAAATAAACTCTTACCAGCAATAACATAAGTGAGGATCACAACTTTGAGCACTCCGCGGCCTGGTTTGCCGCAGTACATAGGGAGTGTCAGCAGACATATGCATCGCAGCTGCCCACACACCAAATTGCCAATGCCTAGAACAGATGACGAAAGACAGAACAATAGGGCACAAGCATTAAGATTACCATAGCCATTGAGTTTTAAAAGCATTGTAAATAGTTACCTACATAATTATAGTTCTTAGTGACCTCAGTGGCGCCCTCATCTTAATTAAATTTATTGCTAACTATAAGTACAAATATCGAAACTCACACGTACGATTGAAGCTAATTTTTCATAGTTTATTTACAAACAAGAACCTCTGTAAAATATAGTTCGTTGGAGTAGTAGTAGGCAAGAGCAAAAAGTGGCCACTTTTGGCACATTTACCTACTACTCACGGGCGTAGCCAGGGGGGGGGGGTTTGGGTGTTCAAACCCCCCTCCCCCCCGAAATATACAATAGGCATCATCTATTTATTGATCCATAAATAACATTAAAATAAAGTTAGGCAAGGTGAGGAGTATAGTAAACCCCCCCCCCCGATACAGAATTCTGGCTACGCCCGTACTACTACTCCAACGAACTATACTCGAGAGCAGAAAAATCGCACCACAGGTCTATTTTCATACAAACGAGGTAACTTTGAAGCTCTGGTTCCTCGCCCAGGATTAAACGGGCTCTGATCTGATGATGGCAAATTAAAGAATAAATGGAGGAGGCTCAGATAAAGAAAAGAAACCCAACGGATCAGAAGCGTTGTTTACACTAGAGCTTGTATGGAATTTTTAGTGTTACATTTTACATACTTTTGATGTAATTTTAGCTTGTATTTTTTTAAGTTTAACCCTGAGCTAAACGACTCAACGAATCCGTTAGGTTTCCTTAGCATTACGGGCCTCCACCATTTATTCTTTAATTTGCCATCATCAGATCAGAACCCGTTCAATCCTTGGCGGAGAACCAGAGCTTCAAAGTTACCTCGTTTGTATAAAAATAGGCCTCTGGTGCGATTTTTCTGCTCTCGAGTTTATATTACCACTATTACTGTGAGGGCAAGCTCTCTTCACTGCGTTCTAGATAGTAGAGTAAATAATTTAAACACATTTAATCCTACGCTTACGCTTAAGAGGTTTTTTAATCCTACGCTTTGTTAGCAAAGCGTAGGATTAAAAAACAATATTTTGTAACATTGGTTTACAACAAAAAAGAAAGAAATAAATAAAAAACACTTACCTAAAAATAAACTAACAGATATACCTAAATAAAAGCCTGTATTTCCAGGGAACTGTATCTTCCTCAGCAGATAGTAGTAGTAAACCTGGCCAAGGGCGAAGCCTCCTACGAAAGGCACCAGCCACTTTAGACACCGACTTCTGCAGCTAGCCGGGCGGCGGTGTCGCGTGAAGCAATTGCTCAAATAAATGGGAAAGGTTAAAAATCTGATGACCCATTGCATGCAACCCATATTTATAATTGTTATAATTTATTATTTCTGCTTTCTTTGAATCGAAACAATCTTGAAGTGAGCTTGAAGAATGCTTGAAGTTTTCAGAAACGTCTGTCAATGTGAAGTTGGCACCATAGATAAAACACTATGTTATGTTGGCACCATAGTCCAAGAAAAAACATTGTATAATATAGATGGCGAACGGCTGCTCTGCGTCCCCAAAGTATTTTTTTCCGCACGCAGCTAATCCATATAAATCTATGGACCTACCACACATGCGGGATTTTTCTGTACGCATACTTTATCAATGTTCCGTTAGAGCGAGGCCCCATTAGTGCGTTAGTGATTATTTCCTCTATGGTGCGTTGCGTCGCGTCGTCGCAACGGAACAACGCATCGTATGCCACACCTGCGTTGCGTTGACGCTGCGACAACGCAACGCAAGAGGGTATGCACGCCGTCGCAGCTGCGTCTCAGTTCACCCTTCGCAATGGATAGATACAAACGTGTTCTTTTGTTACGTCGTCGCAGCGGATCTGCTACGACGCAGCGCATCACCCTCCCTTCCGCTTCGTCTCTTGTCCGTCGATCGGTTGAAACGTCGCGCGCGACGACGCAACGGTCTAATGGGGCATGTCATAAAAAATATATGGAAAACGACGCAGCGACGACGCAACGCAGCGCAACGCACTAATGGGGCCTCGCCCTTAGAAATTCCGAATCGGGATTCCGTCTGTATGTTGCAAGTCCACTGCATCGGGATCGAAGCGGATGGATCGGACGGATTTGATTATTTGTATAGATGGATGGATCTCTATGGCACTGTGCGTGCACTGCGTCGGCATTTCCTGTCTAAAAAGTCAGTTTACCTGAGAAATTATTAAATTATTTAAAAAAACTTATACTGGTAACCCTGTTGGAGCTGTCAAAATTCTATGTTGTGTTTCAAAATTCAGGGTTACCTTCTCAGGTAAACTGACTTTTAGACAGACTCTACTGCCGACGCGATCCGGCTCGATTCTGATGCAGTGGACGCGCACCTTTATGCGACGCACGCATCGCAAACTATAGCTGAGAACCTCGTCTGCAATCTTCATCAACAAAATATAGACAGTATTTACCCTAATTAGTATGGCAAAGTATATTTATCCATTATTTGGCGATTAATTTATTGGTTCACAACCTGTTGCCCACAAATAAGTAGCGATCAATTTAGCGAAGAGTTCATACGTTTCATTCTAAAGTTGCGTAATAAAACTAAAGTTAATATTCAATGAAATTTATTTACCAATCATTGTTTAGTAGTATAATTAGTCTTATAAAATTCAATACGTCTTGTAAAGAGAACTTAGAGAAATATCAAGCGCCTCAATCAAGCAACAAACAGCATTTTGAATGCCAATAATCACTGACCTCGCTCGCAGCGTCTCACTACGCTATTAATAACAAATTATCATAAATATCTTTAATCGAAAGTAAGCTTGAAATATATATTTTTTACATTATTATGAAAATCAAACTTAAATTAAAATGCATATGAAAAAATAAATAAATAAGTTAGTAGCCTTAACAAAAAGACGTGTTTGTGAAAATTTAATTGTACAAACGTAATTGCGCTTTCGAAGGAACTTGCAAACGTTTCATAACATGCAGAATTCATGATATTTTCAATTTAACTGGCTTAATCTATATATATCAGTTCAAGAGTAGCCAATTTTGCTCCAGTCTTAATTTAATTTAAATATAAAACGCTTCAGTAAATTAGAAAAGATTCTTTCTTAAAATAGTTTCTATGCTTTGAGAATAGAGTTCACGTTTAAATGCTAGAAGCAACGAAGATTCTTGCCTTCTGAACGTTTGCGTAGAAGCTTCGATCATCTATACCTGTGGAAATTGCATGACAATGGTGTGGGACACTTTTAACTCCCCCAAAACGCAGCCCACTATGAAAGTCCCCCAAGACTTGTCATACAAGTTGACATTTAGGCTGGCCCCAGACCTACCGGTTTCATTTCTTTGTTTTGCTGTTCTACCATGGACCGCCGGCCAAGAGGCTCATTTTCAATCTATCGCATATTTTGACCAGACCACATTAGCAAGATAGCCATTAGTTTGGTGTTATCAAATATCGTCTTCTGGGTTGCAGTGCGAAGTTTTAGTTTTAGTTTAAAAAAAACTGCTGTTTCATACAAAAATTAATAACGAAATTATCAAAATGTATGACACAGCTCATTTTTTTTCGTAGTAAAAGTTGTTCAGTTTTATGGTCCCTATCTACCATATTCAGCTTTATAAGGCTTTACCAAACATCTTGTATAAATAAGCGATCGATTTATTTTTAACGATCGGAGTCCATGTTCAGGGTGGCATATCTCCTAAAAGCTTCCTACTAATGGCTATCTTGCCAATGGGGAGGAAAAGCGCAATTTTATCCCGATAGATGGCGTCTGGTCTTTGGTACCCGGCCGCCTCAAAGAAAGTGTCAAAACATATGGGAATCTCTTGGAGTATTGCACTTTTTAATTTTATAATGAGAAAATGCCGCATTGTTATGCATGTAACTTGTAAAATATTGGAGTTCATCGATTTCCCAGTAACAAAAAAAATTGTGGGCAAAAAAATATCAAAAAAAAGATGCCTTTCCCTCGATTTTCTCCTTTGCTGAGCCTGAGAAACATTATAAATCAAAAGGAATGTTTCATGAATTTGATGAAGCTTCGCCAAAATAAAACAACATTTGAATTATAACAGCTTTGTTCTTTAATATTTCAACCTCAGCAGTTTCTAACATATTTATAACTTGGATGAATTTGATAGGTATATCAAATATGGAATAAGCCCAATATTGGGGCCAAACAGAGAATTAATAGAATTTTATATGCCAGAGTCATTCAAGAAACTTAGAATAATAAAATAAATATGATAAAACGGTTCGTGTAATTTTGGATGGTACAGAAATTCCAGTACAGAAACCTGAAATTACTATTGCACAGAAGGCATCATGAGGCAACTATAAACACGGAAATTCACACTCAGTTGCTTTGTTAAAATTTAAATCATATGCTTCTAATCTGAAATAAAAAGATTACTTGTAAATCTTACACGAAATTTAAAGAAATGTAATGCTTGTTAGCAATTTTTTGTAAGTTGCTATAAACTTTCTTGCCTGTTGTTTTGGCTTTTCTTTTCCGTAATTCTTCTTTTATCTGAGCTAAAGTTAGCATAGAATACATTGTTTGTCCGCAAAACCGAAAAAATACAATCTAAGAAAGTAAAATCACGTAATACACAGTCAAGACAATATAAGCTCAAACTGACAATTGTTCCAAAGACTAAGCGCCATCTGTAATTCACTTTGCCTTCGCCTCCCCATTTGGTCTAGTCCCAAAATGCGATAGATTGAAAATTACCCTGGTTGGCCGGCGGTCTTTCAAGCAAGGTAGAACTGCAAAGCAAAGAAATGAAACCGGTAGGTGTGGGGCCAGCCTTAGTGTCGCGTGATTTGTCGAACGGCATGTGCCACATTTCAGCTTTGTTATTGTATGACGTGCTACATCCTCAGGATCGAAGCGTAGAAGTGTTGACTTTGTAGCACTGACCGAATCAGTAGCATTTACACAGTGGAGAAGTTTCATGATGTTAAAACTGCTTTATTTAACTTCATAAAATTAAAATATAGCCTTAAATTAATATACTAGTGAAAAAAAATTGAAATCCGTCAGTAAATGGCAGAGTAATAAATAATTTAAGTTGAGGATTTTTTGCGCGATACGATTGTAAGGGCGTGACGTCATCCGACCTGTTGCTTGTATGGCGGTGGCGCGGCCGGCCGCTAGAGATTTTGCTTAGATGACGTCAGGCCACCTGTTCTTAATCTTAAAATCGTAACTTTCACGTCCTGTAACTTTTTCATTTTTAGAGATAATTTGATATATATTTTACAGTTTTGTATAATTTGGCCTTAATTTTAATAATAGCGAATAAAAAAAATAGAAATCCTCTCCATTACATCTATAAAATAAACGCACTTACGTAACAAAAAGTTTCCAAAACATTTTGCTAACGACAAAGCACTTTTTTTTACTGTGATGTTTTTTTTATTATAAGTTTAGCTGATAATAACACTATTTAGTTCATCATTAACGCCCACACCGACGCATTCGCATGCGAAATCTTTGCGAAACCATTGCAAAAGCGAGTTCGGTGTAACGAATATTTTGCAGATACTCGCATAACTATACCAAAAAGGACGCAACTATGTCATCTCGCTATAGTTAAGTCAGATATACAGAGTAATAGCCTTATAAAACCGAATATGGTGGATAGGGACCATCAAACTGAACAACTTTTACTATGGGATCAACTTTGAATTCTCGAAAAAAAAACAGCTGTTTCATACAAAAATTAATAACGAAAATATCAAAATGACTGAATTTTTTATCGCGATTTCAGAGTTTGTCTCATAGTAAAAGTTGTTCAGTTTGGTGGTCCCTATCTACCATATTCGGCTTTATAAGGCTATTACAAAACACCGTGTATATGAAACGCTGCCATAAAACTAAGAGATTTTTCGTCATTTCGCTGCCACACGCGAACACATCGGTATACTAAGGGCGTATAGGGTATAAATAAAATGAAGTGGCAGTATCAAGCGAGCATACGAGCGCTTCGAGCGAGCGAGCGGAGCGGGCGGTTACGCGAGCGCGGTGGGGGGGTCGCCGGCCGGCTCGGAGGGGGGGTCAATGGCCATCGGCTCGTCCTCCAGCGGCAGCTCCAGCACGCGGGGCCCGTACAGGAGCAGGTACGCGCAATGCCAGTCGCCTGCGGAACAAATGCGACAATGCTCGGTGAGGTTATTCAGGATGCATTCCGAGTCGCGCTGACAGCGATGTCATCGCGCTGATTTGCGTACCGAATCACCGTAAGTGCGATAACGACAGCCCGTGTGATGTCACTGATTGCGTCATAACATCCGCCATCTTGCGCTTACGTCGCCCACGCTCCGAAGCATAATCACTGTGAGCGTTCTGTCAAAAATGACACTTGTTCGTTTTGTTTACCTCACGTGCATTTAAATTAATATTTGAAAATTCTTTTTGTCTTTGCCTACCCCCATGGAAAACAGGCGTGAGTGTATGAATGTATGTCTTTTCGCATACAATGTGAAGTAATAGTCGAAGATATTATACATTTTATGAACACATTAAAGCAAAAAAGTCCAAATTCTGAACTTTTCAATTTATATTGAGGTTATGTAGGTCAAGTCAAAGTCAAAGTCAAAGTCAAATAAGCTTTATTCAAATAAACTTAATTATTAAGTACTTTTGAATCGTCTATATTTTCCTACCACCCGTTCCAGACTTTTTTAGCTGACAAGAAGAACGGGCGCAAGAAACTTATCAGCTGTAACAGCCATAAGTAACGATATTTACAAACTTGAATATATCGTTACCAGATAATTACAACAGGGTGACAGGATTATTGGCAACAACATAGACTTATTATATTACTTTAACAAAGTACTTATAGTAGCAATTTATGTGTTACATCATTTCCATGCATTCTGATCTTTAAGATAATCATCTACTTTATAATAACCTTTACCCATGAGCGTTTTTTTAACATGGATTTTAAATTCATGCAAAGGCAGATCTATCACTTGTTGCGGAACTTTATTAATAAAGGCTATGCCTTTCCCCATAAATGAACTTCTAGATTTTGCAAGCCTAAATCTTGGAACGGCAAGTTTATCTTTATTTCTTGTATTAAACTGGTGAATACTACTGTTCTTAGGAAATGAATCATAGTGTTTCCTTACATAAACTAATACAAGACATCGGTGAGCGCGTTCACGAGCGTTCCGAAACATTGATAGTCCCAACTGTCATAAGCGTGATATCTGAATCGGTACGCTTGTTAGGCTAGGCGTATGCTGAGAAGCAGGCGACGCAGCACAGCACAGTGCAGGGCAGGGCAGTAGAGGCAGACATGTGCCCCCTCCGCATGCTGCGATGCAACTGACATTCGTAGTACAAGAAATAGACGTTTGACGAACAAACTCTTTCAATGTCTTTTTTGAATAGTCTGGATGATTTGTATCATACAAACAAGGTTCACAACAAACTAATTCAATTAAATGTTCTGTTATTGCAACAAAATTATAAAATTCCCAAATAAGACTTTTCACTTTAGTTCTTAGAAAATACACCCACGCCAAGTAGTGCCCCGACGACGACCGCCCGCTAGTATAGTGCCCGCTAGTCACAGCTACATGTACACACTCACCGCCGCCGCGCGCCACCCACGTCACGTAGTGCCCCGACTAGTATAGTGCCCGCTAGTCACAGCTACATGTACACACTCACCGCCGCCGCTGAGCTTCAGCACCTCGTCCTCGGTGACGGGCGTGACGGAGTCGTCGTCACAGCGCAGCCACGTGCCGCCGCGCGCCACCCACGCCACGTAGTGCCCCGACTAGTATAGTGCCCGCTAGTCACAGCTACATGTACACACTCACCGCCGCCGCTGAGCTTCAGCACCTCGTCCTCGGTGACGGGCGTGACGGAGTCGTCGTCACACTGCAGCCACGTGCCGCCGCGCGCCACCCACGCCACGTAGTGCCCCGACTAGTATAGTGCCCGCTAGTCACAGCTACATGTACACACTCACCGCCGCCGCTGAGCTTCAGCACCTCATCCTCGGTGACGGGCGTGACGGAGTCGTCGTCACACCGCAGCCACGTGCCGCCGCGCGCCACCCACGCCACGTAGTGCCCCGACTAGTATAGTGCCCGCTAGTCACAGCTACATGTACACACTCACCGCCGCCGCTGAGCTTCAGCACCTCGTCCTCGGTGACGGGCGTGACGGAGTCGTCGTCACACCGCAGCCACGTGCCGCCGCGCGCCACCCACGCCACGTAGTGCCCCGACTAGTATAGTGCCCGCTAGTCACAGCTACATGTACACACTCACCGCCGCCGCTGAGCTTCAGCACTTCGTCCTCGGTGACGGGCGTGACGGAGTCGTCGTCACACCGCAGCCACGTGCCGCCGCGCGCCACCCACGCCACGTAGTGCCCCGACTAGTATAGTGCCCGCTAGTCACAGCTACATGTACACACTCACCGCCGCCGCTGAGCTTCAGCACTTCGTCCTCGGTGACGGGCGTGACGGAGTCGTCGTCACACCGCAGCCACGTGCCGCCGCGCGCCACCCACGCCACGTAGTGCCCCGACTAGTATAGTGCCCGCTAGTCACAGCTACATGTACACACTCACCGCCGCCGCTGAGCTTCAGCACCTCGTCCTCGGTGACGGGCGTGACGGAGTCGTCGTCACACCGCAGCCACGTGCCGCCGCGCGCCACCCACGCCACGTAGTGCCCCGACTAGTATAGTGCCCGCTAGTCACAGCTACATGTACACACTCACCGCCGCCGCTGAGCTTCAGCACTTCGTCCTCGGTGACGGGCGTGACGGAGTCGTCGTCACACCGCAGCCACGTGCCGCCGCGCGCCACCCACGCCACGTAGTGCCCCGACTAGTATAGTGCCCGCTAGTCACAGCTACATGTACACACTCACCGCCGCCGCTGAGCTTCAGCACTTCGTCCTCGGTGACGGGCGTGACGGAGTCGTCGTCACACCGCAGCCACGTGCCGCCGCGCGCCACCCACGCCACGTAGTGCCCCGACTAGTATAGTGCCCGCTAGTCACAGCTACATGTACACACTCACCGCCGCCGCTGAGCTTCAGCACCTCGTCCTCGGTGACGGGCGTGACGGAGTCGTCGTCACACCGCAGCCACGTGCCGCCGCGCGCCACCCACGCCACGTAGTGCCCCGACTAGTATAGTGCCCGCTAGTCACAGCTACATGTACACACTCACCGCCGCCGCTGAGCTTCAGCACTTCGTCCTCGGTGACGGGCGTGACGGAGTCGTCGTCACACCGCAGCCACGTGCCGCCGCGCGCCACCCACGCCACGTAGTGCCCCGACTAGTATAGTGCCCGCTAGTCACAGCTACATGTACACACTCACCGCCGCCGCTGAGCTTCAGCACTTCGTCCTCGGTGACGGGCGTGACGGAGTCGTCGTCACACCGCAGCCACGTGCCGCCGCGCGCCACCCACGCCACGTAGTGCCCCGACTAGTATAGTGCCCGCTAGTCACAGCTACATGTACACACTCACCGCCGCCGCTGAGCTTCAGCACTTCGTCCTCGGTGACGGGCGTGACGGAGTCGTCGTCACACCGCAGCCACGTGCCGCCGCGCGCCACCCACGCCACGTAGTGCCCCGACTAGTATAGTGCCCGCTAGTCACAGCTACATGTACACACTCACCGCCGCCGCTGAGCTTCAGCACTTCGTCCTCGGTGACGGGCGTGACGGAGTCGTCGTCACACCGCAGCCACGTGCCGCCGCGCGCCACCCACGCCACGTAGTGCCCCGACTAGTATAGTGCCCGCTAGTCACAGCTACATGTACACACTCACCGCCGCCGCTGAGCTTCAGCACTTCGTCCTCGGTGACGGGCGTGACGGAGTCGTCGTCACACCGCAGCCACGTGCCGCCGCGCGCCACCCACGCCACGTAGTGCCCCGACGACGACGATCGCCCGCGGTGCGTCAACACCGCTTGCAGACGGTAGAACCCGCTGTTGTTGCTGCCTACGTCTGCAACCAGCAAGTTTATTGTCTAGAAAAAACTGTCACAATGCTGGCAGCCCTCCATTTATTGGCACCAATAGAGATGGTGTCATGAATCGCAAATATATTTAAGTTATGTTTAAACTGTAGAAGAGAATATTGGAATACTAAAAAACATAATTTGTAACTGTTAATTCGCGTAATAAATAAAATCAAAATTGACAACATTTCAAAATTTTTGTCCTGTGTTTTTTTGTTATTATGAAATTACTGATGAAAACAAGAGACACGTATTTTTTCTATTCCAAAATTTTTATTTTATTTTAAGTCATCATCATAATATTAATTTGAAAACGTATTCATTCTAAAAGAGCGTAAGTGCTGTTAAAAGGATTTCTCGCGGACAATCCTTTTAATGGGGAGGAAAAGCGCAATTTTATCCCGATAGGTGGCGTCTTGTCGTTGGTACCGAGCCGCCTCAAAGAAACTGTCAAAACATATAGGAATCTCTTGGAGTATTGCACTTTTTAATTTTATACTGAGAAAATGCCGCATTGTTATGCATGTAACTTGTAAAATATTGGAGTTCATCGATTTCCCAGTAACAAAAAAAATAGTGGGCAAAAAAATATCAAAAAAAATATGTTTTTTCCTCGATTTTCTCCTTTGCTGAGCCTGAGAAACATTATAATTCAAAAGGAATGTTTCATGAATTTGATGAAGCTTCGCCAAAATAAAACAACATTTGAATTAAGGTCAAACCGCACTACAGCGGAGCGGCGCTGCGCGGCGCAGCACTGCAGCGGAGCGGCGCGGCCTCTCCTAAACGCACTATCGCGGCAGCGGAGCGGCGCGGCGCGGCTCAAATTGCCAGACGTAGCAAGATTTCATTGAAGTTTGACGCACGAACGAAAAGGGAACGCTCGGTCACGCGTTCCCTAGAACGAATTTCCAAGGAACGATTTAGCAACACATCCTCATATTTTTTATTTATTTATTTGTGATGAGTTATGATTATGATGATTTATGAAATGATCACGTAAAATATCACTTTGTAATTTAATCAAAATTTGTACACTGAAATATCAGTAGAAATAGATATTTCCAAATACCCTCTATAGACTGAAGCTCGATTATGAAGAATATTCGGCCGCGCCGCGCCGCCAGCTATACCGCACTAGCGGCAGCGGAGCGGCGCGGAGCGGCGCGGCGCGGCGCGGCGCGGCAAAATATTCTTTTGCACCCAAATCTGCAGTGCCGCGCCGGTACGCGCCGCGCCGCGCCGCGCCTCTCCGCTATAGTGCGGTTTGCATCATTGCAATCAATAGAAATAATATTTGGCCGCGCCGCGCCGCGCCGCGCCGCTCCGCGCCGCTCCGCTGTAGTGCGGTTTGACCTTTATAACAGCTTTGTTCTTTAATATTTCAACCTCAGCAGTTTCTAACATATTTATAACTTGGATGAATTTGATAGGTATATCAAATATGGAATAAGCCCAATATTGGGGCCAAACAGAGAATTAATAGAATTTTATATGCCAGAGTCATTCAAGAAACTTAGAATAATAAAATAAATATGATAAAACGGTTCGTGTAATTTTGGATGGTACAGAAATTCCAGTACAGAAACCTGAAATTACTATTGCACAGAAGGCATCATCAGGCAACTACAAACACGGAAATTCACACTCAGTTGCTTTGTTAAAAGTTAAATCATATGCTTCTAATCTGAAATAAAAAGATTACTTGTAAATCTTACACGAAATTTAAAGAAATGTAATGCTTGTCAGCAATTTTTTGTAAGTTGCTATAAACTTTCTTGCCTGTTGTTTTGGCTTTTCTTTTCCGTAATTCTTCTTTTATATGAGCTAAAGTTAGCATAGAATACATTGTTTGTCCGCAAAACCGAAAAAATACAATCTAAGAAAGTAAAATCACGTAATACACAGTCAAGACAATATAAGCTCAAACTGACAATTGTTCCAAAGACTAAGCGCCATCTGTAATTCACTTTGCCTTCGCCTCCCCATTGGTTAAAAAATACACTTTGACGTCAACCTGTCAACCTATGGACGCTAATGACGTTTGTTTGTTTATCTTTGACGTTTGTTTATCTTTTGATCGAGGTTTTTTCTTTTATTGTCGCTATTTTTAACTTATTTTCAAAAATAATAAATAAATATTAATCTCATGTGCAGTTCCTGCCCGCAAAAGTCCCCTTCTTTTCCGTAGCTCCATTGGATGTCCCATTGACGGGACAACGGAAAAAATAATTTAACCGTGGTCCCATTGACGAATTGAGCTACCGAAAATAGTTTATACTCCACTATCGTTTTTCTATGGAACCATTATAGAGTTGTCACAAAATAAAGTTTATTAAAAAATTAATTTGGTAACACATAACCAAAGGATTAGTAAACAAAAATTTAAAAGTACCAGGGTCATATTAATCTAGAGGAGGAACTTCTATACATATACGTATTTTTAATATACCTACTTAACTACTTAGGTATATTACCTGAATTAAAAAGTATTGGTAAATATTAACTTAAAGTACCAGGGTCACATAAATCTAAAGAAGGTTAACTTCTATAATTTTTAAGTACTTACAAGTGACGGTAATCTTTTTAAATAATGACGTCACCACGCTTGACGGTCCGGCCGGCCGGTGGTGCCGTGGGGCACCTTTTGGTCAACTAGTCTACCCCCGATTCATGCATGCGGAAAAAAATTTCAAGATGTTTGCCGGGATTGTACAGTACATTACAGTCGAGGCATATATCCTAAAATCGGGTGTGGATTGCGCGGAACGCGTATTTTGGGCATACGCTGTGGTGAGGGACGCAGGCGGCGGGAGAGGGGAGCGCGCTATTGGTCGCTCATAAGAGCACATGCACGAATTTATCCCCACTCTGTCGAAAAAATTTCAAGATAAGTGTACCTCGTAACTGTACCTGAATTAAAATGAATGAAATAAAATGAAATATCTACCTCCCTTATAGGTTCGTAGTCCTGGTATTTCTAGTCGCTAGACTTTATACATAATACATAATTAACAACTGTATATGAACCTAAAACGCAATTTAGTTTCTTCCACGTCCATTTTACGGCGAGAAATATAACTATATTATGGCAAAGGAAATTAATTAATTATGTTCCATACTGTTTTCTTCGTCGATAAACGAATAAATGTAGCGAAATTTGGTTTTAGAGAAATGTGTGGCAAAATCTTATTTACCTTTGAAAAGTGTTGGATTGTTCCTTTTTATCACATCACAATTACTTAGAGCACAAGACACCATGGCTCCACGATACAATGTAAGGATAAGGATTAACAAATATTTTAAACAAACTGTGATTTCTCATTTGCAAGGCGGGACGCTAGGGGACCGTGTCCGTATAATGTTAACTTCTCTTTTCCATGCTTTGTTGGCCAAGGTTAGTGCAAAAAATGCTTTGCACTAACCTTAGGACGTTCCTAAATGCACTTCAGGCTATTCTTAACTTACGGGCCCAATATCGAGCGCCTAATTTAAGAAATTCCTATAACAGTGGTTATAGTCTGTGGCATTGTGAGCAAAGACTAAATAGTTAGAATATGAATATAAGATTCTTGGTTATTTATGTTTTTTGACAGTTTTTTGACTGACTTGACTTTTGATTTTCCCTGTGAATTAATCCTACCAAATAAAATAGACAACGCCTCAGCTTTTGTCTTCTTTTTACTCACGAATGAATCAATAACAAGTTTCAACTAAAATAATATACTGCGACCTACATTACTTCGCCAGTTTTCATTCTCTTTGCAAGGCGATGCCCAAGTTACGACGTAGTCTGTTAGTGCAAACAAAAATTTCAGCTCGGCTGTTCTAGGCTGTTCCTAAGCTAAGAAATATCTTAAGTAGGACACGCTTAACTTGAGTTTAGTGCAAACGGCTGTAACACCCATTTGCACTAAACTTAAGAATTTCTAGACTAGGTACTTCGATCTGTCTGTTTATTTATGTTTTTTTGACAGTTGACTGACTTGACTTTTTCTTTGCCCGGTGGATTTCACCTACCAAATAAAATAGACAACGCCTTATCTTTTGTCTCCTTTTTACTCACGGATGAGTCAATGCGAAGTTTCAACTAAAATAATATCCCGTGATCTACATTACCTCGCCAGTTTAAAAATCCATAAACAATCAATATTTACATTCATTCATTCATTCTCTTAGTAAGGCGATGCCCAAGTTACGACGTAGTCTGTTAGTGCAAACAAAAATTTCAGCTCGGCTGTTCTAGGCTGTTCCTAAGCTAAGATATATCTTAACTAGGACACGCTTAACTTGAGTTTAGTGCAAACGGCTGTAACACCCATTTGCACTAAACTTAAGAATTTCTAGACTAGGTACTTCGATCTGTCTGTTTATTTATGTTTTTTTGACAGTTGACTGACTTGACTTTTTCTTTGCCCGGTGGATTTCACCTACCAAATAAAATAGACAACGCCTTATCTTTTGTCTCCTTTTTACTCACGGATGAGTCAATGCGAAGTTTCAACTAAAATAATATCCCGTGATCTACATTACCTCGCCAGTTTAAAAATCCATAAACAATCAATATTTACATTCATTCATTCATTCTCTTAGTAAGGCGATGCCCAAGTTACGACGTAGTCTGTTAGTGCAAACAAAAATTTCAGCTCGGCTGTTCTAGGCTGTTCCTAAGCTAAGATATATCTTAACTAGGACACGCTTAACTTGAGTTTAGTGCAAACGGCTGTAAAAATATCATTAAAACCAAATGATGATTTTGATACTTGACACAGACTTTGACATACATTGTAACCTTGACAGCGTCAGTTTTTATGATTATTATTTTTTAAGATAAAATCACACGACTTTTTTAAAGTTCTTTACGCAAAGGAGTTAAATTTTTAATATTCCTTTATAGGTCAGTAGGGTAAGAATATAAATCGGATTTAATTCCTACAAAAGGTTTTATTGTTTTAATAGCTTCATTTGTTGCCAAATATAACTGTCCTAGGTTTTCCCCCCCAGCGGAGTTGTGCTTAAGTGGTGGGGGGTAAAAATGTACCCCAAAAGGGGTATTTTTGAGGTGTTTTTGTTATATCTCGTTTTTCATCAAGATTGTGTAAAAAGATTTTAAAGTTGGGTAAATTCCAAACAATTTGAGGGTAGAACGGTTTTGATACGAACGATAGTTTTGGAGACACAAAGCATACCATATTTAATACCACTATCATTTTTCGTTTGCAAAATAACTTTGTTTTTCATAGTGTTTGTATGAATAACAAAGTTATATTTGCGGTTATGGAAAATGTGCTATATCTCTAAAACTGCTAACTATATCTCGTTCAAACTAATTTTCGTTGAAAACGTTTATTAAGATTTACAGAATATATATTTTTTTGATTTTTCACTCTCTTATTTCAATAGTTAGACGTGGGGGAAACACAGGAGAAATTTTGGTAGAAATCGTGTAACTTAAAAAAAAATTCTAATTTCGAAAAGCTGTGTCTCCAAATCTATCGCTCGTATCAAAACCGTTTTACCCTCAAATTGTTTCATATTTAACCAACTTTAAAACCTTCTTAGACAATTTGATGAACAACCAGTCCATCCAGGTCAAATCCCCTTTTGGGGTACACTTTTACCCCCCACCACTTAAGCACAACTCCGCCGGGGGGGAAAACCTAGGATAGTCATATTGGGTTACAAAAGATGCCATTAAAACAATAAAACCTTTTGTAGGAATTAAATCCGATTTGAAGAGTTTCTTGGTTTAATGCTACTGAACTATTATCTCGATGATACAGGGTTTTTTCCACATATTTCGTTAAATAATTGTACAAAAACCCTGAAAAATTTTGTACGGTGTCAGAAATTGAAAAACCTCGAAATGGTTTTGATTTAAGGTACCTTGTAAAATATGAAAACATGTCAATTATTATTGGGAATTTGGGATTGGAAATTCCAATCAAAAAATGTATTAATTAATTTGTAACAAAAAGAAAAATAATTGTACTTTTTTGTATCGTATTGCTTACAGTGCCAATAATTAAATAGTTTATTTAACACTATTAAATAAATCACAATATCTTCTTCTAAGAATTATGTGCGTGCATTGACACGAATTAATTTAGCGAAATCATCCCATCCATGACTACGGCAGCTAGAAGTGCCAAAACGTTGGGCAAACACAAAAATCAAATAAGTTTTTGAATGGAAGCCAAATGGCAAAAGCAACAAACAAATAGCCAACTCATAATTTTAATGACAAAGTACTGAGATAATTTAACTAAAATCTCACCATTTTCAAACCAATATGGAACTATTGCTTTATTCTTGCTTTCTTTCCTACTGTCGCCGTGGTTTTTATTTTTTGCGGTCACTGATTCTGCTGCGGCGTCGTCTATTTCCTACAAAAATAATACACTATATAAAAATCAAAGCAAAGCAATTTGACACTAAAGTGCTAAGATTTAAAGTTCATTTTACCTTGAATTTCGCCCTCATCGGTGCTAGCCGTTCTTGAAGCTCAGGGGAACATAATTCATACACATCCAAGTCGAGAGGGAATTTTACGTCTTTCAGTATTTTCGCGTTGATCGATTCTTTCTCTTTGAAATAGAAACGCACGAATTGCACTGTTAAATACGCAGGCAGGCGGCTGATTTTACTCTGAAATAAAATAATAGTAAGTACATGATCATATTTTAATGCTAGCTTGGAAATTAATGATTAAAAATATTGTGTTTTATGAATCTTTACTTACAGTTTTTGTATAAACCGCGTCTCTTCCCAGCGTTTGGGACATTTTTGTGATTTGTTCTGACATTTTCTGTAAATAATCATAAATTATTTCATATGTTATTAAAGGTTAAGGGCCCTATCACATTTTTTTTGTCGAAATTTCGATTTTGATGGATTTTAGCGATACAACCTAGAGAATCCTTTGGGTCTACTAAATACATTTATATGTGTCCGCGAAAAAAAGTAATATGATGATTCACTGGCAAGTTAAAGGGTTAGAAAGGAAAATGAAAGTTGGTGAACGATTTCTTAGAGTCAACTTTGAACATACACAGAAAGACAAACAAGTACAAACAACAAATAAAAGTATGAAATTTGATTTTTTACGAAGTAAAGATTATTATGATATAATTTTTACGTAATAATAATAATGCATCTAGGAGAAATCCACAGTTAATTCTGAGCTTTTTTAGTAGTTTTTGGTTTTCTGATTGGGATTTTTTTTCACATATTCCATACATAATTTCAAAATTCCGAGGCCGCTATGAACTATTCGACTATATAAGAGATAACATTAATTTTTTTTTATTTCAATTGTTTAGCACAGTTGTTCAATCCATGAGCTCAAAAAAGTGCCTTCCCGCATTTTATGAAAATCTTTCTCTGCAATTTCAGGTTTAATTATTTAGTTAAGCAAATTTTCAAAAAAGCGAGGCCGCTATGAACTATTCCAATAGCTATTCTACACCATTCAATAAGTCAAAAGTGTCAATGTATTCTTGTTTCCGAGATCGATAACGCCAAAATTGGCCATTTTACGCAAAAATCACAGTCGAAATGTAATATGCCTCTTAATAACAATAAGAATTTCTGCTCTTTGAAATTTATTTAATTTTGCAGAACACGAAGGTACAAAATAGCGCAGAAATATCCCAAGCTGGCGACTGACCTGTAACATTTCGTCGTAACGTAACATTACGTTACGACGAAATGTTACAGCGAGCCGAGCCCCGAGCTGCGAGCGCCGCGAGCTCCACCTGTCGGTATTTTGGCGAATCATTTTAAGTGTTACGTTACGCCTTAATGTTAGGTCAGTGCAACCCCAAGTGTCCGTCGTCGCTACCCACCCAAATAAGATGAAATATGGCTTAGAACTTAGATTATAAGTGGGACCACAAGCTACTAAAATGTGAAAAGTCTATCAAAATCCGTTCAGTATTGTGTTTTGTGTGATGCGCGCACAAACAGAACAGACAGAAATTCTCGAACAAAAATTTTTTTTAGGCATTGTTACCTCCGAATATTCTTAACTAATCCAATTCCTTTTTTTAATATCATCAATTTACGCACGACCAGGGAATGATAACGTTATTTTTTAATATAACGTTATTTCTTACTTTTTTTACCGTTAATTTTAAAATTAACGTTATGTCAATTAATAACGTTAATTTAGATAACGTTACATTGAAATTAACGTTATTTCAGTACATAACGTTAATTTTAACGTTATTTCTTACTTTTTTTACCGTTAAACATTAAAATTAACGTTATTCCAATTAATAACGTTATTTTTTAGCGATAATTTTAACGGTATATTGTACCGGTAAAGTTTAACGCTAATTTTACCGGTAAAATATTTTTAACGTTATTTTTACCGGTAAATTTACCGATAAAATGTTTTAACGGTATTTTTAACGTTATTTTTTATTTAGCGTTATATTTTTTTAACGGTATTTCAATCCCTGGGCGAGCACGGTAAGTTAAACAGTTGAACTTCTAAATTAGCTTTTATTACGTACGGCATAAAGTGGGCTCATCCGCCTCCGAGCACACCAGCTCTACATCAGTCTATTATGCGTATGGCACACTCACAGATCTGAGGCCCGACTGCATGTACTTGACGTCCTGCGAGATGAAGCAGGACAGCTGCAGGAAGGACTCGGTGGTGCGCGTGGGGGGCTCGTCCGCCTCCGAGCACACCAGCTCTACATCAGTCTATTATGCGTATGGCACACTCTCAGATCTGAGGCCCGACTGCATGTACTTGACGTCCTGCGAGATGAAGCAGGACAGCTGCCGGAAGGACTCGGTGGTGCGCGTGGGGGGCTCGTCCGCCTCCGAGCACACCAGCTCTACATCAGTCTATTATGCGTATGGCACACTCTCAGATCTGAGGCCCGACTGCATGTACTTGACGTCCTGCGAGATGAAGCAGGACAGCTGCCGGAAGGACTCGGTGGTGCGCGTGGGGGGCTCGTCCGCCTCCGAGCACACCAGCTCTACATCAGTCTATTATGCGTATGGCACACTCTCAGATCTGAGGCCCGACTGCATGTACTTGACGTCCTGCGAGATGAAGCAG
This sequence comes from Agriphila tristella, assembly GCA_928269145.1. NCBI lineage: Eukaryota > Metazoa > Arthropoda > Insecta > Lepidoptera > Crambidae > Agriphila > Agriphila tristella. The sequence goes on along the minus strand of OV743430.1, from coordinate 53,817,486 downwards.
GACAACTGCAGGAAGGACTCGGTGGTGCGCGTGGGGGGCTCGTCCGCCTCCGAGCACACCAGCTCTACATCAGTCTATTATGCGTATGGCACACTCTCAGATCTGAGGCCCGACTGCATGTACTTGACGTCCTGCGAGATGAAGCAGGACAGCTGCCGGAAGGACTCGGTGGTGCGCGTGGGGGGCTCGTCCGCCTCCGAGCACACCAGCTCTACATCAGTCTATTATGCGTATGGCACACTCACAGATCTGAGGCCCGACTGCATGTACTTGACGTCCTGCGAGATGAAGCAGGACAGCTGCAGGAAGGACTCGGTGGTGCGCGTGGGGGGCTCGTCCGCCTCCGAGCACACCAGCTCCACGTCCAGCGTGCCGCCGAAGTACTGCTCGATTACGCTCGTCCTGTTATCACAAACAATTTTATATCGCGCCTTAGAATTAGAGATGGTCGATTTTGAGAAAACATCGATGTAGGCATCGATGTTAAGATCGGTGGCATATTATCGATGTCCGATAAAAATCGATCCTTAAACATCGATGTTGGCCAACATCGATCGATATTTTTTACAAATGAAACAATGCAGTACATATTCTTTTGATGCAAAGAAATTAATCAAATGAAGAAGAACAAAGTACAATTCCAATATAAAAAACTCCTGCTCGATGATCTACACTTTCAATTTTAAACACAAACCTGTCAGTAAGTGCCCCCACGGGAGTCGGAGCCGCCGGCAGTCGCTGCTGCAGAGCCCTCACGATCTCCGACCAGCACTCGGAAGCGTCCTGCTGCGCGAGGCCGCCGCCCGGGCCGCGCTCGGCGAACCTCGGCGCGGCGTCGTGCAGCGCTCGTAACATTACCACCTACCTGTCAGTAAGTGCCCCCACGGGAGTCGGAGCCGCCGGCAGTCGCTGCTGCAGAGCCCTCACGATCTCCGACCAGCACTCGGAAGCGTCCTGCTGCGCGAGGCCGCCGCCCGGGCCGCGCTCGGCGAACCTCGGCGCGGCGTCGTGCAGCGCTCGCAGGAGCCTCGCCGCGGCGCCCGCGCACGCGCCCGCCCCGCCGCGCTCCAAAGCGGACATCGTTTCGCTTAGGGCGGTCGTCAAATCACCAGCACTGCCCCCACCCGAAGCTAAGAATAAGAAGAATAATAATATAATTATAGGCCGTTATCAGGCGTGCATTTTGCGAGCAGCAAATCTTTAAAGAGATGATAAAATCTATTGGTTATTTAAGACTAGCTGCTCGCAAAACGCACGCCCGATAACGGCCTCTAGTTATAATATTGGCAAGAATAAAGAGTTATTATTATTATTAAAATACTGTAAATATCTTTATTTGCTAAAACATGGTATACAAACTTATTTCATTAAATTCAAGTCGCACATGTGATGAGAGAGAAAAGATTACAAAAAAAAATTTATAATTTCAATAAGTAGGGCACTAAGGTTTTATTTGGAAAATTTATAGATTCTTTTATGAAATTATCTACTAAATTACATCTACGAGGGTGGTTTGATAAGTCCATGACTTTGAAAAGAAGAAATACTTTTTTTTCATAATTTATTTTTGTGTCTTAAAAATAAACTCCTTAAGGCATCTTTACACTAATTTTTTTTCAAATTCGGCAAAAGATTGAAGTGACTTCTAACTTTTCTTAATGACCCTGTCGACCCTCTCGGCGGCACTCATGACATCAAAACTCATGGAATGAAGATGCGAATCCTTCTTATTCTCTAGATTCAACCCCAGTGAGATTTTTTCTCCTACCAAACATGAATAAATGTCTTGATAAATGTCTTGAGGTGCAAAGATTTTCATCAAGCCAAAAGGTGATGTCTGAAATGGACCCTCGTTTCAGTTACCAGTTTTCAGGCGATGAAAGAAAAAATAATGGGTTAAAGAGGTAGGAACTTCGTTGGACTGAATATATGCAGAGCTACAATAAGATTATGTACAGAAATAAAACAAAATATTCGGAAAAAAATATGTCTTCATTAAAAAGTCATGGACTTATCAATCCACCCTCGTACTAACAGATGGAATCTGATTCGGTATTCCGAAATGCAATATCGATAATGTATGAAAATTTCGAATGGAAAAATAATGCATATGTGGTAGGTCTATAGATTTGCTGCATTTAGAATTATTCCCGGAATTACGTATGTAGTGTGGCAGGCTTAAATGGAGTAATATTTAAATGACTAATATATTTAGTAGATATTCAGGGTTTATTATTCTATTTTATACATACCTAACCTAGATAGTATAGACAAGGGAAGGAGGTAAGCAAAGAACATTTTACAGTACTTACTTTTATCATAATTGAGTAGAGCATTCTTGAGTTCTGGTACAGTTTTCAGGCACTGCACTGTTGCATTCATATAGCATGTGTTTCCCAAATTTATCAATCCTTCGGGGAGATCCAACTAAAAAATAACATTTAATAACTCATTCATCATAATGGTATGTACAATAATGAGACAACCTTTCAATCAAAACATTAATGCAAATAGTGTAGAGCAAACTGAAGTAAAACCTATGTAATCAGTATTGGCAACTAAAATATTTCTAGTGACAGAAAGAAACTTACAGCAGTTGCGAGTTCAGATTCATTCATGTCCTCGACAAATCTGGTTGGTTCTACCGGGACCGATGGGACATCTTCCTCCTTGCTTCCCATCACCAATACCAATGCATTCTATAAGAACAGAGAAGATAAAGTATTATAAATAAACTAAAATAAGGGTATTATACAGTCACATTATACTTCATTACACTTTTATTGACGGAGCGAGAGCGAAGTGTGAACAAAGCGTCTCCGTTTCAGCTTGGGCAAAAATGCTTTCATACCTCTGTTTGGGTATTCTCTTCTAAACATCACATTTCTCAACCGATTCTCGTGAAATTTTGTGAGCAGGTCGGATAATTTTAATGTCCTATTAGTTTTTTAAGTTTAAAAAAATAAAACATATTTCTGCCATTTACAAAAATGATCACAATTGTCACAAACGTGAAATTTACAGCACACAGAGCCACTAGTTAATTAAGTAAAGTGAATGCTTGCCTACAATGATTTCCTAGTTGTTGCTACTTCCTAAGTTTGTTAGTTTACAATGAATTCACTCACAATGAAAATCACATAATTAATCATTTATAAAATAGATAAATTACAGAAATGTCATGTGATATCAGTAAACAAACATATACCTATAGACATATCAACACAAGGAAAAAAGTTGAAGCAGCTTACCTTGGAGTCATTGTCATAGTAAACAGAAACAACTTATGTAAGTAGGCTTTATTTAGAAAGAGATTAATTATAGAATATAAATATTTTTAATAATAGCTGTCTGTCTGTGTATTCTGTCATTTAAAATAAACTAGTAGTTCTACAATGAGTCAAAAACAATAATTAATTTTACTAAATTAACAGTTTGATTTTCTGCTTCAAGCTACATAAACCTCCGGGCCAGACTATCTCGCTGTCGTTAAGCTTTTCGTAGTCGTGTTGTACAATTAGAAACTTTGAATTAATAGTATAATTTCACTTAAAGGAAATAAATAAAAGGGATTTCATGGAAATAAACTTCAACCCCTTGACTAATAGTTTCTTATGTACAACACAACAACGAAAAGAAAAGCTTCAAGACTGTGCGATAGTCTGGCTGTAGCAAAACAATACAACTTACATTGGTCAGTTTAAAGTTGTCCCACGTATCATCTCGGAGAGTCACACCCTTACACACAACCTTTTGGCGCTCCGGTTGCACTCCAGTAAGGGCGAATATCTGCGCTTTGAACACAACTGGGTCGTCATCTGTGTTCACCTCCACTCCTGGATACATCTCCTTGCCCCATTTCACTTTAACTAAGTACAATAACATTGATTAAAAGCTTCGATCAAGATTTTATCACTTACTTTGTACAAAATAAGAGCCCAGTTTGTAAGTGGGATCCTATTTGAGGTGCCATTTTTGAGACTCTGACTGGACATCTAGGGTATTCTAGGGTAGTCTATTGTTCGAAGATTAAAAGCATTAATACATAATTATTTTATGAAGTCATGACCTTGACATCATATTGACATTATTGTGATATTATATTAAAAGGTTAACTTGATATACAGAAGCTATACCAAACAACAAGAATGGATCAAGAAAAGCAATAAGAATGCAAACAAATACTGGTGGTGCATTTGGCATTGCATCTTCGGCAGTTTCACTGGACAGTGACGAAGCATAATTTATTCTTATTATACTATAGTCAAATCAATATTTATATTTCCATGACATCAATAAAACCATTATTTTTAGACACGATGTAAAATAAATATAAAATATCACCGTTTTGTAGGTGAAACAACGATTTGCCGAAACAAAAGTGTAACCTCAAAATTTCTGAAAAACCAGTTGTGCTGTTGGAATAATTTCAAGAAAAACTTACCTGAGACTTTAGGCATTTTTGGAAGTCTCCAATCACTCACTTAGATAGAAAAATGATACAAAATCTCACGTAGTAGCTATTTTGCAAAGAAATTGAAAGTCACGCGTCACGATATTATTCACATTCACATCCGTGGACCATAATAATGTACTCTATGCCGTGAACAATTTGACATGACACCAGTGTTGCCACTGCCACTCGATCAAATCCCACACACATGACTCCTTGATTACACACGGGCGTATCTAGGGTCTATATGGGGGGGGGGGGGTGCTAGAGCCGCGTTAATTGTGAAGAGCAATTACGGTTTCTGCGAAAACGCGGCGTGTTTTACAGCGTGACCATAAAGAGTAGACAAAAATTGAGAGTGCCACGCCACTTTTTATGTAAACACGTCAAAATCACGAATAATTTGGCAACACTGACTACTTTTTGTACTGAAAAATTTTAGTTCCATTTTATTTTATTTCAACTCTTTATGACCAAGCTGTACGTCTATCTACTATTGGCTCCGTGAGTTGTAGACCTTGCGATAAAAAGTGGCTCAAATTGTAGAAAATAAAATGTTACCATAAGGTTTTTATAGCACACAGTACGTTGTTTGGTATATTATTTGGAGTATTCGCAGCTAGATGGTTCTTCTAATTTAGATAATTTTTCGAATAGGTAAATATTTATTAGATGAATTTGGAAAAACTAGCTCGACTAAACAATTCTAGATAATTATCGAACCTGCTCACAAAATTTCACCGGGATCGGTTGAGAAATGCGACCTGTAGTGGAGAACAGACAGTGCCGGAAAGCCAGACTGAAATATGATTTATTTACTTGTCTCCACCATTTTAGAAAAGATTGAAAAATTGGCTATAGATAGATACATTTTTCGAACCTGCTCACAAAATTTGACGAGAATTGGTTGAGATATGCGACCTGTAGAAGAGAACAAACAGAGCGCTGGAAAGCCGGACTGAAATAAGTTTTTTTGACATATCTCCACTTTTATGAAAAATTTAAAAAAACTGGCATGACAAAAAAATTGTATGGTATTTTCAAACCTGCTCGCAAAATTTCACGAGAATCGGTTTAGAAATACGACCTGTAGAGGAGAACAGACAGCGCCGGAAAGCCGTAATGAAATATGTTCTTATTACATATCTCCGTCATTTTAAATAATATTGAAAAACTGGCTTTAATAAAAAAAAAAAAAAAAATATACAGAATACACAATACAGAATAAATCAAATCAAGAGCTCATTCACAGACTAGTTCAATGGTGAAGTTTCACTAGGATAATCGTAAAATGTCGTGACGATCATTGTCCAGACAGGGACAAATTAGTCATTTTCATTAGATTAGTTTTTAGATACTAAAACATACTTTCTAGATGGCATTAATAACTAAAAACTGGTTTTAAGGTGACTTTGATCGTTTTTCCCCTGTGCTCTTCATTTGTAAATTACGACCAAGATTGTAATAGTACACAATTACACACATTTTCCTATTACACACGGGTTACACACGAGAGGCCTTGATTACACACGAAATGTGTAATTACACACAAAACGGCAACGCTACAACTGTCTCTGTCTGTCTGTGTTGTCTGTGTTGACAACAGCGTTGCCAATCTGTGGGGAATTCCCCAATATGCGGGGATTTTCAGTCTGATTGGGTAATTTGTGGGGAGAGCGCCAATGTGGGGAAAACGCGGGGAATTAAGGTTTTTAGGCTCATATTATAGAATGAGACTCAAGCACAGCTTGAACTCTAATCACCGGCGGGCTAATTATCTAATTAAAAACCACCTAGCGACTGGTTGCAGTTCACAGATGATCGTGATCCATTGCTACTTCTTTTTGGGTTAAAAAAAACATACCAAAGAAAAGTGGCAATGTATGTTAAATTCAACCGGTCGCTAAATAGTTTTTTTTTTAGATAATCAGGGTGCTGATCTCTACTTAATTACTGAATCTAGTCTCAAGCACCCTTTTGATTCCAAAACTATGCTTGAGTCTAGACTGATATCTCTACTTAAATAGAGATTTGCGACTATCTATGGTTATAGTCTGTTTCCTATTAGGCGCCGGCTAGACGCGTGGTATTTATCGTGATCCATCGCCATAGAGTAAATTTTAACCATGGAAAGTAAGTATGGAATGTTCAATATTTTACTTTCCATGCTTAAAATGTACTCTGGGTGATGGATCACGGTATTTATCACGACGTGTAGCCGGCGCCTTACGAAATTTGTTTTTAGCAGAATGAGTTTCATTTTACGCATAATTAGGCCAAGTAAATGTTGCGTCGCAACGTGATTTATATATTTTTATGAGTGGCATTGGCCAATTAAACGTTAATTTTAATAAATAAGGTATTAATGTTTAGAATTATAGGAATATTGGGTGGTATTGGCACTGCAGTAAGTTTTTCGTGAAACGGAATATGATGAACTTGACCTCATCAATTCAACAAACTAAACTCAACTCGGATCATGCTAATTTTCAAACGATACTCGAGCAATGCTCGACTAATTTTAGAACTAAAATCTCTGCTTAGAAAGAATTTGATCTCTGTTTACGTAAGTATGGTCGAGACCACGCTCGAGCATTGATTTGGGTTCATATTAACATTAGCTAAGGTCGAATTTAAGGGGGCGGATGGTTGGAAGAGCTCCCTAACCCTTATCAAATAATTTTGACATTTTACCAAACCTAACCTCAAAATGTATGAAAAATCCTAAAAAAATCTTTAAAGGTGGGCGAGCGAGGGGAAAAGAGTAAAATATAGAGGGGGGACTCTCCCATCCCCCCTTAAGTTTGTCAAGTGATGTGGTAGGTTAGATTTTTCATGTTTTTTTAACAGATAATGCTAAATATCATTCTTAATAAGTAGGTACCCCTTAAAATTTTTGTAGGGAGTTTCCCGCTCCCCCCTCTCTACTTTATTTTTTCCCCCTCGCTCACCCCCCTTAAATGATTTTTTCATACATTTTGAGGTTAGGATTAGTAAAATTTCAAAATTCAATTAAACAAAAAACTGTGCATTTCCGCACAAAATTCTTAAGTGGGAAGGTCCCCTCTGTCCCTCCCATCCACCATTTGCCCTAAAAGATTTTGTTTTCCCCTGGGGATTTTTAGTCAGGTTTTTGGGTAATCCAGACCGTGGGCATTGGCAACCCTGGTTGACAATGACATGACAGCTGTACCTTGATTACGTAAAGCTGTTGCTAACAATTCTCGATTGAAATCGATTGAAAGCGCGGTTGCATTGCTGCTTTAGTTAAGATAGTTGTCACATTGGTTCTTAATAAAGCAGCGATGTAACTGCGATTTCTGTCAGAGTTGATTGCAACAAAGTTACGTAATTACCCCCCAGATGTCATGCAGCATGAAGGTCCAAACAAATTATCGGACGCGGCTTATGGACGCGGCTTACTGCCGCGGCTGATAAGTGTGCACACTCTAATAACATCCTGCGTGCCAGATAGCTATCGGACGTCCGATGACGTCATATTAGTCTATGGTTACGTCCGCGACCTACTACATCCGATAGTTTAGTTTGCACACCTCAGGGGCCCTACCGCCTAACTCAAAGCTTTAGCCAGAGCTATAGCTAGACTATATCCATCCTTGTCATATCATAACACGATGACAAGGACGGACAGTGCACTGACGTCATAAACCAAAGCCAGAGTCAAAGCGAGAGAGTTAGGCGGTCCGGCAGCTCGACCGCCGAAAGCTATCGCTTTGACTCTGGCTTTCATTTTCGACGCCATCTTGTCTTTTGCGACCGCCGAGGAAAGCTTGAGCAAGAAATAACCTTACTTTTTCTGAAAGCCAGAGTCAAAGCGATGAACGAATGGAAATGTATGGATCTGACAGATAATCGGCACCGCCGAGTTTTTTAAGATGGCGGCATAGCTGTCATGAAAGCTTTTCCTTATGTCATGAAAGCGATACCTTATGTCATGAAAGCAGTTGCTGTTTTCTCAAAGCTTTCACTAATAATTCAGTTTTTTCTCATTTGTGAGTTGTATTTATTGCAGAAATTGATTTTTTTAAGGTTTTCAGTGTTATTTTGTGGATACTAAGTGGATACTGCATAAGGTTTGCTATTTTTAACATATTTATATTATGTCGACTTCTCGTTTAGTATTTTTGTTTATTTGTTTGTTTTTCTGTTTTAGGTAAGAAAGTCCGACCCAAATTTGTTGCTAGTTGAAGCCGATGAAGAAAGAATGAGGGAAATACTGATGCTGTGTAGGAGACAGCTTCGGGAAGACAGCATTCCCATACTATGATGATTCCTATCCCAGCAGCTGTCGGAGTGGACGTTTGTCGACACCTTTCGCTTGGGAAAGGTCCATTTTATGACGCTTTGCGAAGATTTGATGCTTCTTTTGCAACCAACTCAAAGAACAACAGCTATTAAGCTAGAGATCAAGGTGTTTATCATTCCAACACTAAATACAAAGGTGATATTTTATAAACAACTAAACTTTATCATCATTATTACCTGTCATTGCACTGTTGTTACAGATCCTCGCTGCATCTCAATTTTATGCCGGTTCCTACCAAAGGTGTGTAGGCAATGATTTTAGCCTTGGTGTATAACAGAGGTTCAGAGGTCTATATCTGATCATCTAGCGCAGATAACTGATTCATGAAATCAACTACCCTGAGGCTATATCACTTTCATAAGAACAGTATGTGAACGCAAAGCAGTTGCAATAAGGTAACCATGTTTTAGTTAGCTTTCTTAAGCCACGTTGACATGATCAAAGTATACTTGGACCAAGTAAATTGGACAAAGTAGCTTTGATAAAAGTATACTTGGATAAAGGTTGACACCATCCAAGTGTACTTGGACAAAGTAGCTTTTTGTATACGGCGACGTACAAGTGAACTTGGATTGGACGTTTACATGATCCAAGTAGTGTCCAAGTAGTCGTCAAAACCACTTGGTCCAAGTGTACTTAGATCATGTCAATGCAGCTTTACCAAATACCTGAAGGGTTGTGGCAATGAGACCAGGAGACTTTTGTACAGGCGTTTATTAAGCATTCTCACACTTTATATCATAATTTCACACTTCAACAGATAGTTTTCCTAATATAACTCTATGACAACCTTTCGATACCACGGCTTTACAATGAATACGTCAAACTACAGATGTGCAGGCAGATTGACATAATCAAACTCACTTGAATTTCGAATGTACCATAGAGCAGAGCATATAGGTTAGAAACCTCCCTCAACACACCCCCTCAATCTGCTGCACATGCTGACCATACTGACTAAAAACAATTTTCTACCTACCAGTACAACATCATGATAAATTTCGAATCACCTGCCAAACGTATAAACTTCTTAAATCCTACAAAGTTACATTAACCTTTAACCCAACCCAGGAACCTAACTTTACCTAACTCAAATGACACAATTTCTACACATACAATAATTCAAACCAAAGACCTAACTAGCTAAACATCAGACTAAGCCACAAGAAATATCAAAATACACTTGGATATCAAAAACATTTCATTTTAAATGATGATTCATTTACTTTCTAATCCCACACCCCCTTAAATGAATCATTATTTAACGCACCCCCTTAACGAACACAAGCACCCCCTTAATTCTATATTCTATCTTCTAATAAACTTCTTCATCTCTATCTCTATCTTCTTCTCATAAAATAATTCTTCTCAAAACTATCTCGCTCCTACTCAACTTCTTCAATATTATAAAATTACTCCTTCTCTACCTCTTCATATAAAATCTCCTTCTCGACATCTTCTATAAAACCTCTCCTTCTCGACATCTTCTATTTTAAAACCTCTCCTTCTCAACATCTTCATTAAATTCTCCTACTCGACATCTTCTTTATAAACCTTTACTGCCACTCAACATCATCTTCATTATAAAACTTCTTCTACTTTTCTCCCACTCGACTCATCATCATTATAAAACTTCTTCTACATTTCTCCCACTCGACTCATCATCATTATAAAACTTCTACATTTTTCTCCCACTCGACACATCATCATTAAAAAGCTTCTTTTCTCCCACTCGATTCATCATCCTAAAAACTTCTTCCTTCTTCATCATCATTACATTATAAAACCTTCTTCTTCTCAACTTCATCATCATATAACTCCTGCTCGACTATTCTTTGCCTCCTGCTCGACCTGCTCCATCATAAAATACTCGCCAAAAGACTTCTTCAAAATAAACTTATTCCAAAAAAAACAGTTCTTCACAAAATAATAAAAATTTTCCATAACTTTCTTCACTTTCATTTGTTTCACCGTCACTTGTTCTACCTTTGTGTGACTGTCATTTGTTTTTCTATCTCTTGTTTCTCCAAAACTTCTATTTCCTTCTATTTCTCCATCTTCTCGACACCCTTCATTCCTATCTGTTGAATTTTAACTTGTTTCCTCTTCTCTTGTTTGTTCATCTTCAGTCCATTTATTCTCACCATATTTTCTTCATCATACTACTTTCCACGGCCAAAAGTGTAATTTCAAATTCAACTTTAAAATTCAGATAAAATTCACCTTCATAAGATTTTCACCAGCTTAATCATTTCATAATTTTAATAATTCCTCATTTTATTTTATTTGTAATCATTATTTATCTGTTGACACTTTCATTTCATTGCCCTTAGCAACACTATTTTGTTAACAAACTCCGTTGCTAAGGCCTCTATGCAACTTTGTCAGTTATATGTTATTTCAAAATAATCATCTCAAATGCAAAACTCACTATTTCTCTTATTATTTTCACTCCCGGTCTCTATAGGGCCACATCCTCTACCCTGGGCCCATAACCTGAAGGGTTGTGGCAATGAGACCAGGAGACTTTTGTACAGGCGTTTATTAAGCATTCTCACACTTTATATCAATACCAACCTACTTGCTTCTAACCAGAGGTCCAGAATTTACAACCTCTGGTATTGTTGTAGGTTCAATGATCATTTTGGATTTCTTCAACAGAAAGATGCACAACTCTCTGAATGTCTCTGTGATAAGAAATAATTATTTTTAAAATGTACCTATAGTTATTTATTATTAAGTAGTTTAAAATAAGTTTGTTTTCAGATGTATGATGCAGATTTACGCATCTTGCATGTAGATGCATTATTTGGTGGTTCAAGCCATGACTCACACATTGGGAACCTATACCATGTGAAAGCTGAAATGCAAAGAGTCCATGAGATGGGACAGTTCTTCTGGTTCTTGGGTAAGTGCCATCATAAAACAATTATTAAACTAATGTTAGGCGGGGATTAGGACTGATCACCGACAAGCCATTCAGCTGAAACTTATTTCACCGATAGTACATTTATTCAAACGCAATTTTATCGAAAGGGAAATAAAATCATGCATGTAAGTAAATCAATTTGTCAAACCAAATCAAAATAATTTGTCATAATTATTAATCAATAAGATTCAGGTACACTTATTAGGCTAAATAAAAATAAAGGTAAAGTCATTATTTTGCTAAATAGGTAATTTGCTTAAATATATTCTTTGTTTTATAGTTATATTTATTATAAATAAAACTTTAATTGAAATTACTTATTTCCCTTTCGATAAAATGGCATTTGAAGAAATGTACTTGCAGAAGGGCACACAGGGAATTACCAAAATACTTAATTAACCCTTTAACCGCCGGTCAGATTTATCCAACAAATATTTTAAGTAATAAATACTAATTAAAAATATTTGTCAGATAAATCCATTCCTATATCTGATAATAATTGAACAAAAAAGAATACTACAATTTCTTATTATTTACAGACGAAAATCAAGAATGCCAGGCCCAGCGCGGAGAGAATAGGAGAAGCAAGACTGCAATATGGATTAGTCCAAGTCATCATCATCATCAGCCTACCATCGTACACTGCTGAACATAGGCCTCTCCGAGTCCACGCCCCTGAGTACGATCCGCGGCTGTACTCATCCAGTTTACGCCAGCCACCTTGCGAAGATCGTCGCTCCACCTCGTCCGAGGGCGTTCCACACTTTTGCCAATACGCGGTCTCCACTCCAGAACTCGTCTGCCCCAGCGGGCATCGGTTCTACGGCTTAGTGATACTTGGACTAAGCCGTAGAACCGATGCCCGCTGGGGCAAGTGAGTCATTTGTTTATTGTAAATATTGTTAATTGATTAGTGTCTTAAGCCATTTGTTATTGGATTTATATGATTAAGCAAACTAGCTTCGCCATTGGATCGAGAATCATAGTTCTTAAATAAACACGAAATTGTGAATTATCTTTGTAGCTCCGAAAAAGCTTTGTGGTACTTTTTATCACTTAAACAATATTTTCTGGCCTGCCTTTTAGTTTATTTATTTATACTTTTAACAATAAAACTCCATTAAACTAAACGACAGGCTAGAAAATATTGTTTAAGCGATTAAAAGTACCACAGCCTTTATGGAGTGCACTGCACTACAGACAGAGAGATAATTCACAATTTCGTATTTATTTAAGCACGTTCTAAAGACGGCGCTAGTTTGCAGACTGCGCGCCCTTAAGGCCATCCGCCGCACATGGCTCGTACGCGTACTCGTCTCTTAAAGACGCGATGAGTACGATACGAGTAGAGTTCTACACACGAATCGTAGCGTAGGCGTAGATATTGTTCCAAAATATAAACTACAGCTTCACGTTGACGGAATTTCATCACCAAACATATAGAAAGTATTTTCTACGTCTGATTTTTTACGCCAGTACGCTACGACTATCGTATTGACAATACAACCTCATACGATACGCTTACGCTACGACGCCGTGTTCGGACTTCTTTGGACATGTTCGTGCTCGTATTGCTCTCGTACGACGCGCGTATTACGATACGCTTACGCTACGACGCCATGTGCGGAGGGGCTAAGTAATTTGTTATTATATTTATACAATATGTAGCAAAAACTGTCAGATACTGAAGCAGGTGACGGTGATCCATGGAACATAGGTCACAACACGAAAATAATCACACTCCCATACAAAATGTATTGGTCAGCTGACCAATTACAATGGAAAGGCGAAAAAAAATTCGAAAATGAATTTTCCGAACGACAGCATTCTCTCCTTCTCCTTGGAGAACCGAGGAACATTTTCCTTGGAGAATGTTGTTCAGTTTTAGCAACACTATCACCTGTTTCAGTATCTGACAGGGTTTTTGTTACACCCCCGTATTAGTATCTGAACTAAGTCATTTATTATTTTTATGTAATTCATAGATTTTTTTTGTATGGTTGAATGATTGATTAGTTTCACTTCGTATTCAGAAGTTTTGAGAACGCACGGAGTCTCCACTAGCGCCGCCAATTAATAAAAAAAAACATTACAACGAAATAACTATGTTTAATACAATTCTAAAACGTATACAAACTAGGTGTAGTAGTAAAATTTTTTTGTATGCTTTAATTCTTAGTATAAATGTTTTCGCTTGTAGTTACAATCAAGATTAACTACACAAACACATTTAAACCAAGAAAAAACGCATACAAAAATAGTTTACAACTTTCCTAGTTTTTATACGTTTCGGAATTTTATTAAACATAAATAGATATTTCGTTAAAATGATTTTTCTTGATTGGCAGCGCCAGTGGTCAAGCTATAATAAGGCCGCGCAGTCTGCACAATAGCGCTGCCATTGGAACGAGAAGAATAGTGCTTAAATATTAGACGAAATTGTGAATTATCTCTCTGTAGTGTGCTCCGTAGAAGTTTTTTGGTACTTTTTATCGCTTAAACAATATTTTCTAGTCTATCATTGAAAATACAAAATTGTATTAGGAAATCCTGTAAGGATAGCTGTATTGTGTTAAAAAAAATTAATAAAAAATAAAATTACATTTTGTATCTGTAATTATAATTTCTGTACCTTTTTAGGAATCCGTAGTCAAGCCAACAAGGAACCCTTATAGTTTCGCTATGCTACCTAGGTAAACAGTTTGCTTTTGGATACATGAAAAAAATTGAGGACTACTGTCAAATGAAAAAAACTAAATTTTTTTCATGTATCCAAAACATAATAGCACAGAATACATAATAGTATAAGTACAGTAGTAAGTACATAATAATAATAATTGATTTAAAAGCAACAGTATCACTGCTACATAGGCTTACAAGTTTTTGTTGACGAGTATAAGAGGAGTACCTACTACACTTAGTTGTAGACGTAAGTTTATAGCCAATAAGGTATGGTATGAGGTTACTACGGAACCTATATACCACCACACTGCACATGGCCCGACATGCACTTGGCCGGCTTTTTTTATTACAAAACTACTAATCACAAGTAAAACAACTACTCTATGATTAAGAAGTAACGTTACGCAATTGCCGCGATTCCTTTGCATTATATTTATTATTTATAGCTTTTACGCCTGCCTTATTGTGAAGAGCAACGCTTATAGTAGAATTTTGCGCTTAGAATTGGAGGCAGGCGTTTTTGCTTATTTTAAAGATTAATATTTTTACATTAAATCAATATTAGATTTATAAGGGGGGTTTTTGTGTAGGTACTGTGGAGATTCTATCCCTTAAGGCGATTCTCACACTGTTCCGCGATCCTTCGCGGGATAAATATTAGTCTCCTCAAGTGGCGCCCTCATTTTAATTATATTTATTGCTCGCTAAGTACGTTATGTACCTATTGAAAATTCAAACGTTGAGATTGATGGAAAGGTTTTATAGTTTATTTTCAAACAATAACTTCTGTAAAATATAGTTCGTTGTAGTAGTAATAGTAGGCAAAAGTGCCAAAAGTGGCCACTTTTTGCTTTTTTGCCTACTACTACTACAACGAACTATATTTTACAGAGGTTGTTTGTAAATAAACTATAGAAGCTTAGCTTTAATCTCAACGTTTGAATTTTAGATAAATTATGTATTTAGGGAGCAATAATTTTAATTAAGGTGAGGGCGCCACGGTAAGAATACTACGATTAGTATTAGGGCGACGAACATTAAAGCTATCTTTAATGTTCGTCGCCCCGTCGTCGCGGAGCCAGTCACCGAATAATTTCTGAAAGCATTACAACTATAATAAAACTAGCGACCGCCCGCGACTTCGTCCGCGTGGACAGTTTTTCCTCTATCCCTTGGAAACAGTTCTTCTTTCGGGATAATAGGTAGGTCCCTTATGAATATTAACATAAGGGACCTACCTACCCACGAGGGTACAGATAAAAACAGGGTTAAATACCCTCTTTCTCTGTACCCCTGACAACGTGTATGCATGATGATCAGTGGCGTAACTTCCATCCCGCAAAATAGTACCTACTGTACTGTACCCGAGGGATAACAAAAAACTTTCTACGCTGAAGAAGTCGCAGGCGGCCGCTAAGGATGTTAGGTATTATGTTATAAATAAAATGTTTGCCTGGAGAAAAGTGAAAAAAAGTTAAAGGAAATGATTGTTTTTATTAAAGTAACAAGTAATTAAATTAATGTGGTCATCACATTGCTTGATTTCATTTATTCCCCTAATTTTGTACGTATAATACTCGACATCGTTTAATTCTCATTACATTACAAAAACTTAGTCTGTTCGGAAAGAGAACCGACTTGGGATTTGTGCTTGATCACCGTTTTTGTTATGTTGACGGCACTGTTATACCTACGTAATTAATTATGGTGCGTGCGACTATCTTGTCTTGATAGATACTTGATATTACAGTCGCACTAAAACGTTAAAGTGCTGTCAACATGACAAAAACGGTAATCAAGCACAAATCCCAAGTCGGTTTTCTTTACGAACAGACTATGTACATATTGTGATAGAAATAAAAAAAAAAAACGTCAACGGCAACGTTTAAGGCACGCCGCCGCACGGGCGGCGGCGTGCCTTAAAATCAACTTTCCGCACGCCGCTGTACTGTCATCGAAAACACACATTTTTGAGCAACTGTATTGAAAACAATTATGAAATTAGATGAATCTGATGCAAGCTAGAGGTTTAGAAATTAATTTTCTTCTTTGCTCTCAAATCTCTCGCCTTTAAATTTTTCTTTGATTTTGGGAAAGAAGTAACAACTCTGATTATGGCGGAGAGTATATTATATTTCCGCCACGTTCGATCTTCTTCTTGCCGCCGCTCCCCTAGTCCGCGTCGGGCTCCTCCTCGCGGACGCGCCGCTCCGCTCCATCCAGCGCCCCCCGCGCCGCGCCGGAGCCGCTCCTGTAACGATTACATATCTCTTAGTAACTGCATGTGGCAATGGCAGGATCATTTCATACATACAGCCAATAAGGTACTACACTATTTGACTGATTTTTTAGTAGTGTGGTTTAAGCGAGATTATATTTTGTCATCCTGCTGTTGAATGGTAGGTATCAAAGAAAGGTTACAAAAATACCGAGACAACTAAATAACGTAGACAAGTTGCCGGAACAGATAGTCTCAGTCAAGAAGTTAAACCAATTTAAGAATAGATTGGACAAACATCTACTAAACAAAAGTTAAAATAAAGCAGAGATTGCAGGATACAGGCACTATCAGTTGCAACAACTGCTCGCCTGTTTAATAATAATAATATTCCTCTAAGATACACTTTCCTTGGATGAATGGATAATATAGTTCAAAAGACTCACTTTGTGGTCGGGATCTCTCGGCGGGAGAAGCGTCGGCATCCACACTCGTCCTGATAAGATTGTGCCTCCTCTTCGCTGAAACAAACACACAATGTCTTAATGTCCTCTGTCTACCAGTGAAATTCGGTTAAAATTGGTTCAACTATTTCGGAGATAAGACCCAGACAAACATCAACTTACTTAATTTGTAGATAATGATTTTTTGTTTTGTTTAGAAATTCCTTTTAGAAAACTATGTGAACGGGCGCTGGATGGGCCTGCAGATGCAGCCTGCGACAGGAATATAAATGCAGCCTCATCAACTGAAAATGAAAATGTATAGATTAAACAATAGCTTATAATATTAGCAGTTTTGGCTGAGTGATGATGAGTCAATCAGTCAGACAGAACTTTGTTTCTCATAATTAAATTAATGAGTTCTCCTAACTAATGTAATCAAATGTGAAAGTTAAGAATATAAATGTGTAGTGGACAGATTACAAAGTACACAACAAAAAATAAATATGTAGTGTACAAATTTGTAACATCTTTGTATTTATCTACATTCACAAATAAATGAAATTTAAAATACAGGTAAGTAAGTACTCTACTAAAACGCAAGAATGAAATTGAAACAGTATCATATTAAAATTTCTTTATTCCCATCTGGATCTGCCCCCGCTACCATGGTGGCAAAGCTTGAAGGAGGCAGATAAAATTGATGCATTTGCTGCAGCAACAAATAGGTATCGACTCAGCTTGTATATTAATATTGCTTTGCCCAAGGACAGAGCGTAGATATTTTATCAGAAACAGACATTTATTTAAGTATTTACAAAGATACGTTGTGGGAAATACAAATTAAAAATATCCATATACATAATATATTATTAAGCGAGTGAGGTGCATTTTGCTGAGCTTTCAAACTTTTGACACACTAAATAGTAAAGGAACACTTACTTGTTTCCACTCCTTGACACTTCTAATATTATTTACTGCATTTAAACTTGAGGCCAATGCCTCCCTCATGGCTAAGCTAAGCATTTGTTGCTCAGCCTGCGAGCCACCCAGTTGCGTGGCTCTGGCTGCACTCCATCCATGCCACCAATACCTCCTCCTGCGCCTCAGACACTTAACGTGTTGCAGGCATCTGAAATGCGTTAAAAGAAACTAAAAACCTATAAAGACAAGCAAAATGTAAGTGGTTAACCATCGGCAGAAAAGCTTTACCCTTTTGTTATAAAAGCACCATATACAAAGAAGTAACTTTTGTGCGTAAATCTACGCTTCGATTAGTTCGATTAAATTCTATTCTTTGAAGATAATAATATGAGATCACCTCGAACCCAGTCCTAAAACAAACTATTCGCTAACAATAACAATGATATTAAAAGTCGCTAACTTTCAGTTTAGTATTCATTTCAATTTACTGTTTGCCATGATGCTTCTTAAAAAAGTAAGTAAGTACGTACCTTAGTTAGTAAAACTGAATCCAATTAATTATAATCACAAACAAAAATATTTATTTTACTATAAATGTTTTTTAGGTTAAAAGTAATAAATGTCAACATAACGCGTTTTATTATGCTTATGCAATTTATAACATTTTAATAATGTATCGACAAATTTACCTAACAGAGCTAAAAAATGATACATATAATAACCGTTTTCGTTAATTATAGTAATTTTAAAATAAATCCGGCATTCTATTTAGTCGAAAACTGAAATTGATTCAATTGATTCACTATGATTTTGAATCATAAATGCGCAAACGAAACGCAGACTCTCGTCATTCAATAAGGTTCATTCGCGATTGCTTTAGCAAAGCTTTAGCCAGACCCAGAGCACGGGAAATCTCGGCGGTCGCTGAAAGCGATAGCTTTAGCCAGAGCATTGCTTTGGCTCTGGGTCTGGCTAACGCTATCGCTTTGATCATTTGTTTGGACCTCGGCGCATCAAGTGTCAGATCAGGGGGCTTACCATCAGCAAATAAGAAACCGTTCAGTTCAAAAGCAGGCTTTAAACTGGACTGCTTAAGGCCTGCTTTCATACTAATCTTTGAGGTCATAGTACGAAAAAGTGAGGCAGTTCAATATAAGGCCTGCTATAAGAGCTCATAGTAAGGCCCCAGATAGTTTTTAATTTTCTTTACGGCATTGGCTTACAGCTTAAACCAGAAAAAGCAGGTAGAAAATAAAAATGATAAAAATATGGAACTTTTAGAATATTTTTTCTAATGGAGGTCAGTGATTACAGTACTACGCGTTCACTTCATCGTTGCCGCTCCCTCCCGGCCCGCTTCATCATTCCGCACCCCCTGTGTCGCCCTCCCGCGCGCCTCCCTAGGCGACGCCGGGGGCGCGGTATGAAGAAGCGGGCTCTAGGCCCGCTTCTTCATACCGGTAGCGGCACGAATGAAGTGAACGCGTAGTAGTTAGTGTCAGTTTTCTCCAAAATGGCGGGGATATATTTTAAAAATGTTACAATCGCGAGGTCTTCAGCTAACAGGGCCACTATACCTAGTAAATAAGTGGAACTCTCTCTCCTGCGCAATTATTTTTCCCACATGATGGTGGGGTCTGCCTTCCGAAAAGTCTTTGTTTCCGAATATTCCTCCTCCACTTCGCTCTATCTATAGACCGCCGGCTTTGGCCGGCCAACCATGCAGGGTCATTTTCAAACTATCGCATATTGGGACCTTTGATGCTCTAAGTTGGGACCACACCAAATTGACAAGTTAGCCATTAGCTTGGTATTATCAAATATCATCGTCTGGGTTTCGAAGTAGGAAGCTTCTGAGAGATATGCCACCCTGAACATGGTCTCCGATCGCAAAAAATAAATCGATCGCATATTAATATACTTAAATGGTGAGCAGGGTCGTGGTTGGCATCATTACCTGTACCTTGATTACGTAAAGCTGTTGCTTACAATTCTCGATTGAAATCGATTGAAAGCGCGGTTGCATTGCTGCTTTAGTTAAGATAGTTGTCACATTGGTACTTACTAAAGCAGCAATGTAACTGCGATTTCTGTCAGAGTTGATTGCAACAAAATTACAAAATCACCCCCCTGAACTATTTTTTGTGGTTTCTTTCATATCGATCGAATAAGGAAGGAACAAAGCTCACAAGAGCATAAGTTTAAATTTTTGCCGTTTTTTGGTACGGAACCCTTCGTGCGCGAGTCCGACTCGCACTTGGCCGGATTTTTTTGCGATTAGGGATCATTGTATGGGAGGCCATATGTTCAGGGTGGTATATCTCCTAGAAGCTTCCTACTTCGTAACCTAGACAACGATATTTGATAACACCAAACTAATGACTATATTGCTATATTGCCAATGTGGTCTGTACCTTGATTTGATTACGTAAAGCTGTTGCTAACAATTCTCAATTGAAATCGATTGAAAGCGCAGTTACATTGCTGCTTTAAGTAAGATAGTTGTCACATTGGTTCTTACTAAATCAGCAATGTAACTGCGGTTTCTGTCAGAGTTGATTGCAACAAAATTACAAAATCACCCCCCCCGGACCCTTGATTACGTAAGTCTGTTGCTAACAATTCTCGATTGAAATCGATTGAAAGCGCAGTTGCGGTGCTGCTTTTGTTAAGATAGTTGTCACATTGGTTCTTACTAAAGCAGCGATGTACCTGCGATTTCTGTCAGAGTTGATTGCAACAAAGTTACGTAATTACCCCCCAGTACCTTGATTACGTACAGCTGTTGCTAACAATTCTCGATTGAAATCGATTGAAAGTGCGGTTGCATTGCTGTTTTAGTTAAGATAGTTGTCACATTGGTTCTTACTAAAGCAGCGATGTAACTGCGATTTCTGTCAAAGTTGATTGCAACAAAGTTACGTAATGCGATGCTGCATGACATCTGTACCTTTATTACGTAAAGCTGTTGCTAACAATTCTCGATTGAAATCGATTGAAAGCGCGGTTGCATTGCTGCTTTAGTTAAGATAGTTGTCACATTGGTTCGTACTAAAGCAGCGATGTAACTGCGATTTCTGTCAGAGTTGATTGCAACAAAGTTACGTAATTACCCCACTGGTCTGGGGGGTAATTAATTATGTAACTTTGTTGCAACCAACTCTGATAGAAATCGCAGTTACATTGATGCTTTATTTAAGAACAAATGTGACAACTATCTTACTTAAAGCAGATATGTAACTGCGCTTTTAAAACGGACTTAATTATTACAAAAATATATCGGACTAAAATTATTAAAACGGACTAGTAAAAACAAACTAAAAAGAAAAAAATAAATTCTTCCGTGAATACTTGTAACCCTAATAATCTATACCTACAGAAATTTTGAACCTAAAAAAATTAAACCTAAAAACGTGGGGCGCGTTTTGTAAAATTTATCATCCATTATTGTCTATAGCATGCGCCCCACGTTTTTTGGTTTAAAAATTTTAGGTTTAAAATTTCTGTAGGTATAGGTACTCGTCAAGACGATTCAAACGAGCCTAAACTCAATGGGATTGCACGGTTTTATAACTGAGTTCCAGTGTCCTTCTTCCGGCTCCATCATCAGACCCTGGAAACTATTTCCCAACAAAGTACTCGTCAAGATGATTCAAACGAGCCGAAACTCGATGGGGTAGCGTGGTTTTATTATAGAGTTCCTATGGCCTTCTTCCAGCTCCATCATCAGATCCTCGGACACTATTTCCCAACAAAGTACTCGTCAAGACGATTCAAACGAGCCGAAACTCGATGGGGTAGCGTTGTTTTATTATAGAGTTCCTATGGCCTTCTTCCGGCTCCATCATCAGATCCACGGACACTATTTCCCAACAAAGTACTCGTCAAGACGATTCAAACGAGCTCAAACTCGATGGGGTAGCGTGGTTTTATTATAGAGTTCCTATGGCTTTCTTCATCCATTATTGTCTATAGCATGCGCCCCACGTTTTTTGGTTTAAAAATTTTAGGTTTAAAATTTCTGTAGGTATAGGTACTCGTCAAGACGATTCAAACGAGCCTAAACTCAATGGGATTGCACGGTTTTATAACTGAGTTCCAGTGTCCTTCTTCCGGCTCCATCATCAGATCCTCGGACACTATTTCCTAACAAAGTACTCATCAAGACGATTCAAATGAGCCCAAACTCGATGGGTTTGCACGTTTTCAATATTGAGTTCCTTTGGCATGGCCTTCCAGCTTCATCATCAGACCCTGGACCTTATCTCCCATTAGAGTACTCGTCAAGACGATTCTAACAAGCCTAATCACAATAGGATTGTATGGTTTCATCATTAAGTTCCTGTGGCCTTCTTCCAGTTCCATCATCAGATCAGCTCAATGAGACCATAATATTGCATTGCCTTCCAGTTCTGAGATATGTTCAAAGTTTCAAGTCTCTAGCTCATCGGTCAGCTAGTTTAAAATCGTTCGCAAACTTTGCGGACAAACAAACAAACAAACATCCAAACAAGCAAACGAGAAAGCAACCTAATAAAAACGTGTTAAAAACTGAGGTTTTTCTTAAGAACAAAAATTGGGCTGTGCTTCTTGTGACAAAACAATGGATTATACTGCACGGGACATTGTGATAGTTTCCCTGTTGAGCACCATACTACCTAACAGAAGAGAAATATTGAGTTTTGATACATTATAATACTGCGACAGGCGTACAAAATGAATTTTCCGAAGACTCCTAGAGATTTTCTCGTGTGATCATGATCATGCGTCGGCCCGTGTACGTTCGATGAACTCGAAGGCTGCGCAGACGCCGCACCCCAGTGCCAGCCCAGTCAAGTCACCCACCCACCGCCAGTCTCCAATTTGAATCCACCGTGGACACACGTCCGCTCGCCGTTACGCGAGAAATTCTCACGACGAAAAAGCTCTCTCTCGTGGGTGCCACAGTGATTTCGAGTGCCGTGTCTATTTTTATGATACCTACAGTTTTTAAGTGTTAATTGAAAACCAATGTGCCGAGGACATTCCACCGCCGGGACCTTCTGTAAGTTTGCTGTAAGGCTTTTGCGGTTTACATTCAAACAATAAGTCTTTTTGTGTCTGAACCATCAATAACTCTTTTCTTTTTATTAATCTTCTTCTAGTGTTTGTTCCGCTGCAACTTTCTAGTAACATGTAAAATACAATCGTATTCAATGTAAGTATCAAATTGAGAGCACGCTCAATACATAGTTAATAACTGGATCGCGAATGATTTCTTTAATATCTTTCTGTTTGAGGCTTCGATCAAGAATGTTTGAGACAATTTTTTTTGAGTATTTTCATTTATATTTTTTTTCTTATTAGAAAGTAAATTATTGATCCATATTTTATACAACTATGTGGTCCAATTACCTACCCTTATGAGAAAACAATAGAATTTAGAAAAAAAAACATACGCACTTTCGCATTTTTTTAAGCTAAATATATACCTATCTATACATATATGCCATACAATTTACTGCGATTAATAAATAAATAGGTGGTTTTTCATAATCCTAAGTAAAAGTTTTCCATTATCAGTCTGGTCATAAAATATCTACCATCCAAAATCCAACCATTCTGTGATGGTGCGTTTTGAATATAAATGTGTTTACGACTATTCGCAAGACTAAAGTTGTTTCTTGGTGTTTTGCTTGGAGCGTAAGGAATTTATAATGGTGGTTCGTCTACCTACCTGATACTAATGGCTCGAGATCGCGGACTCTTATTAGTCGATTTGAATTCGATCCTTTTGATTCAATAATAAAGTCAAAGTTTAAAATGATAAATCTATCTATCTGCACCGTCATTTTGTAGTCGTTTTAATTAACTTAAGGGAGTGTTCTATAAATGAAATTATTTTTGCCAAAGAAAGATGGATCGACAAACGACAAAACATACTTTCCCAATCTAATACCTACTATGTTTTAGTATGGGAGGACCAAATTGTTTTGTCGTTTTTCGACACATTTCTTTGGCAAAAATGGTAAGTTTCATTTGTAGAACACTCCCTTAAGTTAATTAAAACGACTACAAAATGAAATTGCGAAGATAAAACTCTGGCATGCATAGGGAATAGGGATAGTTCGAATCACGAAAGATGACCACAAATGGCACCCATCTTCGCGTCATAACTCATGAATAGACTTTAGACAAAATAATATTTCATATTCATATAGATATATCGAAATTAAGTATATGAAATATTATTTTGTCTAAAGTTTTTTCTTCATGAATTATGACGCGAAGATGGGCGCCATTTGTGGTCATCTTTCGTGATTTGTACTGTAGGCTCGTAGGTATGCATTAGTTAGATATTCAAAAGAAAAGACCTAAAAACAGAACCACTAAAAAGATTAACGGGTTTCAGTAGAAATGGAATGACAGTTAAAAAAAAATTAAGATTAATTTATGAAAGTACAATCTAAATCCATTAAATACCAACAATACAAACAATTTTAAAACACAAACGCAACACTTTTCGTAAAGTTAGGCCTACTGAAAACATACCCACCTCTATCCTACTTAGTACATTTAATTTAACTGAAAAGTTGTAACTTTCCAAATTATCCCGTAAGTAATAATTACACTATACAGTTTAGACAGAGAGTCTTGCATCAACGAATAAACTTTAAGCAATAGTTAATACATAAAACTACGGTCGCATTAGTTGCCTTACCACTGTTAATAAGCACCATAACAAGGCATTTAAACGGACCTTGTCGGATGCGACTAAATAGTTGGCAACTATGGGACTGATTGCTTAGATACTCGACTGGTTTCAAACTTTCACTGTGCAGCGTCCGCAGCCAGCCGAGATATTTCCATGTTATTTGTATCAATTTATGATCTTTTCTCGTCAATACATTCTCCTTTATGGCCATTCATCGAATGTTGTTTGTCTTAATGGACCCTGACACTTTCGCGCGGTTCCGAGTGCAAATTAAAATAGAGACCTTAAGTAGATATGCTTAGATTATTTATATATGTACCTAATCTAAGCAGAGATCTATAATTTCTTAGTTGGTATGATAGAAATGTTAATTAAGTACCTAGCTATAGTTCAACATGGAAAGTTACTGAATATTTTTTTATTATTTAATATTAGAATAGATTATCTAGCTAGATCAACGCGATGGTCGAAATTGCTCTAAAGAAGTCTTAACCATTTATATCCACTTGAGAATTAACGACGTTTCCTAACTTTTTATAATGTTTAATTAAATGATTCTCGTAGTCTAGAATTACCATTTTCTATAGTTACATATTTCATTGCTTTTTATCTACGTCACAAAAAGGCGCAGTAAAATTGATATATAGTCAGGTGGGGTAAGTGAAACACCGGGGTAAGTGAAACACCCAACAATATCTAAGAAACTATCGTAGTTTATTCTCATAGCGATGTGTCGATAAAGCAGGAATGACGAATTACTTCCCTTAATACAACACAGATATCGCTGTGATCATTAAACTAGCTAGTAAACCAAAAAAAATTCATTATATGTCAAAACGAAAAACACGATGTTTTTTTGATAAATCTTTAAAACTGGACCCTATTTTATGAGAATTTGATACATTTTGGATATTAACGGTTTAACATGATCCTTTTGTCCTGTTTTTAATTAAATGGACACAATATTTAAAGCTATTTTGGCCACTGTTTCACTTCCTCCTAGTCAGGGGTTAGTGAAACACTTCTTAGCTTTTATATTCTTTTCGTGATTTTGTTGCTTAATGCAAGTCTTTAGATATTTATATTCATATCGTTAAAGGCTGATTTAATTAGGAGTACATTGCCTATACAGCTACTTTAATTGCGAGTTTTATAGCTTTACTACACCTTGTTAAATAAAAATAAAAATAAAGTATGTTTCACTTACCCCACCTGACAATAATGTGTAAAAATATCGACGTAACTTGTTTTTTGCTCGTATTTGGGGTAGGTAGTGTCGGTAAGTACCAACTTCAAATATTCGAATGCTAAAACAGTATTCATAAATTGTAAATGGGTTCATCCACTTCGGTAGACCTCTCAAGCTACTCAAAATATGCGAAACGTGCTCTAAATCCCCAATTTTGGGGTACATAATCGTCCACCGATTGTTGAAGGTCGTCCAGTCCCACGTGGCAGGTGCGGACCATTTCCCCCCTCCCCCCCTCCCAACCTGTTCCACCACCAACGGGTTCAAACCAACGCGAAACGGTAATTACCACAAAACACCCGATAGTTTCTGTCTCATTAACCAAGACGACAACTGTTTTCACACACAACTCGAACGATTCTCGGTACAGATTTACAGCTAATATATTTATCTGTAAATCTGTACCGAGAATCGTTCGAGTATAAATCATAACTAAAAAGATATAAATAAAAAATATATATTTTTTATTTATATCTTTTTAGTTATGATTTATTACAGTCATGATATATACCTTTTGAAATCCTTATAAGAAGCCCTTTAATTTGACACCCTTGTAGTAGTGTATGTAGTATTCAAAAAAATTTTTTTTTTCCACTTCTTATAATAGCGCCGTACAGCCGCTATGTTCGTTTTTTTTATAACGCTACCTTCTTAAGAACACTTGGGCTGACAAGACAAATCTAACGATATCTTAATCATAGAAATCCGTTCAGCCGTTTGAAAGATAATTATGAGGTAATAAAGAATATTACATACAAACAAACTTACAAGATACGCGCGAAAAACATAGCCCTCTTGCAGTCGGGTAAAAAACAAAGTGAAACTTCTAAATCTTAGATCAATCAATGATTGACTATAATAGCTATGTTTATTCTTATAACAGCTTTTGTATCATGGCTTTTTTGTAGTACCTACCTATAATTGGTATTCGTCAGACAACATAGCAAGGTTCACACATGTTCGTGCTTACTCAAGGGTACCTACCGCCTTACATGTTTCTTTTACAGTTCGACAAAGTATTTAACTTTGTTGTTAAAGTATCTTATCGAAACGCAGTAGACATTAAATTAACAATGTAGCGTGGGTAACGGCAATGACAGATTAAGTTGTAACATTGCTTTTACATTAATGTCTTTTTTAACGCTTTTTAGCAAGGTCAACAATAAAAAATGATATCTGTAGGTAGGTACCTTAGAGGCAAACCGTGTCAAGTCCTTTCCTTTACCGTGGTACCATTAGACAATACCCTTAATGGTAATGTCACAATTATTTTTTTGTCACAAATGGCGAACTTTACAGGAGAAGCAGTTTAAGATTTTTTTTAATGTAGGTATATTACATTTTATTTTTTAATGTTTATAAGACACATTGATAGATGGTTTTTATACTTACTAAAGAACTACTTTTTAACCGACTTCCAAAAAGGAGGAGGTTCTCTGTTCGGCTGTATGTATGTTTTTTTTTTTTTTATGTATGTCCACCGATTACTCGAAGATGGCTGAACCAAATAATAAAAAAATAATAAATAAAAATATGCTTTATTTTCTCCACAATAAATTACAACGCGTATACGTTTATAGTTAAATTGTATAAAGTAAGTGTTTGATAAGTATTGTGGAGACTGGCGCCCGAACTAAGGTTATAAACCCGTTTTACAGGTCACCAGGTCTCCAAAACCCGGATAATGACAATAGTATGATATACAATTCATAACCTAGACTTTAAAACATTGATTGGATGTGGAACAAAACTTCAACATCGAGGAGAAAGAAAAAAGACTACTAACTATAAAACATTTTTTTTTTTCTTTTACCCACCATACTGGTTGTTCTTTTATTAAAAAGATATGTTATTTTAATTTAGGAAAAGGTTATTTCTCAACTTTAATAGAATATTATATAAAATACTAGTGTTTCGCCCTGGTGCGCGGGCTGCTGAAGCAGCCCGCGGGCATTGCCCTGTTGGACTGTAAACAGCGGCCTTTGGACAGTCTGACTGCGAATTGTGGAATGCGGTATTTATTGCCATGCCATCCTATAAAATCACATTGGAATTTGTCTGCAAGTTGCAGTGCGGTGTGGTGACGGTGATGCATGGTGAAAATGAATACTGTTTTTTTTCTAAAACTTTGCTGGCTTATATTAAAATCATCATCATATCGGCCCCCCGACATCCACTGCTGGGTATAGGCCTCCCCCAAAGATCTCCACGACGATCGGTCTTGCGCTGCTTATATAGCATGAGCATCCGCTGAGCTCTGAAACTTCATTGCATATGCTGTTTTCAAGGGCTTCAAAGCGGTTTTGCAGTTTAAGCATTAAAACCATAGAGAAACTAATAAGAAATTCTGTTTTCGTGGCTTTCTATTAATCCATTTCCAAACTATTTGTGAATTTGTCCAGAATAATCGTTTTGCTATTTCGAGTTTCTGTTCTTGCTTTTACCATTCATGGTGTGACCTAAACGGGATCCCATTAAAGCAACCTGCAGCTCTAGCTTAGGGATCGTTGCAGTTTTCAGGTGCAACTTTATATTTCCCAGCTACAAAGGCCACATCGTCATCTCTACTCAGTAAGCGAAAGTGGCATAATGCTTGCTCTGAGGCGTCAATAGAAATGTGTAATCTTAACTTAGTCATCTGTGAGAAACCATAACATCTGGGTACTGAAAATAATTTGCAAGTCTCAAGCTTCTGAACCAATATCAATCTTTGTTCATCTTCTCGACGATTTGATTATCCCATTTGATCGTAGACCGCCAAATTTCCTGCAGCAATATCTGTCAATAAATCAGGAAGGGACATAAACATACCCAGTGACATTAAAATTTTTAGCAACTCGCGATTTGTTGGCGGTCGCTAACCTTCGTTGATCTCTTTGTCCACCTACTTAAAGCTGAGATCAAACCCTAAAGTATCTGTGGCTGGTTTCCAATTGCTGGGTATAGACCCAGACCTATTAGAGGCCCAACTTTAAGTCAAAACCTCCTGCCTTATGAATCACAATCAGTCGCTTCATTCCCTTTTCGTTAATTATCCATGGAGTCGAGATAGTCATCAACGTAGTGCCTTTCCTTAATGGTTTCCACTGCTTGTGGATGATGACATGAAACAAAATCATCAGTATTACGACGAATAATACAAGTAGCTGTGCATGGAGATGATGTGGCACTAAAGGTCATCGAGGTGAACTTATAAGTTTCTGAAAGCTTCTTTCTTTCCATAACCCTCCAAAGGAAGCACTGGGCATTTTGATCCTGATCATTTACTTAAACTGCAGGAACAATTCCCTGATACCTGTAGTAACGGCTACTTTTCTTTTTCGGAACCTAACCAGGACATCATCTAATGAATTCTAAATATCTGGGCCAGTCAGTAATTCGCTATTCAGAGACACTTCTTGAGTTTCGGCTTTCGCATCAAAAACAAGTCTAAGTTTTCCAAGTTTTTTGATATTTCTAACGCCAAAATGTAGGAGATGCCAAACTCGAGCAACTGGTGCCTGAGCAGTTTTCTTGGCATAATCTTTTTCCAACATGTTATGCGTCTGCTTCGTGAAGTCTACTGCGAAGCTCGGATCAAAATCCATTATCTTCTCAATCAAACGTAATCTACTTTCGGCGTTTCTCTTGTTGTTGGGTTGGGAAGCTTGATGTCATCGTTTCTTCACAGCAAAGCAGACTCCCAGAGCCGTCGATTTTCTTCGACTTAGTATCAATAATGTGAAGTGCTCGTCATTCTTCTCGAGAATATCTAGGTAGCTTAGAATTCCTGATGCCTATGCTATCAAGTCTAAAGAAATTCTCTAATAAGAAGTGAAGTTCATTCTCTTTTTCGGACTGTAGTGACAAGCAAACTCGGGCATAATCTTCCTCGAAATTGACGACGAAACTTCATGCAAAATCCAACTAAGTTCAGTGAGAAAGGCAACAGGCTCATCCTTCCTGCCTTCTTTTATTTCTCGGCTTATATTCAAATGACAATAACCTTGGCCTATGAGGAATTGAGGATTGTCTGTCGATGGAGATGGTCGTATTAAGAAATCATATTGCCATCAATAGGGAATATGCAGCATTTTTTTTGTATCAAATCAAAAGTATTATGCGTGAGAAAATCAACTGTAATATTAAAACCTTTCCCTTCCTTTTTTTCGTGATATAGTTAGGTACTTGAAGTTAGCACGCGTCAGCACCCGCCGAAAACACTCTGTACAAAATGGTCATGTTTTGTGACTTCACCAACCATGATTTTAGGCGCGATTTTTATGGAGTTAGCCAAAAAATGATATCCCTAAATTTTGCGTCTAAGTACCAACATACATGTTGTGGAATTGCACGTAGATGTAGGACTGTAGATGATTGAAACTCACTGGTAGCTTGACTGAAGGCAGGGTTTATTTTTGGAAGCAAAAGACACATACAAACTTGTATATTTTTTATTTTTATTTTATTTTATTTAGAACGGCACAATAACAGACATCAGACAAAGTTACTTACAATAAAGAAAAATAATTAAAACTAAATGCATGCCTAAGTCCAATTACAATTGTGCACAACATTTATAAAAATTAGAATAATTATGCACTCAGGTGTTTAAAATACAAATAAATACAAAAACAAACAAAAAAACATTTATACAAAAATTGAATATATAAAGTTCCCTTCTAAGTTGGTGAATGTGATGAGACTGATGAGTCATTATCTAGAGTGTAAAGCCGTCAACAGTGATTTCTTAAAAGAAAAGATGCTAGTATTAAATATGTCGTAGTCCAAACAGATGTTATTATAATACGAACACATTCTATCCAGAGGGTTATTCTTGGAAACATTGTTAGTGCAGAGGGGTACACAAAACAATTGTGGCTTTCGCACAGATCGAGTCGGTACTTTGAATTTTAATAATTTTACCAAACCGCTATCAACACCAGACCCATTGGCAATCCGATGAAGAGAGCACAAGTCTCTCACCCTTCTTCGATCTTCCAGAGTGACCATACCAAAATAGTTAAGACGGTCCGAATATTCTTTTATTTTTTTACGCAAACCGTCTTTTAATTTATTTTAACTCAAATTACTTATAAAAGTATGGAACACGAACCACACGCAATGGTGCCCGGAAACGAAGAGAGAGTGGGAAGCGAACCTCCAATTGAAGCAGTGATGTACAATAAAAATAGTGTTGGGTAACATGCCAACACATGTGTCATACAAAATATTATTTCTCATTCAATATTCTATCTGACTGTAAAGTGCATTATATCCAAAAATGAAAAAAAATCGTTATGTTCCCCTGATTTCATCGTGTGATAAAACTAAAATAATACATTATTTTTCTGTTCCATCATGTTTTTAATACGTATCCGCAGCGATCAATCTCAATTTTTTTATCAAAATCGGTGACTTATGCATATTCCCTGTTGAGTGTCTTGGAAACGTGAAGTTCTTCGTACGAACTCATTCAAGGCTGAAGGATACTGTATCTGTCATAATAAGCGTGAAAGAGACGATCTTGCCAGTTTGTTACAGCCGCCCACCGCATCCTGAAACGCCAACTCAACGCTCCACCTTCCGGCTCCTGCCACGTTGGCTACACTGCTCTCCACGAGTGACACGGTGGACCCTTCATCAAGCAGAGCACACGTGTTAAAGTTGCCTTCAGTTCCCTGGACGGTCACGGGAAGCACCTTCAAAAAGATTCATTTTTGAAACTTGCTGATGCCGACCAGATGTTTGCGGTAGTCGCGGTAGTCTTAGGGTCTTTCTTCTATGCGTTTTTCGTCTGCGTTCAGACATTTTATTTTATTTTATTTTAACAATCTTCGGGAAGCTTACAGCTAGGTTAAGAATAAAGTGGTTAACTTAAATAAATATCAAGGGCCAATTACAAGCTCCCACATATAGGTGAAAATCATTAATAAGAACAGTGTTGGCCTACATTATGTTAAAAATTTAAGGTAAGTACCTATATTACACCCAGTAATTAAAGTATAAATAAGTAGGAAGTAGTTTTCAAAAATATTTGTTAGAAAAATAACTATTACCTAACATTCGCCTAAATTTACTTGAAGAAGTGTTGAAAATGTCTATTTAAAATTGTTTTGCAACACTATTGAAACACCTGCTTGTTCTGATAAAGAAAGAATTTCGCCGATACTTCGTTTTGCACCAGGGAACGTGAAGTACTTTAGGTTTACGGAAGGAAGCTACTAAACGTAAACTAATGCCACTCAAAAGCTCAGGACAATCAACAAAGCCACCTGCTATGCTGAGAAGGTGCGATAGATCTGCAATGCGTCTTCTTTCTACAAGTGGTAAAAATGAAACTTACGACATCGCTGATCGTAATCACGAGTATATTTATTCGTTTTAAACTGTAAATACCGCAGAAACCGTTTCTGAATCCTTTCAATTTGCGTTTCATATAGTTTGTGACAGGGGCTCCATACTTGAGAGGCATATTCTAAATGACTACGTACGTAAGCACAGTAAAGTATCTGTGTAACATCATCATAACGAAGCCGAGAGCTTTAGATGCCTTAGCCACAATGTTGTCTATGTGTTCATCAAAAAGCAAATTAGCTATCAAAGGTTACTCCTAGGTCACGTATGGTAGTAACTCTGGTAACATCAGTGCCTAATAGTTTGTAAGATGATAACATGGGTTTAGATTTTCGGGTATAAAATACAGACATAGCATTTGGAGACATTAATGTCAAGTTTGTTAACATGGCAGTAATGCTCAAATCTAGTGAGACCCTCCTTCAGATGCTGAGCGTCTTGAGTTGAGTTGATCGGCATCAATACCTTCATGTCATCAGCGTACATAATGATTTTGGCATGAGTAAAACATGACGAGATATCGTTTATGAAGATGTTGAAGAGCAATGGTCCTAGTAAAGAGCCTTGAGGAACGCCCGATGGTATTAACATGGGAGAAGAAGTGTGGCCATTAAGAACAACAGTCTGGAATTTTTCTTTAAGTCAATATTTAAAAAAAGCACAAGTATAAATCTCTTAAATTGTGTCTAGTATTTTTTGAATAACTCTTCAACAGTTTTCATTCTTTCTGTAAGTTTTAAAATGCATTTTAGCTCAAAGTGGCCACTTTTGGCAATTATGGATTTTAAAACTTACAGAATGAATGATAACTGTTGAAGAGTTATTCAAAAATTATTAGACACAATTTAAGAGATTATTACTTGTGCTTTTTATAAATATTGACTTGGTTTACGAGTAATAAAAATAAATGTAGTGGGGGCGCCACATTCACTACCTACAGCGCCTTAACGTAAGAGGAGAACCATTTAAATAAATTACCCTTAATACCTATAGCTTGCAGTTTACGTAAAAGTGTTGTGTGATCAATACGATCAAAACATTTATTATAGTCCGTGTAAACTACATCAACCTGAGACGGTACAGTCAAATGTTTTGTCAGGAAGTCGCTACATAAGATAAGTTTAGACGTTTTCGATCTGCCCTTAACGAAGCCGTGCTGCTCTGGACATAAAGATTGCGTAACGGATGCGTAGACTTGTTTGTAGACAATTTTTTCCAAATATTTTGCAAACAAACTAAGGTTGGAAATCGGTCTATAATTGTCGACTACATTTTTAAGCCCTTTTTTGTGAATTGGCGTAATAAAGGCAGATTTCCAGATATCAGGCATAATGCCTTCACCCAGTGAACGCCTAAACAGGATACTAAGAGGAACTCGGAACAACTCGCAATAATTATAATTGCTGGGATATTGTCGGGGCCAGCAGACTTATTTAAGTCGAGTGATGCTAATAGTTTGGAAACTTCTAATGTGTCAACTTCAATCTTAACAGGAAGAGTCCATGTCCACTACGTCATCCAAAATATTAACGGACTGAGTATTGTGTGAAAAAGTGGAGTGAAATTAATCGCTAAACATTTCACAGATAACTTCCCCGTCTTCAGATGTGCGCTGTCCAAAGTGAAAAACAGAAGGATAGTAGAGTATTATGTTGATTTTTCAGCTTTACATCACGTCACTTCACATCACATCAGGGTGAAATAACTTATGGTGACTGCCTTTGCAAGTTGAGCACCAGACTTTTAATATGCTTATTTTGCGCTTGCAGATCCACTTCCAGCGTTGGATAACGTCTTCACTTTTGAACTTGTCACAGGCAGTAGGTAATCTGATGGCCCGTGTCATCACAAAAATGCATTTAGCTTGTAGCTCGGGTTTTTTCTTCGTGTTGTTCGTCAAATCTACCTTATTGGGCAAGATCGGTCGTTTGTATGTAACTGATTTAGAAGACTTTGGTGGTGGTGGTTCTATGCCGCCCTTCCGAGTCCGCAAGCGGTGCTCATTGATTCATTATTGCAGGCGGGATGAAACGATCCGTTTTATTTTTAGCAAGCAAGAGGGGTTTTGGTAATAACAATGTGGCGGTACTTGGAAAATAACTTTACTTTCAAATTCCAGTGCCATCTTTTCGATATAAAAATAGTCAAATGTCATTAGTATTGGCAATATCTAATGGTTTTTAAGATAATGATTGTTTAATTGAAAATAATAGTCTTTGAAGAAAAAATTTGAGAGTAATTGTGGTGAAACAAAAAGGTTTTTGTCTTAAACTCTACAGCACTTCAGAGTTGTGGCCCCGCGGTTTGGGGTCCAAAAATCGAATTTTCGAAACTCTCCAGCGTGGCCGCCATTTTGTTTTGAGTTTTTTTTATTATTTTTCTAAATTTGAAATGTCAAAATCTACCACTGTTGTAAGTTTGAACAAAATCGGTTGGAAAACAAAAAGTTACAAACCTCGCCACAGCCGCCATCTTGTTTTTCCCAAAAGTAATAATTTTTACCTAGTTCGATTAAGATTTTGCACATTTCCCCCAAACATCATTATACTCTTTTCCATCAGTCAGTGAGAGAGTAGTTATTAAACAATATTAAATAGAGTAGTTATTATCGAGGTATATAAGTAATCAGCCAGCTGCGACCAAATAGGTTTTCTGTAATTTTGTGTGGCGGTCATTTTGTTTTTCACCATTTCAATTTTTTTTTCTCGCTTCAGGATCTGCTTAGAGTCTTCTACAACTTTAGTTTGAGCACCATCT
The DNA here is from genome assembly GCA_928269145.1 of Agriphila tristella. Taxonomy (NCBI): domain Eukaryota; kingdom Metazoa; phylum Arthropoda; class Insecta; order Lepidoptera; family Crambidae; genus Agriphila; species Agriphila tristella. Next base: position 53,782,474 of record OV743430.1, on the reverse strand, counting down.
ACCTATGTAGTGCCATTTTGGCAGGCAGTACCCCGTCATGAGGATCTTGACCTGGACTTTAACTTTTAATTTTTCCCCAGTTCGACTGGGTTTTGCACATACCTTTTTCCACCTCCTTCTGGGAGAACAATTATGTGAGTAAGTGGTGTTTAATTTGGTGTTCTGTAATTTTGTATGGTGTCCATTTTGTTTTTCCACCATTTTGATTTTTTTTCTCGCTTCAGGATTTTCTTAGAGTCTTCTACAACTTTAGCTTGAGCACCATCTACCTATGTAGTACCATTTCGGCAGGCAGTACCCCGTCATGAGGATCTTGACTTGGGCTTCCACTTTTAATATTTTTTTCTGATAGTTTTATAAATTTTAAATACTTTTTCCATACATTGTAAACATCTACAAATGCTCCTTTTTGGTGATAAAAATGTAAGGTTCTTGGAAAATAAACCTTTTTCAATTTCAGTGTTGCCATCTTTTCGTTACGAAAATAGTCAAATGTCATTAGTATTGGTAAAATCTAACGGTTTTTGATAAAAAATATTAAAAAATGCTGCTTTTTCTATTTTTCACTTTGTTGGGGTAAATCTCAAAAAGCACCCTAAAAATGGTTTTTTTTTTCAATACTTCTTCATAATATGCATAATTTCTCAGTACATGCCAACTTTCTCAATTGTCGTAAACTGCCTCAAAATAGCCTTAAAATATTTTAACAAATGTATAAAATTTACAAAATGGCCGCCACCGCGTCCGCCATATTATTATTTTTTGCGCATTTTTTTAAAATATCATTATACCATTTTTCACCTCCTTCTGGGAGAACAATTATTTTAATCAGTGAGTCAGTCAGTAAGTGAGTAATCGAGCTGTATATGCTGGGTTTTCTGTAAATTTGTATGGCGGCCATTTTGTTTTTCGACCATTTCAATTTTTTTTTCTCGCTTCAGGATCTGCTTAGAGTCTTCTACAACTTTAGTTTGAGCACCATCTACCTATGTAGTGCCATTTTGGCAGGCAGTACCCCGTCATGAGGATCTTGACCTGGACTTTAACTTTTAATTTTTCCCCAGTTCGACTGGGTTTTGCACATACCTTTTTCCACCTCCTTCTGGGAGAACAATTATGTGAGTAAGTGGTGTTTAATTTGGTTTTCTGTAATTTTGTATGGTGTCCATTTTGTTTTTCCACCATTTTGATTTTTTTTCTCGCTTCAGGATTTTCTTAGAGTCTTCTACAACTTTAGCTTGAGCACCATCTACCTATGTAGTACCATTTCGGCAGGCAGTACCCCGTCATGAGGATCTTGACTTGGGCTTCCACTTTTAATATTTTTTTCTGATAGTTTTATAAATTTTAAATACTTTTTCCATACATTGTAAACATCTACAAATGCTCCTTTTTGGTGATAAAAATGTAAGGTTCTTGGAAAATAAACCTTTTTCAATTTCAGTGTTGCCATCTTTTCGTTACGAAAATAGTCAAATGTCATTAGTATTGGTAAAATCTAACGGTTTTTGATAAAAAATATTAAAAAATGCTGCTTTTTCTATTTTTCACTTTGTTGGGGTAAATCTCAAAAAGCACCCTAAAAATGGTTTTTTTTTCAATACTTCTTCATAATATGCATAATTTCTCAGTACATGCCAACTTTCTCAATTGTCGTAAACTGCCTCAAAATAGCCTTAAAATATTTTAACAAATGTATAAAATTTACAAAATGGCCGCCACCGCGTCCGCCATATTAATATTTTTTTTGCGCATTTTTTTAAAATATCATTATACCATTTTTCACCTCCTTCTGGGAGAACAATTATTTTAATCAGTGAGTCAGTCAGTAAGTGAGTAATCGAGCTGTATATGCTGGGTTTTCTGTAAATTTGTATGGCGGCCATTTTGTTTTTCGACCATTTTGATTTTTTTTTCTCGCTTCAGGATCTACTTGATGTAGTACCATTTTGGCGGGCAGTTCTCCGTCATGAGGATCTTGACCTGGACTTCCACTTTTATTTTTTTTTGTAATAGTTTTATAAATTGTGAATACTTTTTCCATACATTGTACACATCTATAAATGCTCCTTTTAGGTAATAAAAATGTAAGGTTCTTGGAAACTCATCCTTCTTTCAATTTCAGTGTTGCCATCTTTTCGATATACAAATAGTCAAATTCCATTAGTATTCGCAAAATTTAATGGTTTTTGATAAAAAATATTAAAAAATGACGCTTTTTCTATTTTTCACTTTTTTGGGGTAAATCTCAAAAAGTACCCTAAAAATGGGTATTTTTTTTTCACAAGGCAATACTTCTCTATAATTTGCGTAATTTGTCAATACATGCCAACTTTCTCAATTGTCGTAAACTGCCTCAAAATAGCCTTGACATATTTAAAAAATGTATAAAATTTACAAAATGGCCACCACCGCGTCCGCCATGTTGTTTTTTTTATATTTCATATTTTTCCTATACTAAGCAACATAAACTGCGTGCAATGACGTTTAGATTTTTTTTCTCACTTGCACCCAGTCGCCGCAATAGGACTTGAAAAAAGGGTATCTCGAAAATGTCTTTTTCCTTAGCAGTTTCTAGGGTTGCCAGACGTTGCCAACCAAAATACCATAAAGTCATTTGTATACAGACTATACACAAGTCCTCATACTCGAAATTGTCAAAAAGTGGTTATTTCACTTTTTTGCATAAAAATCTCAAAAGTTACCCCGAAATGGGGTAAAAATATTTTACTAATGAATACCTTGTACCTATAGCTATAGCCGTTTTATGAACTTCAAAGCGCTCCGGTGTTGCCATCTGGAAGAAAATCGACTTTAAAAATGGCGTGTTTTCGTACCCCAAACAAAATGGCCTCTACGACAGGCGCCATCTTGAATTTTTATAAAGTTTCCCCAATTGCTAAAATTTGAGGGTAATTGTGATGAAACAATAAAGTTTTTTTTCTTAAATCAAATAACACTTTAGAGTTGTGGCCCCGCGGTTTAGTGTCCAAAAATCAAAATTTTCAAAACTCTCCAGCGTGGCCGCCATTTTGTTTTTTTATTTTTTTAATATTTTTCTCAATTTTAAATATCAAAATCTACCACTCTTGCAAGTTTGAACAAAATCGGTTAGAAAACAAAAAAGTTACAAATTTCGCCACAGCCGCCATCTTGTTTTTCCCAAATGTCATAATTTTCCCCCAGTTCGATTGGGGTTTTGCACATTTTACCCAAACATCATTATACCCTTTTCCACCTCCTTCTGGGAGAACAATCATGTCAATCAGTCAGTGAGTGGTAATCGAGCTATATATAGTATAAAAAGTATAGTCGTTAGTTTGTTTTATAAAAAAAAAAATCATTTTTTGTTTTTTAGAACGAATATGTTGATTAATACCTATTTATAATTAAGTACTTAAAGATATCATGTTAGACTTAATAATGTCATTGTTTATGCATAAGATGGAAAAGGAGTGACAAGTGTACGTAATAAATGGTTTGTTAGTTAAGTCGTAAGTTGTAATTGTATTTTGATTTTTTGATTAAAATATTGTATTTTTGTTATTTAGTGTAGGTTTAGGTAATAATTAAGTGTAAGTAATAAATAGACGTGCTTGTTTAGTTGTAAGTTGTAATTGTATTTTGATAAAAAAAAATGGATTTGTTGTTACTTGGTGTAAGTTTAGGTACAAGTTAACAAATTAAACGAAATTAACGAATTCCCATCTCGAGAGTGCACTAACTCAAGGGATCATCCTGGTGCTAGCCCTACGATTGTATTATTTCAATCTTGGGATCATTGAAAAGTGTCAATCTAGCTGATGGTCAATGTCAAGCACCAGATTTATGAAATGATAGCTAAAAGAGACTCGGTCTCATCATAACTTAACTCGCACAACCATTTCCGAATCTTGGCTTTAGATTCCTTTCTAGTGTTATGATAGATAGATAGGATTTCATTTATTTTATTATACAAGTAGCCTCCAAGGAAGCAGAAGAATTTGTGTGAGAAGCTGGTGTTAAATCTTATTGAAGGACAAACACTATGACAACGCCTCACATTTTCAAAAAGTTGAGGCTTGTAATCTATATCGGCATGTTTACGTAAGACTGTGTTTAAAATGAAAAGTTGACGCACAGTTAGCACTTCGCATTTTTGATAAAGTTCACTTGTTGGAAATAGAAATGGCAGTCGATGACTTACTTTCAATATCGCTCTCTGAGCTCGTTCCAGAGCCAGTATTGTGGTTTTGGAGCATCCACCCCACAAATGAAATAATTCAAACGTTATTAGATCAGGTTTGTTCCCAAGTTGGTCCCATTTTTTGAAATTTTGAAATCGGTTCAGTATTTTTCAGGAAAACTTGAAAATACTGTCGTTTTTGTTACCATTTTATGAATTTATACGGATGATCGACCATATCTTCTTTGTTTATGTACCGATTTAGATGATTCTTTTTTTGTTTAAAAGAGGACACTTTAGTGATGATATCATTTTGATTTCATTGTTATTGGACCTTGGATTTTAAAGATACACAAGGGAACTCTTCAAAATCAAATAGAAACTGTGTAGTGATTGAAATATTGCTAGGATTATGACAATCTTAAACAAATTAGGTATCTAACTATGGTCAAGGACGTTTTGGACTAGACTTGAACTGTGAAGGAACAACGGAACTCCTTAACAACAAACAGACGAACAGTGGAAATTGAGTTTTTAGTGGTATTACACCACGCAAAAGTGTGAAATATAAAAAAAAAATACATAACATTATCGCTTACATTTACATAATACCTATACATACTTTGGGTAAAAGGTAAAACTACCTAATACAGAAGGTACTTACACTGAAAATAAAAAAATAAAAAATTGTTTAAAAACAAAAAAACCGACTTCAAAAAACCTGAAAATAGAAACAAAATTAGCTTCAAAATTAAATACCCCTAAAAAGCAAGAAATAATTTTCAAATCATTAGATACGCATATCATTGTAATTAAACACGTATAATGAAGTCGGGTGGGGCTGGAGAACAACTTCTTTTTTTTATTCTAGAAGCCCCACCCGACTTCATTATACGTGTTTAATTACAATGATATGCGTATCTAATGATTTGAAAATTATTTCTTGCTTTTTAGGGGTATTTAATTTTGAAGCTAATTTTGTTTTTTAATTATCTACACTGTTTAAAATACTGTAGCATATACTTAACGTGCAAGGGTGGACTTAACACACTGCTCTCCAAAAATACTTATATTACTTACCTTTAAGCAAGATGACTGTGTCATACTATGCATGATAATTATTCATTAAAAATCACACTTTCGCCTACATTAATTTTCGTTGTAAAATTATGAAACTTGACACAGCTTCTCTGAGGTACAGATTTATGATTTGAAAAACGTTTAAAACAAGTTTGTCCTCCTACTATTACATTCTCTTTGGTCCTCCAGCCTCCTACGTTAATAATTAATCAAAAAGGTAATGCTTAGTTATACCAAATACGTCTCTAAAACTTTAGTAGAGTTTTTAAGAATAAATACACGGTTAATTTTTTAGTACTTACATCTAAAAAAATAATGGGCGTATCTCTTCCCTTTACTAATCAAGTATGTGTAGTCAAAAGTTAAAATATTTCATAGTTAGTCAAGATATTGAGGTTTGTGTCCCAAAATTTAACTGAATTCTGGATTTAGAACTCATTCATAGACTTACACGAGCGTAATCAAAAGAAACTATTTGTTTACGAGAGATAGCCGATTAATCAAGATTTTTCCGATATTTTCAAACTACTGATCAAAGAGAATGTAAAAAAACTAGTGATTTTTAACTTTTAACTACACATCCACATTCAGTAACGTGGTATGAGTACGTTTTTTCCATTTTTAATACTTAAAAATTAAAGGTGCATTGCCAGATAAAAAAAATCTTAATTTGATTATTTTTTATTACATTGCATGATGCGTTGATGTCTTTTGTACTGAGACGTACGTACACACTACGATTTCATAGACAAATTGTAAAAAAATGCACATGATTATAAAAAGTTCGTATTATATTTGTTTCAATACTGGCAGCTTCACCATCCATAGCTTTTTGTAGCGTCTTTTACTACATTACACCGATTAGTGCGATATAAAAAGTGTCCATTCGCGCCAGCCGCATAGGTATTAATTTCAGCTTAGATTTCTTTACCGCAAGTTTGTTTTTAACGAGGTTTTAATAGAAACATACCTAACATTAAATTAAATTAATTGTCTATGGCTGGAATTGAACTGTGCGTGTTAAATCAATTATTATATTATTCGATATTTTTTTAGTATTTTTTTAGAAAATATCTTAGAGCATTTAAATTTATTGCAATCCACAATGATAACAATGATTGTTATCATTTGAATTTGATTGAATAACAATGATAACAAGATGGTAGTAGGTAGGTAGGTATACTTAGGTATTTAGAATAACTAAGTAGGTAAGTATACATTGTAGACCACTGACCTGTTTTTTTTTTATTTAACTTGTAGACCCTGAAAAGAGCACATCAATTATTTAGAGAGGACGATTTGTTTTTTAAAACTATCGATTTCACAGCGTATCAACATAAGAAATGCCAAATAAAATACGAATAATGAAACGGCAACAACACCCACCAAATATATTTCTTTGTGTGGGTATGATAGATAAAAGATAAAATATCCTAATAATGAATGTAGATACACGATTAATTGAATGTGACATATTATGTATCTGAGATATCTGAGATAAAAAAAAAGTGTTATTCAATGAACAAGATACTTGAACGATAGACAAGATAAGACAGATTCGTTGAGTGACAGAAAAGTGTTATTCAGTGATCAACAAGATAATACTAAGTACCTACTACGCGTTCATTCGTGCCGCTACCTCCCGGCCCGCTTTTTCATACCGCGCCCCCGGCGTCGCCTGGGGAGGCGCGCGGGAGGGCGACACAGGGGGTGCGGAATGATGAAGCGGGCCGGGAGGTAGCGGCAACGATGAAGTGAACGCGTAGTATTCGTTGAGAGATTTTTAGATAGGTACGTAGAAAGAAACCATACTAATAACAATATAACTGCAAAAAATCTTCTTTGATAAACTTTTAATGGGACTTACGATACTCTTTTAAAAAAAATCTAATATCATTACTTACGATTTTTTGAAAAGGTAATACCTAGCCCAATCCATAATGTACATGTGCTATTTAAAAACCTACCTTATTCTACTCTTACGAAGTAATAGTTTAGTTTATAGACATGTTTTATAGCTGATTACTGCTTCATGTAGGTTATTATAACTACAACAAGGACTCGCTCTAAGTGAACAATGGTTCTTGACTCGACTCAAAAGAAATAAAAAAATATTGTTAAATAGCCAAAGTCCCATCCAAACTGGATTGGTAGTTTTTGAGAAAATCATGAAACACCTTTTTTGAAATCTGTAAATTACCTTTGAGGACGTAGATTAGAAAAATGACAAATAACTGATTTGCCTTCCGCAAGTCTAGTATGAGTAGGGTTACCATTGAGAAATTTGAAAATTCTTGACAAAAAGCCGGACAGGACAAGAAAAGTCCGGACATTTTCAGACAGATCCAGACTCCATACTTTTTGGGACTTCTCTTTCGAACACTACTGCTATGTATGTTTTTGAACTAGTATTACACCGCCCAATCTTAAAAAAGCCGGACAAATTACAAAGCCGGACAAAGTCCGGACAATAGTCTAAAAGTCCGGACATGTCCGGACTAATCCGGACGGATGGTAACCCTAAGTATGAGTGTTAAGCCGCGTTGAACGATCCAAGTATACTTGGACTA